>CAWUFW010009747.1:0-600000 GCA_963921515.1 Calotriton arnoldi | reverse complement strand
TGAGATGCGGTGAATACTCCAATTTGATGAACTGTGTGTGATCTCATTGGGGGAACAGAGAGGAAATTTAGGTTGTTATTGGCTGCATATTGTTCCTGATGTGCAAAATATTTGGCACTGCGTAATTGCACTTCGTGGATGTGTCAGAATATCAGAGAAATGTCAAATTTTCTCAAAAATACACAATATCTTCAAAAACACAGAATTTTGGAGAAAACTAAGTCAAGTTGTCTCAAAAATACATAATATCTTCAAAAACAATTTGGATTGTGAAGACCATGGATTAAGTGCAGCGCACCACATTACATGGTGATGCGCACACCTACATATAAAGTATGACAACATTGACTACCTTTGCTGTTTTATAAGATACTGACAGACATATTTGTACCATTAAATTGTAATTTCCATATATTATAGTAATGTTGTAAGATGTCAGGTATAGGTCCACCACCTTCATTCCTTGCTGTGCTTGGTGAACCACCTATGAACAGGGAGACATAGGAGACAATATTTCTGGCTTATGTTGAAGCTTAAGACAGGGATGATTGTCAGCCAGAAAGGAAACTAGCATGTTTGAAACATTGCTTATTGGGTTCTGGTTTGAAAGCATTTAAGAATTTACCTGTTTTAATCAATCCTAGCAATATTGATATGTATCAGTATGCTTCTAAGCAGATGTGTATATCATATGGCAAAAAAATAATATTGCAATGTAATGGTTTAATTTCTACTCTAGTAAACAAGGAGGGGATGAGTCCATAGAAGATTAAGGGGCATATTATCAAGAACGGCGTTAAAATTATCGCCGCTTTAGCGGCAGAAAACTGCAGCTAAAGCGGCGATAATGGGCTTGATAATATGCCTTGAGAATTCAATAGAAGCCCATGTTGACACCAGAACATGGGCTTCTATTGGAATTTTAAGGGCATATTATCAAGCCCATTATCGCCGCTTTAGCAGCAGTTTTCTGCCGCTAATGGGACGATAATTTTAACTCCGTTTCTTGATAATATGCCCCTATGTATCTGCGTTGACATAATTAGCTGTAATCTGTGATTCTGAATATATTACCTAGGAACAGGTTCTGAGGGATCAAATTTTAATGAGAACCAATAACAAAAAGATACAACAAAGGTTATCGAAAACCACTGATATGTCCCTTAATGCTGCTATTGAGATTGCTAAAGCCATTGAGCACTCTGAGAAATTTGTACAGGAAATCAGAGTCAGCCTAGATGTTCATGTAGTAGTGAAGAATGGTGGGGTGAAGCTTAAAAATCCACGTGGCAAAATAATGATGTGTTGAAAGGAGCAGGTCTATGTTACAGATGTGGTAATGGGCCATTTTTAGGTAACTCAAAATATTGTCCTGCAGTTGACAAAGTGTGTTCTAAGTGCAACAAGAATGGGCATTTTAAGAGAGTTTGTAGATGTAATAGTAGGAAGGTTAATCTTGTACAATACAGCGATGACAAAGTATCTGAATATGACAATATTGATCAGGACCCTAATACTGTTTTAAGCATAAGTGATGGAAAATTGAAGAGAGAGTGTCCGTCTTGTAATATTACTATAGATGGGAAAGTGTCACAGTCCTAGTGGACTCTTGTGCATAGTACACCATTATTGGACAACCCATAATCAAGGAGAGATGGCCCAACAAATATTTATTACAACAAGACGTGTTGTGTGGAGGGTATACTAGACATAAAAGGTATCTATTGGATTATTTCTTGGCAGACCTTGAATTTTCAAGACGCTCTACCGATAGAAAAGTGTATGTGGGAAGGAATTAGCACAGTCTTTTGGGTTGGCCTCATCAGGAGGAAATGAGGATTAGATTGGATCCAAGGACAAACCCTCCTGTGTACATTATCGGTAATGCTAATAGCACCCGCAAGGAAAAGAAATGTCTACAGCTGTACGAATTTGTGGAAAAGTTACGAAAATAATATGGTGAGGTTTTCAGTGGTAAGTTGGGAGAGTATCAGGGATTTAAGCATTGCATTAGGTTATGTGAAAATGCGGTCCCGACACGACACAGAGTTAGGAATTATAGAGGGAAACTCAAAGATATGTCGATTTGTTTATGTAAAGAAAGCATTATTGAATCAGTGGAGTCTTCTCCGTGGATATAACCAGTAGTGATTTCCGTTAAGACCTCAGGTGCATTGAGGCTATGTGTTGATTTGCAAAGTCTCAATAGCGCAATTCTCATCCCCTTCCCAATCTACATGAAATGGTCACAACGTTAGCTGGAGCACAAGTATTTTCAACTGTAGATTTAGCAAGTGCTTACCATCAAGTAAAACTAGAGGATGAATTAAAAAACTTAACAGCATTTATTACACCGGCAGGCTTGTTTAGGCTTGGCTAGAAGCCTTTCGGTCTGGCTAGTGCTGCATCTGTTTTTCAGAAACTAATGAAAGAAACATTGGAGGGCATAACTGGAGCAATCGCTTTTCAGGATGACATTTTAGTCTTCGGGCGAAATGCAGAGGAACATGATGACAACTTGAAGAATGTTTTGACCGCTTTGTCAGCCAAAGAACTCACTTTAAGGTTAGATAAAGCAAGTTTAGAAAACATGAGGTTGAATTCCTGGGCAACTCATCAGTGGTTCAGGGATCAAGCCTAAATGCAGTCATGTGAAGAGTATAACAAAATTTCCTGTACCATTGTGCAAAGAACAGCTAATTGCATTTCTTGGGTTGACTGAATTTTTTGCGAAATGCATTCAAAATTAGGCCTCCAAGGTGGATGCTTTCAGATGCCTTCCTAAGAAGAATGCAAAGTTTGAGAGGAATGACAGTATGACAACAGCATTCGTTGAATGTAAACGTTTAATAGTTGAAGCACCATGTGTTAAACCATTGTTATTAGGATAAGAGTGTATTGCACTGGTTGATGCAATTAGCTGTGGATTGGGAGGGGTATTATTATTATTTTTTTTACTGAGTTTTATGTAGTGCGAACTTGACCCGAAGGTATCAAAGTGCTTTACACGAGCACCAGTTGCGTTGCATGAGGACACATTAATTTTTGTTAGGCATGGGGAGATTAAGTGATTTGCCCAGAATCACAGAATGTTGCGCATCCTTGCCGAGACTCGAACCCGGTTCCCCAGATTGGAGGTCGACCGCCCTAGCCGTTAGGCCACATCCTCCCTCCTCCTTTGAGTATTACTGCAAAGAGAGCATGCAAGAGAATAGATTGTGTCATATGCATCGAGACCGTTAGGGGATGCTGAGAAACATTATTTGGAAATAGAGAGGGAATTGCAAGAGTGTGTTTGGGGCGGCAGAACATTTCAGAACCTTCCTGTGGGGTACCAGATTCACAATAAAAACAGATCACAAACCATTAGTGCATATGATGGTGCCTGGCGGTGGTCACAGCACAACTGCAAGGCTAGCTAGACTTGCGTCTAGATTGAAGGCTTTCTAGTATTGTATGGAGTATGTGAGAGGGAAGAACAATGAGCACGCTGATTGCATGTCTAGGTTACCCTTACCTAGGCAGGGTCCCATTGCTGCAGAGCTGCAGGTATGGATGAATGTGAAGTAGCATTTACAATGCATGATATCAATTTACTGAGTCTGGAACATCCTGTGGTTCAAGAAACTAAGTGGGATGATGAGATGGAAAAGGATCTTGAGTTGAATTAAGTGATCAAGATAATTAAGAATGGTTGGTCAGACAAGTGGCAAATGTCAGGGGAGTTAATGGGATTTTTCAAGGTGCGTGAAGAATTGGCTGTTGAAAATTGAATCGTAATAAGAGGTGATAAATTCGTACTACCATTTGGTCTTAGGAAAACTGTCAATGACATTGCCCATATTTCAAGCACAAGAAGACGGGTGAGAGAGAACTTTTGGTGGCCAGGCATAGATAGCAATGTGGAACATCAAGTGAGAGTATATGGAGAATGTGCCTCGAGTGACAAATCTGCTAGAACGTTGACTCTGTATTCCCAACCGGTTGAGTTTCCAGAGGGACCTTGGAAGAAACTTGGACGGGACATAATTGGTCTATTTACGGTGTTACACAGAAAGGAAGTTTTTAGCATAGTCGTGGTGTTTTTTTTTCCAAGTGGCCTGAAATCAAAATGGTGAAAGAGCTTACATCAGAAAGTGTTGTAGAGTTCTTAGACAAACATGTTTGCTGAGAATTTATTCCCCATGAAGTGGTACAGATAATGGGCCTCAATTTGTCACAATTATACCCAAATTTACTTGGAGAGGTGTGGTATTTTGCACAAAAGAATTTCAGTCTTCCATCCTGAATCAAATGGTCAGGTGGAGAGATTCAAGCGAGTGGTAAAGGAAGCAATTTAGTTATTGATTAAAGTAGGATTGGGCTGGAGGAAAACATTGCAGTCCATGTTGCTCGCTTATAGAACTTTTCCAAATTCTGTAATATCTGTGAGTCCCTTCGAGTTTTTAAGAGTACAGAAACCAAGCACCAATTTGGTTCCATGGTGATTAAGGAATGTGAGGAAAGGAGCTGCTGAGGTGCCTGAAGTTGATTTCAAAGAAATCGGGCAGATTGTGGAAGAATGCAAACTAAAAATTAAAAACACCTTGGAAAAAAGGAAAAGGGTACCTAGTAAGCAAAGTGTCAATATAGGAGATATGGTCTGGCTCAAAAAAGTGTAAGTAAAGAAATAGTGTGCTGGTCAGATCCTATACACGTAAATGAAGTATTCAAGACTGCAGTGCGTGTGGAAGCAAGGAGTGTGTGGAATTTAGACCGAGTTTCGTTGTTCAAGGAAGATGTTTCCAGATGGGGCAATAGGGTTGACAGGGACAATATGTTCCTGGATGTTGGAGAAAGTGACTGTAGAAGTGATGCAGTTGTGAAAAGAGCACCTACCACCAGTAAATGTGTTGATCCTATTGGTGCAGCTATAAGTAGTAGGACAGGCAGAATGCCTACCAGGTTCCAGGACTTTGGGGCTGATTTTGATGCGGTCGGAAATGGCTCTGACCATCGGTCAGAGTCGTTCTGACCGCATCGAAATGTCCCGTTCAGATTCCTTTCTGACCGACCCATTATGATGTGGTCGGTCAGAAAGGAATCCGAATGGGCTTTCAGAATGGCTTCTGATGGGCTCAGAGAGCCCGTCTGCGATTCGGGAAAGGGGCCAGTAATCCCAAGGGCGCCTCTTTCCGCCCGAGAGATTATGATGCAAAAGAAACAGTTGATGGACGGAATGCTGGACAATGCAAACATTCACCCCCAGTCACAAGGATCTGGGTTTAATCCATCATTCTTTTGCTCACCACACCACCCCAGTTTGGACCCAGCCATATGCAAATCAGTCTTGACCCTGTTCCTTGTGGGAACAGTCCAGCCCGAACTGCCAAGCCAGGTCCTCCCTGGACCGGAAACAAGCATCCTGGGACCGGTTTCAGGGCATCACCCTTCTTCAGCCAGGCTAGCTTGAATCCAGTGGTGTAGTGAGCACGGGACCCACGTCTGGGCATACCCTTCCCACTTAGGGCGACATATGCAAAAGAAACAGTTGATGGATGGAATGCTGGACAATGCAAACATTCACCCCCAGTCACAAGGATCTGGGTTTAATCCATCATTCTTTTGCTCACCACACCACCCCAGTTTGGACCCAGCCATATGCAAATCAGTCTTGACCCTGTTCCTTGTGGGAACAGTCCAGCCCGAACTGCCAAGCCAGGTCCTCCCTGGACCGGAAACAAGCATCCTGGGACCGGTTTCAGGGCATCACCCTTCTTCAGCCAGGCTAGCTTGAATCCAGTGGTGTAGTGAGCACGGGACCCATGTCTGGGCATACCCTTCCCACTTAGGGCGACATATGCAAAAGAAACAGTTGATGGACGGAATGCTGCACAATGCAAACATTCACCCCCAGTCACAAGGATCTGGGTTTAATCCATCATTCTTTTGCTCACCACACCACCCCAGTTTGGACCCAGCCATATGCAAATCAGTCTTGACCCTGTTCCTTGTGGGAACAGTCCAGCCCGAACTGCCAAGCCAGGTCCTCCCTGGACCGGAAACAAGCATCCTAGGACCGGTTTCAGGGCATCACCCTTCTTCAGCCAGGCTAGCTTGAATCCAGTGGTGTAATGAGCACGGGACCCACGTCTGGGCATACCCTTACCACTTAGGGCGACATATGCAATAGAAACAGTTGATGGACGGAATGCTGGACAATGCAAACATTCACCCCCAGTCACAAGGATCTGGGTTTAATCCATCATTCTTTTGCTCACCACACCACCCCAGTTTGGACCCAGCCATATGCAAATCAGTCTTGACCCTGTTCCTTGTGGGAACAGTCCAGCCCGAACTGCCAAGCCAGGTCCTCCCTGGACCGGAAACAAGCATCCTGGGACCGGTTTCAGGGCATCACCCTTCTTCAGCCAGGCTAGCTTGAATCCAGTGGTGTAGTGAGCACGGGACCCACGTCTGGGCATACCCTTCCCACTTAGGGCGACTTATGCAAAAGAAACAGTTGATGGACGGAATGCTGGACAATGCAAACATTCACCCCCAGTCACAAGGATCTGGGTTTAATCCATCATTCTTTTGCTCACCACACCACCCCAGTTTGGACCCAGCCATATGCAAATCAGTCTTGACCCTGTTCCTTGTGGGAACAGTCCAGCCCGAACTGCCAAGCCAGGTCCTCCCTGGACCGGAAACAAGCATCCTGGGAACGGTTTCAGGGCATCACCCTTCTTCAGCCAGGCTAGCTTGAATTCAGTGGTGTAGTGAGCACGGGACCCACGTCTGGGCATACCCTTCCCACTTAGGGCGACATATGCAAAGAAACAGTTGATGGACGGAATGCTGGACAATGCAAACATTCACCCCCAGTCACAAGGATCTGGGTTTAATCCATCATTCTTTTGCTCACCACACCACCCCAGTTTGGACCCAGCCATATGCAAATCAGTCTTGACCCTGTTCCTTGTGGGAACAGTCCAGCCCGAACTGCCAAGCCAGGTCCTCCCTGGACCGGAAACAAGCATCCTGGGACCGGTTTCAGGGCATCACCCTTCTTCAGCCAGGCTAGCTTGAATCCAGTGGTGTAGTGAGCACGGGACCCACGTCTGGGCATACCCTTCCCACTTAGGGCGACATATGCAAAAGAAACAGTTGATGGACGGAATGCTGGACAATGCAAACATTCACCCCCAGTCACAAGGATCTGGGTTTAATCCATCATTCTTTTGCTCACCACACCACCCCAGTTTGGACCCAGCCATATGCAAATCAGTCTTGACCCTGTTCCTTGTGGGAACAGTCCAGCCCGAACTGCCAAGCCAGGTCCTCCCTGGACCGGAAACAAGCATCCTGGGACCGGTTTCAGCGCATCACCCTTCTTCAGCCAGGCTAGCTTGAATCCAGTGGTGTAGTGAGCACGGGACCCACGTCTGGGCATACCCTTCCCACTTAGGGCGACATATGCAAAAGAAACAGTTGATGGACGGAATGCTGGACAATGCAAACATTCACCCCCAGTCACAAGGATCTGGGTTTAATCCATCATTCTTTTGCTCACCACACCACCCCAGTTTGGACCCAGACATATGCAAATCAGTCTTGACCCTGTTCAAACGATGGATTTGGGCCCAGATCTCTGTACTGGAGTGAATGTATGACATTGTTCTGCATTCTGTCCATCAATTGTTGTTTTTGCATTTGTCACCCCGAGTGGGACGGGTATGCCCAGACGTGGGTCCTGTGCTCTCCATGCCACTGGAATCAAGCTATCCTGGCTGAAGAGGGGTGAAACCCCGAAACCGGTCCTAGGATGCTTGTTTCCAGTCCAGGGAGGACCTGGCTTGGCAGTTCGGGCTGGACTGTTCCCATGAGGCACAGGGTCAAGACCGATTTGCATATGGCTGGGTTCAAACTGGAATGGCATGGTGAGCAAAAAACGATGGATTTGGGCCCAGATCTCTGTACTGGGGTGAATGTATGACATTGTTCTGCATTCTGTCCATCAATTGTTGTTTTTGCATTTGTCACCCCGAGTGGGACGGGTATGCCCAGATGTGGGTCCCGTGCTCTCCATGCCACTGGAATCAAGCTATCTTGGCTGAAGAGGGGTGAAACCCCGAAACCGGTCCTAGGATGCTTGTTTCCAGTCCAGGGAGGACCTGGCTTGGCAGTTCGGGCTGGACTGTTCCCATGAGGCACAGGGTCAAGACTGATTTGCATATGGATGGGTTCAAACTGGAATGGCATGGTGAGCAAAAAAACGATGGATTTGGGCCCAGATCTCTGTACTGGGGTGAATGTATGACATTGTTCTGCATTCTGTCCATCAATTGTTGTTTTTGCATTTGTCACCCCGAGTGGGACGGGTATGCCCAGACGTGGGTCCCGTGCTCTCCATGCCACTGGAATCAAGCTATCCTGGCTGAAGAGGGTGAAACCCCGAAACCGGTCCTAGGATGCTTGTTTCCAGTCCAGGGAGGACCTGGCTTGGCAGTTCGGGCTGGACTGTTCCCATGAGGCACAGGGTCAAGACTGATTTGCATATGGCTGGGTTCAAACTGGAATGGCATGGTGAGCAAAAAACGATGGATTTGGGCCCAGATCTCTGTACTGGGGTGAATTTATGACATTGTTCTGCATTCTGTCCATCAATTGTTGTTTTTGCATTTGTCACCCCGAGTGGGACGGGTATGCCGAGACGTGGGTCCCGTGCTCTCCATGCCACTGGAATCAAGCTATCCTGGCTGAAGAGGGGTGAAACCCCGAAACCGGTCCTAGGATGCTTGTGTCCAGTCCAGGGAGGACCTGGCTTGGCAGTTCGGGCTGGACTGTTCCCATGAGGCACAGGGTCAAGACTGATTTGCATATGGCTGGGTTCAAACTGGAATGTCATGGTGAGCAAAAAAACGATGGATTTGGGCCCAGATCTCTGTACTGGGGTGAATGTATGACATTGTTCTGCATTCTGTCCATCAATTGTTGATTTTGCATTTGTCACCCCCGAGTGGGACGGGTGTGCCCAGACGTGGGTCCCGTGCTCTCCATGCCACTGGAATCAAGCTATCCTGGCTGAAGAGGGGTGAAACCCCGAAACCGGTCCTACGATGCTTGTTTCCAGTCCAGGGAGGACCTGGCTTGGCAGTTCGGGCTGGACTGGTCCCATGAGCCACAGGGTCAAGACTGATTTGCATATGGCTGGGTTCAAACTGGAATGGCATGGTGAGCAAAAAAACGATGGATTTGGGCCCAGATCTCTGTACTGGGGTGAATGTATGACATTGTTCTGCATTCTGTCCATCAATTGTTGTTTTTGCATTTGTCACCCCGAGTGGGACGGGTATGCCCAGACGTGGGTCCCGTGCTCTCCATGCCACTGGAATCAAGCTATCCTGGCTGAAGAGGGTGAAACCCCGAAACCGGTCCTAGGATGCTTGTTTCCAGTCCAGGGAGGACCTGGCTTGGCAGTTCGGGCTGGACTGTTCCCATGAGGCACAGGGTCAAGACTGATTTGCATATGGCTGGGTTCAAACTGGAATGGCATGGTGAGCAAAAAAACAATGGATTTGGGCCCAGATCTCTGTACTGGGGTGAATGTATGACATTGTTCTGCATTCTGTCCATCAATTGTTGTTTTTGCATTTGTCACCCCGAGTGGATCGGGTATGCCCAGACGTGGTTCCCGTGCTCTCCATGCCACTGGAATCAAGCTATCCTGGCTGAAGAGGGGTGAAACCCCGAAACCGGTCCTAGGATGCTTGTTTCCAGTCCAGGGAGGACCTGGCTTGGCAGTTCGGGCTGGACTGTTCCCATGAGGCACAGGGTCAAGACTGATTTGCATATGGCTGGGTTCAAACTGGAATGGCATGGTGAGCAAAAAAACGATGGATTTGGGCCCAGATCTCTGTACTGGGGTGAATGTATGACATTGTTCTGCATTCTGTCCATCAATTGTTGTTTTTGCATTTGTCCACCCGAGTGGGACGGGTATGCCCAGACGTGCGTCCCGTGCTCTCCATGCCACTGGAATCAAGCTATCCTGGCTGAAGAGGGGTGAAACCCCGAAACCGGTCCTAGGATGCTTGTTTCCAGTCCAGGGAGGACCTGGCTTGGCAGTTCGGGCTGGACTGTTCCCATGAGGCACAGGGTCAAGACTGATTTGCATATGGCTGGGTTCAAACTGGAATGGCATGGTGAGCAAAAAAACGATGGATTTGGGCCCAGATCTCTGTACTGGGGTGAATGTATGACATTGTTCTGCATTCTGTCCATCAATTGTTGATTTTGCATTTGTCACCCCCGAGTGGGACGGGTATGCCCAGACGTGGGTCCCGTGCTCTCCATGCCACTGGAATCAAGCTATCCTGGCTGAAGAGGGGTGAAACCCCGAAACCGGTCCTACGATGCTTGTTTCCAGTCCAGGGAGGACCTGGCTTGGCAGTTCGGGCTGGACTGTTCCCATGAGGCACAGGGTCAAGACTGATTTGCATATGGCTGGGTTCAAACTGGAATGGCATGGTGAGCAAAAAACGATGGATTTGGGCCCAGATCTCTGTACTGGGGTGAATGTATGACATTGTTCTGCATTCTGTCCATCAATTGTTGTTTTTGCATTTGTCACCCCGAGTGGGACGGGTATGCCCAGACGTGGGTCCCGTGCTCTCCATGCCACTGGAATCAAGCTATCCTGGCTGAAGAGGGGTGAAACCCCGAAACCGGTCCTAGGATGCTTGTTTCCAGTCCAGGGAGGACCTGGCTTGGCAGTTCGGGCTGGACTGTTCCCATGAGGCACAGGGTCAAGACTGATTTGCATATGGCTGGGTTCAAACTGGAATGGCATGGTGAGCAAAAAAACGATGGATTTGGGCCCAGATCTCTGTACTGGGGTGAATGTATGACATTGTTCTGCATTCTGTCCATCAATTGTTGTTTTTGCATTTGTCACCCCGAGTGGATCGGGTATGCCCAGACGTGGGTCCCGTGCTCTCCATGCCACTGGAATCAAGCTATCCTGGCTGAAGAGGGGTGAAACCCCGAAACCGGTCCTAGGATGCTTGTTTCCAGTCCAGGGAGGACCTGGCTTGGCAGTTCGGGCTGGACTGTTCTCATGAGGCACAGGGTCAAGACTGATTTGCATATGGCTGGGTTCAAACTGGAATGGCATGGTGAGCAAAAAATGATGGATTTGGGCCCAGATCTCTGTACTGGGGTGAATGTATGACATTGTTCTGCATTCTGTCCATCAATTGTTGTTTTTGCATTTGTCACCCCGAGTGGGACGGGTATGCCCAGACGTGGGTCCCGTGCTCTCCATGCCTCTGGAATCAAGCTATCCTGGCTGAAGAGGGGTGAAACCCCGAAACCTGTCCTAGGATGCTTGTTTCCAGTCCAGGGAGGACCTGGCTTGGCAGTTCGGGCTGGACTGTTCCCATGAGGCACAGGGTCAAGACTGATTTGCATATGGCTGGGTTCAAACTGGAATGGCATGGTAATCAAAAAAACGATGGATTTGGGCCCAGATCTCTGTACTGGGGTGAATGTATGACATTGTTCTGCATTCTGTCCATCAATTGTTGTTTTTGCATTTGTCACACCGAGTGGGACGGGTATGCCCAGACGTGGGTCCCGTGCTCTCCATGCCACTGGAATCAAGCTATCCTGGCTGAAGAGGGGTGAAACCCCGAAACCGGTCCTAGGATGCTTGTTTCCAGTCCAGGGAGGACCTGGCTTGGCAGTTCGGGCTGGACTGTTCCCATGAGGCACAGGGTCAAGACTGATTTGCATATGGCTGGGTTCAAACTGGAATGGCATGGTGAGCAAAAAACGATGGATTTGGGCCCAGATCTCTGTACTGGGGTGAATGTATGACATTGTTCTGCATTCTGTCCATCAATTGTTGTTTTTGCATTTGTCACCCCGAGTGGGACGGGTATGCCCAGACGTGGATCCCGTGCTCTCCATGCCACTGGAATCAAGCTATCCTGGCTGAAGAGGGTGAAACCCCGAAACCGGTCCTAGGATGCTTGTTTCCAGTCCAGGGAGGACCTGGCTTGGCAGTTCGGGCTGGACTGTTCCCATGAGGCACAGGGTCAAGACTGATTTGCATATGGCTGGGTTCAAACTGGAATGGCATGGTGAGCAAAAAACGATGGATTTGGGCCCAGATCTCTGTACTGGGGTGAATGTATGACATTGTTCTGCATTCTGTCCATCAATTGTTGTTTTTGCATTTGTCACCCCGAGTGGATCGGGTATGCCCAGACGTGGGTCCTGTGCTCTCCATGCCACTGGAATCAAGCTATCCTGGCTGAAGAGGGGTGAAACCCCGAAACCGGTCCTAGGATGCTTGTTTCCAGTCCAGGGAGGACCTGGCTTGGCAGTTCGGGCTGGACTGTTCCCATGAGGCACAGGGTCAAGACTGATTTGCATATGGCTGGGTTCAAACTGGAATGGCATGGTGAGCAAAAAACGATGGATTTGGGCCCAGATCTCTGTACTGGGGTGAATGTATGACATTGTTCTGCATTCTGTCCATCAATTGTTGTTTTTGCATTTGTCACCCCGAGTGGGACGGGTATGCCCAGACGTGGGTCCCGTGCTCTCCATGCCACTGGAATCAAGCTATCCTGGCTGAAGAGGGGTGAAACCCCGAAACCGGTCCTAGGATGCTTGTTTCCAGTCCAGGGAGGACCTGGCTTGGCAGTTCGGGCTGGACTGTTCCCATGAGGCACAGGGTCAAGACTGATTTGCATATGGCTGGGTTCAAACTGGAATGGCATGGTGAGCAAAAAACGATGGATTTGGGCCCAGATCTCTGTACTGGGGTGAATGTATGACATTGTTCTGCATTCTGTCCATCAATTGTTGTTTTTGCATTTGTCACCCCGAGTGGGACGGGTATGCCCAGACGTGGGTCCCGTGCTCTCCATGCCACTGGAATCAAGCTATCCTGGCTGAAGAGGGTGAAACCCCGAAACCGGTCCTAGGATGCTTGTTTCCAGTCCAGGGAGGACCTGGCTTGGCAGTTCGGGCTGGACTGTTCCCATGAGGCACAGGGTCAAGACTGATTTGCATATGGCTGGGTTCAAACTGGAATGGCATGGTGAGCAAAAAAACGATGGATTTGGGCCCCGATCTCTGTACTGGGGTGAATGTATGACATTGTTCTGCATTCTGTCCATCAATTGTTGTTTTTGCATTTGTCACCCCGAGTGGGACGGGTATGCCCAGACGTGGGTCCCGTGCTCTCCATGCCACTGGAATCAAGCTATCCTGGCTGAAGAGGGGTGAAACCCTGAAACCGGTCCTAGGATGCTTGTTTCCAGTCCAGGGAGGACCTGGCTTGGCAGTTCGGGCTGGACTGTTCCCATGAGGCACAGGGTCAAGACTGATTTGCATATGGCTGGGTTCAAACTGGAATGGCATGGTGAGCAAAAAAACGATGGATTTGGGCCCAGATCTCTGTACTGGGGTGAATGTATGACATTATTCTGCATTCTGTCCATCAATTGTTGTTTTTGCATTTGTCACCCCGAGTGGGACGGGTATGCCCAGACGTGGGTCCCGTGCTCTCCATGCCACTGGAATCAAGCTATCCTGGCTGAAGAGGGGTGAAACCCCGAAAACGGTCCTAGGATGCTTGTTTCCAGTCCAGGGAGGACCTGGCTTGGCAGTTCGGGCTGGACTGTTCCCATGAGGCACAGGGTCAAGACTGATTTGCATATGGCTGGGTTCAAACTTGAATGACATGGTGAGCAAAAAAACGATGGATTTGGGCCCAGATCTCTGTACTGGGGTGAATGTATGACATTGTTCTGCATTCTGTCCATCAATTGTTGTTTTTGCATTTGTCACCCCGAGTGGGACGGGTATGCCCAGACGTGGGTCCCGTGCTCTCCATGCCACTGGAATCAAGCTATCCTGGCTGAAGAAGGGTGAAACCTCGAAACCGGTCCTAGGATGCTTGTTTCCAGTCCAGGGAGGACCTGGCTTGGCAGTTCGGGCTGGACTGTTCCCATGAGGCACAGGGTCAAGACTGATTTGCATATGGCTGGGTTCAAACTGGAATGGCATGGTGAGCAAAAAACGATGGATTTGGGCCCAGATCTCTGTACTGGGGTGAATGTATGACATTGTTCTGCATTCTGTCCATCAATTGTTGTTTTTGCATTTGTCACCCCGAGTGGGACGGGTATGCCCAGACGTGGGTCCCGTGTTCTCCATGCCACTGGAATCAAGCTATCCTGGCTGAAGAGGGGTGAAACCCCGAAACCGGTCCTAGGATGCTTGTTTCTAGTCCAGGGAGGACCTGGCTTGGCAGTTCGGGCTGGACTGTTCCCATGAGGCACAGGGTCAAGACTGATTTGCATATGGCTGGGTTCAAACTGGAATGGCATGGTGAGCAAAAAAACAATGGATTTGGGCCCAGATCTCTGTACTGGTGTGAATGTATGACATTGTTCTGCATTCTGTCCATCAATTGTTGTTTTTGCACGAGAGATTATGATGGCAGATTCCTACAGCCTTTCAGTGCTGGCCTTTCCGACACAAAAAGGCTGTCGGAATCCAACTTTGGGGGCTCCAGCAGGGCCCCCCTGGGTGCGAGGCCTCCGGATGGTGGCCTAGGGGGCACCATGATCCCTGCACCCGGTGGCAGGCACCTTGAGGGGCCAGCCATGGGGTGCAGGGATGAACTGCACCTCAGCTCTTTACAATGAGATCATGCATTCAGGTCGGAATGTATGCTCCCATTGTAAAGAATAGGACTGCAACCGAACAGTGTTCGGTCGCATCCTAATTGCTGGTTTGGGACCGCGCAAATTGGCCCCTACGTGTTAAAGTTAATGGAGTCTTCTATTCATATCCTTTCTATAGGAAATAAAATATAAGAATATTATTGAAATGAAGTGGGATAGATGTGTTGGATGCTGCAGCAGGCACACAAGCGTGAGATTTGTAAAATGTTACGCTTGTGTCTCCCACAAATAATGTAAGTCTCCTTAACACATGAGCACAGCATTTGTATAATGCACGCTCGTGTACATATTAAATAATGCCTGCTGTGTGAACTGTAAGGATGCACTATCGTTGTGGGTGTTGATGTTTGAGGGAGCAGAAGATTGGGATGGAATTTGTGGAGAACTTAAAAGGGAGCGGGTGAAATCATTGGTATTCAATTCCTAGACTGGATTTTACTTGGAGGATCGCTATGTATGGAATAAAGCTCCGTGTCGACAAACCAACCTTATCTCTTTGGAATCGTTATTTTCAGCGCATTTGCTTCTTTCCTATACTTAACTCAAGAGGAGGAGGTTTTCAAAGCTCCAGGGCAAAACTACTGAGGACCTCTTCCAAGGACATATTTGCGACTTTCAATAGGGTAGCCACAAGGGGGGACCATTTATCCAGTCTGGTGTTAGTTTACCTTTATAATCCGTATTTCAGCTGTATGCTAGAACATCAAGGACAAAAATATCCACCTTCTAAAATATTGTGGCTAAAATATGGGCCAACACTGTATAAATATACATTGTGCTCCCCTTAGCTTTCTCACTGTTTCCATTAATCTTTAATTTTGTTATTCTATGCTTTAGTATGTTCATTTGTAATAGTTATCTCATCAAAGAATCTCTTCAGGTCACTGAAGGTCAGGTGCAATTATGCATAAGTATAGCAAAAAATATGACATTGACAACATAAAATCATGCAATGAAGAGGCCTTACATATCTATAAATATCTATGAAATAAATTAAAACGATAGAAAACTTGTACCTATTGGCCGACTCTGATGCTAACTGTACAGTTTCCCATATCTTTGAAAGTAATTCAATATAGTGTGTAAGTCATTCTTGCCACGTCCACCTACTCAGTTGCCATGCAGAAATCAAGGTAAGCATAGCAAGAGGCGTAATTCCTCAGTCCACTGCCTGCCATGTCCTTTCCACTCCATAAGGACATTAAGCAGAGGTACTAATAACCTTTGGAGCAGATTCAAACAATGGTAAGCTACTATTTTCCTCAATCTACTCTCAAAGATGTTATATTAGTGGTTGGAAATGATCTTTCCTATTGGGTACAATAAGCCAATTAAATGTCAATTACATATGTACTATGAGTAAAAGAAAAGACATTAACAGCTGATTAGACATAGGACAAGAACAGAGAGTACACCTATAGATAGATTGTGGTACCTTGTCTTTGAACTCATGATGTATATGGTGTTGTCAATACACGAAATGTCAACTGTGAAATTGCATTGTTTAATACACGCTATGTAGTATTGTACATAAACGCCAACACTATAAATAAAGTTTAAAAAATAAATAAATAAATAAATAGATAGATTGTGGTACAAAGCACCTACCTGTGCTTCACATTTTGTTTTTTTCAAGGTACTCTGGACGGGTACTCTCCAACCTATAAAGGAAGAGAATAGAAGGACTGTGAAGGAAGTGGGAACTACATTGAGCATATGACTTAAGACTATTCTCATATATCCTAAGAAAATAAGGGCCAGATTTACAAACATTAGGAATACCGATTTCATAATTGCAATCTCTCCAATTCGCAATTAGAAAATCAGTATTCCAAATGTATGAAACTCATTGAGTTTCATTTAGTGAGTCGCGAATCAACCTACCTCAAGAATAATAATGAGGTAGGTCGCAGCTTGCAACCCATTAGGAATTATAACCATCACAGGGATGAAGGCCTGCTCAGGTCAGCAGGCCACCACCACCATGTCTGTGATTGCTTTCTAGTAAAGCAATATTTTTTTTTTTTAAATGCAGCCCATTTTCCTTAAAGGAAAACAGGATGCTTTTAAAAAGAAAAATATAAGACCTTGTAGTTTCCTTTTTTAAGAGTAGACAGTGGTCCATAGGACCACTGCCTGCTCTTAAAAATATTTTTATGTACATTCTCAAAGAGGAAGGCGTCCCTTAGGGACCCTGTCCCCTTTGCGAATGGATTACCAACAGGTTTGATTTGGTGGTAAAGCATTACTTATAAGGCAAACGGAATTCGGTCACAAAACAGTAATACATTCCATACCGATTTTTGTGTTTTGAAGGGATGCAAAATGTGATTTTGTAACAAGTTACCGAATTACATTTTGCATTTTGTACATTGATTCTGCATATTGGGGCATTTGTGACCGGAAAAATGCTTTGCACATCTGACCCTTAGTTCCCCTCATGTTGTTGCACCTCCTGTTGTTGCATCTAAGAAGGAAACAAAGTACACTCAGTTATTGCACAATGACATAGAACATCAATCCAACTGACTTCTTGTGTTTTTATTTGATGACCCACATAACCCCCCTGACTAAAGGGTATGTTTATTGTTTGGTAGGCAGAACAATTTATGTATGCATATGGTATTTCAATAGCACAAAACATGCGCTGCCGAGGTCCTGATGGTATAGGGAGATGTTGTTCCAGATCCTGGATGCATAGATGGAAAAAGCCTGTTGTTTTGTTTTAATTTTTTATACTTCTCAGACTTCCGTCTGATGATGTTTTTTCTGTGCGTGTGCCAAGAACCACCAGAGATGGTAACCCTGTATGCAAGATAAGCAGGGGTGCTGTGTCAGGAAAATTAGGCTGCTAGCTCTGAAGTAAAGATACATGATATTTGACCGATATTTGCTGCACTAATCATAGTTTTAGTTATTTCAATTGTATTGTAAAAATGTCATGGTGTGCTAAAGTTAACATGGAAGTCAAAATTCCCTTCTATTACAGTGGCCCTTTCAGTTTGCCTTGCCTCTACTGCTGGTAAAAGATTCTTAAAGATAACATTTCTTTTAAAAACTTCTTTCACTTGTCAATTTAATTTGAAAATATAATGTGTAGTGCTAGCTATAAGGATCATATGAGAAAGGATTCATGATTATTCGGGCTCTTGGATAGTCATTTAAATTTATGATTAACACTAATCTCCTCACAGATTTGGAAGAATGTGCATCAGAGCATGTACAAATTATCTAGGCTATATTGGACAAACCAGACCTTTTTTTAATTGGAAGCGATTGTCTCTAACATAAAGATATATGACTCTTTCTTCCACTCCCTAAAAACTTCCCAATAGATTGTTGATGAGGTTGGTTTCACTGTCCTTTTGTCACAGAACATGATATTGAAGTTTAAAATGTAGATGACAAGTATATATTTTTAGTTTTTTACCATAATATAGACGTGTTAAATATCCATTCATTTAATACTGAGTTATTATTTTGATTGCATGTGTTTGTTTAATAATGTTTAATTTATTTTATTATTACTTTTTAAAGATATATGTTTTATTTTGTATTCTGTGTTTTATTAGGTAATTACTGTCCAGTTTACAATGAGTACAGCAAAGTCATAGTGAGTGGGTTTTTAAAAATAAGATTTTCCAACTGGAAATGATTGAGAAACGTAAATATCTGTGACAATTGAAAGCATCAATTCACGAGATGAATGCCTCTGTTTGGTAGAGTCTCCCTCCTAACAACACATGGAAAATGTTCTGTCAATACAATTGAAGGTTAATATTATTTAAAATATAGAAAATTAAAATGTAAGAATATTTATATGAATTATTTTAACAGTGTATATATGTGCCCGTTTTTGCATTTACTAGATGCATATCTTGGAAAAATATGTCTGTCAAGAGTCAATGCACTTAAAGTAGCATCCAATTTTTTGTATGCAATATGTTTAATGGTCTTTCATTTCTTTTCCTTAATGTGTTGCAATTTCCGAGGCAGTGTATTCAGCTATATTCCTGGGTTACTATTAATCATCAACTTTTCAGGTATCTTCATGTTTATCACATTTTAAGTTTCTCACTGTCAAGTTACTTGCAGTCCATAATAGAACTGTCCGATTTGTTGTTGAGTGACAAAACACACATTTTCTAACTTTCATAATTATAAAAGAATTAGTGCAATAAGCAATGATCCATATTTTGCTACCCATCAATCTACGTGTTTATGTTCTGAAAGGAAACTATTGTTTTTTTTTAGCATTCTCACATTAACATTTCAGTAGTTTTCTTAAAGAAATGTATGAAACAATTTGGTATAAATCGTCACCAATGCTCAACTCACCACCCACCTCCTACAGTCCCACCCTCATACCATGCCACTTGAAAATTAAGTAGTGAAGTTAATAATTTGTCAGGGCCCAGACCTGCAGAGGTTCAGAGAATGAATGGTTTGTTTGACAGGTAGAAGGAGATGAAATATCATTTGGCCTGGAAGTGAGTAGAGGGATATAGACCTGGCAATGCTCTGCCAACTATCGCCAGCTCTGGAAGTTTATCATTTTTCTTACCATGAATTTGCAAAATAGAGTAAAATAGTTTATCACAGAAATCACCTAAGTGAGGGCTGTTACATAGCACATGCATGAGGGAGCCCTCTACTTCACAGCTATGCCTGACAGAGTTGGGGTAAATGGGGATGATAATGTGTAGGCATGTTTGGGTGAAATGTTAACGAAACAATATTTTATGTTCTCATATTTAAACCATTCATGTCATAGTGTACTTGCTCATGTTTCATTATGAAGATAGAGTGACAGGAAGAGTTATGTATGACCACATCCTATGTGATGTGCAGACAGCATTCGAAAAAATAGAAACTGTTCTATGCCGTACAAATACTAGTAATCATTGGATTCTTTTGGTAAGCATATGAAACCTGCTAATTTTTGGTCTGGCATACATGGAATACTTTATATACATATGTGCCAATTCAATGCTCTACTGTCTTTTTAATATAACTTAGGCCTTCACGTCTGTCATGAGATCAACAATGTACTCCTTGAAACTTTGGGGCAAGACATAAAGTTTCCAATAATAGTAGGCTAATATAAGCAGTGCCAGAAGTGGAGTATGCCCAATCCATTTTCATGTGCTTTTTATTATTTCTGTTTCTTAACACTCATTCCTTTTGTACAGATTTATTGATAGAAAACAATACTAATTATTCAATTAGGTTGCAAAGGAATACATTTGTTATTATACTTTCTCTTATATGTGCATAGATTTTTGAAAACAAAAGTATCCTAACAATTCAATTAGGTTCCAAAGACATAATAATACTTATCTTATTTTCTCCTCTGTGCAAAGTATGTCATTCATAGGACAATATCACTGTCTGACTCAAGTTTTTTTTTTACAACTTTAATATACTTTCAACAGATAGTAAAACCTACTGCATACAAAACAAATTATTGTCTTTGATTCCATGAAGGAAAATCAACACACCTATATTAAGTTCTTGGTCAATTGGATGTACTGTAAAACAATTGCATTACATTTTTTCTGTTCTGGAATTGAAAAAAATGTTCCTGGCATGCTGAAGGCAATTTCTTTTTAATTCAAATATTATTTGTTATTGTGATGTGCACTACTTACTTAGGAAATACTTTAGAACCATAAACAAAAATATTTTATATTTCCATTCATATGTTACCCGGCTGTGAATTTTACAGAATACCAACATTGGAAAATGATTGTTCAGCCAAGCCCAAAGCAACTTCATAGCTACAGCTGTGGACTTTTTGCAGGCTGGTAAAACACTTTTCAATAAACTGTACCTTACTTTGTTTCCTATTTGTGGTACTCAAATATATTCTCTCAGGAGAGTTTTTATAAACATTTAGGGTATTCCCTCCCAATAGTGTGAAATTGTCTAATAGTGTTTGATTAAAGTCAACGATATTGGAGAGGGTATTTCACTGATGGCATTGCCTTCTGGGACCTGATGAAATGTTTGAATACATATTATTTTGTAGACAATGCTGTTACACAAGGTCATTTGATACAATTCAAATGTGTATATACGTTTAGTTTAGGGAATATTTCTTTTAACTCTATTCATAGTTTGCAGGATCATACCTGAAACATTAGTCTGTGTCAGTCATTTCAAACAATGTTAAAGATTTGGAGAAGCATAGATGGAAGATTGCTTTGATCTGTCCTCAGGTTTGATTTTATCATTCCAGGAATCATTTTGCCATGTGTCATCCATAAGTGACAGCGGTTAAAGTTGATCCTTTTGGTGTCCATTGGTGTTTCGCGCTGCTGTCAGTGAGAATGTGCAGAGCAGAAATTGAGTGCTGTATATAAACCAATGACAGCTGTTGGAATAATGCAGTCAGCTGGCTTGTTTCTTAACAAAAACTTTAGCTGTTCTCACTTTGCCACATGAGGCTATGTATGAGGGCACCTAAGTGCAGCTTTATGGATGTTTCGATATCAGATGACTCTTGAGGATAGGGTATTTATGAACATTCACTTGCTTTCACTGAATTAAAATGGCTCAAGAATTCATGTTTTCACCAACTTCTAGTGCTTGTGTTTACCTAGACACTATTCTCAAAGTCACACCCATGTGTAAGATTAGTAGTCTACCACGAAGATTCAGAAACTGGTCTAATAGGATTGTTTTTTGAGGGGAGGGACTAGATTGGCATTTTCCTATTGAATATTTTCCCAAAGACTATTGGTCATACTGAGAAAGACCAATGATACTTGTACAACTATATGTGTACGTGTAGCAGCAGTCATTTATGGCTCATTGAACATGCACAACTTCAAGAATATTTTTGCAACAAATAGTATTTGTGGAGATGTGGATCATGCCCTTTAAATAGCTCTGTTGTGAGTGGCTTTTCAAATTGGCTTTCCTTGGAACTTTAACTGAGGAGCTGAGGCATTGCACTGTCAAAGTTTGTGAGTGTCAAATGCAAATGAGCACCAACAAAGAGCAGGCAGATAATTCTAGAGGGGCATGGGACAGTTGCTACTGCTACTGTCACAGAATCAAGTAAAGGCCTAAGTGCCAGCTCCCCCTCGCTGCCCTCTGCATTAGTGCATCTTCCTGGTCTGCTGTGCCTGGTGCCTTGTTGTGCTTGTTGTGATTGCATAGTGGCTGTTACGTTTAATACCTGATTGCCCATTGTTCAGACTTGCACGTACCCTAGACTTTACCACTTGTTTTGTACACTTTGCTTATCTCCCCCTTGCCGCCTGCTCTTCCCGCTGAGTGCTGTTATTTCTCGCCGCTTCACACCTCCCAGTGCTCCTCCCCCTTCTGCAGTGTGGCACCATTGAGCAGGCCCGTTTGTCAGCTCCCCCTCACTGCCCTCCGCATTAGCACCTCTTCCTGGTCTGCTGCACCTGGTACCTTGTTGTGCTTATTGTTATTATATTGTGCCTGTTATGTTTAGAACCTGATTGCCAATTGTTCAGACTTGCGTGTACCCTAGACTTTGCCACTTGTTTTGTACACTTTGTTTATCTCCCCCCTCGCCGCCCGCTCTTCCCAGTGAGCGTCATTTTTCCTGCCACCTCTCGCTTCCTGCTTCCCACCTCCCAGTGCTCCCCCAGACCTATTTAATGGAGACCCTCTTGTAATAGCACAGCAGGAACGCCACAGGCATGCCAAGGCAAGCCCATCTGCACCCAACCACACCTGGACTGTGCCCAGCGCCAGGAGTTCAGGCCCTCTGGTCACCAAGATACTCCTCCGCAGAACTCCAAGCCCTGGACCTCAAATGCGGTGAAATCTACTGCCTCACGTCTCCTGGCTCTACAGCAGGATCATTCACCTGCAGTCTGTAGCTTCTCCTGCAGCGCTGGACCACCTGCCTTCACTGCAACCTATGCCAGCTCCACCTCGCTGACTGAGACTGCCTCGGAACTACTCCGATGCCTCATGCACAATGCCGAAAACTCTCTGCAAACAACCCACCGAAGTCAGAGACACCATCATCACCCTAAAAAAGTCAGTTTTTATATAGCGCAGCTACTCACCCTTAAGGGTCTCAAGGCGCTGGGGGCCGTCGTGGAAATTAAGTGAGCTATTGCCCAGAGTCACATGGTGCTGAGCTGAGCTGCCGCCGGAGCCGGGGATCGAACCGTGAACCCTGTGCTCCGAAGTCAGCTGGCCTGGCCGCTGCACCACACCTCACCCCCAATGTGATCTTCATCACAGAGACCTGGCTTAACCCCTTCTCTGCCCCTGACATCACCACCCCAATGCTCCACGGCTACAAGATAACACACCGGGACCGCATCAACGAACCCGGAGGAGGCATGGCCATCATCTACAAAGAAACAATCTACTGCACCACCACCAAAGACAACAACACACTGATCATGGAACACCTCAATTTCCAACTCCACACTGACGACAGTATGACCATCAAAGGCACCCTTGCCTAGAAAGCCCCGGGACCTCACACCAGCCTCTGTGATTTCATCACAGCATTCATCGCCCCACTTGCCATCGAGTCCAAGCCCTACATCTTCATTGGAGACCTCAACTTCCACCTGAACGACTCTGCAGACACAGACTCTGCCAACCTCTTGGAACACATGGGCAACATCAGCCTCACTCAGCTGGTCACATACCCCTCACACAGAGCAGGACAAACACTGGATCCAATGTTCATGTCCAGCAACTGAGTCAAATACATCTATGCCACAGAACTCACCTGGAGTGACCATTCCATCGTTCATTTCACCAACATAGGTTCACCACTCACTTCCACCAGTCTCCCTGTTAGACCTGACATCCTTGGCGTGGGTCTCCCTTCCATTTTTTCATGATGCCTCCAATGTTATTGATCTGTTTTTGCTGGTTTAGATGCTTTGGGCACTGTGCCACTGCTATTCAGTGCCACAGTGCAAGTGCTCCCTATTGTAAATTGATGTATGTATTAGTGACTCCATGATTGGATGATTGGTTTACTTGTCAGTCCCTAGTACAGTGCACTGAGTGTGCCCAGGGCTTGTAAATCCAATGCCGCTGGTGGGCTTGCAGCACTGGTTGTGTCACCCACAGAAGCAGCTTGTAACGTGTGTCTCAGGCCTGCCATTGCAGTGCCTGTGTGCAGCCTAGGGCTGCCATGTCGACTTGGTGAGTGCACCTACTTACCAGTCCCTAAACCTTCCCTTTACTGCATGTTGGTCACCCCTAAAGTAGGCCCTAGGGCAGGGTGCATTGTAAGTATAAGGTAGGACATGCCCTGGTGTGTGTGGCATGTCCTAATAGTGAATTACAGCCATTTTCATTTTTCACTATTGCAAGGCTACCTGCTCCCCATAGGCCAGAATGGGCAGTCTGATTATTACACCTTATAATCCTAACTGACCCAGGGAACATGGTAGAAAAAGGAATTTAGTATGCCTGAACTCAGAATGATAAAATACATCTTTTAGTGAAGTTGGTTTTAACATTCTGGGGCCGATTCCGATCTCGGTCGGAGGCGCACCCAATACCATTCGGTCGGGAAAAAAGCCATGCGAATGCCTGTTTCCTGACCGATCCGTACATCATACCGAACGAGTAAGTACGATGCGCACAACAGCACAGAATCCGGCCGAGTCGTACTCACCCAATCCAGGTCCTGTTCTCCGACCGAGGCGAATCCGGAAACGCAGAATCGAGTCGCACGGAAGGGAAAATGCAGCCCCGTCCGGCCGAACAAGTACGATGCGCTTTCCGTACGCGCCGAACCCGTCGCTACGTCCAGCACGTCAAAGCTTCCGGGAGAGGCGCACATAAGCTCCGATTCGCGCCACAACAAGATCCACGGCTACGAGGCGAACACGCCAGCGACGAGGACGACGCGAAGCAACGAGAAAGACGAACGACACGAACCAACCATGAATCCCTTTGTCCCGATCCTACCAATATTCTACATTTACCACCGGAACAGGCACAGACGCGTACGGCGCAGAAGGTAAGTCAGACACCAACCACAAAACACATACAACACGTACACGACACATCACACACACACAGAGGGATGCAGAATTTACTTACACCAGCAACAGCAGCACCATAGGGGCGGGATGCCCATCACCAATGCCACATATGCACACAGGGGCCTGGATGCGCACTACCACTACCACCCCTACCCTGGGGGGGCTGGATGCCTACCACTACTACCACCCTTAGCCAGGGGGGTGCCAGATGCCCACCACCACTACCACCCTTACCCAGGGGGGCTGGATGCCTACCACTACTACCACCCTTACCCAGGGGGGGCTGGATGCCTACCACTACTATCACCCTAAGCCAGGGGGGTGCCAGATGCCCACCACCACTACCACCCTTACCCAGGGGGGGCTGGATGCCTACCACTACTACCACCCTTACCCTGGGGGGCTGGATGCCTACCACTACTATCACCCTAAGCCAGGGGGTGCCAGATGCCCACCACCACTACCACCCTTACCCAGGGGGCTGGATGCCTACCACAACTACCACCCTTACCCAGGGGGGCTGGATGCCTACCACTACTACCACCCTTAGCCAGGGGGTGCCAGATGCCCACCACCACTACCACCCTTACCCAGGGGGCTGGATGCCTACCACTACTATCACCCTAAGCCAGGGGGCTGGATGCCTACCACTACTACCACCCTTAGCCAGGGGGTGCCAGATGCCCACCACTACTACCACCCTTACCCAGGGGGCTGGATGCCTACCACTACTACCACACTTAGCCAGGGGGTGCCAGATTCCCACCACCACTACCACCCTTACCCAGGGGGCTGGATGCCTACCACTACTATCACCCTAAGCCAGGGGGCTGGATGCCTACCTCTACTACCACCCTTAGCCAGGGGGTGCCAGATGCCCACCACCACTACCACCCTTACCCAGGGGGCTGGATGCCTACCACTACTATCACCCTAAGCCAGGGGGCTGGATGCCTACCACTACTACCACCCTTAGCCAGGGGGTGCCAGATGCCCACCACTACTACCACCCTTACCCAGGGGGGCTGGATGCCTACCACTACTACCACCCTTAGCCAGGGGGTGCCAGATGCCCACCACCACTACCACCCTTACCCAGGTGGGGCTGGATGCCTACCACTACTATCACCCTAAGCCAGGGGGGCTGGATGCCTACCACTACTACCACCCTTAGCCAGGGGGGTGCCAGATGCCCACCACTACCACCACCCTTACCCAGGAGGGGCTGGATGCCTACCACTACTACCACCCTTAGCCAGGGGTGCCAGATGCCCACCACCACTACCACCCTTACCCAGGGGGGCTGGATGCCTACCACTACTACCACCCTTACCCAGGGGGGCTGGATGCCTACCACTACTATCACCCTAAGCCAGGGGGTACCAGATGCCTACCACTACTACCACCCTTAGCCAGGGGGTGCCAGATGCCCACCACTACTACCACCCTTACCCAGGGGGGCTGGATGCCTACCACTACTACCACCCTTACCCAGGGGGCTGGATGCCTACCACTACTATCACCCTAAGCCAGGGGGTGCCAGATGCCCACCACTACTACCACCCTTACCCAGGGGGCTGGATGCCTCCCACTACTACCACCCTTAGCCATGGGGGTGCCAGATGCCCACCACCACTACCACCCTTACCCAGGGGGGCTGGATGCCTACCACTACTATCACCTCTACCCATGGGGGCTGGATGCCTACCACCAACACCACCCCCACTCATAGGATGGACAATGCATGACACAACCAGCACACCACAACCTAGGGAATGCAAGAAAAAGACATCCCCCAACACCATGACAAGCGTGTGTAGACTGTGTCAAATGCCTACAGCACTGAACATGACTTTGAACATACAATGTGACCCCCTATCACATGTGCCACACATATATGTGTGTGGCCCCCACAATGCAAGCAGGCCATGACCAATGTGGCAATGGGGTCCAAACCCCCATCATCACAGTGACCAAAAGATAAGTGTGGGGTCCATAGCTGAAGCACATTTTGAACATTGTGGCAATGGGGTCCAAACCCCCATCATCACAGTGACCAAAATGTAAGTGTGGGGTCCATAGCTGAAGCACATTTTGAAAATTGTGGCAATGGGGTCTAAACCCCCATCATCACAGTGACCAAAAGGTAAGTGTGGGGTCCATAGCTGAATCACATTTCGAACATTGTGGCAATGGGGTCCAAACCCCCATCATCACAGTGACCAAAAGGTAAGTGTGGGGTCCATAGCTGAAGCACATTTTGAAAATTGTGGCAATGGGGTCCAAACCCCCATCATCACAGTGACCAAAAGGTAAGTGTGGGGTCCATAGCTGAATCACATTTCGAACATTGTGGCAATGGGGTCCAAACCCCCATCATCACAGTGACCAAAAGGTAAGTGTGGGGTCCATAGCTGAAGCACATTTTGAACATTGTGGCAATGGGGTCCAAACCCCCATCATCACAGTGACCAAAATGTAAGTGTTGACAAAGAAAAAGCTGCAACTGCCAAACTGCATGGATGATTCCTGGTCACAGAACATAAAACACATCAGTGGCAAAGTAGTGCATGTGTCCCATTGCAACATAGATTGGGGGAGGCAAATACTGCAGTGCAAATAAGACATACCTTTGGCCATGTGCAGACAAACAACACTCATGGGGGCTGACACTGTCAACATTCATCAATGACACAATGACAGAAGTGACCATCAGAATGCAGACCCACATATTTGCACCAATGGGCACACAAATGCAGATACCCTGTGGAGACTGTAGATGTGAGGTGAACAGATACCATACCATGGCAGCAATGGGACACACAAACCATGATCATTGTGCTGACTGATGACCTAGGAGTCCCAGGGACAGCAGGGGAAACCCACCAAACTACATACAGCCAATGGCACACCTAAGATATGCCAATGCAGTGGTGCAGATGCACAAACACAAACAGGCGGACCCACACTGCACATCAAACACAACAGGTGAGGGGGGGGGTGCCAGTGTCCCCAGGCAACCACACAACACATGAGGAGGCCTGAATACCAATCATACAGATGTGCATATAGTGCCACACAAAGGTAACTCATGGATCCAAATCCCCTATGTGGGCAATCAGGCATTGTCAGATGAGAGGGAGCACAAATCACACATGTCACACAGGCACGTAGGAACAGCAACTGAAACAGCAAGACACAGACACACCACAGCACTACCCCCAGGGCCCCCACAATGTGGTGACCCTGGGCTGCATTACAATCCCACTGTGATGACAAAGCTAAATGTCGTTCACACTGGGAATCACAGTCATGTGTCCTGAGCAACAAACTACCATCAAACCTACACAAGCACAAATCAATCAGCACGGCCAGTAAGCCAAGGCCAACATGGAGGCAGGGGTCTAGCCAGGCAACAACTCTCATCTGCACACACTCAACACCACACACCTCGACCTCCAACAATGTGCAGCAGTGAAGCACACATGCACTGGTGACATTGCACATGCACCCATGTCAATTCCAGGGTGGTGGGTGGGAACCAAGGTGCAGAAACACTTCACACATGGCCACTCAACAAGACTCCTGAATGTCCAACACACTGCACACTACGCTGTACATGGACATGATGGCAATACCACACCAACCAATGGGATCCCAGCCACAGTCACACACCAATGAAGAAGCCAAGGTCACCCACAAAGAACACACATAGACAACAACCAACATTGCAGCCCGGACCCTGAGGAGTGCCAGCAGTCACACACACAACGTGTCACAATCACTGAAAGATAACACAAACTGGAAATCACATGACAGGTGCAAACAACAAGTGCCAAGGGGAAACCTGACTGTGACCCATCTGCGTCTGCACACAAACTCAGCCCTGACAGCAAACACACCTATGGGTGACACCCTGATGACCAGTAATGTGCCATGCACCCACATCACAGAGAACCCAGGGAGAAGACTTTGGGGGAACATAGGTCAACTCAGCAAGCATCACAAACAGGTACAACACTAGGGATCACAGCATGCACAGCAAAACGGAAGTGAACACACAGACATGCTCATACAACACACACCTTGGGCGCAGGCAATGACACAGGAGTACACACTGCCATGAGGGGACTCCACTCCTGTGTGAGGAAAGCTGTGCCATATGTTGCCTCAGTAGGGCCCCATCATGTCAGCTGAGCACTTGGTCACACAATCAACAATTAGCACCAAATGAAGGCTCCTGTCACATCAGCCTGGTCATGGAAGTGCCCACGAAATCATCAGCACAGATCCAACACACTTGTATAGCAATGTTGCACTGACAACACAGATGAGTCCTTCCCCATTGATGCCCAAACCTGCATGTCCAGTGGAGATGGCCACACGGTCAGGGAAGTAGACGAATTGAACAATGGCAGGCACAACAGATGTGCAGGGGTGGAAGCCACAGATGTGAAATTGCTAATGTAAGTAGGAAATCCCATTGCCAAATTCTGAACACATGACACCCTCAGATGCTGCTATGGATGACATGGATACAGCACAGGATAGGACACATTCCCCCTGGACCACATGTGTTCCTGCACAGTAACACTTCATTATCATGAGACCAAATATCACCATCACTGCAGCAAGGGCATGGTTAGCATCATCAACAACATGTACATCAGAAGCATAAGCACTAGAGAACAGAAAGTTGCTTTATTCAGCATATGTGTGTTTAAAAGTGAAAGTCCAGAAAAAACACAAAGGCCAATGGCCAGTCCATTGTCAAAGTTCAAACAGGGTGACAGTGGCAGATGTCACCCTACGCATGCCTGCACTGCACAAAACCAGGGACAATCCACTAGGAGGGGCAACCGGGGCGGCAGGCCAGGCACCGCAGGGACAGGATCAGGGCTCACCAGGAGGAAGCAGGGAAGGGGTGGTGGGTGCTGGCGAGCCACTGACAACTGCAGTGGAGGTGTCTGACATGGTGTGTGCCAGCACAACTGGGGGGCATGACTCAGATGTTGTGGGTGCCGGCACGACTGCAGTGGACCCTGCAGATGGAGTGGACAGGTACGCCACTGCAGTGCCCAAGTCAGACAGGGTGGTAGTGGACTCCACTGCAGTGCCTACCACCAGGGGAGGAGAATGGGGAACAGTCAAGGTGGGCTGGACAGAGGGGAGGACACCCTCACCACATCAGTGGCACAGACAAGCGCAGCGGGGGTGTGGTGCCGGGAGAGCAAGTGGCAGGGGAGAAGGCCGGATCCTCTTGGGGATGGTATATCTGTGGGTGGGGGAACCTGGGGCAGGGTGTGGTGGGGGCACCTGTGGAGTGGGGGCCTGAGGGATGGAGGAAGGAGACCTGGTGCCTGAGCTGCAGGGCGGCGGCGGGGTCTTGCTCTTACGACTCCGGGGGACTTGCGGGTGGGGGCCTCAGTCTGTCTGTGCCTGGGGGAGGGTGTCCGGGGGCGAGGGGCACTCTGCTCCGTGTGGGTGGGCTTCCTCTTCCCCCTGAATGCTGTATCAGCTGGATCGGAGGGGAAGAGGCCGAGGTCACTGAGGAAGAGCCGCTGGGTCTTTGGGGTTGCAGGTGAGGCAAGGGAGGGTGCTTTGGAGGGAGAGGCAACTGAGGACTGCGCAGTGCTCGTGGATGCGTGTGTGTGTTCCAGGGCCCCATCCCCTGTGAGTCTGGTTTCAGTCCCCTGACTGTGCGTGCGTGTGTGTTTTGTTTGTGGCGTGTGTGTCTGTGTGCTGGACGTGTGTGTGCTGGTGTGTGCCTGTGCCGGTGTGTGTGTGCTTGGGACGGGTAAGGTGCTGGGGAGTGTGGATGGAGCAGAGGCAGGAGGGGTGAGGGACTGTCTGAGGAGGGACACTGCTGCCGTCAGGGAGGAGTCCATGGACCTATTGCCCCTCTGTAGGTCAGACATGCCCGATGAGATGCCCTCCATGAATGACACCAGCTGAGTCAACAGAGCGGTGTGCGCATGGAGGATACTCAGCATGGCTGTCTGCCCTACATGGAGCTGGTGAAGGAGGTACACAGACTCCTCACTCAGGGCAGCAGGGGACACAGGGGCAGGGGGTGCGGTGCCTGGCCCAAAGGAGACACGCTCCCGAACATGGGAGCCTCCACGGACCTGGGGAACGGGAGCCGATGGGAGGGCGGTGGTGGTGCTGGTGGTGGCGGGGACAGCAACACTAGCTGGGGTGTGGTGGCTGCTGACACCCGCCTCCATAAGGGAGTCATCCTCCGAGCCGCTGTGGTCCTCAGCTGAGGTGGATGCTGCTGAGGACTCCTCGGTGTGGCTCCCTCGCCCTCCGTGCCACTGGGTCCCTCCGACCACTCCTCGGCTGTTGACCCAGTCTGGCTCTCCGGCTCCTCCTGGTCCATGGAGCTGTCCCCTTCCGTGGCCGTGGATGTATCTGCAAACAATGGGGAAACAGACAGACATCAGTCACCTGCACCAAACGCACACACCACTGTGAGCACAGCACATTACAGAGCAAGCCCTGGCATCATTAGTTGAACATTGCTAAAAGTGCCCTAACTGAACAGGAGAAGCCAATTGTCAGTCTGATGCCAACCATGGCACTCACATCCCACATGGCCTTGCACCCATCTGTCTGGTGTCTGTTGGATAGCAACACCCCAGTGTGGACACATGCACCAACTACACAGTAGTTGGACAGTGCAGAGGACAAGGTGTAGCATGTGGACATGCACACATCACAACTCTTGCCACTGAGTCAGTACAGGTTTCCGGATGAAAGGGATGCCCAGAGTCAAATAGGAAATGCATGTGATGCATACCAGCGACAGACACCATGATGCACCCATGTCCTGATAGCCATCGCCACAATGGTGTGCATGTAGCACATGTCACTCCCCTGCAGGATCACCAATAAGTAGACACATGCCATGGCGGAGGCATGACTGCTAAGTCATACATCACTGTCTCAGTGATGTATGACTTGGCAGCCAGACAACAACACTCTGCCCCGTGTCACAATAGTAGGTCATGGGGAATGCAAGTCCTGGAGCTGCACAAGTGCACATGTACATCCCCCACACAACACATCATCTTAACCCTCATCTGTCCAGGTCATACCGATTGGACATATGGGAGACCTGTGACACTACCCTCTGAACCTGAGCCCCTCACAATCTGCTGTGAATGGGAAACAGCTGCCTGAACTTCACATTCGCATACCCCAGTCTGCACGGGCAGCCGATCAAACACCTATGTGACACACAAGTATCGTCTCCTATGGTCCCATCTCCAGTGGCATGCTGAGCCCCTACCGAGAAACACCCCAGCAGTCCTGGCAACAAATCCACAGCACACTGACACAGAGGCAGACACCTGAGGGGTCAAATCACTGCGCACAACGTGTCAGCTGATACCCGGGAGTGGGAGTACAGGTGTATTGGATGGGCTGGAGTAGGCATGACTGTCCTGCCCCACATGAATGAGGGATGAGCCCTGGACAGTGGATAGCTGGCTATGTATGTGTGACACACGTAATCTGCACACTCCTGGGGCCCAAACATTGTTCCCACCCGCTGCATGGGTGTGTGCCAGATACCCCAGGCACATGTGGTGGCTCAGCTCAGCAAGTGGACCGCATATGAAAGCAACACGCAGATTACATGTCCAAACACAGGCATTGTGTGAACAATGGACCCACCCATGATGCCCACAACAGAGTTAGGGAAACAGATGCTGTCCCCCACCTTGAGTGAAGCAAACTGCAAGGACACAGTCCCAAGTGACACAATTCCCTGAATGTAAGGGCCACACCTGGGTATCAGATGAGGAGTGGGCAGTGCACAATAGAGGGACATGGCTCCTGGACAACATGACTGCTGTACTGTGGCAGTTTAACCAGGCCAGAGGAGGGCACATAGCATGTAATACAGAGTTCACAGTGCAGTCTTTGACTCACCCCTCCTTGCTGCTGTCTGGCCTTCAGCTGCCCATCCAGGTCTGGAAACACCACCGCCAGGATCTGGAGCATGTGGGGGGTCAGGGTCCGTGTTCCGCCCCTCCTGCGAGGAGGCGACAGCTTCAGCTGGACCCATGCAATCCTCCGGGTCCAGCCCCGAAGGTCCTGCCACCTCTTCTGGCAGTTGCGGATCCGGCGCTTGTAGACCCCCACGGACCGGACAGCCCGGACGATGTCCTTCCAGATCTCCTGCTTCCGATGGGCATTAACCTGTGAGGATGACAAAGTGAAAAAGCCATTACTACACATGCAACATATCCGTGCATGACACAGTTGTATATACATGTCTCAATCACAGGGGCACATGATGTACACAGGCAGTGCAACGCTGCCCATGGACAGTTTGCCAGAAGTCACTACATGGTATCATTGCATGGGAAGTAAAACCTTGTTCAAATGCACTGTCACTGCACCATACCTGTCCAGTGCATGTCACTACACACTATGGGGGGTGACAACTACTCAGTGAGCCTGCTAGCCAGTGGCGTGCAGACTTTCAGCCTTGCTAGTCAGACAAAATGCACATTCAGAAAGGCAGTGCACAGAACACTCACCTGCTCCCCTGGTGTCCCATACAGCTTGCTGTACTGTGGAAGTAGGCTGTCCAGCAGGGCCTGGTTCTCCTCAAGGCTGAAGGCTGGGGCTCTCTCCACAGTACGTGCCATTGCAGGGTCCAGAGGGGGCAGAGACAGCAGCAGTGCAGTGGCAGATGTCGTCCTGGAGCATGTAGTGCAGGCAAGTGAGCTCTCAGGGGAACAGCCAGCAATATATATGTGCTTCAGAGGCAGATACTGTCCCATGTGTCCAAAGTGATAGGTCCAAGTCGTTTGCATCTTCTGAATCTGGCCAATCCATGGAATAGCAGCACCAATACACGCCCACAGCATCCTTCAAATCTTCAACTTCATGACATACATGATGTTGCAACATTGTTGTGGGTGACCAACTGAATTTCCAGCAACCGACTCGTTCGAATTTCGAAAACGCGTCCGTTGCCAGGCTAGGCCATTGTCAATGGGTGCGCACCGATCGGTCCATTGCTGTTCAACGCGTACAGGGGTACAACGCGTACCCGCACACATTGAATGCAATGGGCCGGCCGGGCGCACTGATCGGTCCATTGCGGTACAACGCGTACAGGGGTACAACGCGTACCCGCACACATTGAATGCAATGGGCCGGCCGGGCGCACCGATCGGTCCATTGCTGTTCAACGCGTACAGGGGTATAACGCGTACCCGCACACATTGAATGCAATGGGACGGCCGGGCGCACCGATCGGTCCATTGCTGTTCAACGCGTACAGGGGTACAACGCGTACCCGCACACATTGAATGCAATGGGCCGGCCGGGTGCACCGATCGGTCCATTGCTGTTCAACGCATACAGGGGTACAATGCGTACCCGCACACATTGAATGCAATGGGCCGGCGGGTGCACCGATCGGTCCATTGCAATACAACGCGTACAGGGGTACAACGCGTACCCGCACACATTGAATGCAATGGGCCGGCCGGGTGCACCGATCGGTCCATTGCTGTTCAACGCATCCCTGTGCAAGTGACTGGCATATGTCACCATGCCTGTCTCAGATGAACATATGCCAGCCACAGATAGCTCCCAGGGAGTGAGGGGCACACCTACAACACGACAGCCTGTCCAAACTGTATCATAAGGCATTTCCTATTGTGTGTATGTTGGTGTACATGTTGTCCTGTGGGTGTCACCTGGTGGCAGCCACCCCCAGGCTGTGCACGTGTTCATGGGGACAGGATCCTGGGTGTTACGTGTACATGACCACTGTGAAGTGCAACTGTTCATATCTGTGCATGTGCCATGGTCACATTTCACGGTGGTGTATGTGTATGTCATGTCACATACCCCGTGAGTCCCATGTGGGACGGTATGTTTGAGCCAGGGTGTCCCAGTGGCACAATAGTGATGGTCCTCCACAGTCTGTGTGCATGTAGTGTTTACAATGTCTCTGATTTCATGTGCACAATGGGAGACAGTCTCCACATCCACGTTGTGTGTGCATGGACTTTAATGTTGTGCGTCCATGTCCATGTCTGTCCTGCCGTGGCAAGTGGGACCACTACCTGTGGGGGTCATGGTTGTTTTGCTGTGGTGTATACATGATACTCCATGTAATGCCAGTGTCCATGTGGCAATACAGGGTCCCTGGGAATGTACCTGTCGTTGAGCTGTGATGCCTGGGGCACATCTGTCCTCACATGTCACTGTGGGGGGTGATTGTGACATGGCAGCAGGAGATGGGAACTGTGACACGGCCTCATGATATCCAATGGGCCAACCTGGGACTTATTGATGCCACTTGTTGAACCGTGATGACAGATGTTGGCCATGTATGTACCATACATGTCCTTACGGAACTGCACACTTCATGTAGTTGTGCCTCATAATGATGTATGATGTGATATTGAGTGTGTTCAATGCCGCATATGTGGGGTGACTGACAATCTTGCTTTCTTCTCCTCTGCACTGCAGGGCTCCTGCTGTCCATAGACCATTCCCAGACCTGGCAACGATGGTGGAACGGGACAGCATCCGACGGTACCGCTTCACCAGGCAGCTGATTGAGGATTTGGCAGTGCAGTTGGCCCCACATTTGCAGCCTGGCCGGCCGTATCCTACAGCGCTGACCCCCAAGGTGAAGGTGATGGCAGCCCTACACTTCTTTGCCACCGGTACCTTCCAACATACTGTGGCGACTGCTGGTGGGATGTCACAGACCATGTTGAGCCGTGTGCTCCGCGATGTTTTGGAGGCAATGTTGCTATACCTGAACCGGTACATCTATTTCCCTAGACTGCAACGACTCACTGACGTGAAGAGTGACTTCTATGCCCTGGGGAGGATGCCGCATGTCATTGGCTCCATTGATGGGGCACATGTGGCTTTGGTTCCACCACAGGCCCAGGAGCAGGCCTACCGTAACCGCAAGCACTACCACTCGGTCAATGCACTGGTGGTGTGTCTTGCAGATATGACCATCACACACGTGTGTGCCCGTTTCCCTGGTTCAGCACACGATGCCTTTGTGATGAGGAGTAGTCGCATCCCCAGGATGATGGCACAGATGCAGAACCAGCGTGCCTGGCTTGTCTGTGTGTACTGACTTTGTGCCATTGTGTGTGATCTGATCTGTAGTATTCCGCCCTCTTTTCCAAGTCAGCTAAAGTGCACTTGTCTGTCCGTAGGTGACTCGGGATACCCCAACATGCCGTGGTTGCTGACACCCCTCAGGAACCCTGTGACACCAGCCCAGATGCGCTACAATGAGGCACATGGTCGGACCAGGAGAGTGATTGAGCGGACATTTGGTCTCCTGAAGAGCCGCTTCCGCTGCCTGGACAAGACAGGAGGGTCCCTCCCATATGCCCCAGCGAAGGTGTGCAAGATTATCATCGTCTGCTGCATGCGCCACAACCTGGCAGTGCGGAAGGAGTTGCCTCTCATCCAGGATGACAATGACCAACATCCGCCACCTGTGGAGGATCCTGGCCTGGACCATGATGCCAGTGATGATGATGATGATGAGGGTGATGTCCGCACACAGCTCATCACCAACTTCTTTATCTGAATGTGAGTATCCTGAGGTGTCATGTCAATGATGTGAGTTGGCATGATATGTGTAGGTGGTGCTCTGGTGCTGTTGGAGTGTGTCCATGGGCTACTTGACTGGATGTGTGTAGCGATGTGTGCTTACAGGTGGTCTGTACTCCCCAACAGTGTTGACATGCTAACTTGGTTCTGGGTGGGTATCTTGTAACATGTATTGTGCATGAGTTTTGCTGTTCTGTCCTGTTCTCCATTGCTTTTGACTGTGTGTCATTTCTGTCCTTCACAGGGTACTTTCAGATTCGTTTGGTCAACTGTGTCCACCGACGACGTGATTGTACTTCCAGGGTGGTAGCTGTTGTGTCCCTACAGGTGATGTGCGCCACACCCATGGACTTCCTTCCTTCTACAGTTGTTGACTGTGTGCCCGCTGCCAGGTGGGATTACCTTGCATCTGTAGTGGTTACGACATGTTGCAACTGTGTAATAAACCTGTGCTTCACTTTGTGATGTGCGTTGTCTGTGGTCACACATTTGACTGCCATTTGCTTACTGCACCTGTGGGCTACTTGACTACAACTGGGAATAGGTGTGGTGTCTGTGCATTACACCGTCTTCCTTGGCAACATCAGTGTAGGCAATGAGTCAGATGGCCTAGGTGTGTATGTGTTGTGTAGCCCTGGTGGTGGGTCTCCCTCATATGTGTCACGTTGCCTTTACTCACATGCCTGTGTTGTACTTGCTGTTGCAGTTCGCATACACAGTGTAATTTTGCAGTTCATCATCCCCATGACAGCACCCACGTTGGAATCACAACAGAGGCAAGTATGGTGTATTAGTGTGTTTATTGTGATACATTTGTGTGAATAGTGCATAGGATGGTTAGTGCTGTACATATATATTGCAATCAGAAGTTCCTAGGTGAATTGAAAGTCCTGGTAGACAAAATCCCCAGTATCGGGGCCACAGTTGTCTGAGACATTGGTCCAACTTGTACTCCCCATGTCATGTGTGGGAGTTGTGTTGCCGTCAACAGGGTGAACAGTTTGTGCACAAAGGTGAACATCCATAACAGGTTCAGGCTTCCTGGGGGTTGCACTTGGCCATCGGCCTCTCACTTGCCCCTCCTCGGACGACCCCTCTTCTTTGGGGGGGCCCCTCAAGTACAGGCAGGGGACTCTCCGCCAGAGTCATCCTCCCTCCCTGTGGCAGTTGCAGTTTGTTCAGCACCAGATGTTGTTGGCACACAGGGAGGTGTGGACTGGTTGCTGTTCATCTGGCGGAGGCATTGTAATATGTCCCTGTGCACCGCCGTCATCTCTTGCAGTGCGTCCCACTTGGACTCCACGCGGGACATGTGTGAGTCCAAGCGGGCATGATGGGCAGCCTGCTGCTGTTTCATGTCTCTGAGGAGCCCCACTACCTGGCTGAGATCTCCGGTGCTGGACTGGTACGCATCGGCTATGCGTACCAGTTGTGGGTCATCATGCACACCAGCAACCTCTGCAAGCAGCAACCTCTGTCTCCCACCCCTCCCACCACCCCTGTCGACATGTGCAGTGCGTGCAGTGGCACGCACAGATGCCCCTGGTCCCCCTTGGGGGTTGGTGGTGGTGGTGGTGTCCATGGCCCCACGTTGGTCCAGGGTCCCTGTGCTGGTGGTGCTCCTTGTTCTGTCCATGTCGGCAGGGATGGTATTTGTGGTGACAGTCGTTGGAGGGGTGGGTGCAGGGGGTGCAGCTGGGGGTGCAGCTGGTGGTCCTGCTGGTGCTGCAGCTGGTGGTCCTGCTGGTGCTGCATGTTGACTTGCACCGGAGGTGCCAGGTTGGTCTTCTTCGTCCGAGGAGGGCAGAGGCTGTACGACACCAGTGAGCTCCGTATCCTCTTGAGCCTGGGACTGGGACTCCTCAGCGTCTGCTGCTGTGTCCCCATCATCACCTGTTTTTGGGAGACACACACAATGTATGTAATGTTTCTGCAGGCATGAATGGTTGACACACCTGACAGTTGTGACTGTGCCTCTGGGTGCGGGCCTGTACATTGCATTGTCCTAAGTTGTCACAGTCCGGGGTTGATATTGGTGTAGCACATTGTCCTGCATTATTTGGGCATTTCTATGTATTTGTTGGGGTGTGAACATGGTCTGCATTGGTTGTATTTGGTTGACAGCCGGCCCTCCTTCCCACCCAGCCAGTCAGTTATCCCACCATGGACTGTGCTTGCATTGCAGGGAGTGAAAGTTGTCTTTCAGGATGTCAGTCAGTGGTGTCCTGCTGTTGGTTGTTGCACAGTTGCCAGCAGGGCCTTGTGCTCCCCACAGCAGTAGCCAGTGTCAGCCATCTTGTCAGTTGTTTTCCACTCCCTGTGATGTGAGCATGGTTCAGGGTGGTGTTGATGGGACAGTTGTGGGGGTGAGCTATGTCTGTGACTATGACTCCCATCATGCTATTGCCTCCACCCCACTTCCCAGCATTCCCATACTTACTTGCTTTTGTGGGGAGTTCTGTGTGTGTGGGTGTGAGAGCAATGGCAAGATGGCTGACAGTGGTGTCCTGCTGTTGGTTGGTGTGCAGTTCCCAGCATGCCCTTGTGCTCCCCACAGCAGTAGCCAGTGTCAGCCATCTTGTCAGTCCTTATCCACTCGGCTTTCAGGATGTCAGGCAGTGGTGTTGTGCTGTTTGTTGGTGCACAGTTCCCAGCAGGGCCTTGTGCTCCCCACAGCAGTAGCCAGTGTCAGCCAGAAATCCCACCATGGAACGTGCTTGCATTGCAGGGAGTGGAAGTTGTCTTTCAGGATGTCAGTCAGTGGTGTCCTGCTGTTGGTTGGTGCACAGTTGCCAGCAGGGCCTTGTGCTCCCCACAGCAGTAGCCAGTGTCAGCCATCTTGTCAGTTGTTTTCCACTCCCTGTGATGTGAGCATGGTTCAGGGTGGTGTTGATGGGACAGTTGTGGAGGTGAGCTATGTCTGTGACTATGACTCCCATCATGCTATTGCCTCCACCCCCCTTCCCAGCATGCCCATGCTTCCTTCCTTTTGACGCTGCTTCCCTGTGGGGTGGGCTGCCTGTGCTGACAGGATGGCTGGGAGTATTGTCCTGGCAGTTGTTTGGCTAAAAGTCCAAAGAGTGTCCCTGTCCTCCACCCCACTTCCCAGCATTCCCATACTTACTTGCTTTTGTGGGGAGTTCAGTGTGTGTGGGTGTGAGAGCAATGGCAAGATGGCTGACAGTGGTGTCCTGCTGTTGGTTGATGTGCAGTTCCCAGCATGCCCTTGTGCTCCCCACGACACAGCAACAGTGTCAGACATCTTTTATGGGCCTTTCCACTCTCTGTGGGATGTGCATGCGTTAGTGTGAGCTTGCTGGGCCATGTGGTGGGGGATGTAGAGCTGTGCCTACGACTCCCATCATGCTAAGAGTGTCCCTGTGCTTCACACAACATAACCCAGGGTGGAGGTTCTTTGTGGGATCTTGAGTTAGGATGTGAGGCATTGCATTCTCCCAGGTGGGTTATGTGTAGTATGTGTTGAGGGGGTGTGTGAGGGGAGGTGCTTGTGACTATGGTCAGTGCTGCAAGTCCTCCTTCCCACCCAGCCAGATATCCCACCATGGAACGTGCTTGCATTGCAGAGAGTGCAAGTTGGCTTTCAGGATGTCAGGCAGTGGTGTTGTGCTGTTTGTTGGTGCACAGTTCCCAGCAGGGCCTTGTGCTCCCCACAGCAGTAGCCAGTGTCAGCCATCTTGTCAGTCCTTATCCACTCCCTGTGATGTGAGCATGGTTCAGGGTGGTGTTGATGGGCCAGTTGTGAGGCTGAGCAATATCTGTGCCTACTACTCCCATCATGCTATTGCCTCCACCCCCCTTCCCAGCATGCCCATGCTTCCTTCCTTTTGACTCTGCTTCCCTGTGGGATGGGCTGCCTGTGCTGACAGGATGGCTGGGAGTGTTGTCCTGGCAGTTGTTTGGCTAAAAGTCCCAAGAGTGTCCCTGTGCTTCACACAACATAACCCAGGGTGGTGGTTCTTTGTGGGATCTTGAGTTAGGATGTGAGGCATTGCATTCTCCCAGGTGGGTTATGTGGAGTATGTGTTGAGGGGGTGTGTGAGGGGAGGTGCTTGTGACTATGGTCAGTGCTGCAAGTCCTCCTTCCCACCCAGCCAGATATCCCACCATGGAACGTGCTTGCATTGCAGAGAGTGCAAGTTGGCTTTCAGGATGTCAGGCAGTGGTGTTGTGCTGTTTGTTGGTGCACAGTTCCCAGCAGGGCCTAGTGCTCCCCACAGCAGTAGCCAGTGTCAGCCATCTTGTCAGTCCTTATCCACTCCCTGTGATGTGAGCATGGTTCAGGGTGGTGTTGATGGGCCAGTTGTGAGGCTGAGCAATATCTGTGCCTACTACTCCCATCATGCTATTGCCTCCACCCCCTTCCCAGCATGCCCATGCTTCCTTCCTTTTGACGCTGCTTCCCTGTGGGGTGGGCTGCCTGTGCTGACAGGATGGCTGGGAGTATTGTCCTGGCAGTTGTTTGGCTAAAAGTCCAAAGAGTGTCCCTGTGCTTCACACAACATAACCCAGGGTGGAGGTTATTTGTGGGATCTTGAGTTAGGATGTGAGGCATTGCATTCTCCCAGGTGGGTTCTGTGGAGTTTGTGTTGAGGGGGTGTGTGAGTGGAGGTGCTTGTGACTATGATCAGTGCTGCGAGTCCTCCTTCCCACCCAGCCAGATATCCCACCACGGCTCGTGCTTCCATTGCAGGGAGTGGAAGTTGTCTCTCAGGATGTCAGTCAGTGGTGTCCTGCTGTTGGTTGTTGCACAGTTGCCAGCAGGGCCTTGTGCTCCCCACAGCAGTAGCCAGTGTCAGCCATCTTGTGAGTCCTTTTCCACTCCCTGTGATGTGCGCATGGTTCATGGTGGTGTTGATGGGACAGTTGTGGGGGTGAGCAATATCTGTGACTACGACTCCCATGATGCTATTGGCTACACTGACTTGCCCAGCATACACATAATTCCTTTCTTTCAGTGGTCTTCACTGTGTGTTGGTGTTGTAGTGGTGGCTACATGTCTGGATGTGTTTGTTAGTTATATTTGTGCCACTGCCACTGCCTAGCTGTAGTTGTAGTTGTGTTTGTACATGTGATGACACGGTTAGATGTAACTTTGAGATGGCATGTGTTGTGTTTATCTGACTGACATACACATTTTGGGATGATTCTGTTCTGGTTGCTGTGTAATTGCTATGAGTGCATGGTTTGACTCTCCCCTTGACAGTGATGTGTTGGTGTATTGTGGCAGAATATTGTGTACATTTGTTGTGTACTCACCAGGCTCTGGGATGTTCTCTAGTCCATAGACGCTCACTGGCGGAAGGATGGCCCGCACCTTCTCCTCCCAGGGCCTGAGGTATACTGGCTTGGCAGGAGGGCCACTGCCGGTGTATTGGCTCAGGAGGTAGTCCTTCTTGAGCAGCTCCCGTACCCTCCTGCGCACGTCATACCACCTGTTCTGGATGTCAGTCTTTGTGCGCAGACATGGTGATTGTGCGTTCACCCTGTTGATGATCCTCTCCCACATCTTGGTTTTCTGGGAGATGGGTGTCTGTTGGACCAGTGTGCCAAACAGCTGTGGCTCTACCCTGAGGATCTCGTCTACCAGGACTTCCAATTCACAATCTAGGAACTTGTGATTCTTCTTGGGGGGCATGGTGATGGGTGGTGATGGTGAGTGATGTGTGTGTTGGTGTGCAGGTGAGGGTGTGTGAGTGTGTGTTTTGCTGGGTGTATGTGAGGTAGCTATTTGTTGGTGTGCTGATGGTGTGTGGCTTGTGTGAGGGATGAGCTGTGGGTGTGTGGTTGCTGTCTGTTGAGTGCTGGCAGTAGAATAGCATTTGCAAAGGATCATGGTTGGGATTTGTGTCCTTTATATGGGTGGAGTTGTGGGTGTGTCTTTGTTCTCTGTCCCCACCCCCCAGTATTTATTGGCTTTGTAATTGCTTGTTTGGCCTTTTTTTGTGTATTTTTCCTTAGTACTTTCTGTGCATGTTGGAAACGTTCTTGTGACCGAGTCGGACCCTGCAGTTGTCTCGTACGGTCTTCTCCGTTTCGTTCACGCTGTGTTTGTGCAGTTTTCTATGCTGCGTACGCGTCGGTCGCGGTGTTTTGTGTTACTTCGGCTCGGTTTTGTATGCGTGTCGGTCGTACGGCTTGTCCTCCGTATGACTCGGTCGTGGTTTTCGCGCCTTGCATCGTACTTTGCGGTTTGGAGTTCGCGTGTACGTTTCGGTTGGATTTGTTCCGGGTGCGTGTCGGTCGGTTCAATTCGCGTGTTTTTCCGGCCGGATTGCTGTTTTCCGTGCGGCTCGGTCGTTCGACTTGGGTTCAGTACGTGTCGGTCAGATTTTGCACGCCTTGCATCGTACTTGGCGTGTCGGGCGCCACAGGTACGTGTCGGTCGAAATTAATTCCGTCTCCGAGTCGGTCGGTGCCTTTTCCGGCCCGAATCGGAATCGACCCCTCTGTGTTTGAAAATACCACTTTTAGAAAGTGGGTATTTTCTTGCCTAAACTTCCAAGCCTGCCTCTGCTAGGTTGTGTATTCCTTGTCTGGAGATTGAGTGACAGGGGCTGGGGGTGGCTACAGGAGACAGGGTGAGTCAGCACAGGGCTGAATAGAGAGATCTGCATCCAGAGTGGAGGGAGGAGTTGCACCTGGGTCTGAATAGGGCTATGCCTGCCTTCCACAATGCTGGCTCCACCTCCTGCCGGGCGGCTGAGCACTCTGCCCCACATTCTGAAAGGACAGAAGGAGTCCTGAAAACAAAGTGCTCCAGGACTGACCAGAACTGGTTTTGGACTAGGCAAAGGCCTCTCTGCCTTCAGAGAACAAAGAGAAACTGTGTATAAAAAGGGGACCCAGACCCCTAGGAAATTAGATCACTTTGGGAAACAAGAAGAAACCTTTGCTGAGGAGCGGAACCAAGAAGAAACTGAGGAGAAGACTATCCCTAAGCTAGAGGGATCAGCCTGCAGTGGTTGCCTGACTGCCAAAGAAAGGAGAAAGGACTTTGTGTGCACTTTATTCAACTTGTAAAGGATCTCCAAGGGCTTGAGAAAAGAGCTTGCCTCCTGCTGAAGTCTCAGGGACAACAGACTTCAAACCCCAGCTCCCCAAGAGTTCTTTGGAAGTGCCTGCTGCTGTTTTGGGCCTTCTGAGGGACTGCGTGTCGCAAGGAGCTGGAAGCGCGACTCAAGAGGGAGAATCGTGTCACCGTCGCAGCCGCTGCCGTCGCATCACGGAGATGACGCCGCTGTAGCTGTCGCATTGCACCGCATCTCCAGAAACGTCCCGCAACCCCGAAGAAGCGTGTCGCCGTCGCAGCCGCTGCCGCTGCCGTCGCATCGTAGATGTCGCCGGTGTAGCTGTCGCATTGCACGCATCAAGAGAAGCGTCTCGCCACAAGGAAGAAGCGTGTCGCCGTCGCATCGTAGATGTCGCCGCTGTAGCTGTCGCATTGCAACGCATCAAGAGAAGCGCCTCGCATCCACGGAGAAGCGTGCCGTCGTCAGAGCTGCTGCCGTCGCATCACGGAACAAGGGTGTCGCCGCTGCAGTTGTCGCATCAAGCGGAAGCGTCTCGCAACATCGGAGAAGAGTGTCGCCGCCAAAGCCGCTGTCGTAGCATCACGGAACAAGGGTGTCGCCGCTGCAGCTGGCGCATCGAGTCGAGACTTCTCGCAACATCGGAGAAGCGTGCCACATCAGGAAGAACTTGACGTCTTTATTTCTTTGCACCGGATCTTGGCCGCATCTCCATCTCTGCAACACTTTCGTTGTAGAAACGTGACGCATCGTAAGGTACATTGACTCAAAGTGTCGCATTTTAAGAACTGAAGAGAACTAAGCTAAACCTACCATTTTAAGTACAGTATTGTGGATTTTTGTCGTTTATGGTCTTGGGTTAAATCTATATAAAAGATACTTATTTTTATAATACAACTTGTGTGGTGTCCATCTGTAGTGTTGTCACTGGATTACTGTATGTGTCCACAAATGCTTTACACACTGCCTCTGAACTAAGCCTGTCTGTTCGTGCCAAGTTACCAAAGGGATGAGCAGGGGTTATTTCAGGAGTGTACCCCCTTACCCTGACTAGAGGCAAGGGTCCCTATTTGTCACAAGTACCTACCTGTGCCAACTAGAGACCCCCAAATCTAACACTCCCCAATACCTTCTTCCACAGCTTGAACAAAGTGACACAGACCCAATGGACAGCTGCCCTCAACACCACCAAGCTCGATCCCGCAACCAACCATCAGTCCAGAACTTCACCACCTGGCTCCCCCATGCCACCAACCTAGTTGCCCCATCAAACCAGCCAAAACCACACAAGCCAGCTGGTACACACCAGACCTCAGGACAATAAAAAGCAGTTGCAAAGAACAGGTGAGGATATGGCACACTAGTAGAGACACCACAGAACATGCCACCTTCAAGTCAGCTCTTAAAAGACTACCACCAACAACTCAAAGACATAAAAAAATATGACCTAGCAAAATGTATTGAAGCAAGGGCCAACCACACCAAGGCACTCGTCAGCAAAGTCAGGGAATTCTCCTGCACAACGGCCACCGAGAAAATGATCCCCCCTCACAGGAACTCTGTGACACTCTAGCGAATCATTTCCACAATAAAATATACACTATATACAGAAACTTCAATGTTATGTTATGTTATGGTAACAGTATTTGTATCGCGCACAGCTACTCCAAAGGAGTGTCCTGGCTCGTGCCCAGCATAGTGGTTAAACAGAGAGCAGAGCTAACTAAAGAGAAAGGTCTTCAATCTATTCCTTAAGATCTTAGGATCCTGGTGAGCACATAACTCCACTGGGAGTTGGTTCCAGGCTACAGCAGCCATGTTTGTAAGGGAGCTGCCACTTATTCTCTGTCGACGGAACCTAGGAACGAATGCCATATGCTTGGTTGAAGAGTGCAACTGCCTGGCAGGGACATAGAACCTAAATCTTGTTCTCAGATAAGCCAGGCCAAGCCCATAGAAAGCTGCATGAGCAATAACCAGGGACTTAAATTTCACCCTCTCTTTCACCGGGAGCCAGTGCAAGCTGCACAGGTGTTGCCTAACGCTGACCCCCTAAGGGATATTCAGAAGAACTCTGGCCATGGCATTCTGAACAACCTGGAGTTTATTAAAAAAAATATGCTGACAGACCAACATACAGCGCATTAGCATAGTCAATGCGGGATGTGATCATGGCTTGGGTGGCCATTTTCCTTGCCGAAAGCGGGAGTACTGGTAGGAATTTTGTTCAGTGCTTTCACAGTGCTGAAGCACATTCCTGAAAGTTTATTATTCTGAGGGCCAAAACACAACTTTTCATCAAACCAAATCCCCAACCCACCAACCTCCACAGCCTCACTCCAATGGATGCCTCCCCCGAACCAGCCACTCACCATTTGGGAACAGATAACCACACAGAATACCACAGCGACCATGAACTCCTTCCACTCGGGAGCACCCACAGTCTCCTGCCCCCACCACCTCTTCAACCTAGGAAGTACAGACATTCGCCACAAACTCATTGCCATCTTCAATACATCCATCACCACAGCCACCTTTCCCGACACATGGAAACACAAAGAAGTCAGACCTCTTCTCAAGAAACCCTCTACTGACCTGAGTAAACTCCAGAACTACCGCCCCATCTTGCTTCTCCCTTTCCCCGCCAAAGTCCTCTAGAAGGCCAACAACCAGCAGCTCACCGAACACTTGGAGTGAAATAACCGGCTAGATGCCTCCTCATCCAGTTTCCACATCGACCACAGCACCAAGACCACTCTGATCGCCGCCACTGAAAATTTTTGTGGCATACTTGACAGAGGAGAATCGATAGCCCTGATCCTCTCTGACCTCTCCGCACTGTTTAACACCAGATCCTACCACAAACTCCTCAAGAAACTACACTACATTTGGATCCATGGGAATGCACTCAGATGGATCGCATTTTTCCTTTCGGGATGAACTCAGAGAATCCACCTATCGCCCTTCAACTTAGAACCCAAGAAAACCATCTGCGGCATCCCTAAAGGTTCATCTCTCAGCCACACCCTCTTCAACACCTACATAACACCTCTAACTGGCATCGTCAGAACCCACGATCACAAAATCATATCTTATACTGACGATACCCAGCTCATGCTCTCATTCTCAGCAGACCCCAACACCACAAAGACCAACTTCCAAAACTGCATGAAGAATGTCACTGACAGGATGAAGGCCAACTGTTTAAAGCTCAAAACGGACAAGACTGAGGTGCTAATCTTTGGCAACAATGCCTCCCATTGGAATGACACCTGGTGGCCCACACAGACAGAGCAATCCCGCAACCTTGGCATCATCCTGGACAGCAAACTCACCATGAAGCGACAGATTAATGCAGTCTATTCTGCCTGCTTCCACACTCTGCATGCTCCAAAGAATCTTCAAATGGCTCCCCATCGGCGTAAGAAAAATCTGTCACTTAAGCCCTTATCACCAGCCGGCTGGACTACGGCAACTCACTGTACTTAGGAAGCACCACTGAACTCATGAGAAGACTTCAGATGATACAGAACTCAGCGGCCAGACTCATCCTCAACCTACCCAAACGGGCCCACATCACTCCACACCTTAGGAACCTGCACTGGCTCTCCATCCATAAAAGATGCCAATTCAAGATAATGACGCACAACTACAAACCCATCCATGACCAAGGTCTAAAATGCATGAACCAATGCCTGAACTTCCACCAACCATCCAGAGAACTGTGCTCCGCCTCCCTCACCCCACGCACAGATACTGTGCATACGCTGAAGCCACAACAGAGCCCGTTCCTTCTCTTACATGGCTGTCAAGTTCTAGAACAGCCTCTACATCAGTACATCATCCTCGCTGGTGGACTTCAGGAAGAGACTGAAAACCTGTCTTTTCGACTGAGCCCAGCATCCTAGAGCCTGCACACCCTCACAGGTAATTAGCAGTGCTCTACCAATGCTGATTGACTGAAATGCTGATTTACTGGAACAGAACTAGTCTATTCATATCATAAGTGAATTATGAGTGGGGTGTAGGAAGAGGTGAGTGACACTAACATTTAAGGCTGACGAGGAAGCTAGATCCTAAAACTGCACAATCTGAAATATTTTCCCTTATCTACTGTTAGGAGTATGTTTTCTTGAACAAGTGTTGTACTTCTAAACCATTTTATTAAGGTGTCAGTGTTTTGTAAAGTTTACTGCTACTGGTAATGACAATATTTTTAATTCGCTTTTCTTCAGCAGTAGATCAATACTCCTCATCGTCACCACATGAAAACCATTCTATGCTGCCACAGTGTTCAAGGGCTTGCCGGGGGCTTATTTGACCGATGGTAAAGCAGCAAAGGATGCTGCTCCTCAGTGTTCTCTTGTACTTTGTAAAGCATTTCCTAAGAAGTTTGTTCATACCCTTTGTGTTCATTATTGCCTGAATCTGGATGCCTGATCAGATACCCAGGTCTGGCATCTGTGCCTTGGGAATATTTACTTCTGCAGGAATCAGTCACTTGTCCTTGTCTCAGTCATGGGACTGCTTTGTATTTGATTCTGAAAGTCTGACTGTGAGGAGGATCCCTTACTTGAGAAACCTCAGCTGCATTTACCAAGTGTAGCAGTTAATTTACACTTTTCCTGCGTATCACACTGAAATGTCATTTTTAATAATTCTCAAACCTTTCTAAGATTCAGTGCAACACTTCTGTGGAGCGGACAATGAAAAGTATGCAGAAAATGGACATTAAAAGCAAGATGGTAAAGAACTAATGGCTGTGCAGACAGAATATCGAGTTTAAAATATCGAGTTGCACAAATATCGAGTCAGAAATATCGTGGTTCAGAAATAACGACAGCAAGAATATCATGGTCAAGAATATCGACTTAAGGTAAGTAATATCAATTTTAAAAATATAGAAGTGTTTAATATCGTTTTACAAAATTAAGGGGCCTACTATGATCACGGGCGGATCACCACCGCCGGCCCGGCGGTGGTCACCGCCGGCCCGGCGGTGGCGATCCGCCCTCCAAATGACCCATGTTCACCCCCGCCATATTAGTATGGCGAGGGGCACCGCGGCGGACGGAAAGACCATCCGCCGCTTTTCTGCCGGTCGGATTGCCGGCCGGGCGGAAAAGGCTCAGGTTATGGTGGCGGTGCCTTGCAGGCACCGCCATCCATATTAGGATGCATGGCTTTCCATGGTGGAGACTCCGCCATGGAAAGGCATGCGTGAAATCACTGTGGGGGCCCAATGCGGACCCTCGGGGGGTGGGGATGTGGGTGGCTGCACTGGGGGGTACACATGGTACCCCCCATCATTGCCATGCACAAGGTGGCAGGCAACGCGCGGTGCCTGTCACGTTGTGCATGGCAATGCACAACATGGGCTTTGACATTGCAGCGGGTGCTGTTTACAGCACCGCCCGCCACAATGTCAAAGTCGAGGATGCGCCCGCCAGTGTGGCCGGCGCATCCTAATTTGCCTGGCGGGACCGCCGCAACTTCGGCGGTCGGTCCCGTGCTCCGTTGCGGTGGCGATAGGCCCCATAGTTGTTAAAAATATCAATTTTTTAATTATTGTTATGTATTTTAGTATATGTTTTAAATGTATGTGATAAATGTTTTTTTGTATAAGAATTGTTTGTATTTTTAATATGTGTGTTACATTTTTAGTAGTTATTGATTTTTGTTTTGTAGCGGGTTGTGGGTTTATAGGGGAATAGGGTGGGAAGTCATTTAATTATATTAAATTAATTGATTATTTTGTATTTCTTAAAATTTGTTTAGTTGAGATGTTATAGTGTTAAATGTGTAAAGTAATTTATTATTAATTAACTAATAATTTGCTGTTAATTAACAATAATTATTTATTTTGTAATTAACTATGGTAATTGTGTAGTTAATTTTAGGTGTGTGTTTTGGTGTTTATAGGTGTAAAGGGTGGGAAGTAATTTATTGTTAATTGGTGAATTAATAACTGGTTGTTAATTAATTTTAATTAATTGGTAATTAATTATGGTAATTGTGTAATTAATTTTAGGTGTGTGTTTTGGTGTTTATAAGTGTAAAGGGTGGGAAGGGTGGGAAGTAATTTATTTTTAATTGATGAAGTAATAGTTGGTTGTTAATTAATTATAATTAATTAATTGGTAATAATTATGGTAATTGTGTAATTATTTTAGGTGTGTGGTTTGGGGTTTATAGGGGTAGAGGGTGGTAAGTAGTTTTTTTTTTTATAATTATTTGTTAATTGATATCAACTAAATTAATAAAAAATGTATTATGGCAATTGTGTAATTCATTTTAGGTGTGTGTTGTGGTGTTTATAGGGGTAATGGATGCGAAGTAATTTGTGTTTAATTAATTATTATATAGTTGTTAATTTTAATTATTTTGGTAATTGTTTATTTTTGTGTGTGTTGTTTTTACTTTTAAAAGGGTAAAGGGTGGGTATTAAATACATTTTAATTACTTTATAATTAGTTGTTAATAGTAATCGTTTTTAATTTAGTTTTAATTGTATTTTATTATTTTATAGTTTAATTTAGGTGAGTGTTGTGGACATTATATTATTAAAGTGTGTGTAGTTATTTAATGTTTATTATTTTTTTCATAATATTTTTTTAATTGATTATTAATTATGTTAATTATGGAAGTACATTTTATTTAAAATGTTGAAGTGTGTTGTTATTTGTGTGGTGTTATAGGGTAGGAAATAAAATGAATACATTTATGTATTAATTAATGTTTTTGTTTGTAAATATTTTCTAGTTTAAAAGATTTTTTTTTAAATATATTTATTCTTTTATTTTATATAATATTTGTAGTTATTTGTTACATGTAATTAATATTATAATATGTTTTCTTTTTATATATATGATATATTTGGTTTTTAATTTTCGTAATATTATTTATTTATATTTATATATTTTTAAAATTTTTTATATAGTTTTTTTAAATTGTTGGAGTGTGAATAGTAATTTTTACCGCTATCCAACACTTGCCTGACTGCTGCAATCACCGGAGTGGGAATAGTAATTTTTGCCCCTCCGCTATCCAACACTTTCCCTACTGTTGCACTGACTGTATTGTGAAATGTAAGTTTAAATATGTTTTAAGAGTTTAATGGTTTAATTTACTTTAGATTTTAGTTTCTTTATATTTTAAATCATTGATATATATTTTTATTTTTTATATAATTTAAAACTTTTAACATACATTAAAAATAATAGTTTAATTGTTTTAAAGTAAATATATATGTACAAATAATTATGTTTGCGTGTTTATCTTTTTTTATTAAGTTTATTTGTTATATTTTTTTTAAATGTATATTACATTTATTTTATTTTGTTAAAATTAAATTTAATATTTAATATTTAATCTATATTATTTTATTTTATATTTATATAAAAGTCGATATTTTATACATCTATATTTTTACATCAATATTTTTTAGTCAATAGTTTTGTACTTACCTGTTTAAGTATAGGAGTCAATATTTTTGTTGTCTATATTTTTTATTCAATATTTTTACATAGATATTTATTACATTGATGTTGTGTCAGTGAACAGAACTAAAGGCCACATGTATAACCATCAGGGTTTGCGACTCGCAAATTGAGATTTTTAGCAACTCACAATATACAAGTTGCAAAATCTGATATACAATAGTGTCTCAGACACTGTTTGAGATTCTCAAATGGATTGCAAGGGACCTGCCTCATTAATATTCTTGACACTGGTCACAATTTGCAACCCATTGGTAATGACCGACACTCACAGGGATGGTGGGCTGCTAGGGTCAGCAGATCACCATGTCTGTAACTGCTTTTTAAATAAAGCAGTTTTAAAAAAAATGCAATTTGTTTTCCTTAAAGGAAAATGGGATGCATTTCAGAAATGAAAATGAAAAGTTTCCTTTTCATTTTTTTAGAGTGGGCAGTAACCCGTGGGACCACTGCCTGCTCTGAAAAAATGTTGGTGCCTCCATTCACAAAGGGGAAGGGGTCCCTTGGGGACGCATTCCCGTTTGCGAATGGCTTACCATCAATTTTGAAATTGGTTGTAATCTGCAACCGCACTCCTGGTCACAAAACATTCATACATACCAGTGTGCTTTGTTATTAGGAATTTACGCCATTTACATGCCCCTTCCTAATAGCGAATCGCAAACCCTATTTTTTGAGTTGGTAAAAGGTAAAGGACTCGCAAAATATGGTTGATACATATGAAAATGCATTTTACTGGTCGAAAATGGCCAGATGGTATAAAATGTGTCGTACATCAGGCCCTACATTTTAATGAATGACTAAGATATTGTAAATGTTCCAGAAGTAATAGATAACACTATAGCCAAAGTGGATTTTGCATGAAGAATGATACAAACATCCTGTAAATTATTCATTGCCAAATGTACTGGGTTTCATCTTATTAAGTTTCTCAAAATAGTGTCACTATTTTGGCTTCTTAGACATTAAGGGGCCTATTCAAATACTGAGGTGCCGATTCCAATTCCGGTCGCAAAACGTACCGACCGACACGGACCGGCGCCGAACGACCCGTGCCGTACGATGCAATATGTGTGAATTACAACCCACCCGTACGGAACACAAGCCGCACGACCAAACCGTTCGGAAAGCATTGATTCGCCCGTAAACCGCCCGGGAATCGTACCGACCGACACGAATCAGGAATGGACCCGACCGAAACGTACCCGCGATGCACGAACCGCGCAGTACGATGTAATACGTGTGAAATGAGACCGACTTGCACGGAGCACGATCATGAAGACCGAGACATACAGAAAACTGTGACTAGCAAACAATAGACCCCTTTGCGTCCGACGCGTACGCCAACGTAGAAACACAGCAGAATGTCAGTGTGACAGACCCGGGTCACCCCGCAAGAGCCACTGTCAGCGTCCGACCCGGTCAAACGAACGTCTTCATCATGCCCAACAAAAGCAAAGGAAATAATTATAAAAAATGACCAAAAAAGCCATGACAAAGCCATTAAAAATAAATAAAAAAAAGGAACAAAGACACACCCACAACTCCAACTACATAAAGGCCAGAAATCCCTACCATGATCCTTTGCAAAATACAGACATAGGACAGCAGACAACACCACCACACTGCAGAGACACACCACAACTCACACACCACACAACAACTACACCATTTGCACCACTTAAAAACTAAATCACATATTCACAGACAAACTCACACCCACAACACTCACTTACACCCTCACACACACATCAATCCCCACAACCACCCAGCACCATGCCCCCCAAGAAGAATCCAAAGTTCACAGATAGTGAGTTGGAAGTCATGATTGATGAAATACTCAGAGTAGAGCCACAGTTGTTTGGCACATTGGTCCAACAGACCCCCATGTCCCAGAAAACTAAAATGTGGGAGAGGGTTGTCGACAAGGTCAATGCACAGGCACCTTGTCTGCGCACAAAGGACGACATACAGAACAGGTACTATGATGTGCGCAGGAGGGTCAAGAAGCTCATCGACAGGGAGCACACCTTGAGCCAGCGGACTGGCGGTGGCCCTCCTGCCAAACAAACACACTTCAGGTCCTGGGAGGAGAAGGTGCAGGACATCCTACCACCGGAGAGCATCCATGGATTAACAGGAATACCAGAGCCTGGTGAGTACACAACCAATATACTCAATATTGTGTTGCAAAACACATATATCACTGTCAAGGGGACTGTGAAACCAAGTACTGCCAGCAAAGCCATACCAACAGAAAGGCAAGTATCCTGTGATGTGTATGCCAGTTACACAAACACAATACCTGCCATCCCACAGTAATATGGAACTACGTCATAACATGTACAAACCTAACAACAAATACTGCAAGGCATTACCATAAATCACCAACAAACACTGTCACCCATTTTGCCACCACTGTCATACCACCTCACAGGAAAGCTGAGTCAAAATGAAGGAAGGTTGGGCTGCTGGGAATGTGCATGTAGCAGAAAGCATGATGGGAGTTGCAGTCACAGCCAACAGTCCCCCATCCACATGGTCCCACAAGCTCCACCCAAAACCATGCACATCTCACCGGGAGTTGCAAAAAACTGACAAGATGGCTGAGAATGGGCACTGCTGTGGGGAGCACAAGGCCCTGCTGGGAATTGTGCCCAAACAAACAACAGGACACCACTGTCAGTCATCTTGCCATTGCTGTCTCAATCACTCACAGGGAAGCAGAGTCACAGGAAGGAAGGTTGGGCATGCTGGGAAGGTGGGTGTAGCCAAAAGCATGATGGGAGTTGCAGTCACAGCCAACAGTCCCCAACCCACATGTCCCAGCAAGCTCACACTGAACCATGCTCACCACACAGGGAGTGCAAAAGTACTGCCAAGATGGCTGACACTAGGCCCTGCTGTGGGGAGCACAAGGCCCTGCTGGGACTTGGCCTCAAACAAACAACAGGTCACCAATGCCTGACAGCCTGAAAGGTAACTTCCACTCCCTGCAATGGAAGCATGCTGCAGGGTGGGATATCTGGCCTAGTGGGAAGGAGTACTGCCAGCTCTGACTCCATCTACCAGCAGGTACTTGCATACACACACACCCCTTAACACAAACTACACACAACCCACCTGGTATAATGCATTCCCTCAGACTCAATTAAAAGATCTCACAAAGATTTACCACACTGGGTTCTGCTGTGTGAAGCGCATGGGCTTGTTGGGACTTAACAAACACCAGGACACCACTGTCTGCCAACTTGTCAGCACAGGCACACCACCACATGGGGAAAATTAATCACAGGAAGGAAGCTTGGGTAAGCTGGGAAGGTGGGTGTAGCCAAAAGCATGATGGTAGTTGCAGTCACAGGCAACAGTCCCCCACCCACATGGTCCCACAAGCTCCACCCAAAACCATGCACATCTCACCGGGATTGGCAAAAAACTGACAAGATGGCTGAGAATGGGCTCTGCTGTGGGGAGCACAAGGCCCTGCTTGGAATTGTGCCCAAACAAACAACAGGACACCACTGTCAGTCATCTTGCCATTGCTGTCTCAATCACTCACAGGGAAGCAGAGTCACAGGAAGGAAGGTTGGGCATGCTGGGAAGGTGGATGTAGCCAAAAGCATGATGGGAGTTGCAGTCACAGCCAACAGTCCCCAACCCACATGTCCCAGCAAGCTCACACTGAACCATGCTCACCACACAGGGAGTGCAAAAGTACTGCCAAGATGGCTGACACTAGGCCCTGCTGTGGGGAGCACAAGGCCCTGCTGGGACTTGGCCTCAAACAAACAACAGGACACCAATGCCTGACAGCCTGAAAGGTAACTTCCACTCCCTGCAATGGAAGCATGCTGCAGGGTGGGATATCTGGACTGGGAGGAGGAGGACCGCCAGCTCTGACTACATCTACCAGCAGCCCCTGTCACACACACCCCTACCACCAACACCAAAATACACACCTGGGATTATGCTCCACAAGAGAGTGAGTGAAAAGTCTCTCCCAAGATCTCTGACAATGGGCCCTGCTGTGGGGAGCACAAGGCCCTGCTGGGACTTGGGCTCAAAGTAACAACAGGACACTACTGCCTGACAGCCTGAACGTAAATTGTGACTCCCTGCAATGGAAGCATGTCACATGGGGGATTACCTGGCCTCTGTGGGTGAAGGACCTGCAATGACTCCAAATGCAATCAAGTCCACCTCAAAACACACCTCCTCAGCCAGAACAAATAGCACCCTTGCGACCAGTCACTCCGAAAGTAAATGCCTTGGCAAGATGGCTGACACATGGTCCTGATGTATGAATTGGCTGCAAGTCACACCTATGCAATGGCCAACTCAAAAACATTTACACTCACAGCCATTGGAACTGTAGGTATCCTCCCACTGTCTGTATATGCAGTGTCCCTGGGGTGTCCCCTGACCTGGCTGTGAAGGTGTGTCTCGTAGATGAAAATTGGGGAGATGCAGACATAGTGCATAGCACCAAGCACACACAATGTAACCTATACATTATTGACAGTGGACACCTGACAGTGACAAGGATAGACACACCCAAATAGCTGACACTGTAGCATGGTGTCATTCCCAAAAGGTGCAGTTGTGAGCTGCATTTCAATCCCACATTGTTCTGCGTTGTACGCATCATTCACACAACACATCACTCACTGTCATAGACACTCCAAACACAATTACTAACCTGGACTGCATCGGAGGAGGCATGCAACTCACAGCAGCAGAACTGCAACACACACACCTCTGGCCATCACTGTCATTGAGCATGGAAAAGCAAGAGAGATGCTGTGCCCAATCCCTCTCACCATGGAGGAAATAGACAAGTTAAAAGACGTTAGCACTGACAAAACTCAGCACCAACATCATTAGCTACGGTAACACCATGACTTGTATGAAATGAGATGTGAACTAGGAACACAGACAACCAAATAGTATCTCACATTAGATCTCAGGCATACCGGACTGTGACCATGCTGCACAGACACACCAATGTGACGCACAGAGCAAAGCAAAAACTGCCACCACACATGCCTCAAGCTTGCTACATACCCTAAGTGTAAGTGTACGTATGTCATCGTTAAAGCACAAATGTGGACAGGAATGATACAGCTGTGTCAGGCATGTGATGGAACTTGAGTAGCAATGGCCATGTACAGACAATTGATCAATACATGAGCTGGTCATGCACACAGCTTGACGTGCACATCAAAATGCTTCAGGTTGCCATGACAAAGTGCTTCAACAATATCAACCTCTGTCTGTCACAACTTAGGACAATGCAATGTACCGACTCTCATAATGATGTCCAGTGGCAACTGTCATGTGTGTTAAATGTTGATGTCGGTAGAACCATAACATACATTGTGTGTCTCCTCCAACCACAGGGGATGCTGGGGACACAGCAGGACCTGAAGAAGAGTCCCAGTCCCAGACTCTGGTGGACCCTGAGCTCCCTGGTGTGGATCAGTCTCTGTCCTCTTCGGACGACGAACACGAACAACCTGGCACCTCCGGTGTGAGTCATCGTGCAGCCCCAGCAGTAGGAACATCAGCACCCCCTGCAACCACTCCTGCCACATCTGACAACAGACAGAGTACCCCTGCCGACACGGACAGGCCGAGGCCACAGACCAACAACGTAACAGGTACACAGGGCACCCTGGAAGCAACGGACAACACCACCAGCGCCAACACTCAAGAGGGCCCAGTGTCGCCTGTGCCTGCCACGGCAGGTCCTGCCCGTGTGGGTAGGGGCGGTGGGAGGGTGGGCAGGCAGAGGACACGGCCTGCAGAGGGGGCTGGACTGCATGGTGATCCACATTTGGGACGCATCATAGATGCGTACCAGGAAAGCACCGGAGGGTTTGGACAGGTTGTGGGGATCCTCAAGGACATCAAAGAACAGCAGGCTGCCCATCATACCCGCTTGGACTCCCACATGTCCCGCATGGAGTCCAAGTGGGACAAATTGGATGATCGAACAGCGGTGCATAGGGACATACTGACATGCCTCCGCCAGATCAACGCCAACCTCACCACACCTCCCTGTGCGCCAACGACATCTGTTGCAACAACATCCGCAACTGCCACAGGGAGGGAGGAGGACTCTGGCGGAGAGTCCTCGGCACCGCAGTAGCCTGCACATGAGGGTCCCCCAAGAAAGAAGAAGGGTCGTCCGAAGAAGGGCAAGTGAGACGCCGATGGCCATGCATATCCCCCAGGAACTCAACACCTGTTCTGGATGTCGTCCTTTGTGTGCAAACAATTTAACCTTGTCGACTGACAACCAAATCACCCACTTGACATGGAGGGTCCAAGTTGTGACAATGCCTCAAATGACTGTGGATTCTACTCTGGACATTTCATCTTTCAACACTACCAACTCACCTGTGAACTTTGTATTACCATCACTCTGTGCAGCACTTCCAATTCCTTTCACCATCCTTACACATGTCTGTAAATAAAATCCCAATCACACAATACTTGCCTCTGTTGTGATTTATACTTGGTATGTGTCATGGCAATGATGATCTGCTAAGGAACACTGTGCATGCAAACTACTACAGCAATGTGAACACCGTAATGTGAGTCATGGTAATGTGACACATATGAGGGAGACACACCACTAGGGCAACACAACACATACTCACCATGTCCATCTAACTCATCGCCTACACTGATGTTGACAGGAAATACAGTGGAATGCACATACACCACATCCATCCTGGGTCAGTGGCAAGCAGCCCACAGGTACAGGATGCTAATGACTGTGGGATGTGTGGGTACAGACGGAGCACATCCCAAAGTGAAGCACAGGTTTATTAAAGATTCACATCCTGAGAATTCCACAACCGATGCAAGGTAACCTCACGTGACAGTGATCAAAAATTAACCAAGTGGAAAACAATGAAAGTCCAGGGTTGTGTGGCACATCATTGGTTGGGACAACGACTACTTGCACTCTGGAACAAGGATCTGGGTGTTGAGGTGCAGACATCACCATACAGCAGCCAAAGTACCCTGTGAAGGACAGACAGAAAACACAATCAAAAACACAGATTTACAGCATACAACTCCAATATACATGCCCAAAACAAACCCCAAACAAAGTACACACAACCTATCAATCACGTAAACACTGTTTGGGAGTACAGACTACCTGAAAGGACACATCACAGCAAGCATCCGGACAAGTAGCACACAGCCACACTCAAGCAGCACCAGTGCACCACCAACATATATCAGGCAAACACAATACTTTGACAACACATCACTGTATACTTACATTCATGTGAAGAAGTTGTGGATCAGCTGGCTCCGAACATCACCATCACCCTCATCATCACTGGCATCATGCCCCAGGGCAGGATCCTCCACGGCTGGCGGAGGTTGGTCATTGTCATCTTGGATGAGAGGCAACTTCTTCCTCACTGCCAGGTTGTGTAGCATGCAGCACACTATGATGATTCTGCACACCTTAGCAGGTGCATATGAGAGGGCCCCTCCTGTCTTGTCCAGGCAGCGGAATCTGCTTTTCAGGAGTCCAAATGTCCGCTCGATCACTCTCCTGGTCCGACCATGTGCCACATTGTAGCGCATCTCCGCTGGTGTTACAGTTTCCTGAGGGATGTGAGCAACCACGGCATGTTGGGATATCCTGAGTCACCTACATAAAGACAATTGCACATTAGATGAGTCTGAAAAGAGGGTGTAAATCAACTTCATCAAACACACACAATGGTAAACAGTCAGTACACACCGACAAGCCAGGCACGATGGTACTGCATCTGTGACATCATCGTTGGGATGCGACTACTCCTCATGATGTAAGCGTCATGCCCTGAACCTGGGAAACATGCACACACAGGTGAAATGGTCATGTCCGCCAGACAGACCACCAGAGCATTGATTGAGTGGAAATGTTTCCTGTTTTGGTATGTCTGCTCATGTGCCTGTGGTGGTACCAAAGACACATGTGTCCCATCAATGGAGCCAATGACATGTGGAATCCTTCCCAGTGCGTAGAAGTCACCCTTGATGTCAGCGAGTTGTTGTGGTTTTGGGAAATGGATGTAGTGGTTGAGGAAATGCAACATCGTCTCCAACACATCTCGAAGCACAAGGCTGAACATGGTCTGTGACATCCCACCAGCAGTAGCGACAGTGTGTTGGAAAGTACCGGTGGCAAAGAAGTGTAGGGTTGACATCACCTTCACCTTGGGGGTCAGCGCTGTAGGGTATGTCCGGCCAGGTTGCAAGTGTGGGGCCAACTGCTCCGCCAATTCTTCGATCAGTGGCCTAGTGAAGCGGTACCGTCGCATGCAGTCACGTTCAACCATGGTTGCAAGGTCAGGGAACGGTCTGTGGACAGCTGGTCTCCTGCAGTACATAGATGAGCAAAGACAGTTTGTCAGTTCCCCTATCTATGTTCCAGTGTCCATGCTAAATAGCACATTAAACAACATGACAGGACACAAGGACATGATGTGTGAGCTGTTGTGTATGGGCACACATGTCAGATACATGCCCATCATCTGACATCTCAGCTCCACAGGTCCACACAACAAGGTCCATGTTGTGCTGTGACCAATCTATGGGCTCTGTCACAGTACATCAGTACGAGTGTCACATACCAGACACACATCACAGTGACTAGTGAGGAAAGATGTCTATCCCACATCACATGTTTTTGACAGACACACACAGGGACCTTGTGTCGCCACAAGGACACCATCATGATGTAGCGTCTCATGTACACACCACAACGCACACATGACACACGCATGAAGTGCCACCTGATTTTTTTGCAGCTCATACATGGATGTCTGTGACACACAGGCGCAACATCAACTCACATTGACAAAACACATGGATGTGGTGACCATTTGACATTGAACACATGAAATCTGTGTCATCTCTGTATCACAAAGCACACATACTGTGGATGAACATCACATTTGTGGCACTGGGACACCCTGTGACCCACATACTATTCCACCTAAGAGTCAGGGTGTATGTCACATGTCATATACAATGTACACTGGGAACTGTGTACATGCCTCATGCTCTGAACTGTACAGTTGTCAATCACAGTGGTTATGTGTACAACACACAAAGGTATCTGTCCCCATGACACCTTGCCCTGCCTGGGAGTGTGTGCCACTAAGTGCCACATACCAAATCACATGTTGACCCACATACACACACAGGTAATGCAGCCTGACATGCCCTTTGATATACAGTGTCACAGTCTGTATTGTTGTTGGTTTGCCCATGTGTCCCTGACAAGCTATGGTGGGTGGCATCCTTTGCACATTGCCTGCAATGGGGACTGACGCGGGTGACAATTTCAAAAGACGCGTGGTACACATGGGGAACGAGGCGTGCGCACGCCTTGCACACACGCCTTGCACCTTGACTGCAATGGGGACTGACGCGGGTGACAAATTCATAAGACGCGTCGTACACATGGGGAACGAGGCGTGCGCACGCCTTGCACACACGCCTTGCACCTTGCCTGCAATGGGGACTGACGCGGGTGACAAATTCATAAGATGTGTCGTACACATGGGGAACGAGGCGTGTGCACGCCTTGCACACAAGCCTTGCACCTTGCCTGCAATGGGGACTGACGCGGGTTACAAATTCAAAAGATGCGTTGTACACATGGGGAATGAGGCGTGCGCACGCCTTGCACACACGCCTTGCACCTTGCCTGCAATGGGGACTGACGCGGGTGGCAAATTCAAAAGACGCGTCGTACACATGGGGAACGAGGCGTGCGCACGCCTTGCACACACGCCTTGCACCTTGCCTGCAATGGGGACTGACGCGGGTGACAAATTCATAAGACGCGTCGTACACATGGGGAACGAGGCATGTGCACGCCTTGCACACACGCCTTGCACCTTGCCTGCAATGGGGACTGACGCGGGTGACAAATTCAAAAGACGCGTCGTACACATGGGGAACGAGGCGTGCGCACGCCTTGCACACACGCCTTGCACCTTGCCTGCAATGGGGACTGACGCGGGTGACAAATTCAAAAGACGCGTCGTACACAAGGGGAACGAGGCATGCGCACGCCTTGCACACACGCCTTGCACCTTGCCTGCAACGGGGACTGAAGCGGGTGACAAATTCAAAAGACGCATCGTACACATGGGGAACGAGGCGTGCGCATGCCTTGCACACACGCCTTGCACCTTGCCTGCAATGGGGACTGATGCGGATTTGACCCTTGTACGATTCGTGTGCTGAAAAATCCGTTGGCTCCCTACAACAATGTATCACACTCGTTGGTGTCATGGATTTGAATTATTTGAATGATGTGGAAGGCGTGTACGAGGCGTGCAATGCTATGGATTGGCCAGATTGATAGGATGCAAACGTGTCCGACCTATTGCTTTGGACGCATGGGACAGATTCTGCCTCAGCAGCACAGATATAAGGCTGTCTGTTCCCCTGAGAGCTCACTTGCCTGCACTAAATGCCCCAGATTGCATTCACTGGTGCCACTGCTGCTGTCTCTGCATCCTCTGGCTCCAAGAATGGCACGTACTGTGGAGAGGGCCCCAGCCTTCACAGAGGAGGAAAACAAGGCCCTGCTGGACAGCCTCCTTCCACAGTACAGCAAGCTGGATGGGAAACCAGGGGAGCAGGTGAGTGTGCAGTCCACATCCTTTTTCATTGTTCATGTTGTCTGACTGGCACTAATGGCATTGTGTACACCAGTGGCTAGCATGCTCACTGAGTAGTTGTTACCTCCAAAGCGTGTAGGTACCTGTAGTGGACAGGTACTGTGCAGGAAAAGTGCATTTTTACACGTTTATAATACTCAGGCAATGTTTCCATGTTGTTAATGCAGGACAAATGTCAATCACCATAGTTGCACTACCTGTGTACATCATATGGCCTTGTGATAACGACATGTATATCCAACTGTGTGATGCACAAACATGTTGCATGTGTGGTAATGGACTTTTATCCATGTCATCCTCACAGGTTGATGCCCATCAGAAACAGGAGATCTGGCTGACCATTGCCCGGGCTGTTCGATCTGTGGGAGTCTACAGACGCCGCCTCCGCAACTGCCAGAAGAGGTGGCAGGACCTTCGTGGCTGGACCCAGAGGATCGCAATAGTCCAGCTGAAGCTGTCACCTCCTTGCAGAAGGGGCGGACGACGGACACTGACCCCCCACAGCTCCGGATTCTGGCGGTGGTCTTCCCTGACCTGGATGGGCAGTTAAAGGCCAGACAGCAGCAAGGAGGGGTAAGTGCATGCCTTTTCTGTGAACTATCTCTCACATGCTCTTTGCACTCCTTCATCCTGGTTACACTCCCACAAATCTTCTGTCTGCTTGAACAAGAGTCATGTGCCTAAATTAGGTCATGGCCCATCCACATCTGATGCACAGGTGTGGCCCTTTCAGTCTGTGACTTGTGTCACTTGGGTTGTGTGTCCCTGCTGTTGTCCCAGCTTACGGTTCTAAACAGCATCTGCTACCGGTGCATTGTTTTGTCTTCATGAGTGAGGCAATTGATTGCCATGTGTCTGCACATTGCCAGAAATCAGACATGTACTCTGTGTGGGCAATTGATATGTGTTCCAATTGATGCTTTGGCTCACCATATGTGTCTGGGGTATTTTCCACACAGCCATGCAGCAGGTGAGACGATGTTGGGGCCTCAGAAGAATGTACATCATGTGTGTCACACATGCATGAGCACATGCCTAGTGTTCAGGGTAATACCATGTCGCACATGGACCTGGTAAGGTATGCCTACTCCGGACATGAAGTACACTATGTTCTTCTACTCCTGTGTGTCAGCCTACATTTAGTGCATTGTGAAATATACAATCTGGTGTTTGCCTCGGTATCATTGTGGAGTGGCCTAGCTTTTTAGACTCCTGGGGTGTTGAGCATTTTGGGTTGGGCAGCTAGCTGAGATGTGGCTGTTGGATCATCACAATGGGGTAAGACATAGGTGTGTAATCACTTGACGGTGCGTAATGGTGTATTCTACATTAAAGTGCAGGCAGTCTCAATTAGTTCGCATAACACTGTGATGTGATCATGTTTACAGATTGTTGCTTGCAGTCACTCAACTGTTGCATTTGTATTACGTGGGATCATCAGATGCCTTAAGATGTGGGTAGCAGTGGGGGAACATGTGCACTTGACAGCTGCAGGGCTTACATTCCCCAAAATGAAAATGATTGTGACACAGTGCAGACTGTTTGTTTTTGGATGCACTGCCCCTGTGACTGAAGCCAGTGATGACTGATTATCCAGACTGGCCTGTAGCATGGTATACCACTTGCTAATGTGTATCCTGCAGTAACGTCAGTTGTCCAGCATACACTCAATTGTGGCATTGACCATCAATACATGGGCACATCATGGTGTCTGGTGAAGGAAGCATATCCATTTTACTGACAATGAGTTTGGCCATCCCTTCTCCTGACACATGTACTGAGTCAGTGGCAGGAGATGGGATATGTGTGTACTGACACACTTCAATCACAATTCCTGCAGTTCTGAGATATGTCTATGTGGGTCCATGGAGGGGAAGTATATGAGGGGCATGGTTGACTGGCAGACTGACAGGTGTCTTTTTCAAAATGTGTCAGCACTTTTTGCAATATTTTGCAAATGATGCCAAGGCGTGCTCTGTAATGTGCTGTACTGACTGTGATGTGTCAGGTGAAACAGGTGACTGATGTGGATCTGTTTATCCTGATTGTTTGAAGATACATCTTCGGCTACTGGAGGAGACAGCTCCACGGACCAAGAGGAGCCGCAGAGCCAGACTGGGTCTGCTGCAGAGGAGTTGGAGGGACCCAGTGGCACAGAGGGTGAGGGGAGCCACACTGAGGAGACCTCAGCTACGACCACCTCGGCTGAGGCACACAGCATCTCGAGTGAGGACTCCCTTGTGGAGGCGGGTGTCAGCAGACCCCAGACAACACCTAGCGAGTCTGTCCCCGCCACCACCACCATCTCCACCCTCCCATCTGCTCCCATCCCAGATGTCCGTGGAGGCGCCCGTGTAAGGGAGCATGTCTCTTTCGTGCCAGGCACCGCACCCCCTGCCCCTGTCTCCCCTGCTGCCCTGAGTGTGGAGTCTGTGGACTTACTGAAGCAGCTCCATGTAGGGCAGACAGCGATGCTGAGTGTCCTCCATTCCCACACGACTCTGTTGACACAACTGGTGTCCTTCATGGAGGGCATCTCATCAAACATGTCTGCCCTACATCGGACCATTCAGGCCATGGCCTCCAAATAGACGTCAACAGTGTCCCTCCTCCAACAGTCCCTCACCCCTCCTACCTCTGCCACATCCACAATCCCCACTACCCTACCTGTCCAACGCACACACACACCAGCACCGGCATGCACCACAACAGACACAAGCAGCGCACAGCCACGCAAGACAAAATCCAGAGCCACAGGCACGCACACTCTGGGGACTGATGGCACACACACAGGGGATGGGTCACAGACGCACAAACAGACATCCACAAGCACTCCGCAGTCCTCAGATGCCTCTCCCTCCAAAACCCCTTCCCTTGCCACACCTGCAACCCCCCTTCACAGCAGCTCTTCCTCTGTGACCTTGGCCTCTTCCCCACCGATCCATCTGCTCCAACTCACAAGGGGAGGAGGAAGTCACCACGCACAGGGGGGAGTTCCCCTGCCACACGGACACCCTCCCCCAGGCGCACGGACACTGAGGCCCCCATCCGCAAGTCCCCCCGGACCACGAAGAGCAAGACCCCAGCACGATCCTGCAGCTCCACCACACAGTCTCCGTCCTGCAGCCCCCAGGCCACCACTCCACAGGTCCCCCCGCCACACCCTGCCCCTGGTTCACCCAGACACTGATAGCGCATCCCCAAAATGCTTAGGCCCTCCCCCCCGACCACATGCACTTCCACCCCCACCTCACACGGTCAGCCTGTTCCTGCCACTGGTGTGGAGACCGTGTCCCCCCCTCTGTCCTGCCCACCTCACCTGAACCCCATGACACTCCTTTGGAGGTTGGCACTGCTGTAGATGGCACATCCACCCCGTCTGACTTGGGCACTGCAGTGGAGACCCCGTCCACACCATCTGACCTGCCCACTGCAGTGGTGCCGGCAACAACCCCGTCTGACTTGAGCCCTGCAGTGGTGATGGCACCCACCACATCTGACTTGGGCCCTGCAGTGGTGACGGTGCCCACTGTGTCAGACACCTCCACTGCAGTTGCCAGTGACACTCCTGCACCCACCACCCCTCCCCTGCCCCATTCTGCTGTCCCCTGATCCTGTCCCTGCGGTGCCTGGCCTGCCCCTATGTATGCCCCTCTAAGGGGAGATGTCCCCTGGCCATAGCAGTGCAGGCAAACAATGGGTGACAACTTGTCACATGTCACCCTGGTTGAATGTAGGAATGGACTGGCCATTGGCCTTTTGACATTGTACACTTAACTTACCAGTTACATGGATTTATGTTTTTAATAAAGCCACTTGTTGTCATCCAGTGTTGTTGCATCTAATGTACATGATGTTGATGATGAGTGTCATGGACTTGCTGTTGTACTGGTGTTTTAAAGGTACAACAGAATGATTTGTTGATGTGATGGACTCCATGTGGTCCATGGGATATGTGTACTTTTCTGCTATGTATCCATGACATCCTTTGCTGCAATTTCAGGGTGTAATGATAGCAAAATGTTGTGACCAGGATTTTCTTGTTGGGTTTGCTACTTCACATCTTTGGCATACACTGTTGCACATATGTTGTGCTTACATTTGGGCACAGAGTGAGATTCCCTGACTGGGCCCATCTCCACTGGACAGGCAGGTTTGTGCATCAATGGTACACAAGTCATCTGTGTCATCAGTGCAACTAGCTCTACATGTGTATTGCGTATGTGCAGATGACTAAAGGGACACTCCTGTACACAGGCTGCTGTGACCAGAGCTTTCATTGTGTTGTAATTGTTGGCTCACTGGGCAAGTGTTGTGCTGGCATGACAGAACCATGCACAGACAACGTTTTGCACAGCTGACCTTCCCCAGGATTGGAGACCCCTCATGGCATTGTGTCATTCCGTGACATTGCCTGGGCACATAGTGTGTGTTGTGTGAGCATGTCTTTCCCTTTTTTCAACACAGCCTGTGTTCCATACAGATGTTCCTGTTTGGTGCGCTTGCTGAGTTGTCCTGTGTTCATCAAACATCTTTGCCCTGGGTTTTCTGGGATGTAGGTGCATGGCAAACTACTGGTCATTAGGTTGTCATCCCTGGCTGTTTTAGTTGTAAGTTCCAGGGATGTTGTCAAACGCACGTGGGACACATTCTGGATTCCCATTGGCACTTATGTGTTACCAACAACATGTTGTTTTCCCTATGTGGTATCTGTCAGTGAGTGGCTCACTTGTATGTGTGTGTGACTACTCCCACTCATCAGGGGCATTGCTGCAATGTTGGAAGGTGTCGACATGTGTTCTTTGTGGGTCTCCTTTGGTTCCTCATTGGTGTGGGTGTGTGGCAGGGTTCCCACTGAATCTGGTAGTTTTCACGTTATGCCCATGTACCGCATACTGTGCAGTGTTGCAGACATTCACAGGGGTTGTTGACAGGCCATGTGTGAGGATTTGTGGGTACCTTAGATCCCCCCACCACCCCTGGGATTGTCATGGGTGCATGAGCAATGTCACCAGTCCATGTGTGCCTAGCTGATGCACATTGGTGCAGATCAAGGTGTGTGGTGTTGAGGGTGGCCAAATGGGAGTGGTTTCATGTCTAGGCCCCTACCTACATTTTGCCCATTGATTGCAGGCCATGGCCAGTGATTAGTGTTTATGGAGGTGTGATGGGAGTTTGTTGTTCAGGACACATGACCCAGTATGCACAGCTGACTGTGCTCCAAAGTATGGGCAAAACCTACCTTTGTCATCACAGTGGGATTGGCGTACAGGCTACTGTCACCCCAAATTAGGGTCCCTGAGGGTAGTGCTGTAGTGGGTCTGTCTCTTGCTGTGTTGGTTGCTGTTCAACCCAGCTTGTGTCACATGAATCCGTTGGGATCCCACTCATCTGACAATGCCTGCTTGCCCACAAAGGGGTGCACAGTTCATGAGTTAGTTTTGTATGGCACTGTGTACACATCTGTGTGATTGGAGTTCAGCCCACCGTCATGTGTTGTGTACTAGCCTGGGGACACTGAGACACACAAACGTGTTGTGTTTGATATGCAGTGTGGGGCTGCCTGTCTGTGTTTGTGCATCTGCACCTCTGCATTGGTATGGCTTTTGCGTTATATTGGCTGGATGTTGTTTGGAGGTTTTTCCCTAGTGTCCATGCGTCTTGTAGCTCATCTTCCTGCACATTGATCATGTTTGGTATGTCCCATTGCTGCCATGATATGGGACTTGGTCACCTAACATCAACAGGCTCCACAGGATTCCTCATTTTGTGTGTCTGTTCGTGAAGCTATGTGTGTATGCATCATGATGCTCTCTTTTCACATAGTGTAATTGGACACTGGAGGCATTGTCAGGGCTCATGGCCAATGCTTGTCTGCACATGGCGGAGGGAGTTCTTTGATACACAGCAATCTTTGCCTCCCAAATCTATGTTTGTATGTGACACAACCACCACATTGCCACTACATTGCTTGTGGTGTTGGGACCAGTAATCACAAATGCTGGTCTGCTGATGCTGCTATTATGATGTCCACACTCACCTTCTGGTCACTGTAGTGATGGGGGGTTTAGACCCCATTCCCACAATGATCCTAAAATGCTGTATTTTTGGACAACACAATCACCTTTTGGTCACTGTAGTGATGGGGGGTTTAGACCCCATTCCCACAATGATCATAATATGCTGGATTTTTGGACACCACAATCACCTTTTGTGCACACATGTGATGGGAGTCACATTGTATGTTCACTGTCAGAATCTGTGTTATGTGCATTTTGCACACACACACACACATACAATCTTGCCAAGATGGTAGGGGGGTTTGCTTAGTTACCCTATGTGTGTGAATGCTGGTGGTGCTGGCCATCCAGCCCCCTATGAGTAGGGATGGTGGTGGTGCTGGGCATCCAGCCCCCTATTAGTGGGGGTAATGGTAGTGCTGGGCATCCAGCCCCCTATGAGTAGGGGGTATTGGTAGTGATGGGCATCCAGCCCCCTATGAGTGGGGATGGTAGTAGTGCTGGGCATCCAGCCCCCTATGAGTAGGGGGTACTGGTAGTGATGGCCATCCAGCCCCCTATGAGTGGGGATGGTAGTAGTGCTCGGCATCCAGCCCCCTATGAGTGGGGGTACTGGTAGTGCTGGGCATCCAGCCCCCTATGAGTAGGGGGTACTGGTAGTGATGGGCATCCAGCCCCCTATGAGTAGGGGGTACTGGTAGTGATAGGCATCCAGCCCCCTATGAGTGGGGATGGTAGTAGTGCTGGACATCCAGCCCCCTATGAGTGGGGATGGTAGTAGTGCTGGGCATCCAGCCCCCTATGAGTGGGGGTACTGGTAGTGCTGGGCATCCAGCCCCCTATGAGTAGGGGGTACTGGTAGTGATGGGCATCCAGCCCCCTATGAGTAGGGGGCACTGGTAGTGATGGGCATCCAGCCCCCTATGAGTGGGGGGTACTGGTAGTGCTGGGCATCCAGCCCCATATGAGTAGGGGGTACTGGTAGTGATGGGCATCCAGCCCCCTATGAGTGGGGGTACTGGTAGTGCTGGGCATCCAGCCCCCTATGAGTAGGGGGTACTGGTAGTGATGGGCATCCAGCCCCCTATGAGTGGGGGTACTGGTAGTGCTGGGCATCCAGCCCCCTATGAGTGGGGGTACTGGTAGTGCTGGGCAACCAGCCCCCTATGAGTAGGGGGTACTGGCAGTGATGGGCATCCAGCCCCCTATGAGTGGGGATGGTAGTAGTGCTGGGCATCCAGCCCCCTATGAGTGGGGGTACTGGTAGTGCTGGGCATCCAGCCCCCTATGAGTAGGGGGTACTGGTAGTGATGGACATCCAGCCCCCTATGAGTGGGGGTACTGGTAGTGCTGGGCATCCAGCCCCCTATGAGTAGGGGGTACTGGTAGTGATGGGCATCCAGCCCCCTATGAGTGGGGGTACTGGTAGTGCTGGGCATCCAGCCCCCTATGAGTGGGGGTACTGGTAGTGCTGGGCATCCAGCCCCCTATGAGTGGGGGTACTGGTAGTGCTGGGCAACCAGCCCCCTATGAGTAGGGGGTACTGGTAGTGATGGGCATCCAGCCCCCTATGAGTGGGGATGGTAGTTGTGCTGGGCATCCCCCCTAGGTGTGGGTACTGCTGGTAGTGAGGACCATGCAACCCCTGTGGTTTTGCTGTTGCTGGTGGAAGGGATGTCCCCCCCCCCTATGTGTGTGTAGCATTTTGCGTGTTCGTGACGTTTGTTTGTGTGGGTGTCTGACTTACCGTCTGCGATGTACGCGTCTGTTCATGATCCGGTCGTAGATATACAGTACTGGGATGACCTGCGCTATGGGATTCATCATTGGTTCGTCTCGTACTTGCTGATTGTTGCTCTGTCTCGTACACGTTGGGAGTTGGTCCGTCTCGTAGCCGTGGATCATGTTGTGGCGCGAATCAGACCTGCTATGCAGCTCTACCGGATGCTGTGACGTGCTGCTAGTGGCGACTCGTTCGGCGCGTAGGAAGTGCGCATCGTACTTGCCCGGCCGGAAACTGCTGTTTACATGCCTCCGGATGAGTCGATTTCAGCGGTTATGGTTCCGTCTCGTACGGGAAATATTGCTGGTTTCGGAGCCTACGGCTCGGTCGGCATTCGGACACATTTGCGCATCGTACTTCCTTGTCCGGACGGATCGGCTCCGGGAACGAGTGGGTCGTAAGGTGAGGCTACGGACGGCTCTCGGAGGGCAGTCCGACCGGGATCGGAATCGGCCCCTGAGTCTTATAGCATGCTGGTTGTATTAAAATAGTAATACTACTGTACTACATATGTTACTCACAAGCCTATGCATGGAGGTCTCCACCTCTAGTTCTCCAGAGCAGATCAGCTTGGCAGATTTGACCTGGTGAAGATGTTGGAAAAGTTTCCAAGTCTCAGGTTGTCATTGGTGGTTGCAAAAGTACAGTCAGACACAGCCAGGGGTTACAAGACCTTAGGAACTGCACTTGGTGATCTGAATTCACTCGAGCAGAGGCCACCATCACGATCCAGGGTAAGTCTTTGTCCTGGGTAAAAGAGGGAGCAGTTCCAGTCCTTCAGCGCTGCTCTCAGATCAGGGACAGCAGGTCCTGCCTTTTCCTGTTCTTACTCACATCCAGCAAGTGTTTTCAGTAGGCTACTGGGGATGCCACATTTATGCCTGGAACCAGCTGGGGCTGGGAGTGACTCTTGGGGGCTGATTAGGATGGGGGCCGGCGGTGGACATCCGCCCGCGATCGCAACCCAGAAAACCGCCGGTCACATTAGGATGGCGGTGGTGACCGCGGCGGTGTGAAATTCCGACCGCCGCTTTTCCGCCGGTTGCCATCCGCACTCCTGCCTGGCGGACGGAGCAGGTGGCTCCGGATAATGGTGGCGGTGCTGAGCAGGCTCCGCCGGCATGATTGTGATGCCGGCGGTAGCCAGTCTTTCCGCAGCGGTCAAACCGCCATGGAAAGGCTGGCGGCGATTGTATTCCGTGGGCCCGTTGCGGGCCCCCAATGTGTTGGCTGGGGTGTGGGTGCACTGGGGGGGTACCCATTTCCCTGCACCAGGTGGCAGGCACTGTGCAGTGCCTGCCCCGCAGTGCAGGGAAATGCAGGACATGCTCCTTTCGACATCGCGGCGGAGCTGCGGGCAGCAGCAACTGCCGCAATGTTAAAGCCCGCGATCGTACCGCCGCGGTCGGATTTCGACCGCGGGCCATCGTAATTCGACCTGCAGTTATGTTACGGTCCATGCGGGCGGTCTTTTACCGCTACCATGGCGGTAGGGAGGTTTTGGGCCCTCCATCCTAATCAGCCCCTTAGTTCCTCCGTAGGCAATATGGTAAAAGTTCCCAGGATTACCCAACCTACTGCAGCAGTTCCTGTTTGCTGTACTGCATAAAAGTACCCTAGTGATCCCTCACTACCTAAACACATTTTGGAGAAACCCTTATTTCCTTGTGCAGAGCCTGTTTGCCCAGCCAGGAACCTGGCCATGGAGATGAGCAGCCGCACTCTGTGGTAAGTCTTTACCAGTTCAGGAGGCAGCTCCCATCCCACTCGGTTTGGTGTCTGCCTGAATGAGGAACAAAGAAAGGGACCTGCACATGTATTGCAAAGAAAAGGTTCTCTGTAGAGATAAATAAAGCAATGCATTTGTCAACAATATTCAGCTTGTATTATTGGACCAGCCTATTCCAATACCCTAAGTAGAATCAGTCTGATTTCAAGTGCATACACGTTCAACTTCCCATGTGCCAGCTAACATTTTCCTGTGAAAGAGGCCATCCTGGCAGAGAAATACAATACTTCCTCATACCCAGGCCCTGTCTCTGGTCTCAGAGCAGTTTTCGCACCTCATGAGGTCTAAGCACTTGGATCTGCAGCTAGAGGATAATGTAAAATAGCCTCCAGGCTTTAGGGAGGGAAAATGTGACTTTCCAAAAGTAATTATATAAATAAAAAATTACATTCCACCATTAAGTTGGGGTTTTAATGTATATTAAAAATAGTCATTGATTTATCATCCTGCCTGGTCCCTAACCATAGATAACAAAATTAATATTCAATATTGCTTCCATGAATGTCTGTAATGGCTAGCCAGCCTTTCTACAGTGAACATAAGTTTTTTGGTACTAGTCACTGTATGGACATGTTCATATAACTTTTTCACAAGCCCTACTTTTAAATACTGTGTATCCTGTCTTATGGGTCATAAGGCTAGTCAAAAGGGGTGTTTTTTACTGGTCAAGATGCAGTATTTGAACTTCTGCATTCTGGCTACAATGGGAGGACTGAAGCCATGTTTACACTGTCCCTGTAGTGGATGGCACAACAGTTGCTGCAGTCCGCTAGTGATATTTAACTTACCAATCCCTTTTACAAGCTATTAGAGAATTATAGCTATGTTAACTCTGCTTGTCAGGATTATTCTAATTCGAGGATTTTAAAGGGGGAGCACAGGTGCTTCACCCCCTGCTTAGCAGGGGTACATTTCTCAGAGATCTACTGCCAGAAAAAACAGAAGGACCAAACTCTTGGGTATATAACACAAAAGAATAAAATTTGCTACAGGTAGTACGCATTGGACTTTCAAAAATATAATAAATCACAAACTCTCAAAGCTGGTGGTCTTGTATGCAATGTCAGCGATGAAAGTGAGGTTCTGCATGTCAGAAGGTGCACAGTGTAGTACCATGTTTAACATTAGCAAGAACATTGAAGAAATGGTATGGCAGTTAATGTAAAACAAATCATAGAAAATCACAAACACAAGCAATACACTCCAAATTAACTTTTTTATGAGGGCATTGTTTTCTGTATTGTGGTTTGTATTCAAGATCTGGGTAAATACATACTTTTGTGAGTTGATGTTGCAGCCATGCGGAGGCTAGGTAGTGAATCTGGCTTTTGAAGGTTTAGGAAAGTCAGCAGTCAAAGTGTTAGTCTTAGATTTTTGGACAGCTTAGAGACATGAAACCAGTCAGAGGGGAGAGTGTCCAATACCGCTTAGGCCCCGATTTATCAAAGCATTGCATTGCCTTTGTGTCATGCAGCGTGACGCAAAGGCACCGCAATCTTTGAGTCAGATTTACTAAGCCACACAAAGTCACCTTGAGTGTCATTGTATGGCTTGGTAAATCTGGATTAACACAAGGCAACGCAAGTCGCTGCATCATTCTACTCTGCACCAGGAAGGTGCTACATATGTAGAGAGGGGTGTTTCTCCAAATACACCCATATATCTTTGGTGCATTCCCAGATTTACCAACCCACGTAAACCTGGGGATGCATCAAAATTGTACGCCTTTTCAATAGAGCTGCAACGAGGAGAAATAATTGTATTTCTTCTAGTTTTTCCTCTTCGCATGTGAGCTGCATTGTGAAGCACATTTAGACAGAGGATAATTCCTCTAAGGATTGTTTTTGTGCAGGAAGCTGTCCTTTCCTGCACAAAAATGATCCTGGGCGTAACTAAGGCTTCATTGCACCATGGCACAAGGGTGAGTGTATTGGCACTTGGCAGCCACAAGCGTGCCAGTGCAGAGAGTGAGCAAAAATGCTCCATATGTTATTAAACATGGCACATTCCTGCCCTCTCCATTTAACGCAGCACAGCAATTTCTCTTGCTGTGTTGCACTGCATTAAGTATTGTTTAATCTGCCTCCTTAATGTAGTTGTAGTTTATGAGATCCATTCAAGAGCAGGCAAGAGACACCCCATTAGAAGATGCGACTTCTTAAACATTCCATCTATATTTTACATCCATGTGATTAATTGATGTATAATCTATTAGGTTATTTCCCCACATTTCTGTACTCTGTGCAGTTTGTCTTGTGAATATAAACTGTTGTAAACCTTCAGGTCATTAGTAGGTAAATGAAAAACTGGAATTGATGCTCCATTTATTTACACAGCAAAGTTTCAATTGTTGCTATGAATGATTTGAGAAGATATTAAAATATAGTTTTTTTATTTCTCCAACAGGTGCAATGTGATGATTGCTTAAGATGGCTACATTTAATATGTATTTATACAGATGAGACAATGTAATGCCAAATAGTTATAAGGCAATATTGCAGACATAGGAACAATCAGCCAATCTCATCATAGAATACTGTTGCTAACCTACACATATGCTGTATGTTAAGCACTTTCTCTAAGAGATGTGTTGTTTGGAGTTCACTGGTGTCCCGTTCCTGACAGAGCATTTTAGATTTTTTTGATATTGTTAATCACTGTTACAATTAAACGTCTTCACTTCTTTAAGTCAATGTTCAGCCTAGTGATTTTACTTGAAAAAGTACTTTAAATTTGCACATAACCTAATACTATACATACATTTCTGGTGGATGTATATAGGTTACATAGGCATCACAACTTATGGGGTATGGTGTAAATAGAGAAAGTCTTTGCTGCTTCTCTCACAGAGAATTCAATGTATGATTCATGATTGTGTAACATTTGGCCTTGCCTTATGTGTTAAGATTTTCTCAAATAAAGTGTCGCTGGTGCAACCACCCCTACTCCTTCTGTAATCTTGTGGATTCCCCTTTGGACTTAAGAAAGTAGATTGAAGTTCACTGCAATCAGGATTCCCACTCCCTGGTTATATGGACACAGTTTTACACAGTATCTTTCTGTCTCTAGCCAAACTTTTTGTAGGCCAGACCTGCAGCTTGTTTATTAGTGTGTGAGTCTTACTTATTGAGATGGTGTGCTCCATGCATGACCCACTGAGTAGTACTTTGCTCATTGATTTCCCTGGCCCAGATGATGTTTTTGGGTTCCTTGGCAAAATATGCAATGTAAGGTCAGCGCCACTACAAGTGGTAGAGCAGGTGGTAGAGCAACTGTGAAAAGTTACATTTCGTTGCCCATTACTTCATCCAGTGCTTTGTACATTGTTGTTTATCTAGAGCCTCTAATAAGGAAGACAAACAAGGGGATGAAAGAATATTATGGGAATTACAAGTGATGGGGAATCTATTGTTGATCTGTGTGTTAATTTTGGGCATAAGTGTTTCTCAGGAAATCGGATAATGCCTTACTGATTCGTACATTGCAATTACCATTTATGGGTATTATTCAATATATGGTTTTCCATTTAACTTCTGTGTTTTGAAGCTGGTCCAGTTGTCTGTTGGACCTGTCACACTCCTTGTACAGCTTTTGGCAATAAGACATGTACAAGAATTTGTCAAGTTTTTACATATTCCAAGAATCTCCACCTGCTGTGCAACTATTTCCCCTAAACCTCCTCTGCGCACACCACCTCCTGCTGCAGGGCAGCTCGCTCCTCTTACGCCCTGTCATTGTTTGCTTGCAATTGCTTACATACTCATACTCTACATTTTTCCATACATGCCCCCCTCATGACCACTTTCATTGCATCCCATCCTATCCCGCTTGTAGTGACAGATTCCCAGTTACTCTAGAAATATTGACTAATCACCCAACAGATTTCTTAGCGGAAGGACATGTCTTGTCAAGCCTATGGCATCACTCACTAGACATAGTGTGATGCCAGGTGTATAACAAGCAGCACAAGGAGTGGTCAGACATCAGCAGACTATCAAAATTGTACGAGACTAAGCAACAGTCTGAAATGCTGGAAGTCAAAAATATGGAATAAGCCCTGCTATGCAAGCCTTGTAGGGGAGAAAAAAGAATAAATCTTATCTTGCGGTGATATTCTCGCCATATATCTATTAAGTCCAGCCTATCAATAACTTCTCTAAAATGCACTGTCAGGCACTGGTTCATACCCATCGTATGTTGTGATCTGTACAATTCCTCAGATCAAACACCCGTCATGATCCAACCAGATTACACACTCAGGGTCCAACAGCTGCGCCGCTCATTCCAGGGCTTAAGGTCGTATGTAAGGATAAGAATCTCTTTTTTTTTCAGTTTGCGAAAGCTTTATTGAAATATATAAGAAACAAAGCTACATCTTACAGAGATGATTTGAAGAAAAAACTGGAAAATAGTACAAAATATCTATCCATAATTAGAATAGCGCATAATATAATAACATTACTGATTAAAGAAGTAAAAAAAAAACAATAAATTAAAAAGTACCTTAATGAAAAAGCATTTTATGTTTTATAAATAGGGAATAGGAAAAAGAGAAAGAAGAGAAAAGAAGAAAAACAAGGAGGGAAATAAAAATCAATATTGAAATCCAAGAACTTGTTCAGAAAAAACCTTAGAATGAACAATATAGGAAAAATAAACAGGAAAAACTAATGGCGGTTGAAAAACAGAGGTACTGTCCTGGATCTGCATTGAAAGAGAGTATAAATAATTAAAAAGCAGAGACCAGAAGGCTTCTTTCCAAAGGAGCTGGTGGGTGGAAGTGACAGAAGCTCTATCCAACCTATGATGATGACAGAGAATGTTCCTCCAACCTGTAAAAGTGACTTTAGTGGCGTCATTCCAGTTGGAAGTAATAATTTGAAAGCCAATAGCAAGTAATAAATCAACAAACAACCCCAGCTTATGGGCACCAGACCAAATTGGGAAAGAGCTTCCCAAAAATATAGATTTGATCTCAAATAGGAACCTGATAGAACAGATAGAGGAAATTGTTTTACAAACCCTTATCCAAAAAGAGGTAATGCTTGGACAGGAAAAAAAATGAATGTAGATAAGTGCCAGGAGCAGATGAGCAGATCGAGCAATCGTGTGATTATCCGGGATTGTATTTGAAATAGACTCTGGGGTTAAAAACAGCCTATGATAAAAGGAATATAAAGTCTAAGTGGTACTAGCATTGCAGGACATGTGATGTATTCGAGACCAGATGGAGTTCCAAGTGTGTACCGAAAAAGTATGTTGCAAATCCGATTCCCATAAAAGTTCAACCTTACTTTTAGGGTGATTCGGAAGAGAGTAATGAAGGTATTTAGAGATATGGGTGGCCTGAAGGAGGGAGGAGGTGGACAGCGGCTCTAACGGAGGATCCAGTGAAGGAGAGGGAGATCGGGAAAGGAGGGAAAAATGTTGAGTAAGAGTAGTTTTTAAGGAATCATATTTAATAAGGGAGGCAGCAGACGGGTCAAATTTAGATTGGACTTCATATGAGGAAAGAGGGTGCATTCCTCGTAACAAATATTTATCTTGAACTATTCCCTTAATTACCCAATCCTTCAAATAAATTGTACGAATTGAAAGGTTAATAGATTTATTATGCCATAAAGAGGAATCGAGGAACGCCTGCAGTGGTGATAAAGATTTGGTAAGGACCAGGTAAATAACCGATATCGAATGTAAAGTGATGGGTGATTTAAAGGAACGTGGAGGGTGTGAAAAATAAGCCAATGATGAAAAAGAAAAGGCCAAATCAAGGAATCCTTCAATTTACGTCATACCGTTAAAGGAGTATCTGCAGAAGAGAGATGAGGTAAAATTTGTTCTATTAAAAAGGAAGAATTGTACTGTCGGAAGTTCGGAAAATTGACCCCAATCCTTAGGTGCAGATACAGAAGACAAAGAGATACGTGCTTTCCATTTTTTCCATGAAAATTTTCCTAGAGCACTATTAACGGATTTTAAAAAAAAATTATGGCATCTTAACTGGTAGCATGGACAGATAAAAATTAATAAGAGGGAGCATCATCATTTTAATTGTATCCAACCTATCCCACTAGGATAAGTATAAGGGCGACCATTTCTCTGACATATGAAGCACTTTTTGTAGGACATCATCCAAATTGAGTTGAACCGTTTTTGCGATTGAGGGAGAATATTTAACCCCCAGACAAGTAATATGATTAGAGTTCCATTTAAAACCTTTATATGCAAACATTTCTTTTAAGCAATATTTATTTAAAGGAAGAACCTCAGATTTTGTAAAATGTAATCTAAAGCCCGATAAGTTAGCATAAAAGGATAAAAGATCAGTAAAAGTAGGTATGGAGACTAGGGTATCCAAAACATATAACAAAATGTCATCAGCATAAGCTGTGAATTTGATTTCAGTGTTTTTGTGAAGAAAACCCCGGAATCTGGGAGAGTGTCATAAAGAATGAAGAAGAGGTTCAAAAGATAGTATAAAGAGTAAAGGAGAGAGAAGACAGCCTTGACGTGTGCCCCACTGAAGGGTAAAATAGGGAGATTGGGATCCTTTAACAAATACCGAAGTGGTTGGGGAGGAATAAAACAAGCCTATAAGAGACAGAATAACAGGGCCAAAACCATGCCATTTTAAGGCCTGCATCATAAAAAGCCAATGAAGGCGATCAAAGGCTTTTTCTGCATCTAAGGTAATAGCAGCTAAAGGAGAGGAACTCTTAGATGCAAGATGTACCTAATTAAGGCGGAGAGCTAACACTTTAGCAAATATTTTGCCATCTAAATTTATAATTGGGCGATAATTAGCACAAGATGAGGGGTTTTTGTCTTTCTTTGGAATCAAACAGATCATTGCTTCCAAAAAAGTATAGCGAGCCTCACTCTGGGAAATGAAGTACTGATATAGGGAGAGGAGATGTGGGAAAAGAATCTACGAAAAGGAAGAATAAAGTTCAGCTGTAAAACCATCCAGGCCCGGAGCTTTATCCTTAGGTAGTTGAACTAAAGCAGCCTTAATCTCAGATAAAGATGAGTCATGATCAAGAAAAGAACAGTCCGGAGAGGGGGAGGAACGGGGAGAAAGAGAATCGAGCAATGTATCCATGGCAGTGTATGAAGGAGAGGACTCAGGAGTATATACATTTTTATAAAAATCTGTAAAACAATGCAATATTTCTTCATCTTTAAGATGATTAATTAACACCTTTCTCATCACTGATATTAACTGTTTTGGATTTTTGGGATTTTACCTCCAAATAATTTGCTAGCAATTTACCTGCTCTGATGCGCCCACCATAAAATTTAGAGTTGATCTTTATTAATGCACCGGATGCCTCCTCAGTCGACTTCCTGTTGAAATTCAATTTGTGGATCCACGTAGATTCCATAACTTTCCCACACAGAAATTGGAGAGAAAAGTGATTTTTTTCAGCTAAATTTGAGGTTTGCAGGGCATTCTGGGTAGGAAAACGTTGGGGGATCCACGTAAGCCATACCTCGCTGGACTCCCCGGGTGTCTAGTTTTCAGAAATGTGTGGGTTTGGTAGGTTTCCCAAGATGGCCGCCGAGCCCGGGCCAAAACCCAGGTGACTCCTTGCAAAACCAGCTTGTTTTGTGATAGATCATTTTGATGTCTCCTCAATACGTTTTGGGCCCTTGCCTGTTGCGGGTACTTGAACCACCCACACCAGTGAGGTTTTTGGCCCTGGGCTCGGCGGCCACCTAGGGAAACCTACCAAACCTACACATTTCTGAAAAGTAGACACCCGGGGATTCCAGGGAGGTATGGCTTGCGTGGATCCACCAACGTTTTCTTACCCAGAATCCCCTGCAAACCTGATATTTTGCTCAAAAAATCACTTTTTTCGCACATTTTTGTGTGGTAAAGTTGTGGAATCATGGGATTGACACAAATTTCCTACCACCCAGCGTTCCCCCAGGTCTCCCGATAAAAATGGTGCCTCACTCGGGTGGGAGGCCCAAGTACCCGTGACAGGCAAGGGCCCACAACGTATTGAGGCGACCTCAAAATGGCCTATCTGTTACATCGGTCGGTCCTCAGGATCGGTTTGTTGCTAGGAATGGTCCACCTCTCGATCTATCCTAGCCTTATAGCCGTAATGGCACAGGTCACAGGAAGGATCAAGTGGGGAAGGAAAGGAAGGGAACAGCCGGGAGGGAGATCTGAAAGACAAGCACACACTTGTAAGTACCTTCCGTAACCCTTCTTACTATAAACACAGAACATGCATGGAACCACGGTACTGAATGGTGTCACCTCTATATACCTGTAACAAAAAGAATACACTTTGTAGAAGATGGCACTTCTATAAAGGGGGTGCCGTCTGTGTGGAACACTACGTGCTGTGCCTATAACCTTGTCTAAACTCCATTGTACATCACAGGGATAGAGCGTAGTCTTCTACCACTCATCAAAACCCCTGTTAAAACAGAGCCAGAACATCATGGTTATAAAATCTTTGTACATCAACGTTAACACCAATGTTCCTGCGTAGTATTCATAGATACGGTTACTTCACCGTTGAAAATGATCCACACAGTATAGCATTCAAATGCAAAACTAATAAAGCTTTAACACTCCCTGTGTAATGCGCGTTACCAGGAAGGAAGTATAGGACCTGTATAGACGCTCCAGCCCTCTGCGCATATGTGTCTGTCAATCCCTCTGGACAGCCATAGCTCTTCAGGGTATGCTGGGCGCAAAGGGGTAACAAGGACTCAAAGAAAACACCGCCGGCCGACAGTACCGCCGAGAACCCAAGGGTAATGGAGCCAGCCTCCGCCTGAGCCGTAACGCTCCCCAACGGAGGATGGTGACCAGGGAATCAATAGGGAAGCGAAGCACCCTTACCCGACCTTTTCTTACAGGAACCAGGAACGGCTGCGAACACAACTGGCGGGGACGAAGAATTTCCGACACCGACTTGTGTTCAGTCTCCTCCTATGAGCCGCTCTCCAGCGACGTCGTGCGTGACGCGCACGGCCTCATGGGAGTCGTAGTTTGTAGCGTTACGGTGACGTCAGTTGAAGAACGATCGTCACCCATTATCTGTGCGCTCGATGTTTTGCGCACTTAACACTATCACAAAACTACCTGGTTTTGCAAGGGGGGTCCCATGACGTTTTGGCCCGGGGCTCGGCGTGCCACCTAGGAAACCTACCAAGCCTACACATTTCTGAAAAGTGACATCTGAGGATTCCAGGGAGGATGGCTTGAGTGGATCCACCAACGTTTTCTTACCCAGAATCCCCTGCAAACCTGATATTTTGCTCAAAATCACCTTTTCGCACATTTTGTGTGGTAAAGCTAGTGGAATCATGGGGCTGACACAAATTTCCTGCCACCCAGCGCTCCTCCAGGTCTCCCGAGCAAAATGGTGCCTCACTCGGGTGGGAGGCCCAAGTACCCGCGACAGGCAAGGGCCCACAACGTATTGAGGCGACCTCAAGTGGCCTATCACAAAACGACCCTGGTTTTGCAAGGGTGGTCCCATGACGTTTGGGCCCGGGCTCAGCGGCCACCTAGGGAAACCTACCAAACCCACACATTTCTGAAAAGTAGACACCTGGGATTCCAGGAGGTATGGCTTGCGTGGATCCCCAACGTTTTCTTACCAGAATCCCCTGCAACCTGAATTTGGCTGAAAAATCACTTTTTTCACACACTTTTGTGTGGTAAGTTGTGGCATCACGGGGCTGACACAAATTTCCTACCACCCAGCGTTCCCAGTCTCCCGATAAAATGGTGCCTCACTGGGTGGGAGGCCCAAGTGCCGCGACAGGCAAGGGCCCAAAACATTTTGTGATAGGCAATTTTGATGTCGCCTCAATACGTTATGGGCCCTTGCCTGTCGCGGGTACTCTGGGCCTCCCACACAAGTGAGGCACCATTTTTATCGAGGACCTGGGCGAGAACGCTGGGTGGTAGGAAATTTGCATGTGAGGCCAGTGATGCCACACTTTCCCACACAAAAATGTGTGAGAAAAAGTGATTTTTTCAGCTAAAATTGAGGTTTGCAGGGGATTCTGGCATGGAAACGTTGGGGGATCCATGCAAGCCATACCTCCCTGGAAGCCCCCGGGTGTCTACTTTTCAGAAATGTGTGGGTTTGGTAGGTTTCCTAGATGGCCACCGAGCACGGGGCCAAAAACCCAGGTGACCCTCTTGCAAAACCAGGTCGTTTTGTGAAAGGCCATTTTGAGGTCGCCTCACTACGTTGTGGGCCCTTGCCTGTCGCGGGTACTTGGGCATCCCACCCGAGTGAGGCACCATTTTTATCGGGAGACCTGGGGGAACGCTGGGTGGTAGGAAATTTGTGTCAGCCCCATGATTCCACAACTTTACCACACAACAATGTGCGAAAAGTGATTTTTGAGCAAAATATCAGGTTTGCAGGGATTCTGGGTAAGAAAACGTTGGTGGATCCACGCAAGCCATACCTCCCTGGAATCCCCGGGTGTCTACTTTTCAGAAATGTGTAGGTTTGGTAGGTTTCCTAGGTGGCCGCCGAGCCTCGGGCCAAAACGTCATGGGACTTCCTGCAAAACCAGGTAGTTTTGTGATAGGCCATTTTGAGGTCGCCTCAATACGTTGTGGGCCCTTGCCTGTCGCGGGTACTTGGGCCTCCCACCCGAGTGAGGCACCATTTTTATCGGGAGACCTGGGGGAACGCTGGGTGGTAGGAAATTTGTGGTCAATCCCATGATTCCACAACTTTACCACACACAAAAATGTGCGAAAAGTGATTTTTTCAGCAAAATATCAGGTTTGCAGGGGATTCTCGGTAAGAAAACGTTGGTGGATCCACGCAAGTCATACCTCCCTGGAATGCCCCGGGTGTCTACTTTTCAGAAATGTGTAGGTTTGGTAGGTTTCCAAAGGTGGCCGCCGAGGCCCGGGCCAAAACGTCATGGGACCCCCTTGCAAAACCAGGTCGTTTTGTGATAGGCCATTTGAGGTCACCTCAATACGTTGTGGGCCTTGCCTGTCGCGGGTACTTGGGCCTCCCACCCGAGTGAGGCACCATTTTTATCGGGAGACCCGGGGAACGCTGCGTGGTAGGAAATTTGTGTCAGCCCCATGATTCCACAACTTTACCACACAAAAATGTGCGAAAAAGTGATTTTTTGAGCAAAATATCAGGTTTGCAGGGGATTCTGGGTAAGAAAACGTTGGTGGATCCACGCAAGCCATACCTCCCTGGAATCCCCCGGGTGTCTACTTTTCAGAAATGTGTAGATTTGGTAGGTTTCCCTAGGTGGCCGCCGAGCCCCGGCCAAAACGTCATGGGACCCCCTTGCAAAACCAGGTAGTTTTGTGATAGGCCATTTTGAGGTCGCCTCAATACGTTGTGGGCCCTTGCCTGTCGCGGGTACTTGGGCCTCCCACCGAGTGAGGCACCATTTTTATCGGGAGACCTGGGGAACGCTGGGTGGTAGGAAATTTGTGTGAGGCCAGTGATGCCACACTTTCCACACAAAAATGTGTGGAAAAAGTGATTTTTTTTCAGCTAAAATTGAAGTTTGCAGGGGATTCTGGGTAAGGAAACGTTGGGGGATCCACGCAAGCCATACCTCCCTGGAAGCCCCCGGGTGTCTACTTTTCAGAAATGTGTGGGTTTGGTAGGTTTCCCTAGATGGCCGCCGAGCACGGGGCCAAAAACCCAGGTGACCCCCCTTGCAAAACCAGGTAGTTTTGTGAAAGTCCATTTTGAGGTCGCCTCACTACGTTGTGGGCCCTTGCCTGTCGCGGGTACTTGGGCCTCCCACACAAGTGAGGCACCATTTTTATCGGGAGACCTGGGGGAACGCTGGGTGGTAGGACATTTGTGTGAGGCCACGTGATGCCACACTTTCCCACACACAAATGTGTGAAAAAAGTGATTTTTTCAGCTAAAATTGAGGTTTGCAGGGGATTCTGGGTAAGGAAACGTTGGGGGATCCACGCAAGCCATACCTCCTGAAGCCCCGGGTGTCTACTTTTCAGAAATGTGTGTGTTTGGTAGGTTTCCCTAGGTGCCGGCAGAGCTAGGGTTCACAAACTACAGCTAGGCACTTTGCCAAAAAAGGGTCATTTTTCACTGCGAAATTGAGGTGTGACCATGTTGCGTTTTGCGCCGTTTCCTGTCGCGGGCACTAGGCCGACCCACACAAGTGAGGTACCATTTTTCTCAGAAGACTTTGGGGAACGCGGGGTGGGTGGGAAATTTGTGGATCCACGCAGATTCCAGAACTTTCCACCACAGAAATGTGGGGAAAATGTGTTTTTTTTGACAATTTTTTATGTTTGCAAGGGATTCTGGGTAACAGAACCTGGTGGGAGGCAGTCCAGTCACCCCATCCTGGATTCCCCTGGGTGTCTAGTTTTCAAAAATGTATAGGTTTGCTAGGTTTCCCTAGGTGCCGGCAGAGCTAGGGTTAAAAAACTACAGCTAGGCACTTTGCCAAAAAAGGGTCATTTTTCATTGCGAAATTGAGGTGTGACCACGTTGCGTTTTGCGCCGTTTCCTGTCGCAGGCACTAGGCCGACCCACACAAGTGAGGTACCATTTTTCTCGTAAGACTTTGGGGAACGCGGGGTGGGTGGAAATTTGTGGATCCACGCAGATTCCAGAACTTTCCACCACAGAAATGTGGGGAAAATGTGTTTTTTTTGACAATTTTTTATGTTTGCAAGGGATTCTGGGTAACAGAACCTGGTGGGAGGCAGTCCAGTCACCCCATCCTGGATTCCCCTGGGTGTCTAATTTTCAAAAATGTATAGGTTTTCTAGGTTTCCCTAGGTGCCGGCAGAGCTAGGGTTCAAAAACTACAGCTAGGCACTTTGCCAAAAAAGGGTCATTTTTCACTGCGAAATTGAGGTGTGACCACGTTGCGTTTTGCGCCGTTTCCTGTCGCAGAGCACTAGGCCGACCCACACAAGTGAGGTACCATTTTTCTCGTAAGACTTTGGGAACGCGGGGTGGGTGGAAATTTGTGGACCCACGCAGATTCCAGAACTTTCCACCACAGAAATGTGGGGAAAATGTGGTTTTGACAATTTTTATGTTTGCAAGGGATTCTGGGTAACAGAACCTGGTGGGAGGCAGTCAAGTCACCCCATCCTGGATTCCCCTGGGTGTCTAGTTTTCAAAAATGTATAGGTTTGCTAGGTTTCCCTAGGTGCCGGCAGAGCTAGGGTTCCAAAACTACAGCTAGGCACTTTGCCAAAAAAGGGTCATTTTTCACTGCGAAATTGAGGTGTGACCACGTTGCGTTTTGCGCCGTTTCCTGTCGCAGGCACTAGGCCGACCCACACAAGTGAGGTACCATTTTTCTCGGAAGACTTTGGGGAACGCGGGGTGGGTGGAAATTTGTGGATCCACGCAGATTCCAGAACTTTCCACCACAGAAATGTGGGGAAAATGTGGTTTTTTTGACAATTTTTTATGTTTGCAAGGGATTCTGGGTAACAGAAACTGGTGGGAGGCAGTCAAGTCACCCCATCCTGGATTCCCCTGGGTGTCTAGTTTTCAAAAATGTATAGGTTTGCTAGGTTTCCCTAGGTGCCGGCAGAGCTAGGGTTCAAAAACTACAGCTAGGCACTTTGCCAAAAAAGGGTCATTTTTCACTGCGAAATTGAGGTGTGACCACGTTGCGTTTTGCGCCGTTTCCTGTCGCAGGCACTAGGCCGACCCACACAAGTGAGGTACCATTTTTCTCGTAAGACTTTGGGGAACGCGGGGTGTGTGGAAATTTGTGTATCCACGCAGATTCCAAAACTTTCCACCACAGAAATGTGGGGAAAATGTGGTTTTTTTGACAATTGTTTAGGTTTGCAAGGGATTCTGGGTAACAGAACCTGGTGGGAGGAAGTCAAGTCACCCCATCCTGGATTCCCTGGGTGTCTAGTTTTCAAAAATGTATAGGTTTGCTAGGTTTCCCTAGGTGCCGGCAGTGCTAGGGTTCAAAAACTACACCTAGGCACTTTGCAAAAAAAGGGTAATTTTTCATTGTGAAAATGTGGTACGTCCACGTTGCATTTTGAGCCATTTCCTGTTGTGGGCACAAGGGCTACCCACACAAGTGAGGTACCATTTTTATCGGGAGACTTTGGGTAACACAGAATTGTAGAGCAACTGTTATTACCTATTGACTTTCAATGCATTTCTGCCTTCCAAATGAAAGACAATGTGTAAAAAATAAGTCATTTTGAAAAATTACCTATAATTCTCATGCTAGTATGGGTACTCCCAATTTCGGAAATGTGCAAATATCTACTGTTTCTAAAATCTACATTTTGTTCCCATTTCAGAAATACATAGGTGTCTTTCATAACAATTTTTCCATGTATACATTTTCCCAAAATAATTGCTATATACCCGGTACATAATAAAAAACCATTGCAAGATGCTGCTCAATTATTGGCTCTGGGTTCGTCGGGTTCTTGGTGAACCTATCAAGTCCTATATATCCCCACAACCAGAAAGGTCCAGCGGATATAACGGTATATTGCCTTCAAATAGCTGTCATAATTAGAAGAAGTTACAGGTGAAAACGTTGACACAAATGGCTGTTTTTTTCAACTAATTTTCAATTTTTCCTTTATTTAACTGTTAGTTTCTATAAGGAAAACTTTAAGGATCTACACAAATGACCCCTTGCTGAATTCAGAATTTTGTCTACTTTTCAGAAATGTATGGCTTTCCAGGATCCATTATTGGTTTCATACCCATGTCTACCATTAACTGGAAGGAGGTTGAAAGCACAAAAATAGCAAAAATAGGCTATGTCCCAGAAAAATGCCAAAACTGTGTAAAAAAAGTTGGTTTTCTGACAAAAGTCTGCTTGTCCCTGAAAGCTGGGAAGATGGTGATTTCAGCACCACAACCCTTTTTGATGCCATTTGCAGGGAAAAATCAAGACGCTTTCATCTGTTGCCCTTTTTTCGCATTTTTCCCAAAAACCCAAAATTGTAGCTGTATTTTGACTAATTTCTGGGTCCCCTCCAGGGGAATCCACAAACCCTGGGTACCTTTACAATCCCCATGATGTTAGAAAAAAGGACGCAAATTTGGCATGGATACCTTATGTGGTCAAAAGTTACAGGGGCCTAAGCGCGCACTACCCCAAATAGCCAAAAAAGGCTTAGCACAGGAGGGGAAAAGGCCTAGCAGCGAAGGGGTTAAGGCTTGCATACTCCTTAAGTCCAACTATTTTTGGAATATGTATCTTAAGAAGAGCAATCATGTCTGACCCTTCTGCCTTTTCAGGAATGCCATAAATTCTAAGGTTGTTGCGTCTTTTCCTATTTTCCAAATCCTCAGTTTATTGTTTCAAAAGAGAGATTTCTTTAGAAATAGACACTATCTGACTAGCAGCATCCTGAACATCACTCAGTCTTTGCTCCACCTCAGTCACCCTAGAGTCCAAATTAAACCATTTTTCTTCAATCTGTTGGAGCAAAGCATTAGTCTCCATAACGAAGGGTTTCATTAATTTTATTTTCTCCATGAGGTCTTCGAGGGTAAGAGGTAAAGGAGACTTAGAGGGAGAGGCAGGATCTTTCTTCTGCCATTTAGTAGATGCTCCAGACACTTTGTGAGAGGAAGACATCGCCCCAGGGGACACAGAGACCTTCTGACAGGCTGGGGTAACATGTTCCATAGGACAGGAGACCAGTCAGAAGAGAAGGTAGACAGCAAGCACTTAAGGGTCTGCAAAGGTGAAGAAAGAAACACTTCGACAGCCATTTCCTGCTGGGCCCCAGTAAGTCAGGCAAAATGTGACCAAATCAAGCCTGAATACATATCAAAAATCTGTTAATAATACACCACAGTCACGCACCAACAGACTCCCTATAGCAGGTTTTCTCACGGCATAATGCTGTCCAGCATATGGAAAACCTCACCTCAAAAATGGAACAAAAAAAGTGCCTGCCAAATGAAGGAACAGCCAGTGAGTAACAAAGACGCGGAGCACAGCACAGCGCCACCGCACTGAGGAGTTCAAAATGGCGGCCGTAACCAGCTATCATGAGGGGAACGAAACGTCTGGTAAAACATAGAAAAAAACGCTCAGAAAGAGCATGAAACTGGAAATACCTGTACCCCCCTCAATCGCTCCTTGATACTGTACATTTGCACTCCTGGCAACAGCCAGCCACTGTGGAAAAAGGTGAGAGACGGCTCCTGGTAAAGCAGAGATTCAAGAGCCTGCGGCCATCTTGTGAGCCAATCAGCCACGCCCCCCCAAGAGTCTCTATTTTGACATGCCAGAGAGTGCCTGCGAATGGGTAGAGGAGCACCCAGAACTCAGCCAGCGACGATCCAGTACACAGGATCCCCTGAGGTGAGCAACAAAATCATGTCCTGGAGGCCATGCCAATGACTTTTAGTCCTACATACATGCACCCTTTATCAATGAAGTACACCCCAGGGACTACAACTGATGAGGCCGGATGCTGGCTCCACTATGCACTTTATCTCACCCATTCAACCAGCTATGTGCAGTTAACCTTTTGGTGCCTTCACGGGCCCATCTTTGTGCTGCAGTCTAACCCCAAATTTATTGACATTTTTTGCTTGCGTAGATTTGTTGGTGTATAGATTGGAGATTGAAGGTGCTAGATTGTTAGAATGTTTCTAATAAATTGACCAGGAAGGGATGGGTTATGGACGGCTGTTTGGAGGTAAACAATTGCTCCCCCTCAACTTGGGCAAATATTGGTTTAGGTCTCTTCACTGTACATCGATTCATGTTTCCATTAACCATACTGTCAGAGATGACTTCGGTCATTAATAAACATGGGAGAGACAAGGCTCATTGTTCTTCATAGTGTAAAATATCTCAGATTATTGTAGAGACTCAAACCCTGAGAAAGATCTTGGCCACAAGAGTTTTGTGGGTAATTATGGTCAGAATGGCTTCATGCAAAACCGTGGTACCAGACTCTGTAGCCAGAGTTTACAGGTGGTCATGACCACAATAGGGCAAGGACAGGAAGTGAGTGCATTGATAAAGTTTGATTCTGTACAATGACCTATGGGCATGAGGCAGGAAAAACAGGGTGTTCTGTCTCCCTTTTTGTATGTACTGGACTACTATTCTTTTAAAAAAGTGTGTCTGCCTCTTTTTAAACACAATTGGGATTTTTCTGATGGAAATGGGGCTGCTGTTCCAGATACAGGGTGCATAGATGGGTAAGGGTTGTTGGCTTATTTTTTTTCTTTTTCTCCTCCAACCTTATGGTGTTCTTGCTGCAGGATATAGTGTTAGCTTTTTCAGTCTAACAGACACGGATGCGGATCATGATGGCTTCATAGATGATTTTGATGATGGTGAAGACCAGCAAGAGGCAGTAGTGTAGTTTCATTCGGGTGGGATGAAACTTGAACAATACAACCATAAGAAATACCACTAACTTTAAAATATTTAAATAAACATATAAAAAACTTTTATTTACCACTTGCAATAAAATATACAAACCCAAACATGGAACAAATATATATATATATATATATAAGTTCCATGTTTGGGCTTGAATATTTTACTGAAAGTGGTAAATATATATATATATATAAATGGGAATTACCTATAAGCAGATTGCTCCATAAGTGACTAACAATCAAAGTCACTAGGCCCGCTGGTTTCCACGGTGGTGCGCCTCCACGGCTGGACTGGCGATAATACTTGCAAAGAAAGAGGTGCCCTCGACAAAGACGCACTCCCAAAAGGTCTACTTTTATTTGGAACACAGCACAAGCAGGAACTTGCATTGCCTTAAATTTATCAGCCTAACACGTTTTGGACATAAAAGTCCTTGAACACAGGCAAAGCACAGAGAGGCAGCAGCATGATTGCAGGCACCTGAATACCTTTTAAATAGAGTCCCGCACGATGGGCCGTCATGTGACAGTGCTAGTACATGCTGGTAAAGGTAGTCTCACACAATGCCTTCTAACCCCAGTGGGTCTGCCAACTCTGTGTAATCAGTTCAAACAAGTTAAAAAACACTCCAGTGGGCTAAAACAATGTCCCATTCCTTGCTATGCTGGGAATTTCCTCCAAGCCGATTGCTCCATAAGTGACTAACAATCAAAGTCACTAGGCCCCACTGGTTTCTGCGGTGGTGCACCTCCACGGCTGGACTGGCCATAATACTTGCAAAGAAAGAGGTGCCCTCGACAAAGACGCACTCCCAAAAGGCTTACTTTTATTTGGAACACAGCACAAGCAGGAACTTCCATTGCCTTAAATGTATCAGCCTAACGTGTTTCGGACATAGCAGTCCTTGATCACAGGCAAAGCACAGAGAGGCAGCAGCATGATTACCGGAACCTGAATACCTTTTAAATAGAGTCCCGCCCCGATTGGGCCATAATGTGGCAATGCTAGTGCATGCTGGTAAAGGTAGTCCCACACAATGCCTTCTAACCCCAGTGGGTCTGCCAACTCAATGCAATAAGTTCAAACAAGTTCAAAAACCCTCCAGTGGGCTAAAACAATGTCCCATTCCTTGCTGTGCTGGGAATTACCTCCAAGCCGATTGCTCCGTAAGTGACTGACAATCAAAGTCACTAGGCCTGCTGGATTCTGCGATGGTGCGCCTCCATGGCTGAACTCGCCGTAATACTTGCAAAGAAAGAGGTGCCCTCGACAAAGACGCACTCCCAAAAGGCTTACTTTTATTTGGAACACAGCACAAGCAGGAACTTCCATTGCCTTAAATTTATCAGCCTAACACATTTTGGACATAGCAGTCCTTGATCACAGGCAAAGCACAGAGAGGCAGCAGCATGATTGCAGGGACCTGAATACCTTTTAAATAGAGTCCCGCCCGATGGGCCGTCATGTGACAATGCTAGTGCATGCTGGTAAAGGTAGTCCCACACAGTGCCTTCTAACCTAGGCTGATGGAATTTTAAGGCAATGGAAGTTCCTGCTTGTGCTGTGTTCCTAATAGTCGCCAGTCAGTAGGACCTTGTTTTCATAGGAAAAGCGGTTTTTTGACTTGCCTATAAATTTTGCGCTGTTTAACGAATCTTCACAAATGTTTCCCAAAAATGTGCTCCAGTGATTCTTGTTGCACATGTTTCAGGGAATTCGTAAAACGGGGGGAGAGAATAATGGGGTTAAAAAAGAGTGCATTTGCAATGTTAATTCCCATAGGAACCTGTCAATATGACTACAGCCCGAACCACTGAATGGAATTACACAAAATTTGGATGAAAGGTAGGCGTTGTTACACAGATTGTTCTTTTTTTTAATTTGGTGCAAATCCATTCAGTAGTTGTTGAGAAATTCAAGAAGACAATTATAGTGATATCTCGTGCTGCAGATATTTCAGATAAAAGTCTAGCTCGTGCAGGGAAATGCACAGCTCTGATTGCCTGCCAACAGTAACAAAAGTTAAAATAAAGAAAAGGGGGCAGGGTTGGAATACCCTGACCTCTAATTCCCTGACCTGGAAACGGACGTGGACGATAAAGGAATGCCGCCTCTGCGGTCATGGAGATGAGTCACTACTACATTTCCTATGTATTTGTCCTGCGCTACAAGACACTCGGAAAACCCTAATTCGGGAAACACTGAGGAGAGAGTAAATAAGGACCTGCAGAGCTGCAGTTATAAAATGTCTCGGAGGCTCATCAGTTCAACTGTCCTGCAAAGCAATACAATTCTGGAACTTAGCGGCAAAAGAATTAGACAAGAATGAGTGCTGGACTGAACTTTACAACACAGAATCGCAGTGCTTATTTATTTTAAACCTTGCTGCTTATACTCTCCAAGCACTTCAATCAATCAAGCATTTGTATAGCGCGCTACTCACCCGGAGGGTCTCAAGGCGCTAGGGGGAGGGGGGGGTCCGCTACTGTTCGAACAGCCAGGTCTTGAGTTGCTTCCTGAAGGAGAGGTGGTCTTGGGTAAGGCGGAGGTGGATGGGTAGGGAGTTCCACGTCTTGGCAGCCAGGTAGGAGAAGGATCTTCCTCCCGTTGTGGCTCTTCGGATGCGGGGGACGGCGGCAAGGGCGTGGTTGGTCGATCGTAGCTGGCGGGTGGGAGTGTAGAAGGTCAGACGGTCGTTGAGGTATCTGGGGCCTTGGTTGTGGAGAGCTTTGTGTGCATGGGTGAGGAGTCGTAACGTGATTCTCTTGCTGACGGGGAGCCAGTGCAGGTCTCTCAGGTGTCCGGCGATGTGGCTGTGTCGGGGGATGTCCAGGATGAGTTGAGCTGAGGCGTTCTGGATGCGTTGGAGTCTTTTTTGAAGTTTGGCTGTGGTTCCGGCGTAGAGGGAGTTGCCGTAGTCCAGTCGGCTGGTGACGAGGGCCTGGGTGACCGTCTTCCTGGTTTCGGTGGGGATCCACCGGAAGATCTTGCGCAGCATGCGTAGGATGTTGAAGCAAGACGAGGAGACGGCGTTGACTTGTCGGGTCATTGAGAGGGAGGAGTCCAGGATGAAGCCCAGGTTGCGTGCGTGGTCCGTTGGTTTGGGTGCGTTGCCCAGGGCAGGGGGCCACCAGGAGTCGTCCCAGGCGGAGGGTGATGATCCTAGGATGAGGACTTCCGTCTTATCTGAGTTCAGTTTCAGGCGGCTGTTCCTCATCCACTCGGCTACGTCCTTCATCCCTTCATGTAGGTTGGTTCTGGCGGTTGTGGGGTCGTTGGTGAGGGAGAGGATCAGCTGGGTGTCGTCGGCGTGCGATGGCTGCGAGGGGGCTCATGTAGACGTTGAAGAGGGTGGGGCTGAGTGATGATCCTTGTGGTACGCCGCAGATGACTTCGGTGGCCTCGGAACTGAACGGGGGAGGCGGACTCTCTGGGTTCTTCCGGCGAGGAAGGAGATGATCCACTCCAGTGCCTTCTCTTGGATTCCGACGTTGTTCAGGCGTTGCACTAGGGTGCGGTGGCAGACTGTGTCGAACGCTGCGGAGAGGTCCAGGAGGATGAGGGCCGCTGTTTCCCCGTTGTCGAGCAGGGCTCGGATGTCGTCGGTGGCTGCGATGAGGGCGGTCTCGGTGCTGTGGATTGGCCCGGAAGCCGGACTGCGAGTGGTCGAGGATCCATTCGTCTCGAGGAAGGCGGCCAGTTGTCTGTTGACGGTCTTCTCGATGACTTTGGCAGGAAAAGGAAGGAGCGAGATGGGGCGGTAGTTTTTGAGGTCGGTGGGATCCGCTGACGGTTTCTTCAGTAGGGCGCTGAGTTCGGCGTGCTTCCAGCTCTCTGGGAAGGTGGCGGTGTCGAGGGAGGTGTTGATGATGTCCCGGAGGTGGGGTGCGATGACGGCGTCGGCCTTGTTGAAGACGTGGTGAGGGCAGGGGTCGGTTGGTGATCCGGGTGGATGGAGTTCATCGTGCGGATAGTGTCTTCGGTGTTGATCGGGGTCCAGGCTCGGAGGGTGGAGGTGGGGGACGTTGGAACGTCGTAGGGTGCGTCGGCTGTGTGCTGAAACTGTTGTGTATGTCTGCGATCTTGCTGTGGAAGAACGAGGCGAGCGAGTTGCAGAGGTCTTGCGAGGGAGTGATGTCGTTGTTTCCGGCGCTGGGGTTCGAGAGTTCTTTGACGATGATGAAGAGTTCCTTGCTGTTGTGGGCGTTGTTGTCCAGTCGTTCCTTGAATGCGGTTTTCTTGGTGGTGTGGATCAGCTGGTGGTGTTTTCGGGTGGCGTGCTTGAGGGTGGTCATGTTGTCTGCAGTCGGGTCTCTGCGCCATGCTTTCTCGAGGGCCCGGCAGTTCTTCTTGGATTTCTTGAGTTCGTCGGTGAACCAGGATGCTTTCTTGTTGCCGGGTCTGACTGGGGGTCTTCAATGGGGCGAGGTCGTCTGCGCAGTTGGTGATCCATCTAGTGAGGTTGCTGGCGGCTTGGTTGGGGTTCGTTGAGCTGGTGGGAGGGTTCTGGCTCAGGGATGTGGTGAGTTGGTCGGTGGTGATCTTGTTCCAGCTTCTGCGCGGAAACTGTTGCGGGTGGTGGTGCGTGGTGATCCTGCTGAAGCTGAAGTGGACGCAGCTGTGGTCTGTCCAGTGGAGTCCGGTGGTGTGGCTGAAGGAGATGTCCTTGCTGGAGGAGAAGACGGGGTCAAGCGTGTGGCCGGCGTGGTGTGTGGGGGTGGTCACCAGTTGCTTGAGTCCGAGGTTGGCGAGGTTGTCCAGCAGGGTGGTGGTGTTGCGATCGTTGTTGTTCTCTAGGTGGAAGTTGAGGTCCCCAAGGAGGATGTAGTCAGCCGAGGGGAGGGCGTCCGGGCTGATGAGGTCGGCGATGTCTTCGCTGAGTTGTGTGCGTGGTCCTGGGGGTCTGTAGATGAGGGTGCCTCTGAGGGTGGTCTTGGGGTCGGAGTGTATCTGGAAGTGCAGGTGTTTGCCGGCTGTGAAGGTGTCATCGGAGTTGGTCGTGATGCGGATGGTGTTCTTGTGGACGATGGCGATGCCTCCTCCGGTCTGGTTGGCGCGGTCCCTTCGGGTGATCTTGTATCCGTCCGGGATGGCGATGTCGGGCGCTGAGGAGGCGTTCATCCATGTTTCCGTGAGGAAAGCGGCGTCTGGTGATGTGGAGTCGAGCAGGTTCCAAAGTTCCACGGCGTGTCTGTGGACGGAGCGGGTGTTGAGCAGGATGCACTTCAGGTGGTTGCTGCTGGTGCTCGGCTTGGCGGGTGCGGTGCAGGTCCGGAGGCAGGAGAACTTGCAGGATTGGCAGCCGAAGGGTCCCTGGGTGCGACCTGGGGTGGCACGGTGGCAGCCGGGGATACGGCCGGTGTTGAGTGCGTTGAGGGTGGCGGTGTCGTAAGTCCGGTGGGTGGGTTGGCTGCTGCGGGGGCCAGGGGGTTTGGCGCTGGGCGCGGTCCAGGCACGGACGGGCGCAGACGGGCTTGCCTTAGGCGCGCCTTTGGCGCGCCAGCGGCGCGCCCGCTGCGCACGTCCGCTGCGCGGCCGCACAGCGGCCGCCATTTATGGGGAGGTGGGAGGGAGGAGCAGCTGGGAGGCGGGAGGCAGGGTCAGCGAATGGGCAGACAGGGGGGCGGGGCCGCAGGGGACGCAGCGGCGGGAATGGCGAGAGGCAGCGGGGGCACAAAAGGAAAAAAGGGGAGAGAAAACGGACAGAAATACGGGCACAATGCAAATGGGGCAGCGAGGGGCACAGAAGGGAAGATGGGGAGAGAAAAGCAGACACAATTACGGGCACAATGCAAATGGGGCAGCGAGGGGCACAGAAGGGAAGATGGGGAGAGAAAAGCAGACACAAATACGGGCACAATGCAAATGGGGCAGCGAGGGGTACAGAAGGGAAAATGGGAGAGAAAAGCAGACACAAATACGGGCACAATGCAAATGGGGCAGCGAGGGGTACAGAAGGGAAAATGGGGAGAGAAAAGCAGACACAAATACGGGCACAATGCAAATGGGGCAGCGAGGGTACAGAAGGGAAAATGGGGAGAGAAAAGCAGACACAAATACGGGCACAATGCAAATGGGGCAGCGAGGGGTACAGAAGGGAAAATGGGGAGAGAAAAGCAGACACAAATACGGGCACAATGCAAATGGGGCAGCGAGGGGCACAGAAGGGAAGATGGGGAGAGAAAAGCAGACACAAATACGGGCACAATGCAAATGGGGCAGCGAGGGGTACAGAAGGGAAAATGGGGAGAGAAAAGCAGACACAAATACGGGCACAATGCAAATGGGGCAGCGAGGGGTACAGAAGGGAAAATGGGGAGAGAAAAGCAGACACAAATACGGGCACAATGCAAATGGGGCAGCGAGGGGTACAGAAGGGAAAATGGGGAGAGAAAAGCAGACACAAATACGGGCACAATGCAAATGGGGCAGCGAGGGGCACAGAAGGGAAGATGGGGAGAGAAAAGCAGACACAAATGCGGGCACAATGCAAATGGGGCAGCGAGGGGCACAGAAGGGAAGATGGGGAGAGAAAAGCAGACACAAATACGGGCACAATGCAAATGGGGCAGCGAGGGTACAGAAGGAAAGTGGGGAGAGAAAAGCAGACACAAATACGGGCACAATGCAAATGGGGCAGCTAGGGGTACAGAAGGGAAAATGGGGAGATAAAAGCAGACACAAATACGGGCACAGTGCAAATGGGGCAGCTAAGGGCACAGAAGGGAAAATGGGGAGAGAAAAGCAGACACAAATACGGGCACAATGCAAATGGGGCAGCGAGGGGTACAGAAGGGAAAATGGGAGAGAAAAGCAGACACAAATACGGGCACAATGCAAATGGGGCAGCGAGGGGTACAGAAGGGAAAATGGGGAGAGAAAAGCAGACACAAATATGGGCACAACGCAAATGGGGCAGCGAGGGGTACAGAAGGAAAAGGGGAGACAAGCAAGAAATGCGGGCACCGAGGCCACAAGCGGAACGGCGATCTTACCAGCAGCAGCAGCGGGCGGCCAACACAGGCGGAGCTGCTTATATTGTGAAGAAGCAAGCAAGTCCGTGTATAGTTTTAAATTTATCTAGAAGCCTGCTCTCCCTTTACACAAATGAACCCCTACGTGCTTTTTTCCTTATGCAATTTTAACTCGAACAATCGCTTTGATGCCTTATGTACCCTGGTGGTTTCTTCCACCCTTTTATGATTTTAAAGAAATCAAATAAAAGTATTTTCTACTGGGTTTGTGAGCAGTTGTATGGGTGTGTGAGTAGTTATACAAGTGGTTGTGTGGGTGTGTGAGTGGATGTGTGAATGGTTCTGTGGATGATGTTATAAGTGATGTCATGAGTGATGTCACTGACCATTTTCTGAGTGATGTAATATGTGAGGTCATAAGCAGTACATTGCTGGGGCATAAGTTATAGTTAGCTCAGGTAAATATAACTTCTGAATTTCACTTATTTTGTACTAGTAAAATCTTAACCTTACTATAATGTCACTGTAACCTTTGTTGTTTTTCTGTGAATTTCTACGTTTTTTAAAATTTTATTTCCTAAATATAACCTCCTTGTAACTTTTGTTTTTTTCAGTGAATTTCACAGGTTTTTTTCAAGTTCCACTTCTAAAAGATTATGACCCTATAAGGTACATTTCTTTAGTTGATTTTTAGTGTTTATTTTTAATAGTAAGTGTATTACAATTTATTTAGATTTTAAATTTAGTTTTTTGTATTGCAGACATTTTTTTTTCTAAATACACTTTAGATACATTTAAAAACATAAAAAACACAAATGTACTTAATGTAAAGTATATGACGTTTTTTTAATGTAATTAAACACAATTTTTTAATTATTATTTTTTGGGTACCGTAGTACCTTCGTGGGTCCGCAAACATAGATGGAATACTACTCTATGGTTATGTGATCGAAATTAATCCTTCTGTACAAATCCGCAGATTTACTGAAAAATTCAAAAATTCCTCCAAATATGTACACCACTCCATTGCCATTAATGACATCAGTGTGAACATATTTACAAGTATGTATAAACCACCCTATATCTGTTTTTCAACAAAGTTACCCATTTTATGAGTTTCACAAATCCACAAATTTACAGACCAGATTTACGAATTCTCTCTAAAACACACCCAAACCTTGTCTTTTGATTGATACATTAGGACGGGAAACATCGTTTACAACGCACGAGATTATAATGCGTGTCATTACAATGAATGTTTACAACGCAAGATCCATTACAACGCATGCCATTACATCGCATAATCCATTACAACGCATTCCCCAAAGTAACGCCCCGGCGAAGTTAGAATAGTAATTGCGTTGTAATGGATTATGCGTTGTAACGTCATGCGTTGTAACAACATGCGTTGTAATGGATATTGCGATGTAAAAAATTTGTTGTAATGACACGCGTTGCAACGCGGGCGTTGTAAAGTGCCATATTCCATTAGGACCCCAACCATGCACATGAAAAAACAAACCCAAAACAAGTTACTTCTCATATGAAGTGTCTGGAAGGAGGATTGAGAACCAGCATAAGGAAAAAAGCACGTAGGGGTTCATTTGTGTAAAGGGAGAGCAGGCTTCTAGATAAATTTAAAACTATACACGGACTTGCTTGCTTCTTCACAATATAAGCAGCTCCGCCTGTGTTGGCCGCCCGCTGCTGCTGCTGCTTTTGCACAATGGCTGAAGCTACATCGTCCATCCAAAATGAGCATCCACAGCCTGTTGAGGATAAGGAGGAAGACACATCACCTTGCAGAAAAGAAAGTAATGTGTGCGAAGCACTTTACTGTACCTTCTGGTAAAAGAAGGTAATAGATAAATATGTGGAGTGCAATATATGCGGACAAGTTCCATGTGGAAGCACCTAAAAACAATTCATGAAAGGGTCTACAACTGGATGATGTGGGAGAAAGCAGGTGCAGCAGGACAGTCGACCTCTACAGCAGCTTTGGGAGAACCCTTATTAGCTGCAGTCATTACAATACCAGCTGCCTGCAAACAATTGAGTGACATGGTTATTCACTATGTGAAATACCACTCTGTGTTTTTAATGTGTCAGCGACTCTATCGGTGTGAGAGTGGGTGTGTCAGAGTGTGCATCAGTGTATGCTTGGGTGTGTTATTTGATGCACTAGTGTTTGGCTGGGTGTATAAGTGTCTGCTTTGGTTTATGCGTGGGTGTGTCAGTGTCTGCATTGGTATGTCACTGGGTGTGTCAGTGTATGCATCAATGAGCGCCTGGGTGTATTATTGGATGCATTAATGTTTGGCTGGGTGTGTGAGTTTCTGATTTGCTGTATTCCTAGGTGTGTAAGTGTCTGTACCAGCATATGCCTCTGTGTGTCAGTGTGTGTATCAGTGTGTGCCTGAGTGTATTATTGGATGCATTAGTGTTTGCCTAGTTGTGTTAGTGTGTGTATTAGTGTGTGGTTGGGTCTGTAACTGGCTGTATCAGCATGTATATGGATGTTTGAGACACTTTTTTACTATTTGGCTGAATTTCTAAGTGGCTGTATAAATATGTGACTGGGAGTGTCATTGCCTGTATAAGTATGTGCCTGGGTCTGTCAGTTTCTGTATCGGAGTGTGGCTGGGTGTATCAGTAGTTGTATCAGTGTGTGTCTGGGTATGTCAGTGGCTATATCAGTGCGCTCCTAGGTGTGTCAGAGGTTGCATTAGTGTGAGCCTGGGCCTGTTATTGGCTGTATTGATGAGTGCTTGGGTGTGTCAGTGGGCGCATTGGTCTGTGCATGAATGTGTCAGTCTCTGTGTAGTTTATCAGTGTATGACTAGGTATGAGAGTAGCTTTACAGGTGTATGTGTTTCGTTGTGTGAGTGGAAATATCAGCGCATAACTGTGTGGTGTGCTGTATCGGTGTGTGGCTTGGTGTGTGAGTTGGTGTGAATTGCCGTAGGGGTGTATGAGCCTATCTAAATATCAGTTTCTGTGTAAATGGGTGTGTGACTGACTGTATGGGATTTTGAGTGGCTGTATGAGTATTTGTGTTGCTGTGTCAGTACCTGTGAAAATTAATCTATAGGTCTGCAGGTTCATGTATGAGTACCTGTGTGGGTCTGTTTGTGACCTATAACTAACATTATTAATATACAATTTTATAAACTTACGAATACATTTTATTAACACATTACAACAAATTTAAACAATTAACAAATAAACATAACATAACTTACTTAACTATTTACAAATACTCTTTTATGCACAAGTACTTCAGGAGCACAAAACAAAGTAATGTTTTGAAGCATCTTACTTTATTTACCCCAAGGGGAAAAAAAAGGTTACACATAAATATCTACCTGCAATACTTGCAGCAAGCTGTTATCCAGGGAAACCACAAAGATTTATTTACATGGAACAACTTCCATGTGAAAGCACTTAAAAGAAATCCAGAAGGGGCTGCAACTAAATCATGCAGAACAAACTAGGTGCTGCAGGACAGTCCACCTGTACAGTACTCTTGGGAAAACCATCACTAGCTGCAGTCATTATAATACCACCTGCCTTCAAAAATTTAATTCAGATGCTTTCTCACTGTGCAAAGTGCCACATGCTTCTCACCGTACAAATGTCTTCTGTGGGTGCATTTTCCCTTTTCTACTGGTCTCAGGTTCAATACTCATACACCAAAAGTGATGTATATTTGAAAGAATCATCAATGAATAGTGGGGAAAAAACAATCTGAAAGATCGTACAAAAAAAAACTTGAACTCTAACTCTGAGCACTGCAGAATACCCATGTGATGACTTATATGACTTTTTCACACAATCAAACTGTAACATTAAAGACAATAAATTCACAACACCAAGAGATGTTTGCAGGTACTTTAAGCACTGATTTGAAACTATGCCGTCCTTCATCTGCAACTAAAATTACTGATTTATTTTTGCAAAATCGTACCAAGCATGAGGTTAAAACATCAGTACTTTTACAAACATTTCAAAAGTACCCCACAGAAACCTCACAGGACTGGTGACACACTTTCTGACTGCCCCTGTATCTCAACTTGCATTCCTCTGGGGTGAATTCATACTGACTGACAAGGGCCTCCTTCATGATAGGATACCTCAAACTCGTTCCCTTCTCTAGGGCCACTTGGGTGGCCCTTCCATCACCAGGGATATGACTCTAAAGGCCAGCTCCCCAATTCTCCTCAGAGATTCTCTGTACCTCTAGAGCTTCCTCAGATCCCTGAAACAACCTGTCCATATCACACCTCCCCATAAAGTCAGGCACCAAGTCTGTGGGGATATAGACGCTTTGTTCTGCACTGGACAAAGTAGTTTTGTTCCCACCATTTTTGCAAGACTCTAACCAGTATTTGGCCTTCAAGTCCACCTCCTTAACAGTCACTTCATGAGCCAACAAGACCCTTTTCTCCTCCATGGCTCTGTCAGCCTCAGCTTTTCTCTCCTTTGCAGCCTCAGGCCCCTCTCAGCATGTCTGTCCTTGATCTCCTCAGGGGACTGGGTTTTGGAGGAGACTCTACTTCCTGCATCAAATCCAGTAGGGAACTCTCACTCTCTGAGGGTTCCCCTCCCTCCTCTGGAACCTTTGCCCAGTCATTTCTCTGCTCCTCTCCCTCCTTCTGAGAGCCACTACCATTAGGTGTACTGATTCTAAGGTCAACTACAATCAGGGTTCTCCCTTCTCAAGAGTGCTGAAGTAGTCCTCTTAAAATTCTTCCTGTAGTGCAAATTGCATTCTGCAGATGTCCTTCCAGACTGTAAGGGCAAAGTAGTACTCAAACATGGATGTACAGGTGAGTAAATGTGTGTGTTCATAGTTTTATGAGTGTTTGAGTGAGTGTGGAAGTCACTGTCTGGCCATATGTGTGATGGGTACATAAGTGCTCTTGTAGGAGTATAACTGGGTCTGTAAGTGCCCGCCTGAATGTATGGGGGTATGCAAATTACATACTAATAAAATATATACTATACACAAGCAACCACATCTTATTTCAAACACATTAATTTATACTGGCATAATACAATTAATATTAATTCAGTATACCAACTCCTCCTTCTCCTTTCCTGCTCACTGTATTTTTAGTTAATGTTGTTATCTAAACACCCTTCTATTTTCCCCTCAAGTATAGTGTCTAGAAGCTACATATTTTCATTCAGCTTGCATACACTCACTAATAACATTTCTGTAAAAGCTCTTCTGCCTTTCTCTCAGTTTTATTTCTAAGTCCAGTAACTTCTGTTTTCATTTGAAATCTCCAGTCAGAACTCCTGTAAACCACCTCCTCTCTGTAGAAAAGCAGGTAAAATGGCTACACCTCTCTATGTGCTCTTACTTATGGTACTCTAGTTAATAAATCACAGGCTTTCTTACATCTTTCTTTTTTGCTATACCACTTCTAAATGGTCAGTATTTCCTTAACCCTGTCCATGTTTCCTGCGAAGAAGTCCAATTTGGTTGTTTTTTTCCATGAATGTGTGAATCCTGTGTGAAGCTCAGCACGCCTCCCCAGCCTTCTCCTCCTTGCCTTCAAAATGGTTAGAGTGTGGATGGTGGGTCATATCTTTGTGATTTGGGCTAGAGAGTGTGCTAGAAAGAGTGGCATTGCAAGGATTTGGGTTTGCCTTATGTGGACATTACTTGGGTTGGCCAGACAGGGATGAAGTGGCATCAATTGCTTCCTTTGTTTGAAAATATTACAGATTGCCAACATCCACACCTCATGATTGTACACTGTGGTGGCATTTACCTAGGCACGCAAACTGGGGTTGGACTGAAAATCTTAATGAAGGATACCTTTGTTTAATGAAATGTGCTTTCCCTCATACTGCCTTGGTGTTCCCTAACATTTGCCAAAGGCAGAAATGGAAGTAGTCAAACGAATTGTGCCAACAGATAGACAAAGCCAGAAAACATGTTAATAAAACTGTTCCTACATTCCTCAGAGAACACAACATGGGCTCCATCCACAACAACCATCTACGCTTTGACATAGAGGGTATATATAGAAATGATGCCGGTCCCTTGACAGAGAAAGGCAATAGGGTGTTCTTCAAGAACTTCAAAGACTGAATCCTGTATTATGTGTAGTAATCACCTACACATCATAAACACAAAGGCTCTTTTCAGAGCCAACCCTTTCACTGACAATTTTTTTTTTCAATTCTAATTTCTTAAATCTCATGCAGATCCACAGATCTATTGCAGATTCACAAACCAAAAGCACTCATCCAATACACACTAGTAACACCACAGAATGCGTTATTGGATATGTGAGTGGTTCATCAATCTAACAGTAGGTGTATATGTGAATACGTGTGTGTGTGTGCAGAGGTGTGTAAGGATGTGTTTGAGTCTGTGAGTGGGTGTGTGAGAATCTGAATGGGTCTGTAAGTGGATGTCTTGCTGCCTCTGTCTGTCTAAGAGAGCATGTCTGACTGTCTGTGGGTGTCACTGGGTGTGAAAGTGGTTGCATGGGCATTAGAGCATCTGTGCATGTGAGAGGGTGTGAGTGTCTGTGTATGTGTGTGTGAGTGCATGTGAGAGTGTCTGTATAGGCATCACAGTGGGTGTGAGAGGAACTGCTGGTTCTGCGATACATGTATATATAGTATGATTATAATCAATCTTTTAAGCATGTTTAGTATGAGTGGGGCATGAAGTGGATGCACATTTGGGTATGTGTGATTATGAGTATGTCTGATGACTGGAATGTATTTTATTACCATTTTGCAATCTTTTCTGGGAGTAATCATTTATAGAGACACAGTGACATTGCTATTTATAAAAATAATAAACAGGACTTTTCCATTTTTGTATCAATAGGATTGTTTCTCTGTTTGTCTATATATGTGCTTTCATCCTTGTTTTGTTAATAATTGCTTGAGACTTCTTTTGTGATTCATCGATACTGCCTCTGCCTTGGGGAAGGGACCCCTTCTTTCTCAAATTATGACTCTCTGAGTGAGTCTGTAAGTGGGTGCATAAGTATCTGAGTGGGCCTCCGAGTGGGTGCATGAGTGCCCAGGTGGGTCTGTGAGTGGGTGTAAGAGTCTTTAAATTGGTATGAGCCTGTGAGCATGAGTGTATGAGTGGATCTCTAAGTAGGTGTGTGAGTCTCTGAGTGGGTCTGTACATTGGTGCGTCACTCTCCAAGTGAGTCTGTAAGTGGGTGCATGAGTACCTGAAGGGGTATGTGAGTGGGTGCATGAGTATCTCAGCGGGTATGTGACTGGATGTATAAGTGTGTGAGTGGGTATGTGAGTTAGTGTATAAGTGTCCGAGTGAGTTTTTGAGTTTATACATGAGTCTGTGGCAGTGACCGACAAATGTGTACAAATATTTATATATTTGATAAATATTTTTCACCAATATTTGCGGTGTTGCCACGATATTCGCGATGTCGCAGCGATGGTACATGGGGGCCGTGCTGCCGGCTGCGGCGTCATTGGAATATCGCGCATGATTAAAAAAATCCATTTTGGACATATAAGTTCTCTCACTAACACCCCCATTTCTCAAAGATGGGGTCGGAGCATTGCCACCCTGACCCCTTATGTTAGCTTTGACCTAAAGTTTAAGCCCCGAGAACCATTCCCGATCGATAAAATGACCGCCACCATTGTTGCGTCCAGCCAATCAGAGCATTCCTGCTGGCGGTCACAATCAAGATTTACAGTGAAATCGTCACAACATATCCGCGACCATTGAAAAATCATTGCGAAATATCCGTGGCCAGAGATATCACTATATTGTTTGGCTTAAATTTCTCAAAATTTACTGAATGGATTTGCACCAAATAACAAAAAGCACAATCTGCATAACAACATCTACCTTTTCTGCCAAATTTGTTGTAATTCCGTCTATCGGTTTCGGCTGTAGGTTCGACAATGCATTCCTATGAGTTAACATTACAAATGCACCTTTAGTTCGTACCCCTATTTCTGGGTCCCCACTGCATGGGTCACCCCCAAACTTTCCATGGCACACAGAAACTACTTTGACACTTTTTTGGGAAAATTTCATGAAGATTGGTCAAACAGCGTCAAAGTTATAGGCAAGTCAAAAAATGCTTTTCCTATGGAAACTAGGTCCTAACTATAACTACCTACTATATTCACTGAAAAAAACAAAGGTTACTGGGACGTTTTAGTTAAGAATTAGCATTTAAAAAACCTTAGAAATTCACTGAAAAAACTAAAGGTTACAGGAACTTTATAGTTAGGAAACGGAATTTAAAATTTTTTAGAAATTCACTGACCATGTCATGAGTGATGTAATATGTGAGGTCATAAGCAATGGATTGTGGGGGCACGAGTTGGCCGAGGAAGGAGGACCACGCGGTCTCCTCAAATCTAAAAAAATTAATAAAACAAAAGGCAGGCCCAGGGGATCGGGTCCCCGTTGCCAAAATTGGCCAAGGAGGGGGACGTATGCCTCCCCTCCTTTAAAAAAAAAACTGAATAAAAAAAAAGAAAGGCCAGGCCTCGGAAGAATGGGGTCTCTGGGGTCGAAAACAGTCTAGGAGGGGAACTGTGCTCCCCTCCCTTTTTTTTTTAGAAAAAACTATTACAAAAATGGGTAGTACCCGGGGGATGGGGTCCCCGGGGCCCAAAGCATCCCAGGGAAGGGGGCCATGAGGCCCGCCTTCCTAAAGAATTGAAAAAAAGCAGGCAACTCACCTGATGAACTCCTGTTGGCTGCTGAGGTTCCTTAGGGGCCAACAAGACCTCCTGTTACCTCCAGTAAACCCCACACAGTGGGATTTCTGAGAGGTGCTCCGAGGCCCTGCCCCCTTTCTCCACCACTCTGCAAACGTGCCTCTCAGTGCACTGTTGGTGGTGGGATGAGGTCCCCTTGCCTCCTGAGGGCCTCAGGACTAAAGTGGACTTTATACCCCAAGCAGCAGTGCACCAGGAGGTGCGTTTGCAGAGTGGTGGAGAAAGGGGGTGCAGCTTCTGACCACCTCTCAGCAATCCAGCTGTGTGGGACTAACTGGAGGCAACAAGAGTGCTAGTTGGCCCTCAACGACCCACAAGAGCGAAGAGGACTTCATCCCCTAACTATTAGTGCACCAGGAGGCACGTTTGCAGAGTGGCAGAAAAGGAAGCATGGCCTCTCAGCAATCCTACTGTGTGAGGCTTACTGGAAGCAACAGGAGGGGTAGTTGGTTGCCAAGGACCCTCAATAGCCAAGGGGATTTCATCGCCCTACTAATAGTGTGCCAGTAGGAATGTTGGCAGAGTGGTAGAGAAGGGGGCGTGGCTTCCTGCCAGGTCGCACCAATCCTGCTGTGTGGGACTTACTGGAGGTAACAGGGGGGTAGTTGGCCCCCAAGGACATCCTTAGGGGCCAACTACCCCTCCTGTTACCTCCAGTAAGTCCCACACAGCAGGATTACTAAGAGGTCCACCTCCTTAACACTCTCCACCTCCTGGCACATTACTCATTGGGGAATGAAGTTCACTTTACTCCTGAGTGACCATTGGGGCCAAGAAGCCCTCCTGGTACCTCCTGTAAGTCCTACACAGCAGGATTCCTGAGAGCTGGTCGGAGGCCCATCCCTCTTTCTCCACCACTCTACAAACACGACTAATAGTTAAAAACCAGAGGTTACAGTGACATTATAGTTAGGAATAGTAACTGTAACCCCTTTAGTCTCCATCATCGTCCCCAATGTAGTGTAGATTGAAATGGGAATGAATAATAATATTTAGGTATATGTGTAAGTTATTAATGTTGAGTGGTGTGCAGGGTTTGTATGGTTTTACAAATAATGTATACACATTGATGTTTTAACATCACTGTTATTTTTACATATTTATGACATCTCCACACATAGGTTTACATTGATTATTTTTTTCACATAGTTGTCATTATAAGTGGGCATTCAAGGATTTTAGATTCATATTCCCAATGCAATTCAAACTACATTGGTGGAAGGGGTTGAACATTCAAGAGGATAGATTTACTATTTTGGATATGATAGGGTTAACTATGCTATTTCCACTCATATGCAAATTAGGCCTGGGCGGTAAATTCCGTTCCGCTCGCGGAATTTGGGTAATTTTGCGTTCCGCGGAGAATGCGAAATTGCCAAAATTTCCTCGATCCGCGGCTTTGCGGAATTTTTTGCTTGTTCGTGCTTTCAAAATGCGTGTTCGCGAGATATTTCTCCCCGAGCACGCAAACAGCGTTCGTGAACAGGAAAAAAGCATCGTGAACCTGCGGAACAAGAAATTCCGCGTGTTCGCGGAACTTTTGTGTGCTCGCGGAGATTTTTTACCGTTTCGCGGAGCTTTGCGTAGCGCGACTATGCAAATTACACCCACCCCTAAATTTGCAAACTACAATATATCAAACATTCAATATTAAACAAATTAAATCTAGCATACCCAAATCACAATAATAAAATGTATACAATTAAAAAAAAAATTATTAATATATATCTACATTTTAAATATTTAATTTTCTACATCTTACCCATAAATACAACCCAAAATACAATACAAAATCAAAATTACATATACTGAACAATAAATCTACATTTCCTAACTATAAGAAAATGAAATAGGAAAGAAATGTATCTATATTTTATGCTTAACCAATAATAAAAAAAATTTAAATTAAGAATTTTATTTTGTAAATTAAAAAATACAAAATCAAATTGTAAATCAAAATGAAAACATATTAAATACTTTTATTTAAAAAAATGAATCTTGGGGGGGGCGTGTCCAGGCGGTCCAACATGGTGGACACGCCGTAAAGGAGCTCCAGTAGCCCTGCAGATTATCCTGTCACATCGGCCCTCTAAATTACACCTCTGCGGGTGTCAGCCATACTCCGCTGATCCCTAAAATCTGGTCCCAAGTCGCCACCCGGGTGGGCGAAGCAGCTTGGTGCAGTGACATCGCTGAGGCCTAGAGATCTCCGGCCTTGGCTGAGAGGGGGCGCCCGAGTTTGTGCGTACAGCACGCAGCCGTGACAGAGACCTGGTGTGCAGTGGAGCCACGGTGATACTGGATGACATCTACAGGGTGAGGCAGCCGGTGGCTAAGACGCTGGAGGCACCGTCGCCGTAATTGTGTTTGAAGCGATTGGCATCTGGTAGTCGGCGGCCATATCGGGCCGTGAAGAGATCACCATTAGTCTGCATGGTTGGGTGTGGCGGCGGAGAGGCCCGATCACGAGACCACATCTTGGGCCTCCCCGCTGACAGATTGAGCACCAAAACTACTTTCAGGCAGCGGGCAGCTGGTACAGCAGTGCAACTGTTACCACAGGAGACATTGCCCTACGCCTCTACATCGGCGGTCTCATCGGGCCGCGAGGCGGGACATACGTTGGTGCGGGAGGCCAGACTTAATTCTAGGCTGCAGCGCCTTCAGGGTGGTAGCTGCGTGTCTGGAGGTTCCCCGCCTGTGGAACAGGCATCACAGGTATGAGCAGAGGGTCACGACGAGACTGGGGGGCTGGGGACACGGACGGGAGCCCCCCCTACATTTCTGATATCCGGTGCTAGAACCAATACCGGGAGGCAGTCCATGGCATCTCCCTACAATGAGACGCCTGCTCACTTGGTGACTGTCTGTGGATGGTGAATTGCAGCCTTGGGGATATCCAGCGCCCCCAGAAATATATTTCCCCAGGTGTGTGACTGAGACTATAGGGGTGGACGCCCAAAGAACAGACCACATATGGTTGTGGCGCCGCATCGAGGGCTGGCCTATTGACACAGGCGCCGTCGCTGTAGCCTGCAGACTCCCCATATTGACTGTACCCGAGGCGGACTGCAGCTGGAGATCCACCATTGAAACCTCCTCACGTATATAACTGAGGCTCCTCACCTAATTGATTCGGGCGGCTCCTGGGTGATCTGCGGGGATAGCGGCTGCATCCTAAATACTGTACAAGTTCGGGCCATTGTCCTGGTCGGGCCCAACTACATTGATCCAGATCTACGAATACCCATAGGGCTTACTCCCCCACCAACATGACCAAAGATAAACTCCCCAGCACGACGGTCAAACAAAGCACCATAGACAAATATACAGGCTCCGCTGCCCAGGCTCCTAATCCAGGGGTTCCAACGGTATCCATGCCAGACAATGCTGCCATATTAGCAGCCATAACGCAGTCCAGAGACATGCTAGAGGCCAAAATTAAAGCGGTTGGTTCGGATGTCATACTACTCGGGCAGGATCTTCGTAATGCAGTGCAACGAATAACTGAAGCGGAAACCAGAATATCAACGGTGGAAGATACAGTGGCTACTCTTCAAAAGAAGGTGTCCACCCTTCAGACACTTGCGAAGGGTTTGGCTACACATGCCGAAGATGAAGAGGGGCGAGCACGCAGGAACAATCTCCGATTTGTGGGGTTCCCTGAAGGTTGTGAAGGGGCTAACATGGAGGACTTCCTTGTTAAATGGCTAACCGACTGGCTCCCTTCTGGTGTGCTGTTCTCCTGCTTCATAATCGAGCGCGCACACCGGGCTCTGTTGCAGAAACCGCTGCCCAGTGCTCGCCCTAGGCCTATCATTGCCAGGTTTTTAAACTACAAAGACAGGGATGTCATCCTGCAGCAAGCCAGGCTTAAGGAGACCCTTAACTATACCTCACATCCTATAATGATATTTCCGGACTATACAAGGATGGTTCAACAGCACTGACAATCCTTTACAGAGGCCAAAGCTCGACTCTGGAACTTAAAGATCCAGTACTCCCTGCTATTTCCTGCTAGGATGCGGGTGTCATACAAATCACGGACAGACTTCTTTGAGTCACCAGAAGAGGTTTTCAACTGGACGGATGAAATCACCAGATTAAAGCCACACACTCCACCCAGAATGGACTCGGATACATCGTCTGGGGGCCCAAGCCATAAGACCGCTCAGGCTAACGAAATACAACGTTGCAGGTCACGCTCCAAGACTCTTAGCAAATTCCATATTAGATCGACAGAGGACAATATATGAAGGACAACATCCTAACAATTTTTTTATACAAAAACACACTGTTCATGGCGCCTATGGCATTGTAATTTGGGCTACTTTTACTGGTGTATTCCCTTGATTCTGAAGACACTTGCATGTACAAGGGAAGTTCTCTAGGGATCCATTGGCAGAAAGTGGCTCCCGACCCCCGTTGGAGTTGGGATACCTATCATGACGTGACAGATGCTTCATTGTTCATGAGGTATTGGGGTGGGGTTGGGGAAAGAGATTGTTTTTGTTTAGTGTCATATCTTCACATTCGACATGCACCATCCATATTAAGTATGTCATCCATGCACTATCTCCCATCCACACATAGCACCATCAACCACACAACTAGATATGGCTAAGCTCTATGATAAGCGATTACACATCGTCAGCTGGAATGTCCGTGGCCTGTTAGACAAGGTCAAGTGGGGAGCCATATTACGTCAGGCCACACAATATGAAGCCGACATTTTGCTTCTGCAGGAAAACAACCCAATGGGCAACAAGACACCATGCCTGGCACGCTTTGGATACGTCCAGACTTTTCATTGTGGGTTTACTAGAGGCTCTCGGGCATGGCTGTATTGATTCACCGCAGAGTCCCCTTTACTCATGACAAAACGTGGTCTGATCCCCAGGGTAGATATATCATAGTCATGCGCACACTCTATGGTGAACCGCTCGTGCTAGGCAGTGTATATGCCCCTCCACCACTAGCATGGAACCTAGTGGAGCGCCTGATGACTGTATGGGCAGAAATCCCCCAAGGCCTAACAGTAGTCGGGGGCAATTGGAACGATACCGTATGCCCTCATACAGATAGATGGCGCTGCACAGAGAGACCGGTAGAAACTCGGGAATCGAGGCTACAGTCCCTGATACGAGGGATGGACTGGGTGGATACCTGGCGGAGACTCCATCCCACCGATCAAGGGTTTACATGCTTTTCTAACACGCACAGGTCTTTCTCCTGCATAGATTACATTTTTATGTCTGCCACCCATATACATAGACTCGAGGCGGCAGAGATATTACCCAGAGGCCTCTCTGATCATTCCCCAGTACAACTAGATCTGCGACTAGGCTCTAATCGGCCCCCTTTCCGCTGGAGACTGTTACCATGGCATCCACAAGATGAACAATACAGAACACACATGCACACGGCCATCATAGATTATTTTGCACATAATACTGGGACAGTGGAGTCCCCCGAGACCCTGTGGGAGGCCATGAAACTAACACTTCGGGGGTAGACATTGCATGGCACAGCGTAGGCAACACCGCAAGAAACCGATATAGATGGAAGCCCAGCTTATGGATCTAGAGCGCAGGAGCAGGGCAGGGTATGGTGGCACTGAGCGCCAGCAATTGCTCCGTATGCAGAAAGTATATGATAGCGAACTTATGGACGAGGCTAGAAAGATGTGGTTAGCTACATGTAGCAGGATATACCAGTGGGGGGACAAATCCAGCGCATTGCTACATCGCTTTAGTCTGCCCCTTAACTATTCCGACTATTCGCAGTCCTACCGGGGAGATACTTAGTGATCCACTACAAATCGCAGCTAGTTTTTCAGACTACTACGCTGATTTATATGCCTCTAAAGAGGTTATTTCATCACCCCTTATATATAAATTTATTGATGATATGCCTCCACAGGCCCTGGCGAACTCGGTGAGAGAGGATCTGGACATTCCAATAACAGAGGAGTAACTTCAAAGGGCACTCTCTGAGATGCACCCGGGTAAGGTACTAGGCCCAAATGGCTTCCCATGCGAATTTCACCAAAAATACCAATCCCTACTAATGACCCCCTATCTAGTGGCACTTAATGCTGCGTTAGACATCCAGCGCCTTCCAAGAGACTGGTGTCATGCAGAAATAGTGGTTTTCCTAAAGCCTGGCCGACTCCCGGAACATCATGCCTCATATCGCCCCAATATCACTTCTCAATGTGGAGGCCAAACTCCTTGCTAAGGTCATCGCCAACCGCATAGTACCATATATTATAGACCTAGTCCACCCAGACCAAGCCGGCTTCATGCCAGGCCGTGCTACACGACATAAGATTCGCAGTGCACATAATACCATCGCGGCAGTGGATCGCCTTGAGGAGCCGGCGGCACTCCTGCTGGCTGACATTGACAGGGTGTTCGACTCCCTCAGCTGGACCTATCTCTTTGCACTCCTGAGTCGACTAAATTTCAGCCCCCGCCTACTTAAATATATATTCAACTTCTATATACTGACATCACCGCCTATGTTTGTGTCACAAACTCAACTTCCCACACCTTCCCCATTGGACGGGGTACCCGCCAGGGCTGTCCCCTTTCTCCGTACCTATTCGCATTGGCCATGGAGCCCCTCGCAGCCTGGGTGCGGATAGATGCACAACTCCGTGGATTTGAGTGGTCCAGGGAAGTCTCCGACCGCATACCACTCTATGTGGACAATGTTTTGTTTTTCCTCACGTGACCTCAGGATAATGCAGATCTTTGGTGAGACATCTGGGCTGTATATGAATGCCTGTTAATCCTTTTTATGGCCTTTGCGGGGTGGATGCCGCATGGGCACATGGGCAAGCAAAGTAACGATGGTTCAAGACGGGCTTAAGTATCTGGGGGTCTTTCTGTCGTCTTCCCAGCCCGTGTACTGGGAAAGGAATTTGGCCCCACTGTGGGTGCAGATCAAGACACAGACCCACTCTTGGTCACATCTGCCACTCTCTCTGTTTGGCAGATCTGCCATCTTCAAGATGGTCTCCCTGCCCTGCTTGCTATACCAACTTCAAAATCACCCATACCCGATACCACCCACAGGGTTTAGGCAAATGAATGCAACTCTTAGAGACTTCCTCTGGGGTGGGGGCTCAGCCCGGGTAGCACTGAGAACATGCTTCCAATCTACATATTGTGGGGGCCTAGCAACGCCAGATGTACAGACATATTATGCGGCCTCACACCTTCTTATCCTGAATGACTGGTGGTATGGGGATAGATGCGATCCCTCGTACGCAGTTGAACGCTGGCTGATGGGCAAAATGTCACTACATACGATTCTCTATGCAGGCCTGGCGCTAAAAGTGTTGCCGCCAGCTACAGCTACGATATTCAAGATCTGGAAACAATCACTACATACGATGGGTTGGTGGGACAGATTAACAAAGGAAGCGCCCCTCTGGCACAATGGTCTTCTGCATCAGCTATTGGGGCTATCTGGTTTCTCCGGTTGGGAGGCTATAGGTATCTCTACGGTGGGAGATGTCCTCCACGGTCGGACCTTAAAGTCTTTTCAGGAACTCCAACAAGAATACAAAGTGCCCCAATCACAATTCTATACATACCTCCAATTCCGTCATGCCTTCTCCCCTTACCTCGTACGCCATGAAGTTATACCGGACTTCAACCCTATTTAGGCTAAAGTATTTATGGGGGAAATCGGAGCGCATAAGATCACAAAGATATATCCAACACTTGTGACTAATAGCCCCACTACACTCAGCAAAACAGGCGAGGTTCGGCAGGAAGATCTAGGCCCCCTAGATGACAAAGATTGGGCTGAGGCACTGGAGTCCCCACGTGGCGCAGCTATTGCAGCACGATTGCATCTCATATAATTTAAATACCTCCATAGGGTCTACAGCACTAGATATAGGCTCTGGCGTGCTGGGCTAATTGATTCTCCTCTCTACCTGCGTTGCCAAACTACAGACGGTACCCTTATACATACTGTGTGGCAGTGTATGGCACTATCTAAGTTCTTGCGGGGCGTAATTGCATGCATGTCAGAGGTCTTGGGGTGGGACATCCCACACTCACCACAACTAACCATGCTCCGCATCACTGATGGTATCAGGGGCAACATATACAAACGGCACTTGTTACTCCTCAGCCTTACACTGGCGAAATGAGCCATAGCAAAGGCATGGAAGGATGATTCCCCACCACTAGTGGGGGTATGGAAGAAAGGAATTGATTTTTGTATGGGGTTGGAGATACCAGTATATAAAGCAAGAGGTTGCCCCCAGAAGCATCCCAAGATTTGGAAGAGATGGGCAGAATATCGGGAATTGTATTTGGAGCCTATTCCAGCTGTATCAACATATTAGTAATGGATAAAATGATAGATGACGTGGGATGAACATGATTGTAAATGTTTTGCTATTCGATCAAGGTGGTTGAGTATGGCATGTAATCGACTATATACCAAATGTATGACACTACTGTTTATTGTTGGAGGAATATGTTTGACTATATTGGATTTTTAATTGTTTTATTGGTATCAAAAAGTCAACATCACTAATGCTACTATGTACATTAACCTACTGGGGAACATGGTCATTCCAGGCCAGTTGCTGCTGTTGACAATAACATTTTGTTATGAAAAAAAAAGAATCTTAGTTCTTTTTAAGTACATCACATTAAAAAATAACATAGGGCCCGATTCACAAAAGTAATCTGAGACAAAATCCTAACTTTATGACTTTTGGTATTCACAGAAGGCATGTAGGAGTACTAAAGTTAGGATTTTGTCTCAGTTAAACTTAAGTTTGTCTTAAGTTTAATTTAAGACCAAAACTTAAGATTGACTAAGACAAAATCCTAACTTTAGTACTGCTAAATGCCTTTTGTGAATACCGAAAGTCGTAAAGGTAGGATTTTGTCTCAGATTACTTTTGTGAGGGCCCAGTATATATAAAAAAATACAAATTAAAGAAACACATTTTTTTCAAAATTGCACTAAACTGGCAAATTCATTTTAATTTTATCTTATTAAATACGTTTTTTATAGTTTCAACAAATCTCCTCTCTTTACTAAAACAGTTAACTAAATTAAAAATAAAATAGTTAAACCAGAAAAAAACATAAAATATGTAAAACTAATATTAAACATTTTTTAAACTAATAAAACAATTTCACCAAATGATTTAATTTAAATAATAACTAAATTCCATGAAACATGTTAAACATTTTGAATACAAAACAATAAAAAATATTTAATACTACAATACTGTCAAAAAATATATAACACACAACATTATCTTCAAGAGCATTATTTTTAAGAATGATATTAAAGGCAACAGTAAAAATGATATTTTTACTTGCAATATTCATGATGACCTCCCCCATCCACAAGCAAGTTGCAAGCATCTATGTGGCACCTCAAGGAACCCTCTTCAGAGCACTTTTGCAACCTGTGGAACAACAGAAAAGGGACGGTCTTTGCTTTTTTTATTGGCAAGTGAAATCATACAAATGAAGAGCCAAAATAAATAGGCAAGAGAGTAGCAAATACATATCCAATAATTCACTGTGCGTCAGAACCGAGAATCTTTTAAACTAAATAATGATATCCTGATCAAGGTATGCATAGATTTCTTCGACTGGCATGCACGAATAAAATCTAAGGCATAAAGCAATAGTAACATAATTAATTTTAACATAAATAAGATATCTAGCGTTTCTAGAATTGGTAAATTCTGGTGGGGTTTTTTAGTGTTTTCAAGAATTTTTAATACCTTAAAAAACAGAGGTTATCAGTGTTTACACATTTTCGCACCAACGTTATGGAACCTGTTACTTTTATTTTTGCTTTCTGCACTGATAGTGCATTATATATACACAATGTACGTACAGTGTATATGAGGTCCAAATACATTTTTACAAATGAGACTTATTGGGGTACACTATACAATACTTCTTCAGTGACTCCTTGGTCATGCACGCTCGCTCTTTCCTTCCCATGTAAACTTTTATCAACATTGGCACTTGAGACAGGCAATGCCAAAACAGCCACTACACAATGTGCTAACTCTGGCCACTGACATAGCTTTCAATGTCAATACTGGTGCATCTAAAGATTGCGAATCTCTGGGACAGTTCTGCAACAAATGCTTTGAACTGGGTGCATATTCCTTCGAGTTATTGAAGCGGTCAAAATTAAGCAGCACTTTTGTAAGTCCGGAGAAAACTCCCCTTTATGGAAAGGATCTAGAACTTGTGCAGAGTACCACAGTGAGGCTTCATTGACTTAACATTCCTTGGTTGGTAAAGGGACATTTCTATGCATCATTGCAAGCCATTTCTCACACAATGTAAAATAACATTTCCTGATTTGCTCCTCAACATTTCTTTGCTTACCAAGTGGCAAGCGCTCTAACATGGAACATGTTTCAGTGCCAAAGTCACTAAAAGTGTCACCTAGCCTACTCCGAAGGAGATGTTTCACATCTACACCAATTGGGCTGAATACTTTGTAGACAAGGTTGTTTTCAGACTCTAGTTTTTTTATTATGTCCACTACAGCAGTCATGTTTTCCTGTAAAAATCGAAGAATGGAGTAGAGTGTACTTTTTTCACATCACTATCAATATGCAACTGAAGATCCTCACATTTCTTGTCTTTGTAATCATCACTCAGCATAAATTATTTAAACGGCTGCCACATGGATAATATAAGGTTTCACAGCCTCTAGGACTGAGAACCACCAGCTAAATTACACAGTTGGGATGATTCTTTCTTTGCTGCCACACAAAGCACAAAATGAGAAATATTAGCATTTTAGTTTCTGCGCATAACAGAACAGTGCACCAGAATGGACTGCATTCTTCATTAACTCTGAAGATTGTAAAGATGCTTTCAGCATAACATCTAGCAAGTGGAAAGGATCTCTTACAGGGAAGCACTTCAGCTCAGGTATCGATTTTGACAGGTCATCACACAACGTTTTCAAATACGTAGCTGAATCACTGCAAATGCAAACCTTTTGCAGCAGAATTCCAAGTGACACTACGTGTGTTTTCCAAAAGTCTGGTGTCATGTTTTCACCACTATCACAGATGCTTGGTTACAGCAGTCTTTTTCACATATACCTGTCACTACACCTTGCATTGAATGTTTAAAGCCTGGGGTGTTTGGCAATTCACCTACCATCTATACTGACTCACTAGAAAAAGGGCTGATGTATCAAGGAGTTTTACCCATTATGTGTGGGTAAATGTGATGGTACACATTGGGAAAGATTCTTATGAAACCAGCCATTTTACCTCTCAGTGAAAGAATCAAGCGTAGCCAAAATATCAAATATGTTCTTGATATTTCCTGATTCTCTACAGTTTATAAAATCATAACAAGACCAAAAATATGCTTCTAAACCATGCATCTTTATGCCAAAGACCACAAAACTGAAAAAATCGAAAGGACGAAGAAACAATATTTTAGTGACATCCCTAAACAACAAAGCTCAAGCAGAATAATGATAGCCCAGTCTTTCTTGCTGCTACCTTGTATATCAAAGTTACATTGTATTTGCCCCTTCAGGAAGAAATAAAAATGACTCATTCACTCTACATTTCTTATCTTTGAATGGCAGTTTGTGGTTTTGTAGGTGTTTTTTCAATGTTTATATGTTTACACTGGTGAGGGCGATTTCCCTTTCGGTGGGATTTTATCACTTATTATAGGTTTAAACCTAAAAGAGGATAGCCTAAAGTATTCAAAGCCTAAGAAAAAACACCATACCCTAACATTTAATGTCATATCCAGAAGACAATTTATAGATGCAAGGTTATATAGATTCTCAGGTGTGGAGAAGCTGGGATCTATGATTATCAGTTTGTAATATCAAGATTTCCACACCACACATGGTGATAAACTCTGACCACCAAGATAAAGGGTTAAGTGATTCTTTCTGCAGCCAGAATCGGACCGGCACCAATTAGGCCAATGCAATCCCCATAAAATAAATACCAACCAAACAGGTGGCAATTTTCCCAGAATGTCCTGCGATAATCATCTAGGGATCCCTGACATTCAATCTTCCCAAATTCAAAATTCCAATAGCTTTTAATCACTGGACAAGTTGCAAAAATATGAATGGCATCAGCTACCTCCATAGCACAGCGAAAACACAAGGAATTCTCTCTGATGCCCCACTAATATAATTGAAGAGGTGTATGATAAAGATCATTGAAGGTCTTAAACCCATATGCCTTGATATGTGAAACATTTAGAGCCACACTGGTTAACATGTTACATTTAGCTAGATCATAAGGTGTCATGTCTTGGCCTAAATATCTACTCCATTTCTAAGTCAGTATATAAAAAGCAAGCCGACCCTCCCTGAATAAGGATGCAATATGCCGTCAGTATAAAACCATGCCTAGGTAACTTCAGTGAAAAACCAGGAACTCATTACTCTCCTGGTCTATATCTTATCTGGCAATTGACGCTAAAAAATTGTGAAATTGTCAATACTGCAGAATTGCTTGACTGGGCCAAACATCAACCAAATTAAACTCAGCTATCATATTTTTCAAGATTCCAGATGTTCTTGGGGGACTAACGTATTTAACTTTTGAGGTTCTATCTAGATCCTTATTTTGGACTATATTAAAATCCCCCAAGAACATCTGGAATCTTGAAAAATATGATAGCCGAGTTTAATTTGGTTGATGTTTGGCGCAGTAAGATGGGGGGTTAAGGGATTTCACTTTTTACAGTAAAAAGTATGGGCATCATTCCCGTATCGATGATTTTTTGGTAGATCAGGAACTATATGCAGAGGGGGAAGAGGTTAAAAATGCTCCTGCCATTTTATCAGACCATTCGGCAGTCTTCCTGTCCTTAAGACATCATCAAAAAACGGGATTGAGAAGGTATATTCTAGACAGGACCATTTTGCTAGATGAGAGGGTGGTATTAAATTTACTGGATAAGACAGTTGAGTTTTTTCTTGCTAACAGCGAATCAGCCAAAATACAAACAGTGTGGGATGCTTTTAAAGCATATTTAAGGGCAATTTTAAGCTCCATATTGGTGGGTAAGAGGCATACGCTGAAGCAGGAAGATGAGGATCGAATTAAAAAGATTAAGGTCAAAGAATGCAATCTTCAGAAAGCATCATTGGAGGGCTCTGGTAGAGTCTCAGTACTTAGTAAAGAATTGGAGCAACTACAGGCTGAATATCAAGGGCAACTGGATAAAAGATTATTTGACAGGTGGAAAGTGAGTAAGTTGCAACATTTCGCATATGGAGAGAGGTGTAGTTCGCTTCTGGCCTGGAAAGCTAAAATAGACAAAGCTAGAAACTCAATTCGAAACCTGATAGATGCAGAATTGGGAGCTTTGCTGAATACTAATCTGGAAATTAGTGGAGAGACCCGGAAATATATGAGTAGTCTATATAGAGAGGATATATCCCCCAGGAAAGAGTGTATAGAGGCCTGGTTAGAAAAGATTAAGCTCCCGCGATTAACAATCGAGTATAGGAGGGTCTTAGAGGCGGAGATTACGGAGGAAGAGATTAGGGCACAAATTAGGAAGATGGCAGGGGGGAAGGCAGCTGGGCCAGATGGCCTTCCAGTTGAGATCTACTCCCAAATTGTTGATAAAATAGCCCCGGTCTTGAAAGCCCTATTTAACGCTATTTATATATTAGGTGAAATGATCCCTCGGTCTTGGGCAGAGGCCACTGTAACCTTATTTCTGAAACGGAACAAAGATCCGTTGAAAGTAGACTCTTATAGGCCAATATCGCTCTTGAACTCTGACTACAAGATCTTTTCAGGGATAGTAGCCTCAAGGGTAGCGCAGGTCATTAAGGGAGTCATTCATCAGGACCAAAGAGGATTTATCCCTGGGAGGCAGCTCAATGAGCTTACTTTTCTGATGTTGGGGGTAATAGACTTGGCGGAAGCTCAGAAGTTGCCTGTGACTGCAGTGGCTGTAGATGCAGCTAAGGCTTTCGACCAAGTACACTAGGCCTATCTTTGGGAAGTTATAAAGAACTTTGGGTTTCCGCAGAATATGGTGAGGGCTGTCCAAAATTTATATTATTTACCCAGAGCTAAGGTGCTGGTGAATAGGGAGTTGTCATACTGGTTTGACATCACTAGAGGTACGAGACAGGGGTGTCCCCTGTCCCCGCTCTTGTTTAATCTGTATATAGAGCCTTTTGCAAGCCTGATTAGAGCGGATCCCTCAATTTTTCCTTTTAATTCGGCTGGTTTGGTGGCAAAATTAGCTCTGTATGCGGATGACCTGATCCTTTATACTACCAATCCGCAGGCGGCAATTCCTAACTTAATGGCTAAGGCGCAAAGCTTTGGTATGATATCGGGCTATAAGGTGAATAGTGGAAAAACCAAAATCAAGGAATGGAATCAGGCAAATAATAGTGTGGGGGTGAAGTCTCAAATGCGATATTTGGGTATTTTAATAACGCAGAAGCTGGAAGACGTTCCTAGAACAAACTGGAGAAAAGTTAGTCAAGAGATAGGGAGTCTATTGGTCAGGTGGGCTAATTTACCCCTAAACATTTATGGGCGCGTCAATCTCATCAAAATGGTCGTCCTCCCAAAGATTACTTTTCTCTTTAATTCAATTCCTTTAACCTTTTATAAAGAAGATATAGCTAAGCTTCAGGTAAAGATAGGCAGCTTTATATGGACATCGAAGGGGCCCAGGATATCCTGGAAAAAGTTGAGGAGGAAGCTGGAGCTGGGAGGGTTGGCTTTACCATATCTCCTTCTATACTGTTATGCATTTCACTTTAAGAATTTTCGCATGTTGGCTAACAAAGTTGATTGGTCTCCCTTGGGGCTACTTTTTGGGGCAATGTTAAGGGATGTGAGCCAAGGTCAGAGTCACTTTCTTTTTAAATATGGAGACCCGAAGTTCTTTAAAAAGGTGAGATTGAAGATTTTGAAGGGGGCCTTAAGAATCTGGATGTACTTTCAGAAGAAACTAGGAGTCCCATACTACTCGTCCTGGGCGCCGATTTGGGATTCTCCGGGAACCCCTGAGTGCTTGAGTGACCAGCTCAGTCAGCCATTAAAATCTGCGGGGTTATTTTATTGGTCTGATCTTAAAACGGCATCAAGCCTAGCGAGTTGGGAAGTGCTGAGTAACTGTACTATGGGACAGCTGACAAGGTTTAAATATTACCAACTTCGTTCCTGGTGGGCCACTCAAGCATGGGTAGAGGAGGAAGAGGACTCTTGGGTCGACCAGGTGATGAGAACAGGCCCCTTGAAAAAGGAAGTTTCCCTGTGGTATTGGGCCTTCGTGGAGGCTGACGATAACACTATTTCTGATATTTCTAAGTTGTGGGCTGAAGAACTTGAGGGTAGAAATTCTAAGCAGGTTTGGTATGACACTTTCGCTATTTTACGAGCGGTGGTGAAACCTCCTTCGCTTAAGCGTAACCATCTTTTTACTACCCATAGAGTGTATTGGTCTCCAGCCAGGTTGTCAAGAGTTACAGGAAACCCGTACGCCTGCCCAAGATGTATGTTGTCATCGGCAGATGATGTCCACATGTTCCTGACGTGTCAGAAGATTGCATTTTATTGGACAGAGGTGTGTAAAGTTCTTGCGGAGGTAACGGGGGAACAAATAAAGGTAAGCCCTCAACTTATATTTTTGGGCTTTATCAAGATGGTCCTGCACGAATAAACACTGTCAATACCAAGTTTATTTTTTATGCGATTCTCCTTGCAAGGCGGGAGATCTGTATGCTGTGGAAATCTGGAAGCCCACCATGCTTCTCTGAGTGCCTCAAAAGTATAATTTGCACAAGTCAATCAGACATGGCCTGCGACCCTAGAAGTATGGAGAAAGTTTGGACTCTGTTGGTGGAGTGGAGTCAGCGCTCCTGTAGGTCCGATGATTAAGCCATCTATGCTGTCGGTCCCTGCTCTCTCTGTTTCAGGTTTACCTGTGAAGGAGATGGAAGTGGAAATAGCAGTATTCTTGTGTGGAAATGCTCTTCTCTCCATCTGGATAATTGGGACGAGAGTAACACCAGCAAGAGAGTTGGCAGAATGAGGACAATAAAAAAAATGAAAATCAGAATTGCTTGGCTGGGTAACTCCTTATCTTGACACAAATGTTCAAATGGAAGACTATGTCCCCTCACCATTATATTCCCCAAAATGGAAGGTTACAATGTCCCCAACATGATATAAAATTGTGATGTAATGAAACTGGAAGATTAGGGTTATATCTGATCAAGATATATTGATGGTATTTATTAATAAGTACAATTTTCTTAATTTGTGTCTGGACTAAGTGATATACCTGCAAAGTCCTGCAACGAGTATCTTTAAATGTCACATAAATCGATCACATGTTTAGTAATCCTACCATCTCCTTTATACTCCGAAACAAATGCCCCCAGAGGCCTCTCTGAGCCTCCCATAACTTCATTTAATCGTAAGGTAAAGGCTGCAAGATAGTATAGCCTTAATGAGGGAAAAGCCAAGCCCCCTATGATTGTAGTAACTGTAAAATTTGTCTGGAGCATTGAGGCTTTCGATATCACCAGATACATTTTTGCCAACTCCTTTCAACCTTGTGAAAGAAGCTCTTTGCAAGATATGAGGGTATGGTTCTAAAGAGAAATAGATTCCTGGGAAGAGTAACTTTTTCTTTACATTACACCACCCTATAAGACTAAAATGAAGTCCATCCCACTTCTTAAGTATTTTAAGAAACTTAGTGTAAAGTGCATTGTAATTGAGTCCCAAAATTATTTCCATATCGATCATTATCTGTACTTCTAGATAAACCACCACTTTAACTGAGAAGAAAACCATTTGAATGCAGATATCATTCATCACCAATACAGTTTTTTTTCCATATTTAGCTTATACTCTGAAATAGCTCTAAACCTCTTTGCCACTTCCTAGATTGCCAACAGCGAGTTGGAGGGTGAGCCTGTGAGCTTGGAAATATCATCGCCATAAATCAGGTCTTAGACTTCCAACTTATGTATTGCAAATGCTTTAAGCTGTTTCGCTTTTTTCAGACCCTTTATAAACGGATGAAGATATAGTACAAAAAGAAGGGGTGAAAGGGCAGAACCCTGCCTAGTACCCCTCTGAATACAAATAATATTGGTTAGCCCTCCGGCACATACAATCCATGCTGTCAAAGATCTATACAGGTACACACCCGACACATAAAGTTGGAGCCAAATCCCTTTTGCTGAATAGCCAACCATAGAAATCCCCAAAAGACCCTATTGAATGCCTTTTCGGCATTGAGTAGTATCAGCCCAACCGTCCTCTGTGGCACACCCAACACATCCAGTGCAGTTATAACTGTGTTGATATGCAAGAATGTATCTCTACCCAGAATAAACCCAAGCTGCATTGGATCTACCAATGCCGACATTATCTGCAAGAGCCAGGCACATAGTATCCATGAATAGATTTTTGAATCAGAGTTAATGAGTAAGTTTGGGCGGTATGAGCCACATTTACTCGGGTGACTTTAAAATAATTATGAAGCCTGGAATTGATGGGTTTCCAGTAGAATCTCATGCAAGCAGTCAAAACTATAAAATAGGAGTAACTGTCAGTCATCTAATTCAGTGGTATCCAAGGGAACAAGGCTTCACATATTATTCGGCCGTGCATAAATCAGTCTCATGAATTGACAGGAAGAGAAACAAATAGCGATATAGATGTGCAGGTGCCTATCATTACTAGAAATACAGCTGGTGGTTTGTTTTGGGCAATACTCACTGGAGAGAGCATTAATGGTTTATGAACAAATGATTGCCATTCAGACAAGTGATTTGGAATGGGGCCAATAAGAAGATCCGGGCATATCAGTTAGATCGGTTTGAGGCTAGTGAAGCGATTGGACAGACACTAGCACTGTCCAGATAAAGGCAAAGAATAATAACTATCTGATTGCTAAATAGAAACTAGGGGTGGGGGGTTTTGCTAGAACCCCTATAGAGATCAGGGAGGCCCTTTGGGCATATTATGCTATTCTGTATTCAGAGACGAGCAACTCATCGAGCAAACAGCTTTACACTTTTCTATTAGAATTCCCCCACGGGTAATTACGCGTTCACAGTGGGAAGTACTGGAAGCTAAGATTACAGCTGTACAACAGAAAATGCACTATTCCAGCTGGCTTTGAGGAAAGCAGTGGGAGTGGATCAGCTACCTCTTGAGTTTTATAGAACCTTTTCTAAGATACTGATTGTGGTTATGACTACATTATTTAATTCATTTATTGATTTGAAAAGGTGCCAGTCTCGTGGGTAGAAACAAATATTCCTGTATTTCTGGTCTATGCTTGCTGTGACCCAATAGGAGCTCTGACAAACTGGAACTGCTTCTTTTTGTACACAGGACAAGGATGTGGACTCACTCCAAGGGTGAGTGGGCTAACCTCCTGTCTGGCTACAGGGACTCAAGAAGCTGAGATAAACATGTTCCTGGAAGACCAGTTGCCCAGTTTCAGCCTGACCTGCCCTGGATCCTACAAAGCCTTGGCCTTATCAAGTCCCAAAAGTCCTAAGAGCTTCCCCTGAAATCTGGCAGCCTTAGGTGAAGAGTTAAAGGAAAAAGAGACTGAACCGTTTTAAATTTGGACTTATAGACCTCTAGAGTACTGGGACGAACCATCATAGTCAATCAAGTCAGGGCCAACTTTAGGGCAGTACGACCGGTCTGGTTGCACTGGGTGCTGACCTATGGAGGAGGCTCTGGCCTCATCAGGTGGGCACTGTGTTTAGCAATAACTTCTGATTGGAGATATGAGGGGCACTTTTGCCCGGTGGTAGTAAGGGAATCAAGGAAGCGTGTGTGGGGGCACCAAAACAAATATTGCACCGGGCACCACCAGCGCTAAAGCCTGCCCTGAATCCAGTGAAGGTATAAACCCCCTTGGCTGAGGAAACATGAGTTCTTCTTGGAGCGTCTCTGTAGCAACAAATTCATTTTAGTGGGACCTTGTTGAGAAGGTATCCGGTATTGTGTTCCTGAAAAATGGAGAGATGCAGTATTTAAACCTATACATGGAATATATGATTTTGCTTTACCTAAAAACTATTGTTTAATTAGTTTGATTGATGTAGGGGCAAAAGTGTAGGCTACAATTGTATTGCTATATTGAAAAAATCGGATTGATGACCATTTTCTAATCCCTGTTGAACAGTTGCTCATTATATAGACAGAGGAAGTGGGCAGACATTTTTGTTGTTTTAGATTCAGAAGGCCTTTGGCAAATGAGTTCATTCATGCACACTGGATTATGCAGGCCAAAAATGCACAGAAATCCAATTGGTAATAGAAAATGTTCCACTGTTCTGTATTCCCACACACCTCTCGATAAAAATTATACCCTACTTGTGCGGCTGGGCCTATTGCCTGAAACAGAAAACACAACAAAACGTGACCTGGAGACATTTCACTCCCTAGCTTAGCTGCTATCCAGAGAAAACTGGCAAGACCAAACATTTCTGAAAACTAGACACCTAGGGGAGTTCATAGTGGTTTGAGTCATCTAGATCCCACAACATTTTCTTACCCATAAGGACATGCCAACCTCAATCTTTCACTAAAACACAAATAAATGCATTTTCTTCATATTTCTGCAATCAAGTTCTGGAAGCTGCTGGGATCCACAAAATTCCTACCACCCAGTATTCCAACACTTTTCCAGATAAAACATGGAACCCCATCTTGTTTTGCTGGGTCTAGCACTTGCGGCACAAAATGCCCTAAAACATGACATGGAGACCTCAAAATATTTGATACAAAAGCGACATGGTCTGGCATTGTGGGTAGCTGCATAATTTGGCCTGGGATCCATCACCATCCAGGGAAACCTGCCTAAAGCTGATATTTCTGAAAATTAGGCTTTTAGAAGAATCCAGAGTGATGTGACCCTTGGATCCCATGATTTTGTTTTATGCATAAGTACTTGCAAACCTCAAACTATGGGACAAAACATGCACTCTCCTCACATTTCTGAGAGTGAACTCTCCAGAATCTAGAGGAATGCACACATTTCATAGCACCAAGATTTCCCTCACTTGTCCCAATAAAAGACTACCCCACTTTTCTGGAGGGCTTAGCACCTGCAACAGGAAAGGTCCCAAAACACAACATGGGAAGAGCAAGTTTTCCCACACAAAACTGACTTTTTGGCAATGTGGGTATTTTGTCCTTTGTCCCTGCTGCCTCCCATGGAGACTTGCCAAACCGAAACATTTCAGAAAATTAGATTCTAAGAAGAGTATAGGGTGGTATGACTTGTGTGGGTCACATGACATTTTCTTACCCATAAATTCTGTAGTCTATGTGTTGTAGCTATGGTAGCCAAGTGTGGTAGACCTCATTATATTGTAGTTAAAGGTTTATTGTGCTTGTATTGATATGTATTCTTGGTATGTGCTTTTGACAACTGTGTTTTGTACTTATAGGGTTTATGTGCTGTGATGGTGGGTATTTTGTGTTTCTTTTACAGGTTTGTCATATGGGCTGTTAAATACATAATTTTTTCTGATGCAATTTTTTAAAGGAATAAAATGTGGTTATATTTAACCATTGCTATTTTTAATATATTTATGTTTTTAGTTTCCTGGAGCTTTTTCTATTGCTATTTTAATCGTTTGTGGATGGCCTACTTGGATTTGCATTACTTCTTTGGAATTTTCTTTTTGCATTTTATATTTTTGCTTTTTTAGAGGGATTTTTATTTTATATTTATGGATTATTTTTGCCTTTAGGATTATTTCAGAGTTGTATCTGTTCAGCTATGTAGATATAAGGTAAAATGTTTAATTTTTAAAAGGTGGGATATGTTACTGCTTTTTTGTTGTTGTATGTCCTTTATTGCTATGGATGTTTATACGTTCTGTATATTTATAGTTGATATTTGTGATGTATAATGCTTTTTATTTGCAATTTTTTAAAATACATTTTTAAAATCCAATCATATTAAACATTTTCACATTTATTTTGTATTTAAGCTTGAATACTAAATGTGTAAAATAATATTAATAAATAAATAAATTGCTTAGTGGTTATAGCTTTGCTTAGGGTGTTTTTGTTGTATTGTTTTGCTAAGAGTAAGGTTGTTGGTGTGGAGCCCTAGTATGGTAAATCTTGATCACTTGCAAAGAGTTGGACCTTGCTTTGTAACATATTGTGCATTTCTTAGGTTGGTTTTGAGACTTTAGGTTTCCATTGGATTAGTGGATGTTCCATTTTTAGTTATTGATCGCTTTGTTCCTTTTTTTTGAAAAAAACTGGTTTAGTGTCGGGTGGCTTTGTCTAAAGTTCCTTGGAAGTAATTGTGCCACCATTCCACTGCATTGTTTTTAGCCTGTTGTGCTGTGGTACATACATGAATGTTCCACCATCGTATATGAGTCGGCATTAGTGACCAGAATAGTGCAGTCTGCCAACCCAGGTACCTTCAATTAGTCCATTAGGGGATTTTTTTCTTCATTTCTTTGGTAGTAACATATTTCTTTTAGCAGCTCGTAATGTTTTACTTCTTCAGTTACCTGGAAAAAATCTAGGGCAATGATTTTTTTTAATTCTTGGGCAAATTCAGCCTTTGTGGTGCATGCTACACATAATGCCAATTTTCACAAGTGTCTCCATATACTTTGTTTAAAGTGGGAGTGTAATCATTGAATGGTTGTATTTGGATATATTATTTGAATGGTAGAAACCATTGCTTGCTCAGAGTTGATAATACTTTTTTTTGGATTGTAATTGTTACTTTTGGATTTTGTTTAATTTGATCATTCTTGATATGTTGTGCTTTATTTATGTGGTAAAAGGGTGTAGACTAAAGAGATGCTGGTGCTTTAGTATTCACCATGGAGTTTGTTGATTCCTGGGAATAGTGGAGGGCGTCATTGCACTGTGCCGTTCATCATCCACATGTTGGCCTCGGTGAGTTTTAGTTGTTAGTACCATATATTAATATTATTCTCCCATTGTTACCAATGTTGTTTACAAGGAGATTGTCTCATGCATGTGTTAATGTTAATGTTAATTCTTTTGGAAATGTTATGTGTCCAAATCGTTTTGGAGCAGCAGGTTTTTTTCTGTTTGCTTTTCTAGTGTTAGTCTAGTTTCCTGGTTTGATTTGTCCATGTTGCATTTTGTGCACTTTCCTGTGGGACTGTTAGGCCTACCCACACATTTGAGGCTTCCTGCAGAGCCCAGAACCTTTGCTCACAGAAATATGAGGAAAATATTTGATTTTAGCAACCATTTGAGGTTTGCAGAGAATTGTGGGCAAACACCTTAGGGGAATCCATGCAAGAAACACCACCCTGGCTTCCCAAGGTGTCTAGTTCCCAGAAAGGTCTAGGTTTCCTAGGTTTCTCTGGGTGGCTGCCAAGACCTGTCCAAATACCACAGCTAGCCACTTTTCCAAATCAGGTAATATTTTTGACAGGAAATGTTGATGATTCCAAAGTGCCTTTCCTGTTGCTGGTGCTAGGTCCACCCACAAACGAGGGAGAATGCTGGCTGGTAGAAAACCTGTGTCTTCTCACTTATTCCAGACATTTCTCTCACATAAATGAGAGGAAAATGTGTGCTGTCAACCAAAGTTTGAGGTGTATAGGGCATTGTGGTTAAGAAAACATCATGGTACCCACGAGAGGCACACTAGCCTGGACACCTCTGTGTCTAGTTTTCAGAAACATGCAAGTTTGGTAGATTTCTCTGGGTGACGGCGGAGCTAGGGCCCAAATTCCACAGCCACCAACATTGCTAAAAAGGATCGACTTTTGGGTGGAAAAATTTGATTTGTCCATGTAGCGTTTTGGGCTCTTTCCTGTCAAAGGCCCAATCACACAAGTAAGGTACCATTTTCATCAAGAACAATGGATGGTAGGAATGAGTGGCTCCCACTGATTTCAGAACTTTCCCCTCACAAAAATATGAGGAATATATGTTGTCAACCAAAGTTTGAGGTTTTCCGGGCATTGTAGGTATGAAAACGTCATGAAATCTACACAAGGCATGCTACCATGGACTCCCCGAATATCTAGTCTTCAGATATGTTTGGGTTTGTTAGATTTCCATGGGTGCTGGCTGAGTTAGGGCTCAAATTTTGCATCCACAAACATTGCTTAAAAGGATTGGCATTCGGGTGGAAACATTTAATCTGCCCATGTTATGTTTTGGGACCTTTCCTGTTGCAGGCCCACTCTCACAAGTGAGGTATTATTTTTATTGGGATATGTCGGCAAACATTGGGTGACATGAAGTTGTGCCCCCCTCCTGATTTCAGAACTTCCCCTCACAGAAATGTGAAGAAAATATGTGTGGTCAACAAAAAGTTGAGGTTTGCAGGGTATTGTAGGTAAGAAGACATCATGGTATCCACACACGCCATGCCACCATGGACTCCCCTTATGTCTAGTTTTCATAAATGTGCAGGTGTGGTAGATTTCTCTGGGTGCTGGCTGAGTTAGGGTCAGAATTCCGCATCCACAAACATTGCTAAAAAGGATTGACATTTGAGTGGAAACATTTGATCTGCCCATGTTGTGTTTTGGGCCCTTTCCTGTGGCAGGCCCAAGGCCCACTCACACAAGTGAGTATTATTTTTATTGGGATATGTGGGCAAACATTGGGTGGTAGGAATTTGTAGCTCCATCCTGATTTCAGAACTTTCCGTCACAGAAATGTGAGGAAAATATGTGTTGTTAGCTAAAGTTTGAGGTGTAAAGGGCATTGTGGGCAAGAATATGTTGTGAGGCACACCACTGAGGACTCCTTGGGTAGCTAGTTTTCAGAAACGTGCAGGTTTAGAAGATTTCCCTGGCTGTCGGCTGAGCTAGAGCCCAAATTATGCAGCCACAAACATTGTAAAAAAGGATTGGTTCTTGGGGAGAATACTTTGATCTGTCAATGTTGCTTTTTGGTCCCTTACCTATCGTCGGGGCAACACCCACTCGCACAAGCGAGCTACCATTGTTATATGGATACAAGGGTGGCACTCCGTGGTAGGAAATGTGTGAATCCCCACAGAATCCAGAACTTTTCCTCATAGAAATATAAGGAAAATATTTATTTTTAGGCACAGTTTGAGGTTTTGAAGGACTTCTTGGGAATACAATTATAACCGCAAAAGCCACACCATCCTGGACACTCCCAGGTGTCTAGTTTTGAGAAGTATCTGGTTATGGTAGGTTTTCCTGGATAGAGCCCAAAATATCAAGCTACCCACACCCTAAAAAACATCATGGCTTCTGCTCGGATAATTATGATGCCGCCAGGTCATGTTTTTTGGTGTTTTGTGTTGGAGGTGCTATTCCCAGACACACAAGTGGGTCTCTGTTTTTTATCAGGTGATGTGGGAGGGTACAAAATAGTAGAACATTTGTTATTACAAATTGAATTTCTCTGTATTTGTGCATTCCAAATGTAAGCCAGTGTGCAAGTACGAAGACATTTTGCAAAATTACCTCTGCATTACATGCTAGTATGTCTGCCCACAAATTCAGAGGTGTACAGATAACTACTGCTTCTTACCTCAGTATCTGGAGTACATTTTAGAAATCCATATGTTTCCTTCATAACCATTTTTCACTCTTTATATTTTACCATATGAATTTCTCCATTTTCAGTACACAATGAAATGTCATTGAAAGGTGCAGCTCAGTTGTGCTCAGAATCTAAAAACCCTATATATCCTCATGACCAGAAAGGTCTAGTGAATGCAAAAGTATATTGCTTTTGTAAATTGACCATAGTGTGAAGAAGTTAAAGATCAATTATTGACCCTTGACCTTGCCAGGTAGGTCGCTCCCCCACCACACAGCTCCGCCTGTGCTGTCCGCCCACTGCTGCTGGTAAGCTCGCCCCTCCGCTTGTGGCCTCGGTGCCCGCATTTCTTGTGTTTTCTCTGTCCTTTTTGCCTTCTGTGCCCCCGCTGCCCGATTTGTACTGTGCCCGTATTTCTTGTGTTTTCTCGGTCCTTTTTGCCTTCTGTGCCCCCGCTGCCCCATTTGTACTGTGCCAGTATTTCTTGTTTTTTCTCGGTCCTTTTTGCCTTCTGTTCCCCCGCTGCCCCATTTGTACTGTGCCCGTATTTCTTGTGTTTTCTCGGTCCTTTTTGCCTTCTGTGCCCCCGCTGCCCCATTTGTACTGTGCCCGTATTTCTTGTGTTTTCTCGGTCCTTTTTGCCTTCTGTGCCCCCGCTGCCCCATTTGTACTGTGCCCGTATTTCTTGTGTTTTCTCGGTCCTTTTTGCCTTCTGTGCCCCCGCTGCCCCATTTGTACTGTGCCCGTATTTCTTGTGTTTTCTCGGTCCTTTTTGCCTTCTGTGCCCCCGCTGCCCCATTTGTACTGTGCCCGTATTTCTTGTGTTTTCTCGGTCCTTTTTGCCTTCTGTGCCCCCGCTGCCCCATTTGTACTGTGCCCGTATTTCTTGTGTTTTCTCGGTCCTTTTTGCCTTCTGTGCCCCCGCTGCCCCATTTGTACTGTGCCCGTATTTCTTGTGTTTTCTCGGTCCTTTTTGCCTTCTGTGCCCCCGCTGCCCCATTTGTACTGTGCCCGTATTTCTTGTGTTTTCTCGGTCCTTTTTGCCTTCTGTGCCCCCGCTGCCCCATTTGTACTGTGCCCGTATTTCTTGTGTTTTCTCGGTCCTTTTTGCCTTCTGTGCCCCCGCTGCCCCATTTGTACTATGCCCGTATTTCTTGTGTTTTCTCGGTCCTTTTTGCCTTCTGTGCCCCCGCTGCCCCATTTGTACTGTGCCCGTATTTCTTGTGCTTTCTCGGTCCTTTTTGCCTTCTGTGCCCCCGCTGCCCCATTTGTACTGTGCCCGTATTTCTTGTGTTTTCTCGGTCCTTTTTGCCTTCTGTGCCCCTCGCTGCCTCTCTCCATTCCCGCCGCTCCGTCCCCTGCGGCCCCGCCCCCCTGACTGCCCATTCGCTGCCCCTGCCTCCCAGCTGCTCCTCCCTCCCACCTCCCCATATATGGTGGCAGCTGCGCGGTGAGGAGAGCGACCCTTGACCTTGCCAGGTAGGTCGCTCCCCCACCACACAGCTCCGCCTGTGCTGTCCGCCCGCTGCTGCTGGTAAGCTCGCCCCTCCGCTTGTGGCCTCGGTGCCCGCATTTCTTGTGTTTTCTCGGTCCTTTTTGCCTTCTGTGCCCCCGCTGCCTCATTTGTACTGTGCCCGTATTTCTTGTGTTTTCTCGGTCCTTTTTGCCTTCTGTGCCCCCGCTGCCCCATTTGTACTGTGCCCGTATTTCTTGTGTTTTCTCGGTCCTTTTTGCCTTCTGTGCCCCCGGTGCCCCATTTGTACTGTGCCCGTATTTCTTGTGTTTTCTCGGTCCTTTTTGCCTTCTTTGCCCCCGCTGCCCCATTTGTACTGTGCCCGTATTTCTTGTGTTTTCTCGGTCCTTTTTGCCTTCTGTGCCCCCGCTGCCCCATTTGTACTGTGCCCGTATTTCTTGTGTTTTCTCGGTCCTTTTTGCCTTCTGTGCCCCCGCTGCCCCATTTGTACTGTGCCCGTATTTCTTGTGTTTTCTCGGTCCTTTTTGCCTTCTGTGCCCCCGCTGCCCCATTTGTACTGTGCCCGTATTTCTTGTGTTTTCTCGGTCCTTTTTGCCTTCTGTGCCCCCGCTGCCCCATTTGTACTGTGCCCGTATTTCTTGTGTTTTCTCGGTCCTTTTTGCCTTCTGTGCCCCCGCTGCCCCATTTGTACTGTGCCCGTATTTCTTTTGTTTTCTCGGTCCTTTTTGCCTTCTGTGCCCCCGCTGCCCCATTTGTACTGTGCCCGTATTTCTTGTGTTTTCTCGGTCCTTTTTGCCTTCTGTGCCCCCGCTGCCCCATTTGTACTGTGCCCGTATTTCTTGTGTTTTTTCGGTCCTTTTTGCCTTCTGTGCCCCTCGCTGCCTCTCTCCATTCCCGCCGCTGCGTCCCCTGCGGCCCCGCCCCCCTGACTGCCCATTCGCTGCCCCTGCCTCCCAGCTGCTCCTCCCTCCCACCTTCCCATATATGGCGGCCGCTGCGCGGCCGCGCCGCTGGCGCGCCAGAGGCGCGCCTAAGGCAAGCCCGTTTGCGCCCGTCCGCGACTGGACCGCGCCCAGCGCCAGAACCCCTGGGCCGCGTGCCCCCCGCACCAGCCTCGAGGACCGACGCCGATACGATGCCACCACACTCCACGCTCTCAACCCCGGACGGACGCACAACTGCTTCAAGGCCGCCCCGAAACGCACCCATGGTCCCTTCACCTGCCGGAACTGCAGCTACACCAGCCTCAGAGCCACCGAGGCGCCCGCCAAGAAGGACCTCAACCACCTCCGGTGCATCCTACTGAACACCCGCTCCGCACGCAAACACGCCGTCGAGCTCTGGGACCTGCTCGACACATCATCACCAGACGTCGCCTTCCTGACAGAGACCTGGATGAACGACTCCTCCGCCCCCGACATCGCCATAGCCATCCCAGACGGCTATAAGATCACCCGCAGAGACCGCATCAACGCAATAGGAGGAGGAATCGCCATCGTCCACAAGAACACCATCAGGGTCTCGACCAGCACCGACGACACTCTCAGCACCGCCGAACACATGCACTTCCAGATCCACATGGACCCCAACACCACCCTTAGAGGCACCCTTGTCTACAGACCCCCTGGGCCCCGACCCCAGTTCAGCGACTCCATCGCCGACTTCATCAGCACGCACGCCCTGACCTCTACCGACTACATCCTCCTCGGAGACCTGAACTTTCACCTGGAGAACAACAACAACAACAGCAACTCCACCACCCTGATCGACAGCCTCGCCAACCTCGACCTGAGCCAGCTCGTCACAACACCGACCCACTCCGCCGGCCACACGCTTGACCCCATCTTCTCCTCAAGCTCCCACGTCTCCTTCAGCCACACCACGGAACTCCTCTGGACCGACCACCGCTGCATCCATTTCACCTTCCAGAAACCCACCACACACCACCGCACCCAACAGATCCCACGCCGCTGCTGGAGCAAAGTCACCGAAGACCAACTCCGGGCAACCCTCGCTCTCAGCCCTCCCTCCGACCCATCCAACACCGACGACGCTGCCTGCAACCTCAGACGATGGATGGACGACTGTGCCAACACCCTCGCCCCGCTGAAAAAGCTCACCTACAGCGACACCACCAAAAGAGCCAGCTGGTTCACCTCGGAACTCCTAGCTTCCAAGCGTACCTGCCGGAAACTAGAGAAGAAATGGCACAGTGATAAGACACCGGACAGCCACACAGCCCACAAAGACGCCATCCGTAACCACCACCACCTCATCAGGTCCTCCAAGAGAATCTCCTTCAAAGACCGCCTCGACAACAACGCACACAACAGCAAGGAGCTTTTCAACATCGTGAAGGAACTCTCCAATCCCAGCTCCAACACCAACGACATCCCGCCGTCGCAACCCCTGTGCGATTCCCTCGCCAACTTCTTTCACCGCAAGATCGCCGACATCCACGACAGCTTCAACACCCTGACAGCCCCAACTAAGATCGATGCACCAGACCCGCCACACACCATCGACCACGACCCCCTGCCAGCCTGGACCAGCGTGAACATCGAGGACACCATCAAGACCATGAGCACAATACACTCCGGCTCCCCGTCAGACCCTTTCCCGCACCACATCTTCAACAAAGCCAGCAGCTCCATCGCACCCCACCTGTGCAACATCATCAATCTCTCCTTCGAGACCGCGACCTTCCCAGAGAGCTGGAAACACGCAGAGATCAACGCCCTACTCAAAAAACCCAAGGCGGACCCGAGAGACCTCAAGAACTTCCGGCCCATCTCTCTGCTTCCATTCCCAGCCAAGGTCATCGAGAAGATCGTCAACAAACAGCTAACCCGATACCTCGAAGAAAACAGCATCCTGGACCCATCCCAATCGGGGTTCCGCAGCAACCACAGCACTGAGACTGCCCTCATCGCCGCCACCGACGACATCAGGATCCTGCTGGACAATGGTGAGACCGCAGCCCTCATCCTGCTGGACCTCTCCGCCACCTTCGACACTGTCTGCCACCGCACTCTACGCGCACGCCTCCACGACGCAGGGATCCGAGACAAGGCCCTGGAATGGACCACCTCCTTCCTCGACGGCAGAACCCAGAGAGTCCGCCTCCCACCTTTCCGATCCGAAGCCTCCGAGATCATCTGCGGCGGACCCCAGGGATCGTCCCTCAGCCCAACACTGTTCAACATCTACATGGCCCCGCTCGCACGCATCGCCAGACAACACGACCTCAACATTATCTCCTACGCCGACGACACTCAACTGATCCTCTCCCTCACCAAGGACCCCCTCGCCGCCAAAGCCAATCTCCACGAAGGAATGAAGGCCGTCGCCGATTGGATGAAGATCAGCCGACTAAAGCTGAACACGGACAAAACGGAGGTCCTCATCCTCGGCTCCAACCCCTCAGCCTGGGACGACTCCTGGTGGCCAACGACGCTGGGAGCAGCCCCGGCACCCACCGACCACGCACGCAACCTGGGAGTCATCCTCGACTCAACGCTCTCCATGGCCAAGCAAGTCAACGCAGTCTCCTCCTCCTGCTTCAACACCCTCCGCATGCTTCGCAAGATCTACAGGTGGATCCCGACAGACACAAGAAGAACAGTCACCCAGGCCCTCGTCAGTAGCAGACTGGACTATGGGAACGCCCTCTACGCGGGAGCCCCGGCCAAGCTCATCAAGCGACTGCAACGCATACAAAACGCCTCCGCACGACTGATCCTCGACGTACCACGCCACAGCCACATCACCCCCACTTGAGGAACCTGCACTGGCTCCCCGTCGACAGGAGGATCACCTTCAAACTCCTCATCCACGCACACAAGGCACTCCACAAAACTGGCCCAGCCTACCTCAACAGACGACTCTTCTTCTACGTCCCCAACCGCCAGCTCCGCTCCGCCGACCTCTCCTCGCCACCGTCCCTCGCATTCGAAGAACAACCACCGGCGGTAGATCCTTCTCACACCTCGCCGCCAAGACCTGGAACACCCTTCCACTAAGCCTACGACAGACCCAAGACCTGCTGACCTTCAGGAGGCTACTCAAGACCTGGCTGTTCGACCAGTAGCAGCATCCCCCCCTTCCCTCTCCCCAGCGCCTTGAGACCCTCGCGGGTAAGTAGTGCGCTCTACAAATTATGTGATTGATTGATTGACAAATGGCTGTAAATTCCTACTCATTTGCAATAGTTTTCTATTTCAACAGTTTATTTGGGAAAACCTTGACGCATCTCCACAAATTACCCTTTTCTGAAATCAGAAATTTGTTTATTTTTTGGAAATGTATAGCTCTCCAGTATCAGGCATGGGTTTCGCATCTGTTTCCAGCACAAACTGAAAGTAGGTTGAAAGCACAATATTTAGGACAAGGGGCTACCTCTTAAAAACATGTCAAACCTGTGGTAAAATAAATATTTTGCCTTGGCTGTGTTTGTTTGTGTAAGGCAGGGCGATTTTAGCACAGCAAACCTTTTGTTAAAGCCATTTTTAGGCTTTTTCCTTGGTCCCCTCCAGGGGAATCCACAAACTTTGGGTGACTTTGGAAGTTCTTTGATGTTGAGGACAAAAGGACATAAATATGGCGCAGATAACTTATGTGGAAAATATTTATGGAGGGGCAAGTGCAATCTGTCCAAAATAGAAAAAATAGGGCTCAGCACTGGGAGGAAAAAGACTCAGCAGTTATGGGGTTAGATATGTAAATAATTTTTGATTATTTATTAGATAATTTAAAAAAAGGTACCTTTTTCGAGTATTTTTTTTTAAACAGATAGTTAGGTTTGCAAATGGTGTTACTTTTAATAATAATTACATTATTTAGCTGTACTATGTTTTAGTTTTTTCATGTTATAATTCATTTTATAGGTATACTATTTTTAAATGTTTCTAAATAACGTATATTGTTATTATTTTGCTACTATTATTTGTGGCAATAGTCAATCTAAGCTTTTGAAAGTCCAACATTCCTTACTATTGCTTGTACTGGAGTGGATATAATACTTCTGGCCCTTCAAAGTCCAACAATTTGCACTGGAGTGGGAGTGGCAAATTTGACCCCTCCAAATTCCAACAATTTCCCTACTGTTGCTCAGGTTGGATTAGGAATATTATATATGACCCCCTCAAAATATCCAACACGTTCTCTACTGTTGTTTATGCTGGAGTTTGAATAGAAAATGTGACCTCTCCAAGGTCAAACACTTTCGCTACAGTTGTTTGCTTTTTAGTGATGAATAGTAAATCTGACCCTTTCAAAGTCCATCACTTTCCCTACTGTTGCTTACGCTAGAGTTGGAACAGTACTTCAGATCTTCCAAAGTTCAACACTTTTCTTATTGTTTGGCAACATTTGAGTACGAGTTGTGTAATTTTTTTTAAGCGATTAAAAAAAAACATATATGTTTGCGTTTACATTTCAAAACTCACTTTCATTTGTTTATTTTTTGTAATATTTTAATAAATTATTTTGTATTCTAATATTTCCTTGTTTTTTTGGTAAATAATATCTAGTGTTAGTAAATTACAACTAATTATGACTATTTTTATATTTGTGCTTATTTAATAATTTTATTTATTTAAATATTATTTTTTGCATTTCCTTTACAGTATATATTTCTATTTTCTGTTTGTAAGTTATCAATTTTTATATATTTTTAGGAAGGAAAATATTTTAATGTCAATTATTTTTATTGTTAATATATATTTTAAAGTTACTATAATATTAAATAGTTAAAATCAATATATTTACTTATTTTACAACATTGTTGTTTTCTATATTTTTGTAGTTGATACTTCAGCAGTTACAAAGAAAATATGTAAAGCAAATATATTTGCACGCAATATGTTTTGGCGAATTTTTTTGTCTGCAATGTTCTGTCACACTACCACTAAGTGACATCACAGTGATAAACTGAAAGCAGTCTGCTTTCACTTTCATCTGTGTTTCAGGGGCATATTATTGCCTCCAGAGCACCGATCAGTGTGGAAAAAGTGTCACTATAAAGGGGGCAATGTGCTATTTCAGCTGTATTTCTCTCTAGCAGATCCCTACATGGAGATCGCGCCATGGGGGTGATCTTAAAGCAGGGATCCATCCAATAGGCTCTAGGGGGCCAGCGCTCCCAAATTTAAGAAAAATACCATATCGTCCCCCTGGAGATGGAAATTGGGGAATTTACCCTGAATCCCCTTCTCCGGGGGGAGGGCACAAAGCCTACTGGACCCCAAGGAAAATACATTTAAAGACAGAAGGAATGAGGGTGGTGTGCTCAGGCATCAGGTCATGCCCCCACACCAAAATGGCTCCACAGTCTTTCTGGTAAATCCATCAAATCTTTTTTTTAAATGGAGAGCGGGACAGCCCATCCTGTTATCAGGCCGCACCCAAACCTCTAAAATCTCTAAATTCTTTCTGTCTCTTAGGGCCCAGAGCACTCCCATAGCAAGTGAGAGATAATTTGAATTCTCTTTTGTGTAGTTTTGATATATTTGCAGTCAGATTGGGGTAAATTACGCATTTCCCTAATATTTCTTTGAGGGAAAGTTCAAGAATTTGCAGAGATCAACAAACTTCCCACTACACACTTGCATGTGTGAATGTTAAATGGAATGGTGTTTTGTAGCTTTTGCATTCTTAATAATATGCTTTTATTTGTCATTTTATATAGTGCAATCTTGGCCCAAGGGCCTTAACGTGCTTTAACGTGCTTTACATGAGAATCAGATTATATTAAAAAAGGCCAGGCTCCTTTCTTGTGTATTTTTGGGGACAGGGAGATTAAGAGGTTTATTCACAAACTGCATTTTGTATTATTTCAGTAGTACTAGAGTATTACTACTGAAGTACCACAGAACCTTATTCACAAACCGGTGAGTATAAATCCCCACCTCACCTATCTTTTTCTGGGGAGATCTTCATATATGTAAGTTTACTACTTAGAAGTTAATATAGGAGGAATTTGGGCTGGTGGTTGAAGAAAGAGGTATACTTACTACTAAATGGAAGGTTTTTAGGGAGGAGTAAGGAGGAATTTAGACAGGGACATGCATCTACCCACAAAAGACTTAGGGCCTGATTTAGAGTTTGGTGGACTAGGTTACTCCATCACAAACATGACCACCATATTACAAGTCCATTATATCCTATGGCACTTTTATTACAGCAGACATGATAACCGTCATGTTTATGATGGAGTAACCCATCCGCCAAACTCTAAATCAGGACCTAAGCCCATTGCTATTCACAAGCTGCACTTCTAAAGTTACTACAGCCAAAAAGGTAGCCAGAACAGTAATATATCACGATAGCTCAGAACTGGAGTAGGTCTGGCATCACACAAGGCCAACCACTGGTGCTGCACCATCCTTACATAAAACATAATGGAGGTAGGGACTTGAAAAAAAGCCATAGGAAATAATGCTAAATGAAATTACATTATTTGAAATAGTCAAAAATATTAATGTAATTGAAGGTTAAAAAATATCTAAAAATAATACATATTTATTTTTCGAATTATAAAATATTTTAATAATTTGTTATAAATTGAAAAAATAATAGAACATTAAGTACAAAAAATATTATTGCATTACATTTTATATATTTCATATCACTTTCACTTTTAATAATTATTAGGGCATCATTTAATGTTTATTTTATGTGGGAATTTATTTTTAATTTAAACGTCAGCAAAATATGTCTTATTTAATTTAATATAGTTAAATTCATTAAAGATTTCTTTCACAATTAAGGGCCTCATTATGATGTTGGGTGGAAACTTTCCGCCCAACACCGTCTCGGATTCGGGAATTGACCGACTGGCGGTCGACAGTTCCGCCCGACCGATTACGATGCGACAGAACACTGTTCGGTTGGAGTCCCATTGACTTCTGTGGGAGCCTGTGTTATGCCTACCAACACATGCACCGATGGGGAAATGGGGTGTGTTGGCGGAAAACCCTGCACCCTGTCGCAGGCACCCCATTGTGCCTGCCACACAGTGCAGGGTTTTACAGGGGGGTCCCTTAGGTACCCACGTGGCCCCAAAGAGGAGGCTGCAGGATAAAGGGCAGCCTGCCAGGGGCCCACAAAGTCAGCCTCTGACAGCCTTTTCGTGTCGGACAGACCGCCTCAGAAAGGCAGTTGGAAATCGGCATTGTAATCGCTCGGTTGGAAAAGCTGTCCCTAGAACTGTACGATGCAGTTCCGACCGACACGAATTCTCCGAAAGCCGATCCGAACCAATTCAGAAAGACCGTGTGGGTTACAATCCGACCGCGAACATCATAATCGGTCAGGTGGGTTGTAAACCGACCGAGTCAGTCGGAAGCGTTCCGACACAGTCAAGGAGATTCTGACTGTTGGGAGGAGGCTTTTCACCCGACATCGTAATGAGGCCCTAAGTTGATAGTGCTGTAGCATTTTTTATTTTGTTCATGATCTAAAATAAACATAAAAAATTAACAATCATATTTGACTTAAAAATATTGTTTCTTTTTTTGAGCTAAGCAAACTGTTTTTCTTTTCACTACACTTAACCATAGGGGGACTCCACAGTCAGAGCAGAGATCTTCATACAGTAAATTATAGGGAAAAGTATAAAAGTGTTTATTTAACTCAAAAATGTTTTAAAATATGTTTACATTAAATAATAATGTATATCAATGTTATATGTTTTTTGTAACTGCAGAACAAAAGAAAAATACTACAGCGTTATTAATCTTTCTATTACATCTTTAATTAATTTAAATTTATTAAGTCTTACAAACAAAAATTCTGATTTTAAAAAATACATTTCAATCTAAAGTATTTTTTTTATCATGCATTATCAATTATTGAAAGTGGAGTGCAGAATTAATTAAAATTAATTTAAAAGTTATAAACATATGTTATAATTAAATAACAATTATGTGCTAATTTTAGATTTAAAAAAGTCTAATCACATTTATTTATATTTTTTACTATTTCAAGTTATGCAATTTAATGTTATTTCCTATGGTGTTTTATTTATGTTTCAATTTCAATGATTTTCTAAGGGACGGTGCTGCAGTATCAGTGGCTGGCCATGTGTGGTGCTAGAATTACTGCTGTTTTTGTATTGGCAGTAGTAACTTACATTCGTAAATGTGGCTCTACCCCCTCTACACTTTTGAGTAACTTTAGAGTCAGATTTTATGAATAGCCAAAACTAGAAACATTACTCAAAATTAGGAATAATTACACACGTAAATTTCTCACAAGTGTAATTTACCTTTGTGAACAGCCCCATAAGTCAGCAGCTCTAGCCATTAGGCCACGTCTCCTATGATGTTTTTACAGTGTTTTATAATGTGGTTATGCAGTTTAAGTGCTTTTGAAAAGAGGTTTCTACTACACAGTTTAATGGTACTCAATTTAGTGACCTTGGAGGAATGAAAGGCTGATTTTCTGACCTGCTGGATTCAAATGTGTCGGTAGATTGAGACGTATCTCATTGGCAAGTACACTGCTATCTGACCAGGATTGCCTAATTTGTTTTAATGTACAGAAAAAGCACAAAGCTTCAAGTACCCAGTTTAAATCATACTTTAGCTCAAGGATGTTTTCAGACCACCGGTATACTGTCACTGCTGCAAATGTCACATTTCCGCAATAAAAAGATGTATCTACATTTTTCTGTCTCTGATGTGCTTTAAATTTGAACAATAGGTTAAAAAAATAGCTTAAAGCAACATTTTCATGTGCAAAATGTAACTATCATAAAGTTTTTTTGAAGAAAACGGAGAAGCATAAACATACAGTTAAACATAATGGGGCACATGCATCAAGCTATTTTGCGATCGCAAACAGTTCGAATCACAGAAATCAGCCGTTTGTGATCGCAAAATAGCCCTAAGCAATGCATCAAACAAATTTGCAGAATATCCCTAGTATTCGCAAAAATAGCGATTACCTATTTTGCGAATGCCAAATAGCGAATCTGTATTACCAATTCGCTATTTGGTAATCACAAATGCCTATGCATGAAAAATTTGCTAATTGTGAATGACCCGGGATTCACAATTTTGCACTCGCAAAATAACACCAAATCAAAGCAGGTGGTAACCAGGTGAAAACTATCTAATCAGGTGGGAACCATTGGAAAAGTATTTAAACAGGTCCAGAATGCCTCAGAATACTTCACAATGGCAGCGCTCTACTTAATGTCAAGGAGGATGAGGCTACGAGCAGCAGCACAGAGAAGAAGGAGGATACAGGAGCGCATTTTCAGAGTGCGCATCTCATTGTTGGGGCAGACAAAGGAAGAGATCTATGACAAGTATACGTTAAATGCAGACATGATCTATGATCTGATAGCTGAATTAGATCCCCTACTGCAGGGTCAGACTCACAGGACACATGCCATCCCCACTCATGTGCAGGTCCTATGTTCACTGCACCTCCTAGCATCAGGTAGCTTCCAGGGTGTAATAGCTACAGCTGGAGGAGTTTTCCAAAGTGCTATATCGCACTTTTCAACGCATTCCTTGATGCCATGTTGCAGAGGATACACCACCACATAAGGTTTCCCACAACACCACAGGAATTGCAGCAAACCAAATTTGATTTCTGTCAGATAGCCCCACGTAATTGGTTGCATTGATGGGACGCATGTAGCCATATGTCCCCCCTCAGTGAATGAGTGCATTTACAGGAACAGGAAATCATACCATTCACTGAATATACAAGTCATCTGCAATTCCAAACACATCATCACAGACATAGTGGCTTGTTTCCCTGGCAGTACACATGATTCCTACATCTTCCGACACAGTGGCATACACACTCGTCTCCTTGGGGGTGAATTTGGCGAAGGATACCTGCTTGGTAAATATATGTAACACTGTCTTGCAGACTCTCTGGTCATGGTGACACATAGCAGTGAGTAACCTGTTCCTATCTACCCTGTAGGTGACAGCGCATACGCTGTGCGCTCCGACATACTAACGCCATACCTCAATCCAAGTACCCCAAGTGAGCAGCGATAGGACCTTCGGTTTACTTAAAAGTAGGTTCCGCTGCCTCCACAAAATGGCGGGGTGTTGCAGTACAGGCCAAATACCCGCTGCAAAAGTGGTGCCACTTGTGCCTTGTTGCACAACATTGCAACTTCGAAAGGCATACCCATGGAACTATCAGACAGCGAGCCTGAGGATGACAATCAGCCAGGACAACCAACACAAGCAGCACGCGGGCCGGGAGCAGCAGAGGGGAGGCAGTGATGTGCAGAAATCACACAGCATTATTTTTAAGGTGGGTAATGATGAGACGAAACACTACATGCTTTCATTAAATCGGATCTTTATTATAAAGAAAATGAGGTAGTGTTAATGCACACATACCAGGTGCAAACTTGCATTGTAACAGTCAAAATTAAACAATATGACATTGCCATGGAACTTGAATGTCAACCCTTACAAATGGCACGATACTGGTTACCTCACCAGATTACAGTTTTACTTTCTATGCCACACTACTTTCTGTGGCCACGCACTCCCGTGGGCCGTTCTGTGGGCTCTGTCACATCCCTTGTGGTGCCTTCTGATACAGGGGAGCTCCTAGTACTGCGCCTCCTGCGTGTGGTAACTGGTGCCAAGAGACTACTTAGGCTGGAGGCCTCCTCACTCTCCCCTCCACCCAGTACATTGTTGCCCACAACTGCAGCATTCTGTAATTGCTCTACAGCATTGGTGACCTGTATGAGTCCCGTGGCCACATCCCCACAGCAATGGGTCATTTCCACCTGCATGCCCACTGCACAACGGGACAGCAGAGCTGTGGTTGTGCTCAGGCGGTTGATGGCCCTAGTGTATCCATCTAAGCGCCCTATCAACTGATGGTGCCGTTTGCGTTGGGACACATGGTCTTCCTGCAACACCTTCCATAATTCATGGATGCCCCTCTGTCCTTCCACCACTGCTGTAGTGAGCTTCCTCATGCTGTCCCTAATCTCTGCCATGTTTGTAGCTAGGGAACCAAGTTGTGCCTGCATTAATCACATTTGTTTGCATTGCAGGTGCTGCACCTTCAACATTTGGCTCTCCAGCCCACCAAAGACATTAGAACCATCATCCTCAGCAGCTACCATTTGAGCCCTTACCCTGCGCCTCTGGTTGTGGACATTGCTGCGCCGCAACTGTGATTGGGGTCTTGGTGTGGGGGTATGCCCTGCCTGTGATGTCTGAGGGTCAGGTTGGCTCTCGTCTTCTGTTTCAAAGGCAGGTAGTGGTGGCACTGTGGTCCTGCGTCTTGTTGGTGCAGGTATTGGGTTTGCTGGGGCCACTTGTGTCTCCTCTTTTGACTAGTCCTGAGTCTCCAGGGTGTCAGGGCCTTCACCTTCATCAGACTCCTGCGCAGCTGCATCTGTGATGTGAAACAGTGCAAGTTCAGTTGTTTTGTTGGACATGTATGTCACATTGCGCATTGTGTGGTTTAATACATTTATTTAGTAGCACACAGTGTCTAGATATTTCATTTGCATGTTGTACTTGAAAGCACCTATGCTGTTTTGAGCCCTCCTTGCCTCTCCTATTGGAGTTGCTGTCTGCTAGTCCCATAATGCATTTGTGTGTAGCAATTAAAATGTGGACTGGAGTAGGATTTGCAACACTAAGCCTGATCTGACTTAAGTTTTTAAAAAATATTTAGCATTGAATGGACATTTGCATGCATCTTACCTTGTGAAGTACTGGCCTGTGCCAACGTGTCTATCTCTGTTACTCCAACTACAGCTTCGGGCTGAAGGGTTGACTCCACCATGTCCTCTAGGGTCTATTGTCTGTTTGGGTGGATGGTCCTCCTCCTGTCTTCTTGGCATCTGGAAGCCTGGCAGCAACCTTCTCCTTGGCACGGCTTCGCAGGTCATACCAGCGTTTGTGCAGATCTTTGATCGAATGCTGTGTGACCCCCACTGCATTGATCCTGGATTTTATTCCAAGCCAGATTTTTCTTTTCTCAGACTCAGGGCCGTGGAGTGACTGCTTCCCAAAGAGCTTATCATGGCTCTTTGCAATGTCCTCAATGAGGACTTCAAGCTCCTTCTCGCTGAACTTCAGCTTCCTCTTGCTGCCTTCTCACTTTTTACAGAAGCCATTCTGGTGTCCTTGAACAGGTTCAGTGTGAGAACATGCTTCCTTCTGTTGTGCTCCTACAGTCTGCCTCCTCCTCGGTCTCTCTCAGTACACAGGTGCCAGCATGGGCTGCATCACTTCCTGGTTGTGATGGCATCGTGCTGCATCAGAAAACCAGCTATTTGTGATTCGCTATTTGCGATTCCCTAATTGCGTATTTGCTTTTTTTGCAATTCGGTATTTGGCAATCACTTATAGTGATTGCAATTTTTACCGATTCGTTAATATTTTTTAATTTTTTTGATGCATTGACATTTGCGATTACCAAAAGCGATTCCTTAAAAATTGCTATTTGGTAATCGCAAAATTGAACTTTGATGCATGTGGCAGATCGACTAAAACACTATTTATGTGCCTCTCCACACCTTCAATTAGATAATTTTCCGGGAGGCATAAAAAGATGCATAGATACCAACATACGAGACGCATCAGCATTTCAAAGCTTCCCTTTCACTTCCATGAGGCATGAAGAGAAGGGGGTCTCTGGGTTTGATTTATAATTCAGTGGGGGTCCACAGCAGTCAAAAGGTTAAGAACCACTGTTTGAGTGCTTTGCCTAAGCAATACCCAGCGAGAAAAATCATAGGACACTGAAGAATGGGTTTTGAATAGAAAGGAAGTTGCCTTTGTTATTAAGCCTGGGCAGAATTCGAGTAGTTGCGCTACGCGGAACTCCGCAAAGTGGGTAAAAAACTCCTCCATGCTACGCGGAGTTCCGCGATCGGGTATCCGTTCATGTGACATTTACATCATACGTCAATGCAAAGAGTGTTCTCACGTGGAAATCGCGCGCAAACTGCACCAAGTGGTTCACATGGGCGAGGCCATCTTGATTTCAGTCTGTTTACGGTGCTGGGGCCTACTTTTTCAATCGTTTTTGAATCTATCTGTTTATTCCTTCCCTTCTAAAAATTGTTTCCCTGTATTTTTATTTATTATCTTATCTTTTGTCTTTCTGTGTGTGTGTTTTTATGTTTTTTTCTAAAACGTTTTGTGTTTTTGCGTGCGTTTTGTACTTTTTTAATTTTTAATTTTACTTTCTTTTTTTTACCTCCCTTCCTTCTTTTTACCTGTTTCTCTCTCCCCCCGCGCCATGACAGAGCAGGGTACCAAAAAAGCAAAGCAAAAAGCAGCTGCCTTTCTCGTGGAAGGTGGCAGCAGGAATGGGTGCAGCCCTGTGCCTCAATTTCACTAGTGGAGGAGGCAGGCCTGGGTCTGGGGAAGGACTCCGGGAGCACCAGCAGAAGTGGGTGAGGTTGAGCCGGACTGTATACCGGTGCTCTGGGGTCCGGTGCACCCCGCAACATCTGATGCACCAGTGGTCCGACATACTGGACCGAGACCAGGACCTGCTGGACCTGATAGGGTTTGAGGCCACGGGGCTCAGTGAGTGATTATTATTAAAATTATTATTTGTGTTCTATGCTAATATTTTTTTCCCAAATAGCAAGCATGCTGCTCACACGCAGGTAAGTTAAGTTTACAAATATTATGTGATTGTTATTCTAGACAGGTGCTGGACACTACCTAATTGTACCTGTTGGTGCTCACTTGGGCTGATTATTTAAGAAGTAATGCAGAGACTCCTTTGTCATGTCACTAAGATAGTGGTAGTTAGTATTAGTGAGTTAGCGCATCCTCTCACTTCTTAGAGCCTTTATTTTTTTGTAGCTCATTCAGTGTCAAGCAATTTCCCAGTGATGTCAATGCATGTGTCCATCTTTTGCATTGAAAAATGCAGACTTAGTGAATTGGCCTGTCAAAGAGGTTGAGAGATTGTGACTGAGATGAGAAGCAAACATCATTCATTGCAATTTCTGTCATTTCAAAATCTAGTTTAGCAAATTTGGTATAGGGTTATGTAGGTTTAGGAAATTTGGAGTAGCACAGTCCGTGATACTACTAGTTGATCTGATTTAGAAAAGTTCAATGGTATCACGATTACCTTTTCCTGGTCAAAATTATTTTTGGATAGATTATTTATTTACCACCAATCTTCTTTTATCTATTTGTCTTTCATCAGTATCCAAGGGAAAGAAGAGGGCTGAGGGAGGTGAGTAAGCTGGAGGTGCCTCCCAAAGTTCTGCAGCCGATGGCTCTGCTGGTCCCAGTAATTCCTCCTGTTGTTAACATTAATAGTTATATCCCTAACTTTTAACGCTACTTATTTCGAATTATTTCTATCCGTCTCCTAGTTTTTTCCAAATCCTCTTCGATCTATCTGTTTCTAAATTCTTCTTATCCCTCCATTACCCTATTTACATATTTTCAATATTTCAAGTTTCTATATTTTACTTCAAACTGTCTCTGTACTAGTATGTCTGTAGATTAATTTCTACTGCTTTTTCAGTCAACTTTCCCTCTCCCCTTATAGATTTTATGGACTGCTTAGTGGTGGTACTGTAAGACTCAGAGAACCCATTGGTCATGTACTACTACTCTGCCGTGAAGATAGCATGCCCAAGTAATGTATTCTGTGTTTGTTTTTGGAGATGAGAAGAAGGCTTTCTTTTACCTGCTTATGCTCAATCAGTAAAACAAGAGAGTGGCCATGGTCCCGTTGGACACCCCAAAGTTGTGCATGTATTAGCAGTTGGTGATGACCGTGCACCATGGCTGGAAGGAAGTATGAGGAGGATGGACTCATTGCATTTGCCAACCATATGTCCAGTTGTGCATCCTTTTATTCATTTAAAAAAACTCAGATTCATCAATAGCTCTGCCACGCCATTACAAAAAGTTATTGTTTGTCTTGGCTACCTGGCTTTTCAAAAATTGCCACCAACAAAATACCGAACCTGATATTTTTGATAGAAGATACTGTAATCAAATTGTAGTGATGTATGTGGTTATATTTTGGTATACAAAATTAATAGGAGGAGGCGTATCAGGCTTCTAAAAAATGTGTAATATTTTTTCTAGCTGCACCGACCACAAGTGCTGGGGCCAGCAGTGACGGCACCAGCCTAGCAGACGCGGCAGCGGTCCAAGGGGGTGAGCCAGCAGCAGTGGTGGGCGGTGGTAAGTCATATTACTTGATTTTTGACAATAATATTCTCACTGCAAGGGTCTACTGTTGACTTGTGAACAGTTGAACACACCCCTCTTTAGCAGGTACAGCTTGAGTTGAGTATTTAATGGCCTCTTCTATCTGCAGCTCAGCAGACAAAGTTTCATAATGACCTTTAGCTATGATGGGTAGATGGAAAAGGTAAAGAAGGATGGAAGGAGAAAGGATGGGTGAAATGTAATATGAGTGAAAGAGAAGGGTGCATGGGCGAAAAGATGCATATAGGTGGGTGATAGGGTGCATGGGTGGGTGAAGGATGGATGTAAGGGTATACGGATGAAAGGATTCCAGCCTGGGTGGATGAAATGGCGTGGGTGAAAGGATGCCTGGGTGGGTAAATGTATGTTGGTGAAAGGTTCGTTGGTTGCTGAGAGCCATGCTTGGATGAATGGATATATAGATGGATGGTTTTCAATGGTGAAGACTTGATGAGAGAATGTAAAACTTAAACGTGAGTAGCAAAGCCAAGGGTGAAGAATAATAATACTAGAAGAACAATGCAATGATAAATGGCAACATGCTTGGAATGAAATAGAAAAAAAGGACTAGGGAGCTCCTCTAGAGGTGTGTTCTTCTTCTCACCTACTTTACTTGCTTGGAATGGTTTTATCAGGGCTTTAACTCAAAGGGTTGAGGTGGTATTTATGCTTACTCCCTTGACTCACAGTAGTTTTCAAGTGCAACATATATTATTTATCCTACCCACCTAACATCAATCACCTCCTTCCTTACCTACCCATAGCATTTCACCAGTGACTCCCATGATGACCTAACAGCTGCATGGTTTAATTCAGGGGCACTGCATTGTTTTCTGTACAATGTGCATCTGCCTGAGGTAGTGTGCCATTTACAAAGTTCTTGGCAATGCGAAAACAAGGTGTGCTCCCCTTCTCTCCCAGTGCCCACTGAGTCACTTCCCAGTACATAACTCCTTTCCTATGTTCTGTACCGGCCTTCTATAAAATTTGAAAAAAATGTTAGATGTGCCACATTCTTCTGACTAACTGATATATTTAATTTGGCCTCCATAACGAATTACATCTGTTCAAATTTTTCCCTTTCAACATTTGTCAACCAGTGACTCAAAACTAGCTGAAGCTTAGGATCATGATGATGATCAGTAAAACGTCTACCTACCTGACCTAATCCGTCTAACTTACCCAGAGTAGTGTCAGTTATTAATTCCTTTCCTTACTGCCAAGCAAATCTATTTAGTTGGAAAAAAGTAATTTCAAAGTGTGGTGACGGAGGGTGAGGCCAGGGAATAAAGTGGGACTAAGAGTAAGTGCCTTGACTTTTGCAGATGGGATAGTCTCCTGAATCCTCTTCCTTAATCCTTTCCCTGTACCATAGTGGATCCCTTTTCCCAATGTCTACTTACGGCAGACAGGAGAATATCTACTTGATTGATTTTATATAGTACCTCACATGACGTACATCGTTCATAGTATTCATCTGCCTTGTAGTCAGGGTAAAATTTAAAGGCATTTTGGTCAGAGCATGGCCATAGGATGAAGATAATTGTCTAGTACAGTTTCCTCACTGCTGCAGACAGAAGCAAAATAACCTGAGTATGACTAGGTTACTAGCTGAGCTAGCATGCCTCTATTTATTTAGCTCAACAAGAGAGAGAAGAATACTTGTGTACTCCATAGTGAATAATGTCTGAAACTCTAATCACATCAAAATCGAATGGTCCGAGGATACCAGCAAATGTACTGCTACTGTGCCACTACATTATGTTTTGCTAAGAGCATTGTTTACAATTTGTCTTTTTTCTTTCTTGATATAGCTAATCCTGCTGGCACTAACAGGCAGGAGATAGCAGCCTGGACGCGGCAGAGGAAACTGGAGGCCATCAGGACACAATACCAGCAGCTGGTGGTTGAGGAGGAGGAGGAGGAGTCAGCAGCTGCAGATGCCCAGGGACCCAGCCAGACTCCAGTGTCTCCAGTCCACTGGTGCCACAGTCAGATGGCAGCCACCCGCCACCCTTCCATCACTACTGCCCCCCCATTTCTCCGCATTTGATTGCCTTGTCATAAAGAAGCTGGTGCGCATGGAAGCCAGGCAGGAACGGAAGGATAGGCACCTAAAGAGGCTCCTAGCCCACCACTAGTGCCCTCTTCTGCCCCTCTTTTAATCCTTTTTTCAGTGGGGAGAGGGTAGAAGTGTGGGAGTTGGGACATTTTTGGATTTTTTTAATGGACAATTTCATTTTGGGACTTTCTTCAGTTTGGACACTGCTTTCTTTTAGGACATTGGTTGGAGATGGGGAGAGGGGTGGGCCAGTTGTGGGTTTAGTTTATATTGTAAGAGGAATAAATATTTCAAAGTTTTTCATTATGATTTAAATCTTTTTTGGGGTGTTACTGTTTTACTTTGCACTTCTGCCTTTGCCACATCCTGTTTTTAAAATCTAATGATAGTGTATTACAACAAATATGTTTTGGTACCCTTCCTTGTCCTACTACTCTCTCCTTCTAATCTCTGCAGTCTGCAACTATATTGACCCCTTAGGAGTGAGGGGTGACTTTCCATTGTCTATATATTGCAGATCAACAGTGATCCACAGTTTTCTTACCAGAATAGATGAAGCGAGGGCTGCATGGTTTCCCACGGGTGCCATGGTGGTGGTAGTAGTAGCATGCCAGCGCATTACCAGTGAAGGCATCAGAAGCGAGGTCCCACTCCCTCCTAGGTGAACTCAAACTGTAGGATAAGGACTATTAATTGCAGGGCACTAACTAAATTGAAATAAAATCTAAGTCAATGTCGGTTATATATTATTAAATGAAGTTTAAAAACATTTGACACAGTCACCAGTCTATATTGTCGATTTTTATATCTTTCTGTAGGAATATATGAATGTATTTTAACTGTGCTTGCTTTTATGATTATCAAATTTTGAAAAACAATAAAGCTCTTTTTGACTTGAACACAGTCACCAGACTGGACTACTAGTACACATGAAGAGAGACAGTAGAGAAAATATATTAAGCATTAAGCAATGCTAAATCGAATTATTCAGAACAATGGTGAGCTAATAAAAGTTATGAAATGAAGTGGACTTGAACTCGGAAGTGGACAAGGTTAAGCTTTGATGCAACACAGTGCCTGAATGATGATGCTGGCAATGATGTTCCTCTGAAAATATTGAACACTGTTTTTATGCATGGTGGGTAAATGTGGCCAGTTTAGGCTATACTTAGAGCTGAAGATCCTGCACTGAGTTGGAGTTGCTTTCACCACATCCACTCCACCAAGTGTGTGATCAATTAATGGTGTAAATTATTAAGTCATACCTCAATAAAATCACAGCCCAGGGGACGAGGGCTAAGGGTTTGATGAATGCATGAAAAGGGGGATTTTGGCAAAGGTTTGACAAAGACAAACACTACACAAGGACAACATGTATCTGTGCAATGAGCAGCCAACCTTCATAAATCTGTTATGTGAGGAAAAGGAATCACAGGAAGGAGTACAGATAACTTACATTGTCTGTCTGCCCCCAGAGAGACCCAAATTATATTATATATCTAAATGTTCTTACTTTGAAAGATAGCAAATATATTACAAATTATGTAGGAGTCAAGCGAACAACTCACACAGTTCTAATGATTATTAAAAGAAAAAATATACTGTATTGCCAATTCGGAAGTTGCATCTGCATTCCTCTTGGACGGTCTGTCAATCTTGGGTGCCTGGCGGATGCGGTCTAGTAATATTAGCGTGAATGTTATGCTGCTTTTCCATTTTGCCACAGGGTAAGAGGGCCTCTGGATTGAAAAACAAAAATGATGTTGTAGAATCAAGGAGGAATAAAGAAGTTAAACTTCATAAGGAGTGCACCGAGACGACTCAGAAGCAGTGCAAGAGAGAAGAGAATAATAGTCCTTTTTAAACTCTGGTGTATGAACAATTAGGTCAGGGCAATTCTTCAACAACCAAAAATCACTCAAAAGTAGCCGCATGTAACTATCAGTACGATCAATTCGTCATCCTGAATCATAACAATATTATGAAACCTGACAACACGTGCTTAATGTGGTGATCATTCATGACTAAATGTCTGTCTCCAGTCACTCACAACAACAGGCCCCCACCCAACCAACAGTTAGCTTCAAATTTGAGCCAGACAGCCACCCAGCAACATTGCATTTTCCAAATCAAGTAAAATCAATGCACCGCTGTCATCACTTACCACCAATCCACAGAGTTAGGTAGGTCACTTTAAAGTCATCACCAAATCAGTTGGTTTCAGTGAATTTGAAAACATCCTTCTTCTGGGAGCAGTTCTTGAAGCAGTCATGCTCATGCCCTTAGTACTTCCATCATCCCTGATCCTCCTGACTCCAAGTAAGGTGTCAAACTCTATACTGACTGTGTCCCAACTCAAATGCAATTGATTGACCTGCAGTACAATGCTGTTGATGCACAACAAGAGAAACATTGAGTCATTTATTTTGTAGACTAGATTTGTGTTTGTGTTATCTATTCTAGTCGGCGCTGACTCTTTGAGGAGTATAAAGTAGAAAACAAAGCAGCGTGGAGTGGGCCCAGAGAACAAATCTCGCTAACTCTCAAAGGGGAAGGAAAAAAATCACCTTCAGGGAAAATATTATCAGCCGTCGGTAGGCCATCAACATTGCAAATCATCACAAAAACATTTAAGCGGAATAGTTACAGATAAACAAACTCCCAGTGTCACTGCCTGCCACCACAAGATTCATCGCAACACACTCATAAACAACAATCACTCAGCGTGCAATACATGCCATTTACCTGTTCTTCGAATTCAGGCATGTTCACCGTGGTACATTGCTGATCCATGCTTCATGAAACAGACATTATCCACTCTAAATCAAAAATGTGGGGCAGTCCAGCTAAAGGAATAATAAACTGCAAAAGGATATACAGTCACGACCCAGGGTTGGAGGCAGGCACATATTTGTATCTCCAATGTCCCTGAGGGAAATGGGTGCGGTGAGGGCTTCACTGCACACTGTTGCAAATCCAATCCAGCAATAAAATGTATCAAAGAGTAAGGTGGTGGGACTGAATTAGTCAGCCAGACACAAACAAAAAAATGTAATAATGTTCCCCTAACTATATCTTTTTATTTATTTTTTGAGAGCGTCAAAGCAGATCAGTGATGGAGAGAGAAAGTTCTATGGTTGTTGGCCCAGGCCTAGTAGTCAGGGAAGTAGAGCTCATCCTCAAATTCAGGTAGTTCACCCAGAAGTAGGTCAGCTAACACTCTTCTTTCATGACCTGAGTCTCCCTCATCTTCCTCAGATCGTACTTCAGCTATGGAGAAATCTGGGGGTATAAAGTGCTGATTCATTTTAATCACGGTTAATCTCTACACATTTTGGGGCGAGAGACTGGTCCTTCTCACTCTGACAACAGCACCAGCAGCACTGAAAACAAGCTCAGTAGAGACACTGGTCACCAGGCAAGCCAAACAGCTTATTGCCAGCCTGCTGAGAACTGGCCATTGGCACCCCTTTCCGTACCAATACACCAATGGGTTTTGATAAAGGTAGAACTCTTTTGGGTCATTCATATAGGCCTGGACCATCTGCTCAATGATCATTGGTGCTCCACCTTGCTTGACCTCTTTTGCCTTCACCTCTGCACTGGACTTAAGCCCTGCCAATAGAAACCATTCATTTGCAGATTTTGGGGCTGATGCTCCTGTTCTTGTTGTTGATGGTATTCGTTTTGTTGTTGGTTTTGGCTGTTGTGAGCCAACAGCACTGCCGTCAGGCTCTGAACTTGAAGGCTTCCCCACAGAACTTGTGCTGTGGAGGACTGAGCCTCTAATTCCCAGCCGCTCTTTTTCTAGCTCACAGGTTTGCTCAGCTATCCGTGTTTTGTAGTTTCCAACATCACTGTCTAAAAAAGGAATGAATGTGGACACTAATGGTTTGTACCGTGGATCAAGAATTGTGGCACTGATGTAATATTTGGATGATACAATGTCTCTTTGCACCCTTGCATTAACAGATAAGAAAATGATTAAGCTCGCCACCAACTCATACACATCTTTTTTCCTCCTCAACTGTGTACATTGCATACACCTCATTTAGCTGTTCCTGTAGCATGTGCAACAATGGGATAGCTTGGCCCATGCTGCTGTCCTCCTTGCTGATTTCCTGTGTAAATACCTCAAAAGAAAGCAGCATCTCTGTCAGGCATTTGGCCTCATTCATCCATTTAAAGGATCATGCCTTTCACAGTTGCATCCCCTCTTTGCATGACATATTCATTGATCGGTCTATACTGCTCAAACAGACATAATGTAATCAAGCATGTAATAAGTCAAGTTCCAATGTGTTGGCACCTCATGAATGAGTGCTTTAACTGGCATTCTATTATCATGCTGTATGACCCTCAGCTGTTTCTGGGCTTTAAATGAATGGCTGAAATCAGTGCAGATTCTTCTGCAGGTGGACAGTAAGTTGCTTACTTGGTCTTCTTTTTGAGAAGACCAACAATGATGTTAATGCAGTGCCCCAAACACAGGAACCTGAAATAGTCACCATCGGCCATGTCCTTAACTATATTACTGCCATTGTCTGTGGCAACAAATTTAATGCTAAGGCCTCTTGGTCGCAGCCATTAAAAGACCTTTTTGTTAAAGTCTTCCAAATTGTTTGCAGCAGTATGCGATTTGTCCATGGCGAACATGGCTACTGTTGCATGCTTCCGAGCGCCATTAAACATCTCAGCAGTGTCAACACCTGTAGATCTTTTCTCAAAACCCCACAAAAGAGATCCAGTGTGCAGGGATGCACATGTAATCAGTGGCTTGGCAACTGGTCCATATGTCTGTCGTCAAGTGGATAGTGTGACCACCACTCTGCTGCAAAGTTTGTCCAAGCAATTCCAGCACATCATGATGTAGCGCTAGAACAGCAACTCAGGCGAAATAGGGCCAGCTGGGAACCTTCCATTTTGGGCAGATGGTTGCCACAAATTCGAGAAAGACTACCCCTTCCACAAAAGAAAAAGGGAGGAGGTCCAGTGCTATCATTTTTGTAGGCCTGGGCGTCAAATTCCGCTCTGCTCGCGGTATTTGCAGAATTTAGGCAATTTCGCGTTGCCAACAATTCCGTGATCCGCGGCTTAGCGGAATTATTTTCTTGTTCGCGCTTTAAAAATGCGTTCTAGCATGCGCAATAGCGACTCACCGGGATTCCTGAGTTTGCCGACGAGTTTTCCTATCCGTTCGCGTGCGCCACGAGATTTTGGTAGCCGGCCGCGCGATCCCGCGAGAGTTTGCGATCGCGAACACGTCATTCGCTGCGCCATTAGACACCGCGAGAGTGTGCGATCGCGAACACGTCATTCGCCGCGCCATCGTGCACCGCGAGAGAGATTGCGATCGCGAACACGTCATTCGGGCGCACCATCGGACATCCGGAGGAATGTTGGTGAAGCTAGCGATCCCGAACACGCACAATTTTCAATCTGGAGAAGAATAATATCTTGAGTAGCATAAAACCTTCTATAAAATGATGATTTGGATGAAAAAAACTCCTCAGATTGATATTTGGCTGTCCTTTTTTGTCAAATGTTTTTGGGGGGAGAGGGAGGAAGTGCCACAGAGTCTCCTACTTCCTGTTCCTGTCCAGCAGGCTCCTCCCAGTGCTTTGTCTATCTCCTGTTCATTTTTCATTCGGATTTGAGCTGGAAGGATCACTCTTTGTGTCTGCTGCATCATTATCATTGGATTTGAGGACTTTTGGATTTGAGATTTTACAAGTAAGTTGGTGTTGTTTGATTGGGGCATTGCAGTTGCTGCAACTACAATTATGGTACTTTTCATTATTTAAAAAAAAAAATTGTTGCGGGTAGCCAGTAGGCCCAGAGCTAGTCATGGGTGGGTGCATGATGAAACAACTGTTCCTTTTCTGTGTGATGTATTTATTTATTTCAAACATCATTTAGGGCATGGATGGCATTGAATTGAATTGCAAAATGTGTATTTTTGGGTGTATTTCAGTTTTTGGGTGTGTGTTAAATAAATGCCTTAGTTGTGTGTGGTGTGTTGCAGACCTTGTTTAGCCCTGTGGATTTTTGTTTTTGCATTCTATTGCATTACAGGCAAAGCAGTATGGTTTAGCATGCAGCCTTTGCCTGGCTATTATAGGCCTGTTTTCAGTACATTGTTTTCCAGGCCTCCTGCTTGTTGCTTGTGATTTGTGAGTGATCATGTGGCTGGTGGCCATTTCTGGTGGGAGTTATAATTGTGCTGCTTTTGCCATATAGGCCTGCATGTGTTTACTTTGTGGCCTAGGCTTCTTGTTGTTGTTGGCCTGGCCATGAGGCTGGCGGCCATTTTGAAGCCAGGCAGTGTGCTTTTTGCCATAGGCCTGCATTGTCTGTCTTCAGTTTCATGTTGTTGTGGGCCTGGCCATGAGGCTGGAGGCCATTTTGAAGCCAGGCAGTGTGCTTTTTGCCATAGGCCTGCATTGTCTGTCTTCAGTTTCTTGTTGTGGTGGGCCTGGCCATGAGGCTGGAGGCCATTTTGAAGCCAGGCAGTGTGCTTTTTGAAATAGGCCTGCATTGTCTGTCTTCAGTTTCTTGTTGTTGTGGGCCTGGCCATGTGGCTGGTGGCCATTTTGAAGCCCGGTAGTGTGCTTTTATCCATAGGCCTGCAAGTTTGTGGCCTAGTCTGCCAACAGGCCTTTCATCCAGTAGGCTCAGAGGTAGTCAGGGGTGCATGAAACAACTGTTTCTGTGTGTTCTGTTGAATTTAAACATCATTTAGGGCATGGGTGGCATTGGATTGAATTGCAAAATGTGTATTTTTGGGTGTATTTCAGTGTTTGGGTGTGTGTTAAATAAATGCCTTTGGTGTGTGTGCGGTGTGTTGTGTACCTTGCAGACCTTGTTTAGCCCTGTGGATTTTTGTTTTTGCATTTTATTGCATTACAGGCAAAGCAGTGTGGTTTAGCATGCAGCCTTTGCCTGGCTATTATAGGCCTGTTTTCAGTACATTGTTTTCCAGACCTCCTGCTTGTTGCTTGTGATTTGTGAGTGTCCATGTGGCTGGTGGCCATTTCTGGTGGGAGTTATAAGTGTGCTGCTTTTGCCATTTAGGCCTGCATGGTTTTCCTCTTGGCTTACTGCTTCCATCCATCCCCTTTGCCAGCTGCAGCTCCCTGAATGATGTGATGAGCAAATAATTTAATGCCAAACAGGGTCCACTTCCATTACATTTGTATTTTTGTTGTTGTTCCTCTTCTTTCCTATCCTTCCTGAGAGTGTACACAGTATACCATGAAAGCCCTTGTTGACAAAGTCTCACAAATGGCTACACTAAGTTATATATTTTATTTGTTTGTTTGTACTAGTAGTAATTGAACCACAACAACAAATGCAACATTTCACTGATGTTCTTCTCCTGGCTTCTTTGCTTTTAGGTGCACAAAAAGACAGAGGAGGAGGTGTCATCATCATCACCCGTTGTACTGCCAGATAGAAGTCCTGCTGCGCACCACGTCACATCCAAATGTGACCACAGACATCTCTGCAACTTGTGCACTTGCGTCCTGCTGACATCTGAAGAAGATGGCCCCAAAGAAAGGTACCAGGTCCTCCAGCACCAAGAAAGTTGCCAGTGAGAAGAAGAAGGAACAGAAGAAGGAAGTGGCACTTGACAAGACTGGTGTGCCGCCCAATGTGTTTTTTGGGGAAAAAAACTTACGCCTGCAGCAGCGGTGTCCGGCGGGGACCAAGCTGGGAGCAGCACCTCCGCATCAGTGGGCCCACCCCACCAACCTAGGCCCAAGCCCATGAGTGTGGCAGAGGTAGCCAGTCTACTAACGAGCAGTGATGTTGAAATGTCATTATCGCAAAGTAGTACCCAATCAACGCACTCGCAGGCGGAAACTCAGCAGATAAGTGGGCAACAACAGCCGCAACCACAGCCGCAACCACAGCCGCAACCACAGCCGCAGCCGCAACCACAGCCGCAACCACAGCCGCAGCCGCAGCCACAGCCGCAGCCGCAACCACAGCCACAACCACAGCCACAGCCGCAACCACAGCCCACAATAGTAGTTGTTCCACATGAAGTAGGGGCAGTTCAGGAAATCGAGCTTTTTGCAGACGAAGAGGATCAAGCCACTGTTTCAGAAGATCCATTGTCTTCCAGACCCCCAGCAAGGAAAAGGAGGGTTAGTCCATCAACTTCTTCTTCAAGAGCCGCTTCTGATGTTCTAGATGCCACTTGGAAGCCACCAGCTCAGTCTGAGAGTGATGCACGCCACAAGACAAGACTAGTGAAAAGGAAGGTTCCAGAAAGCCTTAGAGTTATGGAGGTAGATGTAGACGAGGGGGGTGATGATGATGAAGAGCCAGTCATCATGAACATCACTCCCGACCCAGAGGAGATGGAGACCAACATTATTAGACTATCCAAAATCGGTGCGAGGGATGTAGCACGGATACCACCAACACAGGTAACACCAACACGACCTCCAGCTTCCATATTTGCCTTTGCAAAGGCCCGGCAGGGACCTACATCCAGCTCAACCACCACCTCAGTAGGTAGTGGTAGTGTAACTGCACAGAGTCAAATTCCAGGCACACCCTCCAGTTCATCTGGTATTGAAAGTGGCACCTCTAGCAGCACCAGAAAGTTCTCCTCCCCAGTTTGGAACTTCTTTTCAGTTAGCAGTAAGGAGGAGAACATTGCTATATGCTCAATTTGTCGGCAGGCTGTTAGGCGGGGTAAGCTTGGTACAAACTATGGTACCGGAGGCCAAACAAGTCATCTCAAAAAACACCACAGTATCAAGTGGGAGGCTCACCTACTTCGCTTAGAAAAAAGTAAAACTGGACCCATTGCTGTTGTTGGGGATGAAGAAGTAGGGGAAGATATGATCGCGGTGGAAGGTCAACAAGAGGGAGACATTTCTAGCCTTGTCCTCAGCAGTGTAGTGGTACCGCCCACATCCTCAGCAACATCTCAGTGGCACCGTAGTAAGAGTCAGCCTGAGACACCAAGGCAACCGAGTACTGCAATGAGAAAAAGTGCGTCGTCGTTGAGCCTAACTGGGTTCAAGAAGACAGCTGCACCCCAAAGGAAAATATTCCAGCCTACCATTGACAGCATGCTTAGGTCGGAGAGGCAGTACCAATGCAACCACCCAACGGCACGGTTGTACAATGCAAAGCTGGCTAAAATGTTAGCGCTGGACCTTCTCCCTTTTTCATTTGTGGAAGGGGTGGGTTTCCTTGAATTTTGTGTCAGCCATCTGCCCTAAATGGAAGGTTCCCAACCGGTCCTATTTCGCCAGAGTTGCTGTTCCAGCACTACAACACAATGTGCTGGAATTGGTTGGACAAGCTTTGCAGCAGAGTGCTGTTCACAATATCCCCTGACAACAGACATGTGGACCAGTTGCCAAGCCTCTGATTACATGTGCATCACTGCACACTGGGTCTCTTTTGTGGGGGTTAGAGAAAAGCTATCTGAAGTAGGTGCTGTTGACACAGCTGATATTTTTAATGCTACTCGGAAACATGCAACTGTAGCCATGTTCGCCATGGAGAAATCTCATACTGCTGCAAACATTTTGGAAGAGTTTAACAGCAAGGTCTTTGAATGGCTGCGCCCAAGAGGGCTTAACATTGGTTTTGTTGCCATGGATAATGGCAGTAATGTACTTAAGGCCATGGAGGTTGGTGCCTATTTCAGGGACCCGTGTTTGGCGCACTGCATTAACATTATAGTTCAAGACTTTCTGAAAAAAGAACCCATAGTCAGCAACTTACTGACCACCTGCCGCAGAATATGCACTCATTTCAGCCATTCTTTTAAAGCCCGGAAGCAGCTGAGGATCATTCAACGTGACTATTGAATGCCAGTCAAAGCACTCATCCAGGAGGTGGCAACACGTTGGAACTCAACGTATTACATGCTTGACCGTCTGTTTGTGCAGTACAGACCAATCAATGAATATGTCATGCGAAGGGCGGATGCTACTGTGAAAGGCATGACCGTTCAGATGGACCAATGGTGCCTAGTTAAATGCCTGACAGAGATGCTTCTTCCTTTCGAGGTCTTCACATGTGAAGTCAGCAAGGAGGACTGTACTATGGGCCAAGCTATCCCATTGTTGCACATGCTAGAGCAACAGCTGAAGGAGGTGTCTGAAGCGTACATAGGTATGGAGAAAAAAAAAAGCATATGAGTTGGTGGAGAGCTTATCATGTTGCTTAACTGAAAATGCAAGGGTGCAAACTAATATTTTGTCACAAGAACATTACATTTGTGCCACAATTCTGGATCCACGGTACAAATCGGCACTGAACAGTAAGACATTACTCCCTTTTTCAGAAGTGGATGTTGCCCGGTACAAAACTTGGATAGCTGAGGCAGCCAGTAAATTGGAAAATGAACGGCTGGTAATTAAAGGCCCGCTACTCAAACCCACAACAAGTACTGCAGAAGGGCATCCGGCGTCAAGTTCAACTTCAGAGCCTGAGGGCAGTACGTTTGGTTCACAGCTGTCACCAACACCAACACTATCGACAACAGCAAGAACCGGATCATCAGCCCCAGTAAAAACGGCCCAGGATTGGTATTTACAGCAAGGACTTGCTAGGTCCAGTGCTGATGCAAAGACAAAAGAGGCCGAACAAAGTGTAGCACCCCTGAACATTGAGCGGATGGTCCAGGCCTATCTGGATGACCCAACAGAGGTCTACATTGATCAAAACCCATTGCAGTATTGGTATGGCAAAAGGGGCCAATGGCCAGTGCTCAGCAGGCTGGCAATAAACTATCTGGCTTGCCCTGACGTAAGTGTCTCTTCTGAACATGTTTTCAGTGCTGCTAGTTCCATTGTAACAGTGAAAAGGACCAGTCTCTCACCCAAAAACGTGGAGAGGTTGCCAGGTAGGTCGCTCCCCCACCACACAGCTCCGCCTGTGTTGTCTGCCCGCTGCTCCTGTAGGTAAGATCGCCCTCCGCTTGTGGCCCCGGTGCCCGTTTTTGTCTGCTCTCCCCCTGTTTTTCCTTTCTGTGCCCCTCGCTGCCCCACTGTTGTTGTGCCCGTGATTTTGTCTGCTCTCCCCCTGTTTTTCCTTTCTGTGCCCCTCGCTGCCCCACTGTTGTTGTGCCCGTGATTTTGCCTGCTCTCCCCCTGTTTTTCCTTTCTGTGCCCCTCGCTGCCCCACTGTTGTTGTGCCCGTGATTTTGTCTGCTCTCCCCCTGTTTTTCCTTTCTGTGCCCCTCGCTGCCCCACTGTTGTTGTGCCCGTGATTTTGTCTGCTCTCCCCTGTTTTTCCTTTCTGTGCCCCTCGCTGCCCCACTGTTGTTGTGCCCGTGATTTTGTCTGCTCTCCCCCTGTTTTTCCTTTCTGTGCCCCTCGCTGCCCCACTGTTGTTGTGCCCGTGATTTTGTCTGCTCTCCCCCTGTTTTTCCTTTCTGTGCCCCTCGCTGCCCCACTGTTGTTGTGCCCGTGATTTTGTCTGCTCTCCCCCTGTTTTTCCTTTCTGTGCCCCTCGCTGCCCCACTGTTGTTGTGCCCGTGATTTTGTCTGCTCTCCCCCTGTTTTTCCTTTCTGTGCCCCTCGCTGCCCCACTGTTGTTGTGCCCGTGATTTTGTCTGCTCTCCCCCTGTTTTTCCTTTCTGTGCCCCCGCTGCCTCTCGCCACTCCCGCCGCTGCGTTCCCTGCGGCCCCGCCCCCTGACTGCCCATTCGCTGCCCCTGCCTCCCGCCTCCCAGCTGCTCCTCCCTCCCACCTCCCCATAAATGGCGGCCGCTGCACGGCCGCACCGCTGGCGCGCCGAAGGCGCGCCTAAGGCAAGCCCGTCTGCGCCCGTCCGCGACTGGACCGCGCCCAGCGCCAGAACCCCTGGAACCCACCAACGCAACACTACTCGACGGACCTACGACGCCGCCACACTCACCGCACTCAATGCCGGCCGGAACCCTGCCTGCTACCGAGCCTCACCGAGACGCACCCACGGACCCTTCGCCTGCCAAGCCTGCCGATTCACCTGCCCCCGGACGTGCACCACCTCCGCCAAGTCGAGCAACAGCAGCAACCACCTGAAATGCATCCTGCTGAACACCCGCTCCGTCCACAGGCACGCCGTGGAACTCTGGGACCTGCTCGACGCAACAGCACCGGACATCGCCTTCCTCACCGAGACCTGGATGAACGCCTCCTCAGCGCCCGACATCGCCATAGCCATCCCGGATGGATACAAGATCACCCGGAAGGACCGCGTCAACCAGACGGGAGGAGGCATCGCCATCGTACACAAGAACACCATCCGCATCTCGACTAACTCCGACGAGACCTTCTCCGCCGCCGAACACCTACACTTCCAGATACACACTGACCCCAAGACCACCCTCCGAGGCACCCTCATCTACAGACCCCCGGGACCACGCACACTATTCAGCGAAGACATCGCAGACTTCATCAGCCCGCACGCCATGCCCTCAGCCGACTACATCCTCCTAGGGGACCTCAACTTCCACCTGGAGAACAACAATGACAGAAACACCACCGCCCTGCTGGACAACCTCGCCAACCTCGGACTCAAGCAACTGGTGAACACGCCCACCCACTACGCCGGCCACACGCTTGACCCGTCTTCTCGTCCAGCAAGCACATCTCCTTCAGCCACGCCACCGGACTCCACTGGACCGACCACAGCTGCGTCCACTTCAGCTTCAGAAAGACTGCGACCCACCACCACCCGCAACAGGCTCCCGCCGGAGCTGGAGCAAGATCACCGCCGAGCAGCTCACCGCCTCCCTCAGCCAGAACACACCCACCAACACAACGGACCCAAACGAAGCAGCCAGCAACCTCGCCAAGTGGCTGACCGCCTGCGCCGACGACCTCGCACCACTAAAAAACCCTCCCAGCAGACCCGGAAGCAAGAAAACCCCTTGGTTCACCAACGAACTCAAGGAATCCAAGAAGAACTGCCGCACTCTCGAGAAAACCTGGCGACTCGACCAGACCACAGACAACAGGACCGCCCTCAAGCACGCCACCCGCAAACACCACCAGCTGATCCGTGCCACCAAGAAGTCGGCACTCAAAGAACGACTGGACAACAACGCCCATGACAGCAAGGAACTTTTCAGCATCGTCAAAGAGTTCTCCAACCCCAGCGCCGGAAACAACGACATCACCCCCTCGCAAGACCTCTGCAACTCACTCTCCGCGTTCTTCCACCGCAAGATCACCGACATACACAACAGCTTCGACGCACAAACAACGCACCGCCACCACCACCCTCTGCAACTGGACCCCGATCAGCACCGAAGACACCACCCGCACGATGAACTCCATCCACTCCGGATCACCAACCGACCCCTGCCCACACCACGTCTTCAACAAAGCCGACGCCACCATCGCACCCCATCTCCGGGACATCATCAACTCCTCCTTCCACACCGCCACCTTCCCGGAGAGCTGGAAGCACGCCGAGCTTACCGCCCTCCTGAAGAAACCAACGGCGGACCCCACCGACCTCAAGAACTACCGTCCCATCTCGCTCCTTCCGTTTCCGGCCAAAGTCATCGAGAAGACCGTCAACAGACAGCTTGCCGCCTTCCTCGAGACGAATGGATCCCTCGACCCCTCGCAGTCCGGGTTTCGGGCCAACCACAGCACCGAGACCGCCCTTATCGCAGCCACCGACGACATCAGAACCCTAACCGACAACGGGGAAACAGCTGCCCTCATCCTCTTGGACCTCTCTGCGGCGTTCGACACCGTCTGCCACCGCACCCTAGTGAAGCGCCTCAGCAACATCGGAATCCGAGAGAAAGCACTGGAATGGATCATCTCGTTCCTCGCCGGAAGAACCCAGAGAGTCCGCCTCCCCCGTTCAGATCCGAAGCCACCGAAGTCATCTGCGGCGTTCCACAAGGATCCTCACTCAGCCCAACCCTCTTCAACGTCTACATGAGCCCCCTCGCAGCCATCGCACGCCGACACAACCTCAACATCATCTCCTACGCCGACGACACCCAGCTGATCCTCTCCCTCACCAACGACCCCACCACCGCCAGAGCCAACCTACACGACGGGATGAGAGACGTCGCCGACTGGATGAGGAACAGCCGCCTTAAACTGAACTCAGACAAGACGGAAGTCCTCATCCTGGGCTCATCACCCTCCGCCTGGGACGACTCCTGGTGGCCCCCGGCCCTGGGCACCGCGCCCAAGCCAACGGACCACGCACGCAACCTGGGCTTCATCCTGGACTCCTCCCTGTCGATGACCAGACAAGTCAACGCCGTCTCATCTTCATGCTTCAACACCCTGCGCATGCTCCGCAAGATCTTCAGATGGATCCCCACTGAAACCAGGAAGACCGTCACCCAGGCACTCGTCACCAGCCGACTGGACTATGGGAACACCCTCTACGCCGGAACCACAGCCAAACTTCAAAAGAGACTCCAGCGCATCCAGAACGCCTCCGCACGACTCATCCTGGACATCCCCCGACACAGCCACATCACCGTGCACCTGAAAGACCTGCACTGGCTCCCCGTCAGCAAGAGAATCACGTTCAGACTCCTCACCCACGCACACAAGGCCCTCCACGACCTGGGCCCAAAGTACCTCAACGACCGCATGACCTTCTACACGCCCACACGCCAGCTACGATCAACCAGCCACGCCCTCGCCACCGTACCACGCATCCGCAGAACCACCGCCGGAGGAAGATCCTTCTCCTACCTGGCAGCCAAGACCTGGAACTCCCTCCCCACTCACCTTCGGCGAACCCAGGACCATCTCTCCTTCAGGAAGCAGCTCAAGACCTGGCTGTTCGAGCAGTAACTTACCCCCTCCCCCAGCGCCTTGAGACCCTCCCGGGTGAGTAGCGCGCTCTATAAATGCCGTGATTGATTGATTGATTGATGATCAAAATGAATCAGCAATTTATACCACCGAATTACACAATACATGAATCAACACAGGAAGATGAGGACAACGGCTCAGGTGACGGAAGTAGCGTGTTAGATGATGATTACCTACTTCTGGTTGAACCCCCAGAGTTTGAGGATGAGCTATACTTCCCTGATAACTAGGCTTCCACTTCTTACTGTCGTCCTCCCTTATTTACTTTTATTTGTGTGTCTGTCTTTCTGGTTGGAAACTTCGAATCACAACAAATCCATCACCACCGTCTTCTAGTCTTTTATTGCCATATATGAGTTTCAGCTGTCTGCATTTCAGTCCACTCCTCCGAGTCCTGTTCCTCCATCCTCCTGAATCACCCTAAATCTATTGCCTTCAAGCCAGATGATGATTGGATGTAGCATAATAGAAGAAAAAAGAAAATCTTGCCTCGTTGAGTCCCTCCAAAAGAAGTGTAACATGATGATGACTACTATAGCTATCCTCCTTTCCGAGCCGAGAGAGACTGCCCATTAACTGAAGATGAGAAGGAACAGGTAATGAATGATGACATGCATTGGACGCTGACTGAGTGATTTGTGTTGTTGTTGTTTGTAGTGCATGAAGTTAATGCATTGTGTACTATTATTTAATCTACACACTAAAAGTAACTCAAGGCAATGTTTGTTTCCCTTCTTGTTTTTTAATAACAAATTTGTACTTCTACTGCAGGCTGATCCATTGCATTTTGAATATGGAAAGGGGACTCAATCTGTACACTGCACACTGAGTTGGACAACACACCATGATGATGACCACAGGGACATAATATCTTCGCAGTCACTCAGTAGGATCCGAGATGATTGATGGAATAACTCAGGGCGTTTCATGAGTGGCATAAAAGGTAAACAAGTCAACAACAACCACTGCAGACCTACATGTCTGTGTAGTGGTGGAGTCGACTGTGGTGGTCTGACATCGGTGCATTGATTTAGTCACTTAATTTGTAAAATGCTATGTTGCTGTATATCTGCTTTGTCTGCCTCTGTCAAAAATGTACGCTAAATGGAGGATGGGTCACGGGTGCCGTGGGCCTGCTCTGTCCTGATGTTGTTCGAGGTTAATGCTGGAAACAGACTAGAGTAGACATGATGTATCCATGCCGCCTCTGAAAGTGTTCTTGTTGCACTCCACCGTAATTTATGCATTTTTTTCTACTTGATTTTTCAATATCCCTTTTGTTTTTCCATCTACAATTACAGGCCGGCCCTTACCCTGTGCTATACTGGGAAAAACAACTCACACTTACCTTACCAATGAATCTACATCTGCCAGGCAGGCAGTGGCGTCACCCAAGATTGATGGCCAGAGCGTCCATGAAAGGGAGGACAAAGAGGAATGCCGAGTTGCAACTCCCCATTTTGACCAGGATAACATACAGTAACAGTATCAACTTTCATCATCTTTTAAATAATTTGATTCATTTTTTGTCTTCAATCATTACTACTGTGTGTTGTTGTTATTATTATGTTTGCTCTCTGCTTATAATTCAATTCATCCCTACAGCTATTTTTGAATTTTCTTTGCTATCTTTAATAGTAAGCCCCGGCCGGTACAACAGAACAGAAACTGTATGTAATTCGGCTCTCTCGGAGGGCAGACAGGCAAGGCAAATTGCATAATATACTGCTGCCCTGTACTGTCTAATTGTCTAGTAGTAGTTAGTAAGTACTACTTATCATTAACCATCAAGTTATCATCATCATGCATGCATTTCCTTTTTCTCCCTTAACAGATTTATGGATATGGTCGTCTGCCAAGATTGTGTTTTGTTGTTGTCCATGCATACTGTTTTTCTTTGTCAAACCTTTCTTCAAACTCCCCTTCCCAACCATTCATCAAACCCTAACCCTCTTCCCCCGGGCTGTGTGACCTATTGAGGTGTGACTAAATTAAATGTACACCAATAATTTATCACACGCTTGCTGGGGCGGATGTGGCAAAAGCAACACTAATTCAATTTCAAGGCAGGGCGAGGATCTTCTTCTGCTTGCCCACCCATGAGCAGTATATTTGCGAGGTAATTTTTTTACCAAAGGAACCTAATCCATCAGCATTAATTGCCGGCATCGATTGGATTTGTTGTCATCTTCCTACACAGCACTAACGGTTACGCTTGTGTCGAGTGTACTGTAGGCCTAGTCGAGTGACTCGACACAACTAGAGTTTGTAACTCTATGTACTAGGCTATCCCCGCCACCATTATGTTTTATTGTATATTGGCATATTATTGTTTGGCAGTAGGTTCTGTACTGTACTTCGTTCTACTACTCCTCCCACAGTCTCTCTCAGGCGACTGACTGTCTCATTTTCTTTTTTTGCAAATGCTACTGCCAGTGTCTACTACTACTACCACCACAACCATGGCATGTTGGGAAAGAAAACCATCATCTTCATGCAGCCATCGCTGTGCCTAAGTTAAACATCAAGCACAGGTAAGAGAAGAAGTTTGGGGAAGGCATAATTAATAATGGAAATGTTTTCATTAATTCAATTTCACACACCCCTTTGAGTCCAGTTGCAGAATGCATAGACTAGGAGGAGAGACTGACAGTACTAGTAGGGCAAGTCACTCAGTGAGGGGTACCGCATCTATCTGTTTGTGTCTTACAAAGTCAGCCAATTATTTAAATCAAACACTGGCTGTGGCCCTGCACCAGCAAGGAAACAGTGTGACGTAAAACAGTAACCCCACCCACAAAACATTAACAACATCGTATGTAAAGTATAAATATATAATCTAATCCCCTAACAAAAATAAACTATGAAAAAAATCCCACAACAACACCTGACCCACCCCTCTCCCTAACCCCAACCAATGTCCATTGTCCGGAACGAAAAAGTCCAACAAATTAAATGTCCAATTGTCCAAATAAAGTGAAAACCCCAACGCCCGATTCCCACCCACCAAAATAAGCAATAAAAAAGGGGCAATCAACAGGGTCTGTTCATTGGTGGGCTCGCCTCTCCAGGACACGAATACGCTCCTCTAGGCGGGCCATGCGGCGCTTCAATGCGCAGCAATTGCATTCACAGGGGGGGGCAGCAGTGCTATTAAATGAAGTGCGGCGGTGGGCGGCTGCTAGACGGTGGCGCCGTAACACTGGAGGGGGGTGGCTGGGGCCCGGGGCATTGGAGGAGGCTGCAGCTGCTGCCGCCTCCTCCTCCGCCAGAACCACCAGCTGCTGGTATTCCGTTTGTATGGCCTCCAGCTTCCGGCGCCGGACCTTGGCTGCCAACTCCTTCCTGTCTGGTTTCCCTTTGGAAGGAGTAGCTATATCAAGAAGAAAAAACAAGACTATTGTAAAATATACTCTTAGCAAAGCAGTAAGACAAATTAATTCTACACATAGTGGCACAGTAGCACTAGCAAGCACAGTACATAACATTTGTGGTATGTATCTACCCTCCCACTTCCTCAGCCTTTAACATTTGTGGGAGTTTCAGGCATTCAACCACCCAGTCTCTGGTGTGCCAGAATGACGTTTTGGGGACCACAAGATCTGGCAGGACCATGCGGCCAGCTAGCAAATCTCGTGGTGCTCCCGAATGGCTCCAAAAATCTTGTGGGTGATCGAGAGCACCCGGCAAATCACTCCAGCACACGCAAAAGTACATTTCGAGTGTGCTAACAAAATAAACCCTCTGCTCTGTTGCAGAGTGCGGAGTTTATCGGTAACTCTGTGTTCTACGTGGAATGCGGAGTTGTCGAACTCTGCAAACTCCGCGAGTGAAGTAGAGTTTTACGCCCAGGCCTATTTGTAATGGAAGTGAAACTCTAATAATGAATATAATATTATCACTCTTCAATTACAGCTTGCAGTACAATTTTGTGGGTTGACTGGGGCATCCTATGGTCTGCAATGTACTGCACATTGGAAAAAGCTCTAGCAATGCTTGCATTTTGTGGTGGGTGGTACCAGTGTAGATTTCTGTGTTTGGCTCTACAGTGTCCAACATTGACAAGACGTTCCTCCCAGCAGTCAATGATTATGTAGTTTTGCTAATGCTAAGCTTCTCATGGCTGCATACCTCATAGCTGCCTTGTTTCCATGTTCTTAAGTGCTCAGTCACCATCCAAGATAGCTCCCAAAGTTATCACCAGTTGTTGTTCTGAACAGATGTTCTTTGCAATGGTTTTTGTGAAGTAGATTTCCCAGGTTCTGTGGGGTAATGAACCATATTCGATGGTAAGGAAAACATGTTGCCTTCTGCAGTTCATGGTTTTTCAATAAGAATGTTTTGGACTTGTCCTTTGAGTTTATTCCAGCTACTTGTGCAATAACCTGTAGCACCTTTTCCTCTGTATGCTGCACAATATATCTCTCATCGATCAATAGTAATCTATGTTAGATCAAGAATTAATAAAGATAAATAGTGCATGCACAGAGAGAGGCCATCCACTTGTAGATGCAAAAAAAAACCTTTAAAATGTCAGTTGCCCAACTAATCCTGCATATTTCACTTTAGCAAAAGGAGGCTTTCTAATTGGGTTTACCTTTTTATTCCCACAAGTTTGCAGTTTACTACATTTCTGGCTGTAAAAATATTTTTTTGTAGTTAATGCCATTTCACAATTCTATCCTGAGGAAAGGAAACATGATACGCAGAATATGATACTGTCCACCCAACTAATCCTCATGTCATCATCTATTCTTAAAAATGTTTCTAATGGAAATGGCAAAAAGTCTACCAATGATCTAGAATTGTTACATGTTATAACAAACCTTATCTTATGAGGCAGGTTATAGTTTATACAGAAAGTCCTTTTTATTCCCAAAGATGTTCTTCTAAAGCAAGTTTAAACCATACCCATGACCCAGCTGCAGCCAGTCATCAAGTAATACAAAAAGTTTGTGCTTCTTTTAGTGGTCACAAAAGTGGTTTTCCTTGATGGGGTGCTGGTATCTGCACCGCAATTGCCTGGTAAAATTAACTATATCTCCCCATTGGTCATATGGACCTTTTGTTAGAATACTTAAAGCACTGTAAGGGAGCTAACATCAGAAATACATTACTAATTTGTGAAGCCAATGTGACTCCACAATAAAGACCAAGAACCAGTGATTTTGATCAGATGGGTTTATTTTTGGATATTAATCCATCCCGTATATATATACAGAGCAGAAATAAGTTCAAGAGATACAGCAATATATTTTAAAGACTGAAATGTGCTAGTAAGTTAAATTGTAAAATAAAGAGATACAAAATAGTAACGGCCAAAATGCAAATAAAGCAAATTGTTGAAATAAGGTGTTCAATAAAGAAACTTCTTTTTCCTATTATGGCTCAAATCACTTTATTCGGCCAAATGCAAATTGATCATAAAAGTACAAGCGTGTATAAAATCATCAGCTTACAAAATGTAATAAATAAAGTTTGTCAGTTAAAAAAGTCTATAAAAACAGAATAAAATGTGTCATTTATTTCTAGTTATAGTTGCAGTCTCCTAGACCTTAGAGACAGGCACAAACTGGATGCTACACAATAACACACCAAATGATCGGGCAGGGCGTGGCCAGGCAAGATGGCTGGGTGGACGTGATCCAAATCAGCTCCGGAGCCCCGTGACTGCCGGACACTGCCATCTCAAGGCTAGAGGACCAAGACTTACCTGATTCGGTCCAGAAAGGAGGCGTGAGGCTGGAGAATGCCCGGGGGCTCAATTTAAATGCAGCAGAAGTGACTGAGCGAGGATTTTTCAGCACGGCCTGGAGCAGAGAGCAGACGCAAGATGGCACAGAGGATCGCAGCCGAGCGGGGTTCGGAGACGGCTTAAATTGGCACAGCCATAGCTGGACCTATACAAACGGCGGCAGAGTCGGGAGCTGCTTGATGGGCTGCGTTTTGAGGCAAGGGAGAGCCGGACGGGACTCGCCTCCCCTGCGGCGCTGCTCCCAGGTGCTCAAAGGGACATGTGACCATGAAGTAGATCTGCGCGATGCTGAGACACCCGAGCGGCACCAGCGCTTCGAGGAGGTGAGCGGGGCTCAGAGACCGCAGCAGAATGGAACGCTGGAGCAGCCCAGGGGGGGCCTCCCACAATGAAGTATTAACCTGTGGGGATGAAAAGGCTGGGCCTAGAGTGGGGCTGAAGACTAGAGGCAACGCCTGACCCTAAGATGGTGCCCGGTCTGGGGTTACTCTGAAGAAGAGAAGTCATTACCTACTCTCACAACTGGAAGGGGGAGCAACACCCGCAGAGCCTTATTCCCGACGCACTCACATCCTGATATTTATGTGACAAGGCTGCGGAGCACTGTGCTGCCACACGCAGAGACATACCAAGTGCCTGACCCTAAGATGGCCACCTCTGGCTGCACTTTGCGATCCTCACCACTAGCCCAGCTCCCGCCCAATAAATAGCCACTGCTCCATAATAACATTCACGAAGGGGCCACGAGCCAGAGGGGGAGTAACGCGGCCCAGCAAGGAAGGCGATCATCGTTGCCCATATGCCACCAAAAAAAGCATCGAACAAGGTCTCCAACTATTTTGCATCAGTGGAGAAAGGTCAAGCTCACGACGAAGGGGGGCAGGCGAACACGATGGCACTCACCAGAGAAGATTTGGTGGCCTCGCTTAGAGACTTTAAAGCGGAATTATGCCTGGAGATCAAGCAACACCTGCAGACTTCTATAGATCAATTAAAGGCGGACCTCACCGACCGCATGTCAGCCCTCCAGCAAGATGTGGATGCTGTAGGGTCCAGGGCACTGGAAGCAGAAGAACAGGCACAAGAGTTGGACGCCCGCACTTCTAGGATGCAGGAAAAACAGCAAGATTTTCAGTCACAACTTCACCAGGTGCTCCTGAAAGTGAAAGATTTAGAAAATAGGTCTCTAAGGGAGAACATTCGGATTCGGGACCTGGAGGAGGATGCGGAGGGGCCGGATCTAGAGGCCTTTGTGGAGAGCCTCTTCACTGAGATTCTGAGCCCGCATCAGATGAAGCTCAAGATCGACAGGGTACATCGAGTGGGGAACCAGCAGACGGGTGAGCGCAGACGTACACGTGATGTTCTCGTTAAGATGCACTCTTTCAAAATGAAAGAAGCGATTTTGCTCGCCGCAAGGAAAAAGGAGGAGACCTCTTTCCAAGGATACAAGTGTGCGCTTTTCCAGGACCTTGCCCCCTCCACACTGGCACGCAGACAACAATTAAAACCAATAACGACCAAACTATGAGAAGATAATGTGCGCTACAGATGGACCTTCCCCTTTGGTCTTGCTTTTGAACTCAACAATAAACCACAGCACGTCTCGGACCTGGTAGAGGGTCTCCGCATTTTAGGTCTTCCGATCCCTGAAGATGAAGGCATCCCAGACCCTACGAAAGGAACGGGTGTGACACAAAGACCCACTCGACAATGGCGCACGATCTCAAAAGGCAAATCCAGCCAAAAATGAAGACACTAAAGCGACGAACGATCTCCACGAGGGAAGACATCCTATCTGACTATGGGGCAGCATTGCTTCGAGACAAATACGATAAGGGGCGCAATGCTGCCGAAAGTGCCCATGCTCGCCCACCACGAATGACTGGATGCATTGGACCACTCTCCTTGGTACTTTCAACTGGTACTCTATACACGAAGCAACCGACAGTCGGGGTTTCAGGCTCTGTCCGTGACTCCCGTCACCATGTTATTCTTCTTCAAGACTGAACTCGCTGAGAGCTCGTTGGCTCTGCAGCGCAAGGTTTCAAGGGGATTTTGTTGTTGCTATTTTTTGGGGGGTGGACCTGGTGGTGGGGGTGTGGGACAATTGGACACTCCACACAAGAGGGGAATGCAGGCATTCTCTTCGAAGTCATCTGGGGTATGGCGGAACAAAGGGGGGGAGCTAGAGGGAAAGCGAGGATCATGGGGGAAGACATGAGAGGCAGAGGGAACAAAAGTTTTTAAAATGGTCTCAATAGCCTCATGGAACGTAAAAGGTTTAAACTCACCTCTCAAAAGGCAAATACTTTGGAAGTACCTCACTGATCACCAGTTTGAAGCAGCGGCGTTGCAGGAAACGCACCTTAAAAAAACTGAAGCGTTGCGACTCCGTCATAAAAACTATCCCTTAATTTACAGATCGTCTGCCAACTCCAAGCAGAAGGGGGTTGCACTACTATTCCGCAACTCTGCAAAGTTCCAAACTGAAGCCATAAAGGCGGACCGGGAAGGGAGAGTAATTATGGTAAAGGGGAAATTGAGAGGCAGACTTTGCAGTTTTATTTCCACGTATGCCCCCAATACTGGGCAAGCATTGTTTTTGACTTCCCTCCTAGACTTGATAAGCAAGTTCACAGAAGGCCCCGTAGTGCTTATGGGAGATTTTAATCTGACTTGGCATGCCGAGATGGGCAGCACCCACCTTCACAGGGCAGCTACCAACAACTTCCCCAAGGGGATCAAGCAGAAAATACAGGCCCTGGGTCTGCGAGATGCATGGCGTACGCTCTACCCCACCACCAAAGATTACACCTTTTTCCCACACGTACACTTGACCTACTCCAGGTTAGACCACATTTTTATAAGTCAATCTCTGCTGGGCTCCTTACAGGCGGCGAATATACTCCCAATTACGATCTCAGATCACAGCCTAGTGACCTTTAGCCTATCTTGGGGTTGTAATAAGTCAGGAACCCGCAGATGGTACTTCCCAATTTCGGTTACCAGGGATAACATTCTATGAGATGAGTTAAGGGCTTCCATTTATGAATACTTTGAACTAAATCAACCACAGGCTACATCCCCCAGAATAACTGGGACGCGTTTAAAGCGGTCCTCAGGGGCAAGTGTATCCAACTGAATGTCGCAGTGAATAAACGGAGGGCTAAGGAAACGTTGGAGCTTGAGGAGGAATTAGAGAAGGTAGAGAGAGACCACAAGAAAATGCCATCCCGGGTACTGCAGCAACAACTTAGTGCACTGAAGGGGAAAATCAAAGCGATGTACACCAATAGGGCTGAATATACGTTATTGAAGCTCAGGCAGATATCTTATGCCCAGGGGGACAAGGTGTGGACCCACCTAGCGAGACAGCTGTGCGAAAAAAGGGAGCATGAGTATATAGGGGGAATCCAGGATAGATATGGTCTCATAACCCACTCAGATGAAGCAAAAGCCCGCATTTTCGGTAGATTTTACGGGGACCTCTACACAGGCACACTCCCAGATACAGTCCTGCAACAACAATACCTAGAGTCTCTGGAACTTCCCCGCATCCCGCCAGCGGAGAATGACCGGTTAAATGGCCCAATCATGGCCGAAGAAGTAGGGAAAGCAATTTCAAAACTCAAAATTCACAAAGCCCCGGGACCTGATGGTCTGACGGCGCACTTTTATAAGATTTTCGCGCCGGACCTTATTCCCCACCTCACCGCGTTATTTAACGCAATAGCAGAGGACTCCACAGTATCGACCTCTATGGCTGAGGCAGTGATCACTTTTATCCCTAAACCAGGGAAAAACCCCCAGAGCTGTGCCTCTTATAGGCCTATTGCGCTGCTGAATTTAGACACAAAAATCTTTTCTGCAATACTGGTCACACGATTAGAAAACTAATGCCCGCACTAATGCACCCTGATCAATCCGGCTTCATAAAAGGAAGACTGACACATGATAATATTCAAAGAACAATACACTTGATTGAAAAAGTCTCTAAATTCCAAATTCAGGCGATATTGGTGGGACTAGACGCCGAGAAGGCTTTTGACAGGGTGGATTGGTCGTTTCTCTTCCTTTCCATGCAAAAGTTCGGCTTTGGGGTCAGATTCATTAACATGGTTAGGGCGAACTATAAACATCCACACTCATGAGTGCAGGTCAACGAATCCCTGTCACTCCCATTTTCCCTTAGCAGAGGCACAAGACAGGGCTGCCCACTGTCCCCCCTCTTATTTGCCCTTAGCATCAAACCCCTGGCTATCCAATTTAGAGACAACCCAGAGATTAAGGGAATACGCTTTGGGGGTACAGAACACAAGGCTTCGCTCTTTGCGGATGATATCTTGGTGACACTCACAGATCCAGGCCCTTCACTGCAGACAGTGCAGGAAGAAGCAGGGAAATTTGAAGCAGTGGCGGGCTTCAAAGTCAATCTGTCGAAATCCTCCATCCTAAATCTCACAATCCCTGAGGGTGAGGCGTTGCAGCTCCGGGGACAGACCTCTTTACAATGGGCTAAGCGTTCCCTTCAATATTTAGGCATTCAGCTCACCCCGAGGATAGAAGATCTATATAGGGCCAATTACCCCTCACTGATGCCTCAACTCCAACAGGATCTTAAGCGCTGGAAACTGCTTTACATCTCCTGGCTCGGACGAATAAATGCAGCCAAAATGACAGTACTACCAAAGTTTCTTTATTTATTCCAGGCTCTCCCGGTCAACTTAGACCGCGACCTGCTGCCCAGACTGCGCTCTCTTATCACTAAATTCATATGGCAGGGTGGAAGGGCATGCCTTCCGTTCCATGTTTTACAGTGCCCAAAAAAGGAAGGGGGGGTGTCGCTACCAGCCTTCTCACTATACTACAAAGCAGCCCAGCTAAGAGTGGTGGTAGAGTGGTCCATGAGGGAGTCCGATAAACATTGGCTCCACATGGATAGGGCGATAGTGGGCAGGTCGATCTGGGATGTGCTCTGGAAACAGAAAAAAGATAGACCGGCCAACGCATACCCCAGCACCCCGACTCGAACCACCCTCAAAGTCAGGACGAGGTCACAAAAAATGAGGGATGGACATCCTTCCCCTCGCCTTACACACCCATCCACTTCAACCCTGACTTTCCCCCACCTCTGAGAGTAGGCCCATTTGATGGGTGGCAGGAGGGGGGTTGCTTGATGGTCTCAGACATGTTCCATAACTTCGACGTGCTCACATTTGAGAGTTGCCAAAAGGAGTTCCATGTTCCAAGAAGTGAGCACTTCCACTACCTCCAACTCAAACATTGGGTATCCCAGCCGCGGATGAGGGAAGCCGCCACCAGAGAACGCACACCGATAGAACAGTTGGTACAGATAACGGGCACCATAAAAGGGGCGATTTCATCACTGTATGCTTTGTTACTATCGACAGTACATGCACCACAGGCACGCTACATGCCTTTTTGGGAACAAGGGATTGGAAGAGATATTGCAGAAGGGGAATGGAAGCATATATGGGCGGACATAGCCAAGAACAACCACTCAGTGACCTTGAAGGAGGCCCATTACAAGACTCTTTTTGACTGGTACCTGTACCCCACTAAACTCAAAAAGATATTCCCGGTCACCTCCGATCTCTGCTGGCGAGGTTGTGGCCTTAGTGGGGATTTTCGTCACATATGGTGGGACTGCCCTGCTATCCGTGCTTTTTGGGAGGAAATCATATCGCACATTAAAGATATGCTGGGTTACCCCATACCGACATCTATAGAGGGAGCACTCCTGGGCATCAGAGACCCTGATCTAGAACACCAGACAAAAGCAGACAAGGCAATAATGCGGGCGTGCCTTGGGCGGCCAAAATAACAATAGCGGCAGCCTGAAAAAAGAGGGAAGCGCCAGCTCTGTCGCTGTGGCACTCCCGGCTTTGGAGAATTCTCACCATGGAAAGATTTGCTGATATTTTCAGAGCTGAGTACAAGAACTTTGAATACAAGTGGGGTCTGCTGATTGCCTTTCTGTCTTGTGGCCTCCCAACGGCGGTGTGCCCTCCTTCCATGAGAGCCATGCACCTTTTCCAGTTCTAAAACTGTTTAAAGTTTGGATCCGAGTCTCGCCAATTGGAGTGGTAGTGCCCCAAGGGGATATAGAAGACAAGCTAAACTCCCTTCTATTTGACGCAGTTCTGACTCTCCGAAAGTTTGTATCTGAGGTTCCACCACCACCAGGGTAGGGGAGGGGGGAGAGGGCTAGGGGGGGTTGTTTACTGTATTAGTTTGGGGTGATACCCCTAATGAGTGGAGAAGTGTGGCTCAATGGTTAGAGCGGCAGACCCTGATGCAGAGATCTGGCCCAGGACCAGGGTTCAATTTCCGCCTCGGCGGGTCTTGGGCTTAATTTCCTCGGACCTGATAATTCTCGCCTCAGTGCCTATTCTAATCATGGGTCCCACTCTGCAACTCTGGGCAATAGCTTGCTTAATCTCCACAACGGCCCCAACAGCGCTGGGATGCCTGGCTTCACCCTGGGGGTGCCCAGGAATGGACATTTCACAGGGAAAAGCCAGGAAGGGTTCCACAGCGGTATGCGTACAGCGCCAGGACACCTCTTTGGGGGTATAAGTGCGCTTTACAAGTACGAATTTCATTTCAATGTTTGATCTAACAAAACAGACATGACTTGAAGTACGGGAGGAGGGTGATGGGACTTCTCAAAACTAGAAACTGGACACATACTAGATGCAATTACCTGTACAAAGACCTGTGTACTTTTCATTGTACTATGTTATACTTGGATGTCATGTTCAATAAAAAGATCTTTGAAAAAAAAAATGATCGGGCAACATGTGTAAAAAAAAAACAGGCCTGGATGACACTGTCTGAATTTATATTTATGCATAACTGGGGGGAAAAAAAACGTTTGCGGTACTCCAGATAGAATTTACAAAAGAAAAAGTTATGAAGATTTGATTGACTTGGCTGCAACGTATGAGGAGAAAAATTTCCCGTTGGGTAAACCAACATACAGGAAATTAGATTTAATTGAAACCTTAATAATACAAATCTGTGGCAATGAATGGTCACAGACGAAAGGTAAGAAACTGACCCCTCAGGAAAGATAGGCCCCTCTATGTAAGATATCACCATATATTTGTTACTGTTAGTTTTATATCTCTCTTTGGCCATTATAGTTAAGAAACAACTTTTTATTGAATTTTATTAAATGTTCAAACATTCAGCTGGAATTTTAAAAAAGGATAATAGGCCTAAACAATTTATGGTGCTCTTAACATAAGACATCAATAGGATCCTATATGCATGATCCAAAGTGAGGCATTTTTTGATAAACTGTTGTGTGAAATCAAGAGATTCTCTTCTCCATAGAGAATGTCATAAAAGAATTGGCGCTAGACGTATCTGCTCAGATATTTAAGAGGCGTCCAGTTCGAGGTGGCAGATGAAGTTAGAACAGCTTCTAGGGAGGGATACTATTTTTTTCCAAAAAGTGCCTTCTATAATTTGAAGAGGGGCAGGAGCAGGACCATACTCCAACCCCAGTAGGTAGCTACAGAAGTGGATTTTGCCGAATACACTTTTTTAATGACATCCAATGGTTTCGAACCTAGTTTTTTGATAAAAGAATGCAGGGCAGTAATGTTTTTTTCCAGCAGTAAACCCCTATTGGTGACCATATGAGACCATGTTACCAATATGTCAACTGTAACCCCTCAATATTAAAATGTCTTCGCCTGTGCCACTTTTCGATCTGCTATATAAAAGGATGGTTCTTTCTTTGTCCTGTGGCCTGTCACTAAAATAAAGGACTTTCCCTTATTGACTTGTAAGTCTAAATTTTTCATAAACTACACATACTCCTCTATGAGTTTCTGGAGCGCCAAGCCAGTACGAGCAATTAGCACTGCATCACCAGCATAGAGGAGTATAGGAATACAAACCTGATTCATCGTTGGGACATCCAGGGCGAGATCTAAAAAGGGTGCCTCCACGCCATTGGTATAAATGGAGAAAAAAAATGGAGTGAGAACTAACCCTGGGCATAATACTTTGCTACGCTCACGAAGCATGCAAAGTTTGTGCTACTACGCACTACGCAAATTGCACGTAGCAGAGTGAATAACTGTACTAATAAACGTAGCGTAGCAGGAGTATAATAAACTCCTTCAAATGCTTTGATAAAGCAATTTTTTATGCTAAAAAGCATATAACCAATTCACAAAAATGAATGTTGACAATAAAATATCAAGCAATGAGAGAGGTGATGATTTTGGAGTCCCCCTAACCTAGGGGAGGACCAAGCAGATGCCTTGAACACAAAAAGCATATCATGTGAACGATTCAATGGTGGTCCCTTCCTCCTAGGACCACCCCAAGCACAGTTATGGGCAAAAATACAATCCCAACCAAAGGCCCTGCAAAGCATTATGGGACGAGATTAGCAGTGGGCAGTGAATATTATAGTGTTCAATATCAAAATAATTCTACAAAGAGCTGCAGTTCAACTAGTCGTCACTGGGTGTCGTCCCTCAAGAGTGAAATGCAAAAGTATTGAAAACCTTTCATGAAGCTTTTGCATTTGACTCGTGAGGGACGACACCCAGTGACGACTAGTTGAACTGCAGCTCTTTGTAGAATTATTTTGATATTGGACACTATAATATTCACTGCCCACTGCTAATCTCGTCCCATAATGCTTTGCAGGGCCTTTGGTTGGGATTGTATTTTTGCCCATAACTGTGCTTGGGGTGGTCCTAAGAGGATGGGACCACCACCTAATCATTCAATAAGATGTGCTTTTTGTTTTCAAGACATCTGCTTGGTTCTCTCCCTAAGTTAGCGAGGATACCAAAATCATCACCTCTCTCACTGCTTTTTGTTTTCACTTTAGTGAAATGACTATATGCAATTTTAGCATATAAAGACAGAGATATTTATTTTATCTTAACTTGCACTGTACAAGTTTGCTTTTGGTAATTATTGTACAGTGCAGTGAGTCAAGCACACAGCTAGCACTACGCCCAGGCTTAATAATAATAACAAACTCCTTCAAATGCTTTGATAAAGCAATTTTTTATGCTAAAAAGCATATAACCAATTCACAAAAATGAATTTTGACATATCAAGCAATGAGAGAGGTGATGATTTTGGAGTCCCCCTAACCTAGGGGGAGGACCAAGCAGATGCCTTGAACACAAAAAGCATATCATGTGAACGATTCAATGGTGGTCCCTTCCTCCTAGGACCACCCCAAGCACAGTTATGGGCAAAAATACAATCCCAACCAAAGGCCCTGCAAAGCATTATGGGACGAGATTAGCAGTGGGCAGTGAATATTATAGTGTCCAATATCAAAATAATTCTACAAGAGTTGCAGTTCAACTAGTCGTCACTGGGTGTCGTCCCTCACGAGTCAAATGCAAAAGCTTCATGAAAGGTTTTCAATACTTTTGCATTTCACTCTTGAGGGACGACACCCAGTGACGACTAGTTGAACTGCAGCTCTTTGTAGAATTATTTTGATATTGGACACTATAATATTCACTGCCCACTGCTAATCTCGTCCCATAATGCTTTGCAGGGCCTTTGGTTGGGATTGTATTTTTGCCCATAACTGTGCTTGGGGTGGTCCTAGGAGGAATCGTTCAATAAGATGTGCTTTTTGTTTTCAAGACATCTGCTTGGTTGTTGGTTCTCTCCCTAAGTTAGTGAGGATACCAAAATCATCACCTCTCTCACTGCTTGTTAACTTTTTGTTTTCACTTTAGTGAAATGACTATATGCATTTTTAGCATATAAAGACAGAGATATTTATTTTATCTTAACTTGCACTGTACAAGTTTGCTTTTGGTAATTATTGTACAGTGCAGTCAAGCACACAGCTACGCACTACGCAATTTGCATAGCTACGTGTAGTTGAAGCTGTACTTCACGTAGCTACGTGAAGTGCTACTACGCAAACTACGCCCGGGCTTAGTGAGAACGCAACCCTGTCTTACCCCCCTAATAATGTGAAACCACCTATTGCACTCTCCCTGTTTCCCATAACGAACACATGCCAAAGCCTTTGAGTATAACAGTCTAATAAAAAGAATTATTGCCTCATCGATATCCATCTCCTCCATAAAATTTCTCCATAGGTTATGCAGGGCAACGCAATCAAAAGCTGCAGATAGATCCATAAAAGCCAAATAGACCTTTGCCTTTTTTAGCTTCGGTGTATTTAGAAATAAGAAGGCTCAGATTAAGACACTGATCCAGTGTTCCTTTGCCCTTTATGAAGCCATATTGGACCGGTATCAAGATATTATTTTGAGAGTCCCATTCCTCTGGTCTGTTCAATAAAACTTGACCCATAAGTTTGGCAGTACTATCTAATAAGGAAATGGACCTATAATTTTTGACTCCGATTTATCACCTTTTTTTGAAAAATGGGGATTATAATGGACTTTGACCAAGAATCTGGCGGAACCAAATTAGCAATAACATTAAAGATGTTGGTTAAGACTAGTCCTCAAAGGTCTGGTTGCTCCAAAAAAAAGTCTATTGGGATACCATCCGGACCGGGGGCCTTTTTACTAGTGCACGGTAACAGAGCTTCTCTGACTTCAAGATGATTAAAAGTGAGAGTGGGCTTGGTGATTAGTGTTGTACATTCCAAAGAGGAATATCTACCCTCAGCTGTAAAACCAAATATTTTGGAAAAGTATTCAACCCAGCTGGCTTCATCCACATGGGTATATAAGTTGGGGTCTAGGGAGCCTTTTAAAAATGGGGCGTTGATTACCGCCCGAAATCCCTTTAATTATTTGTGATAGTCACCTGATAGAGTTGTTCCCAAGTCTCCTCCTTCATAGTTTGTCTGACATATTTATATAGCTGACAGGAGATCCTGACTAGTTCCACGTCCCTTGAATTCATTCCAAGGGCCTTATGTAAATTAGATAGTGATTTAGTACAAGCTTGATCAAACCACCTGAGAACTGAAGGTTTACCAGCCGGTGCTTGTACTACTAGACTATTCTTCATTTCATCCAAAATTGTCTGAAAGGCAGCCATCGCTAAAACCGGGTCGATATTCGTGTCAAGGCAAATCATAATATCATTTTGTCTTCTTTTGGCAACCAGAGATGCAATTTTCTCTTTGTCACTCTTACACCATTTGAGTACAATGCCATTTTTTCTTGTTATGTGGGGTTTAGGGTGCCTCATCTGCTGAACTTGTATGCATTTACAGGCCATTTGACAGGATATGGCCACATGGTTGCTAAATTGGAAAATGTAGTTTTAATTTCATAAAAGTAGGATTTCAAAGGTGCTGAGACAACCAGACAGTCAATGGTTGAACCATGAAAATTGTTACTAAAGGTTTTATCCAGCGTACCTGTGCTAGTATCAATCAGGTTCATAATTTTTAAATCCTTTATTATAAGGATTCTGGTAAGTGCATTACCATAAACATTATGGGTGAAGTGAGGAATTGGTTCTCCCTCCTCATTAGTTAAGCTACATATCGGTTTAGCCAATAAACCACAGCATTGCGCATTGCGCATTAAAGTCACCCAACCATAAAATAATAGGGGTCTTATTAGAATCTCTGTTGAGTGCTTAAATGGTTTCCTCAATTAGGTCGACGACCTTTGACATATCACTCGTAAAGTTATTGTTATAATAGTTAATTAAAAGCATAGTGTCACCCCATAAGCCTTTAAGCAACAATAAATTATAGTAAGGCGAATAATTATAGGAGGCAAGAACTTTAAGTCTTAGAGTGTTTTTCACCAGTGTCAGGATACCCCCTTTCGTTTGGCTTGCTCTCAAAAGGAGCGCAGGGATGTAGAATGAGCGAAAACCATCTAGATGAATGGGACCTATTTCCCAGGTCTCTTGCAGAAACATTAGAGCAAAATAGGTTATGTACTTGACCCATTCTTGATCAATCAATTTCGGGCCTAGCCCTGCAATATTCCAGGTAATGATTTTAAACTGGTCATTATCTGCTCTAGTTTGCAAAAGGTCCCCTGGCTCTGCTATGGTATGACTAGAGGGTAAATTTGGGGTCGTCCCATTGGTACTTTGTCAATCGCAAATTTCCAAGTCCTCTAGAGCAGCAAAATGATTACTAGACAGTAAGGAGGGGGTTGCTTACCTCTGGTGTGGCTAATGGATCAAAGAAAAAAGGAAATTAATGGTATTTCTAAATTCCTGTCTCCTTCCATGTTGAGATAGTGGTCTGTAAAAGAAGCCTAATGGCAATGCAAACCTTTGTGAATCAGGCGTTGGACAATTGGATAATAAATTTACAAGTTTCCGTACCATAAAATGAGACTTAAAATTAATCACTATACAGTCCATGATAAATGTTTTTTCAGCATTACCTACCAAGCCCACCCTTCTCATCATTATAATACTAGTGAAAAATTCCGACCACCCATCCATGTGCTTATTTAGCCACTGGCGAGCTTTACACATTAATTGTTCAGTTGTCTCTGTCTGCATACTTTTTAGCTCAGGAGTATTGGCCAGGATTAGCATGTAATGGCAAGCTTCAGGTGGAAGATATAATCTTGTGTAGGGATTATGCCCTAGTGCTTCTTCCTGTCTTTCCTGCGAAATGTTGCAGCCACCCTCCAACCTCGAAGCTGAATTTACTAAATCTGAGCCCCGGCCTTCGTCCAATAAAGTTCCCTGGGCAACGTGGAGTTGGAGAGATGTAGTGGCGGGTGTAATGGAGGACAATTTATGTGCGAATGGGTTAAATAAGTTGGTCCTAAAGAGTTCCTCAGCAGGGGCTGTGGGATAAAATTATGAGGGCCATTGCTCCTTGGCGGAACCCCATTGCCGTCTCTCCTTTGTATGTGCGGCTCAAGTGAGTAAATTAGAACAGGGCACTGGGATGATGTTAACTTATTGAGCAGGTTTGAAAGGGGATCCTGAACTATAAGGCTCCTTCCCTGGAGTTCTCCCCCCTAGGGTGATAAGTGTGGCTAAGTTAACTTTGATTTTGGTTAATCTCTCATTGAGAGGATGCAACAGTTGGGCAATAGTTTGTTCAACTCTGGAAAGGATTATCTCAAAATCAGGTGGAACCCCTGTATGTAGGTTTAATCACTCTCCCTGCTCCTTTTTTATTTTTAGTATGAGTCTGTCAAGTGCAATTGGACGATTAGAGCATTTGGATCGAACGCTATTTGTTGCGGCGGGTGAGGAATTAGTAATAGGCACAGATTGAGTCACATTTTTTCGGAGGGTTCATTGTCCTAAGGAAAGCCTACGCTCAGTAACTTCTATCTCCCTCTCCAAAGCATCCAACGCCCATAGGAGAAAAAAGTCCAGAGTGTTAGTAGACTCGCCTCCTTGGTTGACAGGATTGACTTTCCCCTACCCCATGGACTGAGTAGGGTCCTCTGTAGTTGTCCTGGAGAATCAGCCAAGTTAGAGGGGGGCCCAGCCCAGCCTCTTCTGGGCTCCAATGGGCATGGACGGTCCCACCCTTTGCACAGGCGTGGCCCAGGCACATCCCCGCGTGCTTCCCTCGCCACGGGCCGGCATCGTGCTTTTAAGTGCATTATCAGGTGCAGGATCAGGTGGTTGATGGGAGTTGCAGTCCCCAGCGGTGCGGCAAGCACAGGCACGGCTCGCTCCCCCTCTCTAGGCTCAGGGCTAGATTCAAGTTTGCTGGTGGCTACAAGAGCCGCGGGCTGGCATCGGTCTTTCAAGCACATAATCAGGCACTGGATCAGGAGGATGATGGGAGTTGCAGTTCCTAGGTGTGCGGCACGCACAGGCAGGCTTCTCTCCCCCTCTCTGGGCTCAGGGCTGGATTCAAGTTTGTTGCTCAGAAGGTCTTCCAGTAAAATTGGGTGTGGTGGATGACGTGGGGAGTGGGAGCGCATGTCCTTTCCTATTCCAAACATAGGTTGAGAACCAGAATAAAATTTAACAGTAGCTTCAAAAACATCCATACCTCTCTTCCACTATCAGGAACCAACCAAGTTGCTGAATGCGAGGAGATCTAACATACTCCATAAGTTGTCATCTCCTTAATATTAGGTCTGCAGCTGAACACCTCATGCTCCTGGTACCAGTAAACAGAAGGCCCCTCCTTCGACCATTATTTCTTAGCCCGGGCCTAGTTAATTCACACGGTGCTAATGAATGCCGCATATGAGTATGTAAATGTATATTTATGGCATATAGAGGGTGCAGTCTATATTATGCTGCTCCAACTTCATGGTTTACCGTTGCCCATGAAAGTTATTCTATAGCCTTGGCATACCATTGCTATGGATGAAATGGTTGATTAGTTTTACTCCAATAATTATATTGTTATGTATGGCTCTCATTGAGAGCCTCTATTGTATATTTTAGCTTCTAAATCTGATAACTCACTGCTATGATTAGGAACAGCTGATAACAAAAATCAATACCCACTGTTGTGCTGTCATAAAGGCCTTCCAGGCCAGGTTGACAAGTCTCTCTGAGAGTCGTTCAGAGCAGTGATGCTTGTCTGCTTCGAATGGAAGCAGAAAACAAGGCTACAGGAGGGAGAAGAAAGGCAGTTACCTTTGGGACAGAGATACATAACAGAGACCATGTTATTTATGGGTCCTCCTTTACTCCTCTGCCATGGTGTAGCACCTCAGACACTGTGTAGCAGTTTAAAGCAGGGGAAGATAATTTGAGGGGACCATACATAACATAGAATTATAGATGGATTGTGAGAAATCCAGGCTTTTTACAGTGGTCCCCCAATTTTTGCCCCCATTTTGACAACTAGATGCTGGTTTTCTGACTGCTAACCAGACCCATGTCCTGTGCTCTGATTAAAAGTATATTGTAATTAGGTATAATTACAATTGGTAGAGAAAACCTACCTGAAAGTCCCTAGTATATGGTAGGGTGTTGGGGTTGTATTGCGAGGGTTAGTGGGAGTCTTCATTCTGGAATGTAGAGAGTGTGGAATGTGAAGGAGGGTTCTCAGGCTGGCAGTTGCTGCCTGAGGCTCGGTGTTGCCAGATGTACAAATAAAGTGGGTTTTCCTTACCAGTGCCGCCTTCCTTTTATTGGCAATGAGCGGCAACATCGAGGGACCCACGTGTATTTCTGGTGACGGTGTCTCCCCTGGACTGCTGTGCTACACTGGGTGTTCCTGTGGCATACTGTAGTGCTTAGCTTCAAACACTGCCTGTTGGCTTGTGCGTGGCATCTCTAGAAGATCGTTGGACTGGCCAGGCCAGGCTAGTGTTCATCGGCTGGTCAGGTTGTAGATGCTGCAAATGGTTTTGGCACTTTGGGCATTTTGCAACTGCACACACTGTCCCGGTTGCGAGTGCTGACCGCTGAACGCTCGTTCTGATTTCCTGGTGGAGAGCGCAGCACACGTCCTGACATCACCACGCCCTATGTGCGGTGCCATTTTGGATCGGAGTCCCCTGGTGGAGAGCGCAGCACACGTTGTGACCTCATCCCGCCCTATGTGCAGTGCCATTTTGGATCGTGGCCTCGCATTTTGTATGAGCTTTCTGCATGGTTTGCTGCCTGCATTTGGCCTGTCCCAGCGAGGTGAGGTGGATGGTGACAGGCACACCCCGCGCTGTAGCATTCTGCAATCAGCATTCTGTGTGAAGCAAATGGTGACAGGCACACCTTACAGATTATTCCCCAGTCTTGTAAGGTACTGTGCATAATTGAACATGTGACAAGTACAGCCTGCCCAGTGTAAGTTAAATGGTTACAGGCACACCTTGTACATTGCACCTCAACGTTGCATATATTTGATAGATAATTTTGCACAGTATTTAGCAGCAACTCAAAATGAAACTGGTTGGCATTATGGAGAAGATTTCTCCACCTCTGTCATTTTTATTGGTTCCGGGTACTCCAACATTGAGTTGGGAACATTGGCATGAGGCATTCAAAGCCTACCTGGAAGCCATTGACGGGGATACTTTTACTTTTTTTTTTTTTAAAAAGAGCCTTATTAGTGTATACCTTGAGTGCTGAAGGGAGGAGTATCCTTAAAACACTGCCTGTAGAATCAGTATTGGTATGTGTTAGCACTGGGGGAGGATGGAGATTGTGAGGTTATAGATGAATATGCTTCCTTGGTGCCCACCCTTAATAAGAGGTTTAACGCCAAGAAAAATGTGGTGTTAGCATGGCCCAAGTTCTTGCAGCATTGCCAAGCCCCTGGTGAACCCATCGATGATTTTGTATCTGCATTACACACGTTGGCCCTAATGTACAACTATCGGGGCCTTAAGGATGAAATTATAAGGGACCATTTGATTGAAAAAGCTAACAGTAAAAAAATTCAAGAAATATTGATGTCAAATGATGATCCTAGTATGGAAGTGGCATTAACTATTGCAAGGAGTATTGAGCACTAGGTACATTTTATGAGGGAGATGGGCGGAAATGTGTCAACACAGGAGGTTAATTTGGTAAGAAAAATGCAGAGAAGGGAGATGTTAAACTTTTGGATAAAACACGTACAAACAGTGCCTGGGCAAATGTCAAAACATTTGGTGAACGTATTGATGTATTGTGTTTCAGATGTGGAAGCAGAATGCATGTGAGCACTGCCAAGCATTGCCCAACTACAAATGTGATGTTTTTTAAGTGCAGTAAACAAGGCCATTTTGCAAGAGTGTGTAAATCGTTCAAAGGTCAAACGGGATGGGGTGACACTATTCTTAAGTCTATTGAAGATGGAGGTGCATCTGATGAGGACAATAGTATGATGCTAATGTTGTCTTCAGCACTTCATGCAGAGAATGTAGTGTCAGCCATGTATCATGTGGACAGAAGGAATCCTCTGATTTGCGATATCGTCATAAATGATGTAAAAGTAACAGTAATGGCTGATTCGGGTTCGCCATTCACATTAATTGAAGAGTCTGATTTGCCAGAATTAGTGATTTTGGCCAATTGGAAACTACTTTGGGGTTTGACAACAAAACGTCCTGTGGTACAGTGTTTATAGCCAAGGGTGGTTCAAAATTGTTGGGATGGAATGAGCAGGGACATTTGGATATAATTCTGGACCCCAATCATCTGGAATTAGTTCTGTCCAGATAACGTTTATTGGAAATATGCAGCAACGTGGTGTGCAATGTGGATAAGTGTAGATGGGCAGCTCAGTATCCTGGTGTCTTTACACATATGTACAGCTTGGTAAACTTAAGGGAATCAAGCACTGCATTATCTTTAAGGATAATACAGTACCTAAGGTACACAAGGTAATGCGTGTTCCTCTCAGTCTCAGGAGTGAGCTCAAGGCAGAATTAGCAAGTTATGCAAATTCGGCATCATCGAACCAACTGAAGGGACAGAATGATTGGCCCCAGTTGTTTTAGTGTACAAATCCAACAAAACTTTAAGATTATATGTGAATCTCCGTGACTTGAATTCCAACATCTGGGTCGATCGGCAAACGCTCCCTAATATCAACGAATTGTTTGCATTAAACGGGCACTCAGTGATACTTGTCCTCCTTGATCAGTCGGCAGCCTTTGACATGGTGAACCACCACACTCTACTTTCTAGACTATCCTCAGTGGGTGTTGGTGGTCCCATGGCAAAGTGGCTAAAGTCATATTTACAAGACTTCTGTCAGGCTCTGCCTATATCACCCTTCTGCTCTAAATTCAAAACAATTCAAAATGGTGTTCCCCAGGGATCCTCACTCAGTTCAATTTTGTTTAATGTGAATATCAAGCCATTAATCACTCTCATCAAATTATACAAGATCAAGGTTGTCAATTATGAAGATGCAGTCAACTGATTCTTTTACTCAACAATAATCAGTTGAATTCTGTAAGGGCACAACAAATTCCATCAATAATTTTCCGGCCTATACATTAGACATTTATAATTGGATGAGCGTAAATTCCCCCAAGCTAAATAGAGGTAAAACTGATAACAAGGATCTACTTAAATAATTTCTAGGTTTGATCGAATAATACGCCAAATTTGTGGGTAATTTTGCTAGCAAGACTGTGTGTTTGCGTGAACTGTTGAAAAAAGGTGTAACATATGAACGGAGTGTTTTAACTTAACAGTATGATCACTACTGATGTCAGCAACCATGGATTGGTTGTGATCTTGATGCACAGAAGAGGTGATGTCAAAGAAGAGATTATCGCTTTCACGGATAGGGTGAATCAACCTATTCCATCATAGATAAACAAGCTTTGGGTTTATGGTGGGGAGTCCATTACTTTAGGAATTTTGTGAGGGGCAATCAGTTCATTCTTCACACCAATCCCAAGCCACTTGTGGAGCTTTTCAAAAATGGCAATAGTGGTAGAGTAATTCCTCGTATTGCGAATTACAAGTACTGAATACAAGGGTATCATTATATATTACAGTTTGTTCCTGGACTCCGAAACATTGCAGCGGATTGTTTGTCGCACCTACCACTAAAAGAGGAGGCTGATAAGGATATGGACAATGAGGATGATTTGGAGTTTGTGTGTTCTGTGAGTGCCATCACTGATGGGGTGTTATCTGAAGAGGAGTGGTGTACTGCTACCAGCAATGATGAGGTGTTGCAGAAGGTAATCAAGTATGTGATGGGGTGGTGGCCATATGCACGTGACATGGAGGATGCCAATGAACTGTTAATAGCAGATGGATACTTGCACAAGCAAGTAATTTGAAGTCCAAAGAATATCCAATGTGTATATTCCAAATATGCTATTTATTATTATCCTTCTTTAATCAAATTCGACAAAATCCAGCCAACACGTTTCATTCCAACTACTTTTAGAACTTTGTCTGGGCTGAAAACAACATAGAAAGATATAAGAAAAATACAATTCAAACACTCAACACCGACAGATCACAACACTCAACACCGACAGATCATTGACCTTTAAGGTCCAACACCAAACGCTTTCTCTCCATACCACGTTTTGCGAAAGCTAGAATGGGAGGCAGAACATTTGAGGTGGGCACCACCAAATGCTGGAACAACCTCCCCCTCCATTTACGCATGATGCAGTCCGAACAGGAATTCAGAAAGGCCTTGAAAACTTGGCTTTTTAGTCGGAATGACTAGTTTTGCGTTGTCCTTTACCTTGTTCACTGTCTGTTATAGCGCCGGGACACCCCATTTGGGGTAGCTGGGCGCTCTACAAATGCCTTTTATTATTATTATTATTATTATTATTAACATATGTACATTCAGCAATAATAAATAACAAATAAATAAAATAGAACATAGAAATACCAACAATACTATAACTGGCACATTATACATAAGACCATACCCACATCTTAAACATATATAATGCATACATTAAATATGAATGCAAATTAAAAATACACCTAATCATAACAATATAACCATATAAAATAACAACATATTTCAATGTTGCAACCCAGTGTACACATGAAAAGGGACTAAACGGACATCGAGTGCTACATGTGTAAGCAAAATCATAACAGTTAGGCTTTAAACATTAAATTGTTTATGTACATATTAATAACAACTTACAAGTGAGAATATCCACATGTATTGTATCAAGTAGTTTATAACCCCATTTGATCACCACAAATACTATATTGACCAAGTGTGTCATCCTAAAGTCGAAAGGCACTTGTGGGGCCAATGTTCTAGTTCCCACATGCAGTATGGGTGGACCATACCCATAACAAAAATATATTATTTTTTTTCTCATAAATATCTCACCTTAATGCAATCACATGAAAATGCATCTGTAGAATATGTATAAAAATAATACCAGTCCATCCAAAAAGTGGTTAATAGTGGTTCATGGTGGAATATATCAGTGTGTCACGACTCACACTGATCAGAATAATGTAAATCACCTGCACAGATAGTATAAGATGATTTCAATGTAACACAAATGCCATGAGGATAAAAAGGCAGGCCAAAACAATGTGACTCGATCATGAAACCATCTTTAAAAATTTCAAGACCACCAAGTACCCATGCATATAAACGTCACAAAAAGCTTCTAACCAAAAGTCACCACAATGAGTGCACCCAAAATGAGGGAACACAAGTCTAAAATGGAGTCACATAAGACCTAAATGTAAAAACCAACAAACGCGCTCATGTATTACGTGTCATTCAAAATGACCAGCAAGATTCAGGCATAGTATAGTATATACACAAAGCGAAATCAGGCAAGTTTGTTAGACTAATGATACCAGTGTGTGCTCCCCATGCGAAAGGGGGAAAAAGTTATAAACTACTATGGCATCCCCCATTACTCACGCAAAATACTGAACAATCCCTCGTATGTTGTAATGCCATATCTTGATAAGTATCCCTTCCTTTAAGTCATAGTAACGGAGCTAGCTAGAAAAACCAGCGCTGTGGCTCTATACTGAAAAGAATTGCAAAGGTCAATTGGTTACTGCCCGGTGGTGTAAGGCACGTGATCATAGGAAGCCTGCTGTCTGATGGTAAGAAAGTGTGGCAGCCATATTGGAGCGATAATATTTTGCCTCAAAGTATTTTAAGACCAATCCAAAATCCCTCTGCACCGCAATAATTAGCAAAGAAAGAAAGAAAAGCATGTTCTAAGCATAGATTCGAAATTGAGAACAGGGAAGGTTGTATTTATACCTTTGCTAAAAGTAGGGGTAGGTGTCTCCTCTTTCCAAAAAGAGTTGGCAAGATTCTGGATAAGCAACAAACAACGAATGAAAGAAGTAAAAAAAAACAGAACGGGGGAGGGGCAAAGGGAAAGATAGCAGCAAAGGTGGGCGTTCAAATGCACTCAAAGAGAAACTAGCGGTCCTGGGGTCTGGGAACCAAATAGATGCCAACTTGGCCCCCATGAATTGTCAATGACACTGGCAAGGACTTGGAGATTATTAACATATCAGACAGATTACTTGATGTAAATAAACCCAATGTACTGCGGACGAGTCTACATTTTTGTCCAGCACAAAGTGGTGACTTGGTTGATATACATGTTGATTTATTCAAGTTTATAAGATCATTGAAATTAAAAGAATTTTTCTTTGGAAGAACACAAAGACCTGAAATTCATGCTTCTAAAAACTTAAAATCATCATATACTATCTCTGATGTAAGTGACTTACAGTGTCTTCTCTCTGTAGAAAATGATGAAGTTATTGACATAAGATCGCTGCTATCTGAGCTTAATATAACTGAGAATTTGGATATTGATAGTGGTTCGAAATTTGTTATATCAACGCCATACACTCGCAATATTGATGGGTTTAATGAGAGGGTGACATGAATTGCAGCTTTTAAATACGCCCACCAGATTTGGCCCACATCAGCAACACAATCTATCATATGAAGAGAGGCAGACACTCTTGAGATTACGAAATGACACCAATATCGTAATCAGGGAGGCTGACGAAGGCGGCAATGTGGCCGTCATGAATAAGACGGACTACATGAATGAGATCAGTCACCAATTAAATGACAGCCGTTGTTATAAACACATTAAAAGGAATCCTACCAATGAGCTCATAATACTCATCAACATGAAATTGAGGGAATGGACGAATCCTATTTTACTATCAGATGACGAGTATTGTTACTTATTGGTTAGACAAGCAAGATTCTCCTGTATTTACATCTTGTCTAAGGTCCATAAGGGGGGTTCTTTCCACCTGGGTGGCTAATCATATCTGGTGTGGGGTCCCCTACTGAGAAACTGTCGGAATTTGTCGATATCTGATTACAGAAACACGTGACAAACCTGCCATCATATATTAAGGACATTAAAGATATCCTGGTTAAATTTAATGACTTCCCATGGACGGATGACTTACAATTTGTAACTCTAGATGTGACTAGTCTGTATACATGTATGCAAAAGAGAGTTTGGACATATGGCAGCTCGAGCCTTCTTGGATAAGAAGGGAGCTGACCATTTTGAATACAACAGTATGATACTGAACATGATGGATATCATTCTGTCTAAAAACTGCTTCATGCATGATGGCAAGTGGTGCCATCAATTACAGGACAGCTATGGGCTCCATGTTTGCTCCCTCCTATGCCTGTCTATTCATGGGCTGGTATGAGAGGGAGCACATCTGGAGCAAATGTGCCTCACCTTGGACTGAACATATATCTTTTGGGGGCGGTACATTGATGACATCATCTGCCTCTGGGCAACCCAGATTGAGGCCCTATTTGAGTATATTACCTATTTGAATAACAACCATTACAATATCAAACTTACAATGCACCAACACAAGGATGAAATTAATTTTTGGGATATCCATTTTTATGTGAAGGATGGTCTTATTCGTAGTTCTATGTTCCGCAAGGAAACAGCTTGCAATGGTGTTCTGCATACATCTAGTGCACATGCAATATCTATAATAAGGAATATTCCCTATGGCGAAATGGTTTATGTAAAAAGAAATGTAGTGAGGACACAAGCTTCAGGGCTAACATCACAGACACTGAAAAATCTTTCCGCAGCAGAGGTTATGAAGCTAGGGCACTGGCAGATGCAGAGACACTGTAGATCAGTCAACATAACAACAAAAAGAGATGTGGAGGGTCTGAACGCAACAAATTGGCTTTTATCACTAGGTATTCAACATATGGTGGTAAGATCTTCAGAATTCTAAGAAAAAATTGGCATTTGTTGTTGGATATTCTGGGCCTACATGATTCGATTGCCAGACCTCCATTGATGGTTTTTGGGAGGGGGCACACACTCGGGGACACATTGTGCCCCAGCTATCTTACAACCAATCAACAAACAGGAACCCTGGTTGCCACCTAAACCATGTGGATTCTATGTATGTAATTTCTGTAATGTAAGTCCATTTGGCAATAGCAAAATCAAGCATTTTATGTTTAACACAACTCAAGAACACAGTATCAAACACTTCATTATTTGCAACACTTGCTTTGTTGTACACATAATTGGCTGCAAATGTAACATGATTTACATGGGAAGTACGTCACGCAGCCTTAAGTTATGTATACAAGAACATCGTAGAGCACTGAGAAATTGTGTAGTGAGATACCTTATGTCTGAGCACAACAAGGTGGCCCACCCAATGATTCTAGTTTCTGGTTTCATGGTATTGACCACGTTACTGTGAATGCTCAAGGTGGTGACAGGGAATTGTACCTGAAGTAAACAGAGGCTAAATGGATAGGCCGTTTGCAGGCAATCACTGACGGACATAATACTGATAATAAATTCCACCATTTTTTGGGTTGAACCCAGTATTCTAATTCCATCATGGGTCATGACTTTTCAAACTGGAGTAATTTATGTGCCGGCGATTGTCTCTTCGTCTTGTGACTTGACCTGCTTAATATAGAGTGATCATTTAAAAACTGATTAAATTATTAGATTGGTGCTTATAAAATTTGAGGAATCATTTTAGGTTTAGAGTGAACCTCAACTGTCCCCTGACACATAGGGGATTATTAAATCATCTTCCTTGTATATTGCTTAGACTGCAGCAAGGTATTTATTTGGGTCCCATTTTGAGCAAAAAGACCCAATGGTCATATGCAGTTACTCCACTTCTTTGCCTTTCCTTTTCTCTCAACAAAATATACATTATTAGATCCCTTCCCCCTTACTCGCTGCAAAACATTCTAATTCAGAGTTAGACTTTTCATCTTGTATCTCGTGGACAAATGCACTTACTTGCCCTTCTATCTTTCCATTTTTTCATCTAAATTTAGACATACATTATTTTATGATATTATTTGCTCCTATTATTGGCCCACAAACGTTCTAATTTATGTTTAGAAATTGCTTTTCTTTCTTCCTTTTTATTAGTCCAGATTTGAACTTTACATTCTGAAATAGTTCTATGGCCTAATTAGGTACCCGGTATCTTTACTATTTTACAACTTGGGGGTCGATTCCGATCTCGTCCGGAAGCGCACCTAACACTATTCGTCCGGAAAATAATCAAGCCGAACGTGTGTTTCCCGACCGATTCGAACCTTCGTTCGAACGAGGAAGTACGATGCGCATAACTGCCCAGATCCCGACCCAGCCGTACGTACCCATTCCAGCTCCTGTTCCCCGCCCGAGCCGGATCCGTAAACGCCAAATCGAGTCGCACGGAAGCAAATATACAGCACCTTCCGGCCGGACTAGGACGATGCGCCGAACCCGTCGCTACGTCCGGCACGTCAGAGCATCCGGGAGAGGCGCACATAAGCTCCGACTCGCGCCACAAGACAATCCACGGCTACGAGACGAACAAGCCAGCGACGAGTACGAGTCGAAGCAACGAGAAACCCGAACGAGACGAACCAACCATGAATCCCATCGCGCAGGTCCTACCAATACTCTACATCTATTACCGGGACCGGTACGGACGCGTACGGCGCAGACGGTAAGTCAAACACCCACTACACAAACAAACGACACGTACCCGACATATGTCACACACACATAGGGATGCAGAAATGACGTACACTAGCAACAGCAGAACCATAGGGGTGGGATGGCTATCACCAATGCCATACACACCCATAGGGGCCTGGATGCCTACCACTACCACCACCCCTACTCAGGGGGGGCTGGATGCCTACCACTACCACCTCCCCTACTCAGGGGGGGCTGGATGCCAACCACTACCACCACCCCTACTCATGGGTGCTGGATGCCTACCACCAACACCACCCCTACACATGGGGCTGGATGCCTACCACTACCACCACCCCTACTCATGGGGGCTGGATGCCTACCACTACCACCACCCCTATTCAGGGGGCCTGGATGCCTACCACTACCACCACCCCTACTCAGGGGGGGCTGGATGCCTACCACCAGCACCACCCCTACTCAGGGGGTGCTGGATGCCTTTCACTACTACCATCCCCACACATAGGGGAATTGATGCCTACCACTACCACCACCCCTACTCATGGGGTGATGGATGCCTGTCACTACTACCATCCCCACCCATAGGGGAATTGATGCCTACCACTACCACCACCCCTACTCATAGGACGGGTAATGCATGACACAACCAGCATACTCCAACATAAGGAATGTCAGAAAAAGACATCCCTCCAACACCATGACAAGCGTGTGTAGTCTGTGTCAAATGCCTACAGCACTGAACATGACATTGAACATACAATGTGACCCCCTATCACATGTGTCACACATAAATGTGTGTGGCCTCCACAATGCAAGCAGACCATGACCACTGTGGCAATGGGGTCTAACCCCCATCATCACAGTGACCAAAAGGTAAGTGTGGGGTCCATAGCTGAAGCACATTTTGAACATTGTGGCAATGGGGTCCAAACCCCCATCATCACAGTGACCAAAAGGTAAGTGTGGGGTCCATAGCTAAAGCACATTTTGAACATTGTGGCAATGGGGTCTAAACCCCCATCATCACAGTGACCAAAAGGTAAGTGTGGGGTCCATAGCTGAAGCACATTTTGAACAATGTGGCAATGGGGTCTAAACCCCCATCATCACAGAGACCAAAATGTAAGTGTTGTCATGGAAAAAGCTGCAAATGCCAAACAGCATGGATGATTCCTGGTCACAGAACAACAAACACATCAGTGGCAAAGTAGTGCTTGTGTCCCATAGCAACATAGATTGGGTGAGGCAAACAGTGCAGTGCAAATAAGACATACCTTTGGCCATGTGCAGACAAACATCACCCATGGGGGCTGACATTGTCAACATTCATCAATTACACAATGACAGAAGTGACCATCATAATGCAGACCCACATATCTGCACCAATGGACACACAAATGTAGATATCCTGTGGAGACTGTAGATGTGAGGTGAACAAATACCATACCATGGCAGCAATGGGACATACAAACCATGATCATTGTGCTGACTGATGACCTAGGAGTCCCAGGGACAGCAGGGGAAACCCACCAAACAACATACAGCCAATGGCACACTAAAGATATGCCAATGCAGTGGTGCAGATGCACAAACACAAACAGGCAGCCTCACACTGCATATCAAACACAACAGGTGATGGGGGTGTGTGCCAGTGTCCCCAGGCAACCACACAACACATGAGGAGGCCTGAATACCAATTTCACAGATGTGTATACAGTGCCACACAAAAGTAACTCATGGATCTGATTCCCCTATGTGGGCAATCAGGCATTGTTAGATGAGAGGGAGCCCAATTTACACATGTCACACAAGCTTGTAGGAACAGCAACTAACACAGCAAGAGACAGACCCACCACAGCACTACCCCCAGGGACCCCACATTGTGGTGACACTGGCCTGCATGATAATCCCACTGTGATGACAAAGGTAGATGTTGTTCACACTGTGAACCACAGGCATGGGTCCTGAGCAACAAACTACCATCACACCTACACAAGCACAAATCAATCAGCACGGCCTGTCAGCCAAGGCCAATATGGAGGTAGGGGTCTAGCCGTGCAACAACTCTCATTTGCACACACTCAACACCACACACCTTGATCTCCACCAATGTGCAGCAGTGAAGCTCACATGGACTGGTGACATTGCACATGCACCCATGACAATCCCAGGGGTGGTGGTGGGAACTAAGATGCAGAAACCCATCACACATGGCCAGTCAACAAGACTCGTGAATGTCTGACACACTGCACAGTACGCCGTACATGGGCATGACGTCAAATTCACCCCAATCAATGGGATCCCGGCCACAGTCAAACACCAATGAAGAAGCCAAGGTCACCCACAAAGAACACACATAGACAACTTCCAACATTGCAGCTCTGACCCTGAGGAGTGGCAGCAGTCACACATACAACGTGTCACAATCACTGAAAGCTACCACAAACTGGAAATTACATGACTTGTGTAACCAACAAGTGCCAAGGGGAATCCTGACTGTGTCTCATCTGCATTTGCCCACAAACTCAGCCCTGACAGCAAACACACCTATGGATGACACCCTGATGACCAGTAATGTGCCATGCACCCACATCCCAGAGAACCCAGGGCGAAGATTTTGGGGGAACATAGGTCAACTGAGCAAGCATCACAAACAGGAACATCACTAGGGATCCCAGCCTGTGTAGCAAAATGGAAGTGAACACACACAGACATGCTCACACAACACACACCTTGGGCTCAGGCAATGTCACGGAATTACACACTGCCATGAGGGGACTCCACTCCAGTGTAAGGAAAGCTGTGCCATACGTTGTCTCTGCAGGGCTCTATCATGTCAGCAGAACACTTGGTCACTCAGTCAACAATTAGCACAAAATGAAGGCTCCCGTCACATCAGCCTGGTCATGGGAGTGTCACCGAAATCATCTGCACAGATCCAACACACATGTATAGCAAGTTGCACTGATAACACAGATGAGTCCTTCCCCATTGATGCCCAAACTTGCATGTCCAGTGGAGATGGTCACACGGTCAGGGAAATAGACAAAGTGAACAATGGCAAGCACAATAGATGTGCAGGGGTGTAAGCCACAGATGTGATATTGCAAATAAAAGTAGGAAATCCCATTGCCAATTATTGAAAACATGACACCCTCATATTGCTGCAAAGGATGACATGGATACACACCATGATAGGACACATTCCCCCTGGACCACATGGGGTCCTGCACAGTAAAACTTCATTTTCCTGATATCAAAAATCACCATCACTGCAGCAAGGGCGTGGTTAGCATCATCAACATCATGTACATCTGAAGCAAAACCACTAGAGAACAGAAAGTAGCTTTATTCAGCATATGTGGGTGTAAAATTGAAAGTCCTGAAAAAACACAAAGGCCAATGGCCAGTCCATTAGTAAAGTCCGAACAGGGTGACAGTGGCAGATGTCACCCTTTGCTTGCCTGCACTGCTACGGACCAGGTACATTCCCCTCGGAGGGGCATACGGGGGGGGCAGGCCAGGCACCGCAGGGACAGGATCAGGGCTCACCAGAAGGAGGCAGGGAATGGGTGGTGGGTGCTGGAGAGTCACTGACAACTGCAGTGGAGGTGTCTGACATGGTGTGTGCCGGCACAACTGGGGGGCATGAGTCAGATGGTGTGGGTGCCGGCACGACTGCAGTGGGCTGGGCAGATGGAGTGGACAGGTTCCCCACTGCAGTGCCCAAGTAGGACGGGGTGGTAGTGGACTCCACTGCAGTGCCTATCTCCAGGGGAGTAGAATGGGGTTCATGTAAGGTGGGCAGGACAGAGGGGGAGGACACGGTCTCCACACCAGTGGCACAAACATGCGCAGCGGGGGGTGTGGGGCCGGAAGAGCAAGGGGCAGGGGGAGAAGGCCGGATCATTTTGGGGATGGTGTATCTGTGGGTGGGGGAACCTGGGGCAGGGTGTGGTGGGGGAACCTGTGTAGTGGGTGCCTGAGGGATGGAGGAAGGAGACTGTGTGGTTGAGCTGCAGGGCAGTGGCGGGGTCTTGCTCATCCGGGTCCGGGGGGACTTGCGGGTGGGGGCCTCAGTTTGTCTGTGCCTGGGGGAGGGTGTCCGGGTGCGAGGGGCACTCCCCTCTGTGTGGGTGGACTTCCTCTTCCCCCTGTATGCTGGATCAGCTGTATCGGATGGGAAGAGGCCGAGGTCACAGAGGAAGAGCTGCTTTGTAGATGGGGTTGCAGGTGAGGCAAGGGAAGGGGTCTTGGAGGGAGAGGTATCGGAGGACTGCGGAGTGACTGTGGATGCCTGTGTGTGTGTCTGTTCCCCATCCCCTGTGGGTGTGGTATCAGTCCCCTGAGGATGCTTGCGTGCACGTTTTGCCTTTGTTTTGGGTGTTTCTGTGCTGCTCGTGTCTGTGTGTGTGCGTGATTGTGCAGGTGTGCATGTGCTTGGGACAGGTAGGGTGCTAGGAAGTGTGGATGGGGCAGAGGTAGGAGGGGTGAGGGACTGTTGGAGGAGGGACACTGCTGCCATCAGGGAGGAGGCCATGGCCTTATTGCCCCTCTGTAGGGCAGACATGCCCGATGAGATGCCCTCCATGAACGACACCAGCTGTGTCAACAGAGTGGTGTGTGCATGGAGGACACTCAGCATTGCTGTCTGCCCTACATGGAGCTGGCAAAGTAAGTACACAGACTCCTCACTCAGGGCAGCAGGGGACACAGGGGCAGGGGGTGCGGTGCCTGGCACGAAGGAGACACGCTCCCGAACACGGGAGCCTCCACGGACATCTGGAATGGGAGCCGATGGGAGGGTGGTGGTGGTGGTGGTGGCGGGGGCCAGGCATGCTAGCTGGGGTGTGGTGGCTGCTGACACTCGTCTCCACAAGGGAGTCATCCTCCGAGCTGCTGTGGTCCTCAGCTGAGGTGGATGGTGCTGAGGACTCCTCGGTGTGGCTCCCCTCGCCCTCCGTGCCACTGGGTCCCTCCGACCACTCATCGGCTGCTGACCCAGTCTGGCTCTTCAGCTCCTCCTGGTCCATGGAGCTGTCCCCTCCTGTGGCCGTGGATGTATCTGCAAACAATTAGGGAAACAGACAAACACCAGTCACCTGCACTGACCGCATACACCACAGTAAGTACAGCACATTACAGAGCAAGCCCTGGCATCCTTAGTTGAACATTGCCAAAAGTGCTCACACAGATTAGGAGAAGCCAATTGTCAGTCTGATGGTCAACCATGGCACTCACATCCCTCCTGCCCTTGCACCCATCTGTCTGGTGCCTGTCGGATGGTAATACCCCAGTGTGGACACATGCACCACCTACACAGTTGTTGGACAGTGCAGAGAACACGGTGAAGTATGTGAACATGCACACATCACATCTCTTGCCACTGAGTCAGTACAGGTGTCCGGATAAAGGGATGGCCAGAGTCTAATTTGAAATGCATGTGATGCATACCAGCACCAGACACCATGATGCACCCATGTCCTGATAGTCAATGCCACAATGGGGTGCATGTAGCACATGTCACTCCCCTGCAGGATCACTCTTAGGAAGTTTAATGCCATGGCACAGGCATGCCTGCAAAGTCATACATCACTGTCTCCAGTCACATGGGCAGGGCAGCCAGACAACTACAGTCTGCACTGTGTCACAATCCTAGGTCATGGGGAATGCAAGTTCTGTAGCTGACAAGTGCACATGTCCATCCCCCACAAACCACATCATCTGAACTCTTATTTGTCCACGTCATACCAATTGGACATATGGGAGACATGAAACACAACTCTCTGAACCTGAGCACCTCACAGTCTGCTGTGAATGAAAAACAGCTGCCTGAACTTCACAGTCGCATACACCAGTCTGCACAGTCAAGTGATCAAACACCTATATGTCACACAAGTATCGTCTCCTATGGTCACATCTCAGATGGCATGCTGAGCCCTAACCGATAAACACCCCAGTAGTCCTGACAACGAAGCCACAGCACAATGACACAGAGGCAGACACCTGAGGGAACATTTCACTGAGCACAACGTGTCAGCTGATACACGGGAGTGGGAGTACAGAGTGTATTGTATGCCATGGAGTAGGCATGACTGTCCTCCTCCACGTGAAAGAGGGATGAGCCCTGGACAGTAGGCAGGTGGCTAAGCATGTGTGACACACTTGATATACATACTCCTGAGGCCCAAACATTGTACCCACCCGCAGCATGGGTGTGTGCCAAATACCCCAGGCACATGTGGTGAGTCAGATCAGCAATTGGACCACATATCAAAGTTACACGCAGATTACATGTCAGAACTCAGGCATTGTGTAAGCAATTGACCCACCCATGAAGCCCACCACAAAGTTACGGGAACAAATGCTGTCCCCCACCTTGAGCTAAGCAAAATGCAAGGACACAGTACCCAAGTGACACAATTTCCTGACTGTAAGGGCCACACCTGGGTATCAGATGAGGAGTGGGCATGTCACAATTGAGGGACATGGGTCCTGGACCACAAGACTGATGTACTGTGGAAGTTTAACCAGGCCAGAGGAGGGCACATAGCATGTCAGACAAAGTTCACAGTGCAGTCATGGACTTACCCCCTCCTTGCTGCTGTCTGGCCTTCAGCTGCCCATCCAGGTCCGGGAAGACCACCACCAGAATCCTGAGCATGTGGGGGGTCAGGGTCCGGTGTCTGCCCCTCCTGCGAGGAGGCAACAGCTTCAGCTGGACCCATGCGATCCTCTGGGTCCAGCCCCGAAGGTCCTGCCACCTCTTCTGGCAGTTGCGGATCCGGCGCTTGTAGACCCCCACGGATCTTACTGCCCGGGCGATGGTCAGCCAGATTTCCTGCTTCTGGTGGGCATCAACCTGTGAGGATGACAAAGTGAAAAGGCCATTACTACACATGCAACATTTCCGTGCTTCACACAGTTGGATATACATGTCTCAATCACAGGGGCATATGATGTACACAGGCAGTGCAACTATGGCTATGAACAGTTTGCCAGCAGTTACCAAATGGTATCATTGCCTGGGAAGTCAGACCTTCTTGGAATGCACTGTTACTGCACTATACCTGTTCAGTGCATGTAACTACACACTTTGGGGGGTGACAACTACTCAGTGAGCATGCTAGCCAGTGGTGTGCACACTGTAAGTCTTGCTAGTCAGACAACATGCACATTTAGTAAGGCAGTGGACAGCACACTCACCTGCTCCCCTGGTTTCCCATACAGCTTGCTGTACTGTGGAAGGAGGCTGTCCAGCAGGGCCTGGTTCTCCTCAGTGCTGACGGCTGGGGCTCTCTCCACAGTACGTGCCATTGCAGTAGCCAGAGGATGCATATACAGCAGCAGTGGTGGTGGCAGATGTCGTCCTGGAGCATGTAGTGCAGGCAAGTGAGCTCTCAGGGGAACAGCCAGCATTATATGTGTGTTGCAGAGGCAGATACTGTCCCATGTGTCCAAAGTGATAGGTCCAAGTCGTTTGCATCTTCTGAATCTGGCCAATCCATGGAATTGCACCACTTATACACGCCCACAGCATCCTTCAAAAGTTCAACTTCATGACACCCATGAATTTGCAACATTGTTGTGGGTGGCCAACTGAATTCACTGCATCAGACTCGTTAAAGCTTTGAAAACGCGTCCATTGCCATGTCAGGCCATAGCCAATGCGTGCGCACCGATCGGACCATTGCTGTACGACGCGTATTTCGAAAAACAACACGCATCCGTCCACATCAAATGAAATGGCCAATGCGTGCACACCGATCGGTCCATTGCTGTACAACGCGTACATCGGATGACAACACGCATCCATCCACATCATATGCAATGGCCAATGCGTGCACACCGATCGGTCCATTGCTGTACAACACGTACATCGGATGACAACACGCTTCCATCCACATCATATGCAATGGCCAATGCGTGCACACCGATCGGTCCATTGCTGTACAACGCGTACATCGGATGACAACACGCATCCGTCCACATCATGTGCAATGGCCAATGCGTGCACACCGATCGGTCCATTGCTGTACAACGCGTACATCGGATGACAACACGCATCCATCCACATCATATGCAATGGCCAATGCGTGCACACCGATCGGTCCATTGCTGTACAACGCGTATTTCCATCCACATCATATGCAATGGCCAATGCGTGCACACCGATCGGTCCATTGCTGTACAACGCGTACATCGGATGACAACACGCATCCGTCCACATCATATGCAATGGCCAATGCGTGCACACCGATCAGTCCATTGCTGTACAACGCGTACATCGGATGACAACACGCATCCATCCACATCATATGCAATGGCCAATGCGTGCACACCGATCGGTCCATTGCTGTACAACGCATACATCGGATGACAACACGCATCCGTCCACATCATGTGCAATGGCCAATGCGTGCACACCGATTGGTCCATTGCTGTACAACGCGTACATCGGATGACAACACGCATCCGTCCACATCATGTGCAATGGCCAATGCGTGCACACCGATCGGTCCATTGCTGTACAATGCATATTTCCATCCACATCATTTGCAATGGCCAATGCGTGCACACCGATCGGTCCATTGCTGTACAACGCGTATTTCCATCCACATCATATGCAATGGCCAATGCGTGCACACCGATCGGTCCATTGCTGTACAACACGTATTTCCATCCACATCATATGCAATGGCCAATGCGTGCGCACGGATTGGTCCATTGCTGTACAACGCGTCCCTGTACAAGTCACTCGCTTATGTCACCATGGTTGTCACAGGTGAACGTATGCCAGCCACAATTACTTGCCAGGGACTCAGGGGCACACCTACAACACCACAGCCTGTCCACACTGTATCCTAAGGCATGTAAGGCTGCATTACCTGTGTGTGTATGGGGGTCAACATGTTGTTTTTTGGTGGCACTTGGGGGCAGCCACTCCCAGGCTGTGCACATGTTCATGGGGACAGAATCCTTTGTGTGTTGTGCACATGACCACTGTGATGTGCAACTGTTCAGTTCAGGGCATGTGGCATGGTCACATTTCCAGGTTGTGTATGTGTATGTCATGTCACATACACCCTGAGTCCCATGTGGGAAGGTATGTACGTCACAGGGTGACCCATTGCCACAATAGTGATGGCCCTCCACAGTCTGTGTGCATGTTGTGTTTCAGATGTCTATGATTCAATGTGCACAATGGGAGACAGTCTCCACATCCACGTTGTTTGTGCATCTACTTTGATGTTGTGCGTTTGTGTGTCACAGACGTCCATGTCTGTCCTGCAGAGGCAACAGGGGCCACTACCTGTGGGAGTCATGGTTGTTTTTCTGATGTGTACATGATACGCCATGTCATGCCAATGTCCATGTGGCAATATAGGGTCCCTGGGAATCTACCTGTCAATGAGCTGTGATGCCTGTGGCACATCTGTCCTCACTTGTCACTGTGGTGTGTGTTTGGAACGTGACAGCAGTACATGGGTACTGTGACACAGCCTAATGATTTCCCATAGCACGACCTGGAACTTGTTGTCAACACATGTTGAACTGTGATGTTTGATGTTGGCCATTTAGGTGCCATATATGTCCATACAGAACGGCACACACATCAAGTACTTGTGTCTTGTAATGATGTATCATGTGATATTGAGTATGGTCAATGCCACATATGTGGGGTGACTGACAATCTTTCTTTGTTCACCTATGCACTGCAGGGCACCAGCTGTCCATAGACCATTCCCTGACCTTGCAACCATGGTTGAACGTGACTGCATCCGACGGTACCGCTTCAACAGGCCGCTGATTGAGGAATTGACGGTGCGGTTGGCCCCACATTTGCAACCTGGCCGGACATACCCTACAGCGCTGACCCCCAAGGTGAAGGTGATGGCAGCCCTACACTTCTTTGCCACCGGTACCTTTCAACACACTGTGGCGTCTGCTGGTGGGATGTCACAGACCATGTTCAGCCGTGTGCTACGCGATGTTTTGGAGGCAATGTTGAGATACCTGAACTAGTACATCTATTTCCCTAAACGTCAACAACTCACTGACGTCAAGAGTGACTTCTATGCCCTGGGGAGGATGCCACATGTCATTGGCTCCATTGATGGGACACATGTGGCTTTGGTACCACCACAGGCACATGAGCAGGCATACAGGAACAGGAAACATTACCATTCTATCAATGCTCTGGTGGTATGTCTTGCAGATATGACCATCTCACATGTGTGTGCACATTTCCCCGGTTCTGCACACGATGCCTACGTGATGAGGAGTAGTCGCATCCCGAGGTTGATGTCACAGATGCAGAACCAGCGTGCCTGGCTTGTCGGTGTGTACTGACTTTTTACCATCGTGTGTGTTCTGCAATGTTGTATTCCACCCTCTTTACCCAACTCAGCTAATGTGCAATTGTCTGTATGTAGGTGACTCCGGATACCCCAACATGCCGTGGTTGCTGGCACCCCTCAGGAACCCTGTGACACCAGCCCAGATGCGCTACAATGAGGCACATGGTCGGACCAGGAGAGTGATCGAGCGGACATTTGGTCTCCTGAAGAGCCGCTTTCGCTGCCTGGACAAGACAGGAGGGGCCCTCCCATATGCCCCTGCAAAGGTGTGCAAGATTTTCATCGTCTGCTGCATGCTACACAACCTGGCAGTGCGGAAGGAGTTGCCTCTCATCCTGGATGACGATGACCAACATCCGCCACCTGTGGAGGATCCTGGCCTGGGCCACGATGCCAGTGATGATGATGATGATGATGATGGTGATGTCCGCACACAGCTCATCACCAACTTCTTCAGCTGAATGTGAGTATACAGAGATGTCATGTCAATGATTTGAGTTTGCATGATATGTGTTGGTGGTGCTCTGTTGCTGTTTGAGTGTGGCCATGTGCTACTTGACTGTATGCGTGCACCGATGTGTCCTTACAGGTAGTCTGTACTCCCCAACAGTGTTGACATGCTAACTTGGTTTTGTGTAGGTATCTTGTGACATGTATTGGGCATGAGTATTGCAGTTCTGTCCTGTTCTTCAGTGCTTTTGACTGTGTGTCATGTCTGTCCTTCACAGGGTGCTTTCAGAGTTGTTTGGTCCACTCGGATCCCCAGACACCATGGTTCAACTTCCAGGGTGGAAGCAGTCGTTTCCCTACAGGTGATGTGCACCACACCCCTGGACTTTATTTCTTCTACAATTGTTGACTGTGTGGCCACTGCCACGTGGGATTACCTTGCATCTGTAGTGGAAACAACATGTTGCAAATGTGTAATAAACCTGTGCTTCACTTTGGGATGTGCGTTGTCTGTAGTCACACATCTGACTGACATTTGCTTACTGCACCTGTGGGCTAGTTAACACAGACTGTGAATAGGTGTGGTGTCTGTGCATTCCACTGTATTTCCTGGCAACATCAGTGTAGGCGATGAGTCAGATGGCCCTGGTGTGTATGTGTTGTGTTGCCCTAGTGATGTGTCTCCCTCATATGTGTCACGTCTCCATGACTCACATGACGGTGTTGAACTTGCTGTAGCAGTTAGCATGCACAGTGTCATTTAGCAGATTATCATCTCCATGACAAAAACAACGTTGGAATGACAACAGAGGCAAGTATGGTGTATTAGTGAGTTTATTTACATACATGTGTGAGGATAGTGCACAGGATGGTGGGTGCTGTACATTGGGATTGGAATCCGAAGTTCCCAGATGAGTTGGAAGTGTTGGTAGCAGAAATGTCCTGAGTAGAGTCCACAGTCATCTGATGCATTAGTCCAACTTAAACTCCCCATGTCATGTGGGAGAGTTGTGTTGCATTTGACATGGTGAACAGTTTGCACACAAAGGAGAATTTCCAGAACAGGTGTTGGGTTCCTGGGGGATGTACATGGCCATCGACCTCTCAGTTGTCCTTCCTCGGACGGCCCCTCTTCTTTGGGGGGGGACCCTCACGTGCAGGCCGCTGCGGTGCAGAGGACTCTCCACCAGAGTCATCCTCCCTCCCTGTGGCAGTTGCAGTTGTTGCAGCACCAGATGTTGTGGGCACACAGGGAGGTGTGGCCATGTTGGTGCTAATCTGGCGGAGGCATGTCAATATGTCCCTCTGCACCGCTGTCAGTTCTTCCAATGTGTCCCACTTGGACTCCATGCCAGACATATGTGTCTCCACACAGGACATGTGTGTCTCCACACGGGACATGTGTGAGTCCAAGCGGGCATGATGGGCAGCCTGCTGCTGTTGAATGTCCTTGAGGATCCCCACTACCTGGCTGACCTCTCCGGTGCTATTCTGGTAAGCATCAGCAATGCGTGCCAGTTGTGGGTCATCATACAGTCCAGACCCCTCTGCAAACAGCGACCTCTGCCTACCACCCCTCCCACCACCCCTGGCCACACGTGCGGGACCTGCGGTGGCATGCACAGGTGACCCTAGGCCCCCTTGGGGGTTGGTACTGGGGTTGTTGTCCGTTGCTTCACGGTGGGCCGGGGTCCCTGTGCTGTTGTCATTGGTGGTCCTTGGTCTGTCCGTGTCGGCGGGGGTGGTCTGTGTGTTGGCAGTTGTTGGAGGAGTGGGTGCAGGTGGTGCAGATGGTGGTCCTGCTGGTGCTGCATGATGACTCACACCGGAGGGGCCAGGTAGGTCTTCGCCATCAGAGGAGGGCAGAGGCTGTTCCACACCAGAGAGCTCAGGGTCCCCCGGAGCCTGGGACAGGGACTCCTCATCGTCTGCTGCTGTGTCCCCATCATCACCTGTTTTTGGAAGAGACACACATTGTATGTTATGTTTCTACAGGCATCAATGGTTCAAACACCTGACAGTTGTGACTGTACCTCTGGATGCGGGCCTGTACATTGCATTGTCCTAAGTTGTCACAGGCAGAGGTTGGTATTGGTGTAGCACATTGTCCTGCCAACATGAAGCATTTCAATGTGAATGTTGAGGTGTGTGCATGGCCAGCATTGGTGGTATTTGGTTGACATCCGGACCTCCTTCTCCCTCCAGCCCAGTCATCCCACCATGAAGCATGCCACCCTTGCAGTGGGTGCAGGTTGACTCTCAGGATGTCAGTCAGTGGTGTCCTGCTGTTGGTTGGTGCCCAGTTCCCAGCAGGGCCTTGTGCTCCCCACAACAGAGCACCATTGTCAGACATCTTTGAAGTGGCTTTTCACTCCCTGTGAGGTGTGCATGCTTCAGTGTGAGCTTGCTGGGCCATGTGGGTGGGGGATGTTGAGCTGTGACTACCACTACCATCATGCTATTGCCTACACCCCCTTCCCAGCATGCCCATACTTCCTTCCTTTTGAGTGGACTTCACTGTGTGTGAGTGTGACAGCAATGGCAAGATGGCTGACAGTGGTGTCCTGTTGTTTGTTGGTGCCCAGTTCCCAGCAGGGCCTTGTGCTCCCCACAACAGAGCACCAGTGTCAGACATCTTTGAAGTGGCTTTTCACTCCCTGTGAGGTGTGCATGCTTCAGTGTGAGCTTGCTGGGCCATGTGGGTGGGGGATGTTGAGCTGTGACTACCACTCCCATCATGCTATTGCCTACACCCCCTTCCCAGCATGCCCATACTTCCTTCCTTTTGAGTGGACTTCACTGTGTGTGAGTGTGACAGCAATGGCAAGATGGCTGACAGTGGTGTCCTGTTGTTTGTTGGTGCCCAGTTCCCAGCAGGGCCTTGTGCTCCCCACAACAGAGCACCAGTGTCAGACATCTTTGAAGTGGCTTTTCACTCCCTGTGAGGTGTGCATGCTTCAGTGTGAGCTTGCTGGGACATGTGGGTGGGGGATGTTGAGCTGTGACTACCACTCCCATCATGCTATTGCCTACACCCCCCTTCCCAGCATGCCCATACTTCCTTCCTTTTGACTCTGCTTCCCTGTTGGATAGTGTGCCTGTGCTGACAGGATGGCTGACAGTGTTGTCCTGGCGTTAGTTTGGCTACAAGTCCCAGAAGTGTCCCTGTGCTTCACACAGCATAACCCAGGGTGGTGGTTCTTGGTGGGATATTTAATTAGAGTGTGAGGCAATGCATTCTCCCAGGTGAGTTGTGTGGAGTTTGTGTTAAGGGTGTGTGTGAGAACAGCTGCTGGTAACTATGGTCAGTGCTGTCAGTCCTCCTTCCCACCCAGCCATATATCCCACCATGGAATGTGCTTCCATTGCAGGGAGTGCAAGTTTGCTTTCAGGATGTCAGACAGTGGTGTCCTGCTGTTGGTTGGTGCACAGTTCCCAGCAGGGCCTTGTGCTCCCCACAGCAGTACCCAGTGTCAGCCATCTTGTCAGTTCTTTTCCACTCCCTGTGATGTGAGCATGGTTCACAGTGGTGTTGATGGGCCAATTGTGAGGGTGAGCAATATCTGTAACTACAACTCCCATCATGCTACTGGCTACACTGACTTCACCAGCATACACATAATTCCTTCCTTTCAGTGAGCTTCCCTGTGAGGTGGTATTCTAGTGGTGGCAAAATGTCTGACAGTGTTTGTTGGTTAAATTTGTGCCGCTGCCTTGCTCTATTTGTTGTTGAGTTTGTACATGTCATGACACAGTTACATATCACTATGGGATGGCAGGTATTGTGTTTGTCTAACTAACATACACATCTTGGGATGATTATGTTTTGGTTACTGTGGCTTTGCTAACGGTGCATGGTTTCACTATCCCCTTGACAGTGATGTGTGTGTATTGTCACACGATATTGGGTATATTGGTTGTGTACTCACCAGGCTCTGGGATGTTTGCTAGTCCATGTACGCTCTCTGGTGGTAGGATGGCCCGCACCTTCAACTCCCAGGGCCTGAGGTATACTGGTTTGGCAGGAGGGCCACTGCCGGTGCGATGGCTCAAGGTGTAATCCTTCTTGAGTAGGGCCTTGACCCTCCTGCGCACGTCATACCACCTGTTCTGGATGTCTTCCTTTGTGCGCAAACATGGTGATTGTGCATTCACCCTATCGATGATCCTCTCCCACATCTTGGTTTTCTGCGACATGGGGGTCTGTTGGACCAATGTACCAAACAACTGTGGCTCTACTCTTAGGATTTCATCTACCAGGACTTCCAATTCACTGTCTAGGAACTTTGGATTCTTCTTTGGGGGCATGGTGATGGGTGGTGGTGGGGATTGATGTGTGTGTGAGTGTGCAAGTGAGGGTGGGTGAGTGTCAGTTTTGCTGGGTGTATGTGAGGGTGCTATTAGGGAAGTGCTAATGGTGTGTGGCTTGTGTGATGGATGAGTTGTGAGTGTGTCTGTGGTTGCTGTCTGATGGTGTTCTGTGCTGGCAGGTCTGTTGAATTTGCAAAGGATCATGGTAGGGATTTGTGGCCTTTATATGGGTGGAGTTGTGGGTGTGTCTTTGTTCCATTTCCCCCCCCCCAGTATTTATTGACTTTGTCATTGCTTGTTTGGCCCTTTTTTTTGTATTTTTTCCTTTGTAGTTTTGGGGCATGTAGGAGACGTTCTTCTGACTGAGTAGGACGCTGCAGTTGGCTCGTGCGAGCTTCTCCGAGTCTTTCAAGCTGTGTTTCTGCTGTGTTTTATGTGCGGTGTACGCGTCGGTCGCGGAGTATTGGGTTGCTTCGGCTCGGTTTTGTATGCGTGTCGGTCGTACGGCTTGAGCTCCGTGCGACTCGGTATGGTTTTCCACGCATTTCATCGTACTACGCGGGTCGGAGTTCACGGGTACGTTTCGGTCGGGTTCATTCCTGGTGCGTGTCGGTCGGTTCGATTCGCGTGGTTTTCCGGCCGGATAGCTGGTTTCCGTGCGGTTCGGTCTTTCGGCTGGTGTTCCGTACGAGTCGGTCATGATTCACATGCATTGCATCGTACTAGGCGGATCGGGTAGCGCCGGTACGTGTCGGTCGGACTAAATTCCCGTACCGAGTCGGTCGGTACGTTTTCCGGCCCGAATCGGAATCGGCCCCTTGGTGTTTATTATTTCCGTATTATTATTGCTATTGGCGTTTATATTGCAACTATGATAATAATATAGGATTCTATTCATACTATATTATTTATATGGTATAATTGTTATCTTATTTACATTTCCTTATTCGATATTTAGATGTAAGTTTGCTAATATTTTCGGTGCAGAGGGATTTTGGATTGGTCTTAACATACTTACATGCAAAATATTATCACTCCAAGATGGCCGCCACACTTTTTTTTTTATTTTGCACGAGTTATAGAGGATTCCATAGTAGCTTATACCTTTCCCCCTTTCGTATGGAGAGCACATACTGGTATCATTAGTCTAACAAACTTGCCTGCTTTCGCTTTGTGTATGTACTATACTATGCCTGAATCTCACTGGTCATTTTGAATGACAGGGTAACACACAAGCATTTTTGTTGTTATTGCATTCGGGTCTTACGTCACTCCTTTTTGCGACTTGTGTTTCCTCATTTCGGGTGCACGCATTGTGGTGACTCTTTGTTGTAGGCTTTTTGTGATGTTTATATGCACGGGTACTTGGTGATCTTGAACCTTTCTAAGATGGTTTCATGATCGAGTCACTGGGTTAGAGCCTGCCTTTTTATCCTTATGGCATTTGTGTTACATTGAAATCATCTTATACTATCTGTGCAGGAATTGACCAGTGATTTATATTATTGAGATAAGTGACACACTGATATAGTCCACCATGAACCACTATTGATCACTTTTTGGATGGACCGGTATTATTTTGATACATATTCTACAGATCTCGTTCCCTCCCTAAACACCAAGCTCATATCTTGGATTTTTAAGAGATAGGCAACCGGATGCTGTCTTTTTAACAGAGACTTGGCTCCATGAGGGCTCAGCCTCTGATGTAGTAGCTGCCCTCCCGCCTAACTACACTATTATTAGTAAAGATAGGCAACATAAGATAGGTGGAGGCATGGCAATTTTCTACAAAACCACATTTGAGTACAAGACAGAAGATTTCACAGCTCTGGACTGTGAAGCCTTACTCTTTAGACTCATGCTTATGTCTAAATTTACTTTTTCTGGCATATTGTTGTACCGGCCCCCTGGCCCAGCAGGAAAAAGGGTTCTATCTTTCCCAGATCTAGCAGCCCCTTACATTCTGAAGGCTGCAAATTTTACAATTCTGGGTGATCTTAACCTTCATTTAGATGTCCCTAGATGGACTAAAAGCAACTCGCTTATGGTTGATTTGGGGGTTATGAATTTGAGACTGTGAAACACTACCCCCAACCATGTATCCAAACATCTGCTGGATCCTATTTTTTCAAATTTGTCTGACTTTATCAGTCTCCCTCACCTCCCACTATCCTGGTCTGATCATTTCGCAGTGCCTTTTATGCTGGAAGTGGCGTCCCGACTCACGGCGCCCTGTTCGGCATCAGAGTGGCAAACTAGAAGTTGGGCCAAGCTGAATGTTCCAACACTTAATAAGATTCTGGAAGACAGCAGACCTGATCTCAAACAAATCTCTATGAGATCAAGAGCTCATTCACAAATGGCTTATGGAAGCAGTAGAAATACACCTTCCTCTCTCAAATAAATGCTTGAGTAGACAATTGTCCCCGGCAGGCTGGTTCACAGATAGGCTAAAATGGTAAAAAATAGGTGTAAATCATTGGAAAGGCGTTGGAGGAAACACTACACTGAAGAAACTAAAATTGTATATAAAAAGGCCTTAAGTGAATAATATAGTCTTTGTAAAGCCTCCTGCACAGATTTTTACTCCCAAAAGATCTTACAAGCTCAAAACTGTGGCAAACCTCTCTTCAAAGTGGTAAAGGAACTATCCGGCACTGGGAAATGGACGACTTCTCCTGCCCTCTCGCACGGTCAATGTGAAGAACTTGCTCTTTTCTTTATTGACAACGTTGAAAATATACATGCTATGAAGCAAAAACTTACAGGATGCCTTGCCAGAGGTAGTTGACTCATCGAATATTAGACGGGATCCCGTTGCAACCGACCCAATAGTTAAGATCAGATCCTCCCTCAAACTGGATTCCTGGGCCCCCCTGGGTTTTACCTCCTTCAATCACTTTCCTCAAATCAGGCTCCCCACTTGATCCCCTACCCCCACATGTGTTGGGGCAGCTGGATCCTTCCATACTATCGATGGTAATGGAGCTTATAAATGCTTCTTTAAAGGAGGGCCTAGCTCCCCATAGATGGAAACATGTCACGGTCTTCCCCCTCTTAAAGAAAGCTAATTCTGACCCTTCCATTCTGTCCAACTTCTGCCCTATTTCGCTGCTCCCCATTTTCTCAAAAATCCTGGAGAAACATGTTAATGGACAGCTGGCCTCCTTTGTTGAAACCCAGAACTTTCTTCATACCTCTCAATCGGGCTTCAGAACTGGTTTTTCTACTGAATCCACTCTTTTGGGGGTGACAGAAATGCTACGGTACTGCTTAGATGAAAGTGAAACTGTGGCACTCATCTTATTGGATCTCAGTGCCACTTTAGATATGATGTCCCATCATATCCTATTGAGAGCCCTACAGTCACTGGGCCTGAACTGAATGGCCTTGGAATGGTTTAGTTCCTTTCTCAAGGACCGAACCTCCAGGTCTCTTCAGCGATGGCCAGTTCTAATTCCCACACCTTCCCTTATGGAGTCTCACTGGGCTCGGTGCTGAATCCGCTGTTATTTAATATATAAGTTCTACCCCTAGCGGAGATGGTTGAAAGTGCTGGACTGTCTCTCTTTTCCTATGCTGACGACACACAGATTGTGTTTTCCCTCTCTTCATCACAAGGAAACATACCCTCGGACCTTAACTTGGGATTGAGCAAAGTTGCCCTCTGGATGCAGAACAATCTGCTTAAATTAAATGGAGATAAGACCGAAATTATGATCCTAGACAAAAGGCATGATCTTTGGGGGCCTCAACAATGGCCCCCCGAATTGGGAGCTCTGCCCACGCCTGTGAATAGCGTTAGGAATTTAGGATTCATTTTGGATGAATCTCTGTCGATGAAACAACAAGTAGCCAAGGTGTAATCTACCTGCTTTGCTGATTCCTCTCCCAGCACAAAGAACAGTGATCCAGGCTCTTGCAGCTTCAAGACTGGATTACGGTAACATCCTTTATCTGGGAGCTGATAAATCGACCATTCAGAGGCTACAGTTGGTGCAAAATGCAGCAGCAAGGCTTCTTAATCGCCTACCTAAGTTTACCTCTGTCTCAGGGATTAAACGAGACTTATACTGGTTGAAAGGTGTCGAATCGGGTTAACTTCAAAGCTCTGTGCTGTATGTTTAAAATCAAAACAGGTTCGGCCCCTAAATACTTGAAGGACCTGGTTCAGCTTTACCACCTTCCCGCCCCTTGCATTCCGCTCAACATATCCGGTTTGTGGTTCCAAAAATCAGATTAGCCCGTATGAGAGCCTGGTCTTTTTTCTATCTTGGACTGACTTTATGGAATTCCTTGCCAGCCTTCTTGAGAGATGAGACCTCTTTTCTCGCCTTCCGTAAGGGCTTAAAGACCTGGCTGTTTTAATCAAGCTCTTCATGTTTTCCCTCTTTCTCTCCCTACCCTTGCCCGGTGCCGGGAAACCTCTTGAGGTAGCTGTGCGCCCTACAAATTTGGAAAATAATAATAATAATGAGTTTTCATGCTATCGCATTAAGGTGAGATTTTTTTTTTTATAAATATATTTTCGTTTTTTGGTACGGCCCACGCATACTGCATATGGGAAACAGAACATTGACCCCAAAGCGCCTTTCAACTTTAGGATGACACTCTTGGTCTATTTAGTATTTGTGGTGATCAAATGAGGTTATTAATTACTTGATACGGTACATGTGGATATTCTCACTTGTAATTTGTTATCAATATGTGCATAACCAATTTAATATTTAAATCCTAATTGTTATGATGTTGCTTACATAGATAGAGCCCGATGTTGGTTTAGTCCCTTTTTTTTTACGTACACTGGGTTGCAACATTGAAATATGTTGTTGTCTCAGATAGTATTATTGTTATTATTAGGTGTACGTTAAATTTGCATTCATATTTTATTTATGCATTATACGTGTTTAAAATGTGGATATTGTCTTATGTTTAATGTGGAAGTTATACTATTGTTGGTATTTCTATTTTCTATTTTATTCATTTGTTCTTATTAGTGTTGAATGTACATTTGTGTGGGTGTTTAGTGTTTGAATTGTATTTTTTTATATCTTTGTATGTTATTTTCGGTGTGCAGACAGAATATCGAGTTGAAAATGTCGAACTACAGAAATATCGAGTCCTAAATATCTTGAGTCAAAAATATCGACAGCAAGAATATCGTGGGCAAGAATATCCATTTTAAGGTAAGAAATATCGTTTAAAAAAATATAGAAGTCATTAATATCGTTTGCAAAAATATAGTTGTTTAAAATATCGATTTTTTTATTAGTGTTATGTATTTTAGTATATATTTTAAATGTATGTGATGTATTTTTTTTAATAAGAATTGTTTATGTTTTTTACTATATGTGTTACATTTTTAGTAGTTATCAATTTTATTTTAAATAGACTTTGCGTTTTTTAGTTCCGTAGCGGGTTGTGGGTTTATAGGGGAACAGGGTGGGAAGTAATTTAATTATAATACATTAATGATTATTTTTTATTTATTCATATTTATTTAATTGAGATTTTATAGTGTTAAGTGTAGGAAGTCATTTATTATTAATTAATTATTAATTGGTTGTTAATTAATATAAATGAATTAATTGCTAATTAATTATGGTACTTGTGCCATTTTTTTAGGTGGGGGTTGTGGGGTTTATGGGGTAAAGGGTGGGAAGTATTTTATGTTTAATTAATTATTAACTAGTTGATCATTAATATTAATTAATTAATTGAAATTTAATTAGGGTAATTGTTTCATTTTTGTGTGTGGGTTTTAATTTTATAGGGGTTAAGGGTGGGGAGTACATTAATTTTACTTACTTTATAATTAGTTGTTAAATACTATTAGTTTTTTAATTGAAAATAAGTTTTAATTGTGTAATTCATTTTTTTACAGTTTTAGGTGTGGGTTGTGGGGATTTTAGAGGTAAAGTGTGGGAAGTTAATTAATTTGTATGAGTTTTAATTTTGTTTGTTTTAATTAATAATATTTCTTTAATTGGTAATTAATTATGTGAATGATGGTAGTACATTTGTTTTAAATTTAGATGTGGGTTGTGAATTGTGTGGTGTTATAGGGTAGGAAATAAAGCAACTAAATTTATGCAATAATTAATGTTTTTGTTTTGAAATATTTTCTAATTTAAAATGTATTTGTTTGAAAAAAAATGTTTTTATTTAATATAATATTTGTAGGTATTTGTGATATATATTCAACATTATAATATGTTTTTATTATTTTAATTTTTAATATTAAATATATTTGTATTGACAATTTTAACATATTTATATATTTATTTTTTTTGTTTGTTTTTTAAATATTTTTTTGTTCATATTTTGTTTGTTTTTAATTTTGAAGTGACTGGAGTGGGAATATTATTTGTTACCCCTCTCCAATCCAACACTTTCCCTACTGCTACACTGATTGGAGTGGGAATAGTACATTTTATCCCGTCACTATCCAACACTTTCCCTATTGTTGCACTCACTGGAGTGGGAATAGTAATTTTTACCCCTCCGCTATCCAACACTTTCCCTACTGTTGCACTGACTGGAGTGGGAATAGTAAATGTTATTCCTCCGCTATCCAACACTTTCCCTGTTGTTGCACTCACTGGAGTGGGAATAGTAATTTTTCCCCCTTCGATGTCCAACACTTTCCCTACTGTTGCACTTATTGGAGTGGGAATTGTAATTTTTACCCCCCCCCCCCGCTGTCCAACAATTTCCCTACTGTTGCACTGATTGGAGTGGGAATAGTAAATTTGATTCCTCCGCTATCCAACACTTTCCCTACTGTTGCACTCATTGGAGTGGGAATAGACATTTTTACCCCTCCGCTATCCAAAACTTTCCCTACTGTTGCACTGACTGGGGTGGGAATAGTAATTTGTACCCCTCCGCTATCCAACACTTTCTCTACTGTTGCACTGACTGGAGTGGGAAAATTAAGTTTAAAGATTTTTAAATAGTTTAATGTTTTAATTTGTAATAGAATGTTTTTTTAATTAGATTTTATGTTTTATATATATATATAAATATATATATGCATATTTACATTTGTAAATTTTTAGATAATTTAAAAATTATAAAATGATTAGTTACGTTTATTTGTTATATTTGTTAAAATGTATATTAAATCTAATTTATTTTTTTAATTAATTTTATTATTTAATATTTATTATTTTATTTGATATATATATACAAATCGATATTTTGTACAGCTATATTTTTGACCTATATATTTTGTTTTCGATATTTTTGTACTTACCTGTTTAAATATAGGGAGTCGATATTTTTTTTTCAAGAACAAACTTAATTGGTTTTCTTTTCCCCCCTCCGATGCCAACATCGTGCACAGGGAGCTATTTTGTACATATATAGACCGAGATGCAATATTAGCATACATAGACAATGTTGTTCACTTTAGGTTAAACAGCGTAAGTGAAACTATAAGAAAAGGAGGAGGAAGAAGTAAGAAGGGGAAACAACAAAGGATAAAACAAAACAAAAAACAGCTGCAATAAGGAGGATAAGAGTATTGTCCAGGTCCCTGAATGCCGTCTCAATAATCGAATCCCATCAATAACTAGGTAGCCGCGTACACAAACCCACTTTAGCTATGGGGCAGAACCTCTACGTCTAGTGGTGTGGGTTGTGATGTCTGCTTCAAAACAATTCCTCTAAAATCTGCCCATCGTTGCCAAATGCGTGTGTGTTTTTGAGGGCAGCCACAAGCTTTATATACCGGCTGCTCCATCCCCATGCAGAAATCCAGCCCACGCTTCCAAACCCCCAATAAGAGTGGGGATTGTGCTTTCCAGGGGCGAGCTATGTCCCACTTGGCCACGGTCAGAGCCAAGTGCAATAAATTACGTTTATATCTGTTGCCCCCGATGTCCTCCGCAATGTGCAATAGCGCTAGCCGCGGTGGGGTTGGTATGGTCCACCCCAGCACCTCCGCCAGGCATCTATGTACTCCCCTCCAGAACCTATCAAGGGCCGAACATGTCCACACTGTGTGTATAATGGTCGCTTCCTCCATCCCACACCGAAGACACATTGGAGAGGCAATGAGTCCAGCCCTGTAAAGTCTCACCCGCAGTGTAATATGCTCTCTGCAGATATTTTAGCTGTATTAACCTCAATTGTGAAGAGACAGCAGCCTCCTGAGGAGACTCCAGCACCTCTCCCCAGTCATCGTTGTTGATATGGCCTAAATCAGCTTACCAACCTTCTCTAAGTGACTCCAATGTCGATGCATTCTGGGTGACTAGCGTTTGATCAATTTTAGATATTTTGTGATCAATTAAGTCCCCCATAAGGAGTTTCCCTTCTAGCGGACTGAATTTGGGAAGGGCTGAAAGGTCCCTAAGAAAGGGGACAATTGTGTGAAGGGACTGTAAGTATTTGTAGAACTGGGTACATGGCATGGAATATTCGTCCTGAAGATCTGAGAAGGATTTGAGAGAGAGACCCCGGAGCACGTCTCCAAGCGTGGAGATACCGATTCTATCTCAGCCCCAGAAACCCTGTAAGTGTTGCAGATGTGGAAGAAGACAATTACACCATAACGGGGCTTCACCTGTGAGATGGTTCAGCCAGTCGATACGGCGGAGAGACTGACGTTAAGTTGCCAGTACCACCTTGGAAGCCGGGGGGAGGACATGGGAGTTGACACGATCATAAAGGTATTTATGTAGAGACGGGTCATCCAGTAGCCACCTTTCCAATGCGTAGTCCAGCACATCTCTGGGACAGTACCGCCAGTCATTAATAACTTGTAAATGACAAGTAGCATAGTATGACTGAATGTCGGCGGCTGCAATTCCCCCACAGTAAGTGGAGAGAAAACATTTGTGGAGAGCCATCCTAATTGCTCCACCTCCCCAAAGGAACCCGTTCAACATGGTGTTAAACTGTCTAAACCACGACTGAGGCATGGGGTAAGGGTGATTTTGTAATTGGTATAGGAGCTTAGGAAGAGATACCATCTTAAAGATTGCCCCGCGGCCTTGAATGGAAAGGGGCTAGCCCGCCAATAACTTTAGCTCCACCTTGATCTTAGTGAGAACTGTGTCAACATTAGGTGCCCTGGACAGCTCCTGTTTGTCTGTGATGAAGACCACTAGATATTTCAGTCCCTCCCGAGTCTGAGAGAGATCAGAGGCCCATCTGTAATCCCTCGAGGACCCACGCAGAGGCCACAATGTGGACTTATTCACATTCATGAAGAGCCCTGAGGTCTTGCCAAAAATGTGCATAATTTGAAGAATGCGGGGACCAGATGATCTGGGCATCCACCCGAACCCAAGCTGCCAGCGGCTCGATGGCTAGGGTGAAAAGTAATGGGGCGCATGGGCAGCCTTGTCTGGTGCCCCGACTAATTGGGAATGATGAGGACACCGTGCCGGCTATACGTACGGAGGCGGTCAGCCCGTGATAAAGCATGCGAATGTATGACATGAATGTGGGGCCAAAATGTTATCGTTCCAGGAGGATAAATAGATATGTCCAACTGACCGAGTCAAAGGCTCGGTCAATGTCTGCCAAAAGAAGAGCTGCGGGGCAACCGAAGCAATCAATGACCGCAGTCACGTTGTGTACCCGACGAATGTTTTGTCGTGCGGCTCATCGGGGCATGAACCCAGCCTGGTCCAGATGGACGAGGTCCGGTAGATGAGTCAGGAGTCTGGTGGTGAGCGCTTTGGCCAAGAGCTTTTCTTCCACATTTAAGAGGGAAATTGGGCGATAGGAGGCATGAAGTTCTGGAGGACGACCTGGTTTCTGAAACACGACAATTTCTGCATGTCTCCAGTCGGGGGCATGAATGTGGTCTGAACGGCTTCTTGTATAGCCGCTAGATAATGTGGGCCCAACATGGCCATGTAAGCTTTATAGAATTCGCAGGAGAAACCGTTAGGGCCCGGTGCTTTTCCTGAATGCAAATCAGTTAAAGCAGTAATCAATTCCTCTAGGGTCAGAGGGGCCTCAAGTGCGTTCCGAGCCTCCTCAGAAAGGGCACGCGGGGGGAAATCCACAAAGAACTGCTCAATCTCTGAGGTATCGAGAACATCACGGGCCGTGTATAACGACTAACCCTGGGCGTAGTTTGCGTAGTCGCGCTACGCGAAGCTACGCGAAGACGTCGAAGCGCTACGCGTAGCTTCGCGAGCGTGCGTAGCTGCTTGGCGCGCCCGTTCGCGATGCGTTTTTCTTGCTCGGGAACGCGTTGTTCGTGTTCGGGACGCTGTTTGCGTGCTCGGGGGCGCGAACTTACCCATGCGGTCGCCTATGGGCGCGGCCATTTTGATTTTCACTTGTCCCGCCCGTTCGCGATCCCTTATTTCCTGTTCCGGGTCGCGTATAGCGTGCTCGCAATGCGCATTCCATGTTCGGGAACGCGTTGTACGTGTTCGCGACGTTTTGTGCATGCTCGGGGAGAAATATCGCGCGAACTTACCCATGCGGTCGCGATGGGCGCGGCCATCTTGTTTTACCACTCTATGCTATGGTTCTGGGCCTGCTTTTCTATCCTCCCTCAATCTTTGCAATCCTTAGTTTTTTACACTGTTTTTCAATTTTTCTTTATTTCTTACCTATCTCTCTCTCTGCCTAAGTCTATATTTTGCATTTTTTTCTACTTTTTACTGTGTTTTTTTACTTTTCAACTGTTTTATATAACTTTCTTCTTTAAGCTCCTACTTCTTCCCCTAACTTTATTTTTCCCTTCTAACTTTTCTTTTTCACCTCCTCCCACCCCAGAACCATGGCGAAGGGTAGCAGCAGCGGGTCAAAGGGCAAGGCGCGTGCGCCCAATCGCCGCCTGCCTTGCGGCAGACTGCGCCCCGCAGGGTGCAAGCCCGCCAGCTGTTTACGGAGGAGGAGGTGGCCGCCCTTGTTTTTTTTATTCAGCGCCACCTCCCCTTGACCTTGGCAGCAGGCGGCAGGCCAGGCTCCCGTTACCCGACCCAGGAGCGTCACCGCCGGTGGGCGAAGGTGCGTCGGGCAGTGTTTCGCTGCTCCGCGGTCCGGCGCACACATAACGAGCTGGCCCACCGGTGGTCAGACATTCTTGACCGGGAGCAGGACCTGTTGGACCTGCTAGGTGTCGAGGTCGTGGGGCTTGGTGAGTAGCCAATATATATAGTAGTATAAGTATTGTGATTTGTGTATACATTTTTTACAAATAACAAGAATAATGCTGCTTACATTGCAGGTAAATTACGTTTCAAAATCTTCTGTGATTGTAGGACACAGGTGCTGGGCGGTACTCTTACTTTTTTGCAACTTTGCGCTCGCTTGTCATTATTATGTAAGAGTTTACTTTAGAGAACTTCAGTTAGGTAATGCTATTGCTAGAGAGACTGTAGTCCTTCCTTTGTCCTCCTGTCAAATAGTGGTGGATGGATTTGATACTAGGTTTAGTTACTATTAGTTGATAATTTTTGAGCGGTGTGCGTGACGCATCCTCTGTCACTGAGTGCTGCTTACCCCAGTCCTTAGTAGAACCTTTTGTAGTTTGTTTAGTGAGTGGTACTGGTAAGCTTAGCTTAGCAGTGTCAGTCAGCTGCAGAACATCAGACGCAACCAACCAACAATTTGGTGTATGCATTATGCACTGACTTTATGCATGTGTCCTCCTTCTCATCTATGCATTTTTGATGGAAAAAAAAATGGAAATGCAGGCTTAATGAACAATTGGCCCGCCTGGAATAGGTGGGCTAGGTCAGGTGGTACTTAGGCTTAGTTAGTGTTCTGGATTTTATTTGAATCAATCAGAATGGAACACTGAATTAGTGTTCCCCAATAAGTAGACTGTCCATGAATCCCGCAAGCCAGTAGGCGATCGGATTAGATAGGTCAATTTTATTGCAATTTTTGTTTCCTAAAACGTTTTTTGAGCGTTTTTTTAGATAATTTATTTGTTTCACAGCAATCATTAATGTTTGTGTCTTTCTTTTTCTTTATTATATCTTACATGATCACTGATCTGCAGCACCCAGGGGCAAGAAGACGGGGTCCGAGTCGGCGGGACAACCACCAGAGGACCGCTCCTCTACCGAGGGCCCTGCTGCTGGTCCCAGTAAGTCCTCCAGTGGTTATATTAACAATTATATTGCCCTAACTTTTACTGGACCTTATTTTTTCAGAACTATTAATTCTGGCTCCACTCCCTAATTATATTTTTTACAAAAGATTCTTTGATCTTGACTTGACTATCTGTTTCTAAATTCTGGTTATCCCTGCCTCTAAGTTGTAACTGCCTCTGCTATGAATGTCTGTACTCGGTACTACTACTATTAGTCTGTCGCTAAGCTTGCCCAGTTTGCATTGCCACTCTTTATTGTACGGTTTTGAATAAAACTCAGATTGACCAATACTAATAGCTCTAGCCACTGAGTCCAGTCCTTTCGGTTGTCCTCTTCTAGGCTTCTTAATCTTGAGGCTTTGACAATTACCACAAACAAAATGCACAACCAGCTATTTGACTATTTTTGATAGGATATAGTACATACTACTTGGATTCTGCACAGCCCCATGCAGAACTATGCACAATGAAAGAGGATGTTGGTGATGAGAGTTTGGAACTTGGACGTTACTCACACCTCAGTCAGAAGTGAACCCACAATCCCCTGAACGACTAGCTAGTGTCTCATTAGGTCCCCGAACCCCCACCCGAAGATACCCAATGATTATGATTCCACAACCCAGAACATAACACACTTTCGCTCACTCACTCGTGTAAGTCCACCACCACCACCACACCAAATACCACAGAGTCTATGTGTAAGTTCAAAAGGTTTATTTTCAAATGACAACCTCTGTATGTTGTTGTTCTATAAAATTCAGTGTACTCCAGCCAGCTCCAACAGCAAAATGCATAAGATTAAAACAATAAAAATTGTTGCAACAAGTGCATGATGATATAAGACAAAAGATCTGTGTGAATTCTGGGCGACTCCTCACCGTAGAACGTAGAATTACTGGTTACATGCATCATTCATAAGCTCTGCAAATCTCTGGTTCGTACTCGTAGAAGGGAATCCTCTGCCTGAGAAAAATGGTGCGTGTTAATGCAAGCATTTGTCAGTCCTGCCAAAAAACTGTAACATGTTACCTATGGCTAAGTAATACGGACTAACGGAACTCCATAACAAAGTGGCTTGTTTTCCGACCTCTTGTACGCAACGCTCAGACAGTAGCTGTATGTGCTCATGTGGGCTCAAAAAGGCGTCTTACTGTTACTGCACAACAAGCTGCGAGGTAACATGCGCAAAAGACATGAAGCGAAAAATGGTTGCATGGCTCAGGCTAACTTTGCAAAGAGTAGAGTATAGTATAATAATGACCTTAGGGACCATAATAACACTACTAGTGTCTGTCTACTGACTGTACTCTAGTACCCGATTTGGACTATTGAATGTGATTTATAATAATAATATGTATTAACCTTTTTTCAATCTTGCTAGTGAAAAAGAATAAATAGGGGAGGTGTACAGGCATCTAAAAATGTGTCATGTTTTTTCTAGGCGTACTACCGACCACCAGTGCCGGTGGGGCCAGCGGCGATGGCGTTGCGGCCATTCCGGAGGGGGCAGGAGATACAGGGGGTGAGCCAGCAGCAGTGGCGGGCGGTGGTAAGTTATATTCATGACTTATTGACATTGCACTAGCTGGAAGGGTGTGTGGAGTGGACTTCACTCACTGTACTGTTGTTGAGACTTATTAGGTATGAAGTTGTAGTGAACATTATACAACGGTTAATAAAGAAGACACCCTTTACTTAGCAGCATGAGCAATGCAGTAGCAATAGCATTACCAGCGTGACTTCATTAACCAATGGCCTCTTATATCTGACTCCAACTCAGCTGTGAAAGTTTTATGGAGGAGACTAAAAGTCAGATCAGATGACCTTGATGGATGTGTTGAACAAAAAGGGAAAGAAGGGTGGAAGGAGGAAGGGCGGGCGAGATTTAATATGACGACTGGCAGAGAAGGATACGATGGAAGCATGGATAGGTGGCTGATAGGAATCAGATGCATGTGTTGTTGAAGGATGGGTGGGAGGTGAAAGAAGAATGGATGCCTGCCTGGGTGGAAGACACAGTATGGGTGGATACTGTGGATAGCAAGAATCATCAGCGGTGTTTGGGTGAAACTCTAAGCCAAGGCAAGCAACGGAGTGAGTGGACGCATGCGTTGTTGTTGGTGAAACAAAGTAACGTTTGTGGAGAGATTAAGAAGAATGATTGACATTTACTTAGAATGGATGGATGCCTGTATGTATTCATCATAGACAGCATAGGTGGAGACTGTCACGGGATGCACAGTTTTAGGGAATGTTAAAGAAACCGCGCCAGCGTACCAAAGCCGATGTGGGGAGGGGCAGGGTGGGGGTAGTAGTAAACAATGTATTACGCGGGCAAATACAGGTAACTTTACTGTAACATACAAATAAATAAAGTGAATTTCATTGTGCGCACTGCACCGCCAAATGCGATGCAGTGTGCGCAACAAAATTAGTTTCATTTATTTATATGTTTACTTACCTGTAATTGGCCGTAATCCATAGTTTACTACCCCCATCCTGCCCCTACCCACGCCACCGCCCGGCCAAACTCCCCGAGTCCCACCAACGACCGCTACTGACCTTATGTCGTTGTCCCATATAAAAGCAAGGATCATTGGATCAGATATATAATCTGCCTTTTGTAGTAGCCAAGGCACTGTGAAATTGAGCAATTGCCCTCCATGTAACAGAGAGAGTATGGCCAGTGCCACCCGTAATAGAAAAATATGAGCTTCCCCACCTGCAAACAGTAGTAAATCAAACTAATGTGACTCTGCGTCATGACTCGTATGTTTGTCTTGGCTTCAAGCATAGATGACCAAGCTGGCAATGCCGGCTACAACCAGGTTATGTCATTTCCCTAAACTAGAGATAAGAAGAACACTGGTGTACTGTGTACTGCTTGGAGTCCATAGTGCTAGTATAATGCCTGAAACTCCCACAAATGTTAGAGGCCGAGGAAGTGGGAGGATAGATAGATTATTACCACAAATGTTATGTACTGTGCTTCTTGCTAGTGCTACTGTGCCATTATGTGTTGAATTAATTTTGTGTTACTGTTTAGGTAAGAGTACTGGTTACAACAATATTTTTTTCTTTCTTTTCCCAAGACAAACCATCGCGGAAGGAGTTGGCAGTCAGGGCCCGGCGCCGGAAACTGGAGGCCATATGCCGGGAGTACCGGCGGCTGGTGGCTCTGGCGGATGAGGAGGCGGCAGCAGCTGCAGCCTCGTCCGATGCCCGGGCCCCAGCCAGGCCCCAACTCCAGCGGTACGGGCGCCGCGGTCTGATAGCCACCCGCCGCAATTCATTAGCAGCCAGCACTGCTGTCCCCCATTGTGGATGCCACTGCAGGGCATTCCGCAGGAAGATTCTCCTCCGGATGGCACGGCAAGAGGAGCAAATGGAGGAGCGGGTGAAAATCCTGGTGGACAAACACCTCAAAGCCCGCCGATTATAACATCGAGGACCCTGTTGCTTTGCCCCTTTTTATTCCTTGTTTTGGTGGGTGGGAATTGGGCATTGGGGTTTCGGGACATTCTTTGGACTTTTTCGTTTTGGACATTGGTTGGGGTTAGGGAGAGGGGTGGGTCAGGTGTGGGATAGTTTATTTTTGTTAGGGTAATAAATTATATTTATACTTAAACATACAATGTTAATGTTTTGTGGGGGTTACTGTTTTACGAATTAACGTCACATTGGTTTCCTTGCTGCTGCAGGGCCGCAGCCAGTGTTTGATTTAAATAATCTGCCGATGATGTATAACAAACAGATAGATGCGGTACCCCTCACTGAGTTATTTGTCCTACTAGTATTCTACCTCCCACCAAACTTATCTTACCTGTGATTGATGATGACTACGTTCGGCACAGCGATGGCTGCATGGTTTCCATAGAGAATGTAGAAGATGCCATGGTTGTGGTGGTAGTAGTAGAGTAGACACTGGCAGTAGCATTTGCTAAAAAAATAAAAAAGAGACACTCACTTGCCTGAGAAAAACTGTGGGAGGAGTAGTCGAACGAAGTGAAATACAGTACAGAAGACGACTGCCAAACAAACAATATTGCAGTTGCAACTGCTAAAGTCAAATTAAACATAATGGTGGCGGGGAAAGCCTAGTACAAGAAGTTATAAACTGCAGTTGTGCTGTCGAGTGAGTCACTTAACTTAACACAATCGTAATTCGTAACCTTTACTGCTGTGTGGTAGGAGTTTGATGATTAATCAAATCAATGACGGCAATTAATTATGATGTACTACTATTAGCCGTTGACGGCTTGCACAATGCACATAGACTGAGCATGGGTGGCCAAGCAGAAGAAGCTCCTCGCCCTGCCTTGCAATTGAATTAGTGTTGCTTTCACCACATCTGCCCCAGCAAGCGTGTGATCAATTGGTGTACATTTTATGTAGTCACATCACACCTCAATATAAATCACAGCCCGGGGAAGAGGGTTAGGGTTTGATGAATGGATGGGAAGGGGGTTTGGGGAAAGGTTTGAAAATGAAAAACAGTACTCATGGACAACAAAAGCAAAGCGCAATCTTGGCAGACGACCATGATCTTATCCAAAAAATCAATAAAGCGAGAAAAGGGAAATGCATGCGTTAATGATGATGAAGATTAGATAACTTGATGGTTAATGAGTAGTACTTAATAACTCCTACTAGACAATTAGACAGTACAGGGCACCAGTATATTCTATGCAATTTGCCTTGCCTGTAATATGCCCTCAGAGACCCAAATTCCATGTTGTACTGGGCTTACTTGTAAAGATAGCAAAGACAATTAAAAAACATTTGTAGGGATCAATTAGCAAACAAACACACAACACACAGTCCTAATGATTGCAGAGAAAAAGGATTCAAATTAATTAAAAGATGAATGATGAATGATACTAAAGTTACTGTATTATCATGCTAAAATTGTGGAGTTGAATCTCGTCCTTCCTCTTGGTCCTATCTTCCATGGACGCTCCGCACATCAATCTTGGTGGCCTTCCTGATGCCGATTGGTAAGGTAAATGTGAGTTGTGTCTCCCAGTATAGCAAGCACAGGGTAAAGGCCGGCCTGTAACGTCTAGATGGAAAAACAAAAGGGGTATTGAGAAATCAATGAATAAAAAAAAAAACATCATTTATGGTGGAGTCCAAGAAGAGAAGAGAGAACACTTTCAGAGTGAGGCGGCTTGGATATATCGTGTAGATTCTGTTTACAGCATTAAGCTACAACAACAACAGGACAGAACAGGCCCACCACAGCACCAGCCCGTGACCCAACCTCCATTTACCTTAATTTTTGACATAGCCAGACAAAAGGCATACACAGCAACTTAGCATTTTCCTAATTAAGTGACAAAATCAATGCGCCGCTGTCAGTCATCACTACACTCGACTAGACCACTACATGGACATGTAGGTCTGCTGTGTTTACTACTTTCTTGTTGAATTGTTGTGTTTATGTTTACCTTATGCCACTTCATGAAATGCAGTTAGTCCTTGAATCATCTCCGATCCAACTGAATGACCGCGCGCGAAAAGATAGTATGGTCATCATCATGGTGTGGTACGTGTTGTCCAACTACAACTCAGTCTGTATTGACTCCGATTAAGTCCATATTCCATATTAAAAAATTGCAACAGATATTGGCCTGCACCTGCAGTAGTAGGAGTACAATTTGGTTATTAAACAACAAGAAAGGAAACATTGACTGTCACTGACTTACTTGAGTCACTTTGTAGATTAACTAGTAGAGTAGAGTTCGACTTCATGCACAACATCAACAACAAACAACAGCAATCACTCAGAGTCTGCAAACATCCAATGCATTCCATCATTACCTGTCTTGCTCTTCTCTTTGGCTGTCAGATCATCAGATGCCTAGTTCTGACATTTTTTTTTTTTTTTTTGCGGGGCAGTGGCCTCATCATTATTACTCCAGTCTACATTCATTTTGAGTGTTAGGCGCTGTTTCGGTTTTCGTCTTATTCATCTGTGGCACTTCTTTGTCACAGTTTAAGTTGCTTCCCATGGTCAGCACTGTGATGATGGTCCGCGGCCTGTGTAGTGCTCATTGCTGGTCATTTGAGTTTGCACAAATGTCAGCAAGTTTCTTCGAAGAGTCTCTTGTCTTTCTCTGCCAAGTACCTTCTGTCCTGACAGTGAGGACCTTTGGTTGCCTGCTGAGGCTGTAGCCTTCGGACACTGATGAGTTTCAGCTCGAAAACAAAACGGAGGATAGCTATAGTAGTCACGTTTCACTTCTAATGGAGGCGGGACTGGTAAAGGCAACATTTCTTGTACTAATGTCTGGCTTGATGGAAATGTACTCGTGCGAGACAGGAAGATGAAGCAGGACTCTGAAGAGTGGACAGTTAAATGCACAGACGTGCAACTCCAATAGGGAAATAAAAAGAAGACGGTGGTGATGGTTTTGTTGTGATTTGATTTGAACCAGAAAGACAGATACACAGACACATAAAGGAAGGAAGAAAGCAACAATTTGAAAGCCTAGTTGTCAGGGAAGAGGAGCTCGTCCTCAAACTCTGGTGGTTCGGACAGAAGTAGGTCCTGTAACGCACTATTTACGTCATCCAAGTCGCTCTGCTCTTCCTGCTGTGATTCACGTATTTTGTAATCCGGTGGTATAAAGTGCTGATTCATTTTGATCATGGTTAACCTCTCCACGCTTTGGGCCGAGAGACTGGTCCTTTTCGAAGTTACAATGGCACCAGCAGCACTGAAAACACGCTCAGAAGAGACACTTCTGACAGGGGAAGCGAGATACTTTATCGCCAGCCTGCTGAGCACTGTCCATTGGCTTCTTTTCCCATACCAATACACCAATGGGTTTCCATCCATGAAGACCTCTGTTGGGTCATCCAGATAGGCCTGGACCATCCGCTCAATGTTAAGGGGTGCTCGGATGTGCTCGGCCGGTTTTGCCTTTGCATCAGCACTGGACTTACCATACCCCTGCTGTAGAAACCAATCAGTTGCACATTGTGCTGTGGATGATCCTGTTCTTGATGTTATTGTTGGTGTAGGTGACTGCTGGGAGGCAAATGCACTGCCCTCAGGCTCCGAATATAACTTGACTCTGGATGCCCTGTAGTACTGGTTATGGCCTGTGGTGGGGGGCCTGTAATTAACAGCCGTTCGCTTTCGAAAATAGTTGCTTCCTTAGCTATCAAAGTTTTGTAGTTGGCAACATCCACTTCCGAAAAGGAATTACTGCCTTGCTGTTCAGAAATACTTTGTACCGTGGATCCAAAATTGTGGCACTAATGTAATGTGGTTGTGACAAAATTTTATTTTTAATCCTTGTATTTTCCGATAAGCGAGCGGCTAAGGTCTCCGCCAAATGATATGCGTCTTGTTTGTCATCCACACCTGCGTACGTTTCAGACACATCCTTCAGCTGTTGCTCTAGCATGTGCAACAATGGGATAGCTTGGCCCATAGTACAGTCCTCCCTGCTGACTTCACGTGTGAAGATCTCAAAAGGAAGTAGCATCTCAGTCAGGCATTTAATGAGGTCCCATTGAGCCATCTCAACGGTCATGCCTCTCACAGTAGGTTCCCCTATTCTTTGCATGACATAAGCATTGAGTGGTATGTACAGTTCAAACAGACGATCAAGCATGTAATAAGTTGAGTTCCAACGTGTTGGCACCTCCTGGATGAGCGCTTTGACTGGCAGTTTATGCTCACGTTGAATGACCCTCAGCTGCTTCCGGGCTTTAAAAGAATGGCTGAAATGTGTGCATATTCTTCTGCAGGTGACCAGTAAGTTGCTGACTTTTGATTCATTTTTCAAAAAGTCTTGAACAACAATGTTAATGCAGTGTGCCAAACACGGGACCCTGAAATAGCCACCATTGCGCATGGCCAAAACTACATTACTGCCGTTGTCCGTGGCAACAAAACCAATCGTAAGCCCTCTTGGGCGCAGCCACTCAAAGACCTTGGTGTTAAACTCTTCCAAAATGTTTGCAGCAGTATGAGATTTCTCCATGGCAAACATGGCTACAGTTGCATGTTTGCGAGTGGCATGAAAAATCTCTGCAGTATCAACACCAGCAGATAGCTGTTCTCTAACACCCACAAAACTGATCCAGTGTGCAGTGATGCACATGTAATCTGTGGCTTGGCAACTGGTCCACATGTCTGTAGTCAGGTGGATACTGTGAACAGCACTCTGCTTCAAGGCCTTTCCTAGCAATTCCAGCACGTCGTGATGTAGTGCTGGAACTGCAACTCTGGCAAAATAGTAGCGGCTGGGAACATGCCATTTTGGGCAGATGGTTGACACAAATTCCACAAAACCCAACCCTTCAACAAAAGAAAAAGGGAGAAGGTCCAGTGCTAACATTTTAGCCAGCTTCACATTGTACAAACGTGCTATTGGGTGGTTGCGTTCGTACTGCCCCTCACCCCCAAACATGCTGATAATGGTAGGCTGCATGGTTTTCCTTTCTCTTAGGCTCAACGCACTTTTTGGTAGTGCGGACCTGGTACTTCTTGGTGTCTCCGGCTGACTCTTACTCTTGTGCCACTGAGATGTTGCTGAAGATGTGTGCAACGTTAAGACTGCACTGCTGGGGTCAGGGACACCTTGTGTACCACTAGTGAGAATGTCTCCCTGTCCTTCCTCTTCCACCGTGATCGGATCTTCTTCTACTCCTTTATCCCCACCAACACCAATGGTTGCAGTTTTTTTTCTGTCGCGAAGGTGGTCCTCCCAGCTGATCAAGTGGTGTTTTTTCAGATGGGTCATTTGGCCTCCGGTACCATAGTTTGTACCAAGCTTACCACGAATAACAGTGGTATTACAAATGGAGCATATAGCAATGTTCTCCTCCTTTTCGCTAACCGTAAAGAAGTCCCAAACTGGGGAGCTTAACTTTGGCCTCCTGCTGGAGGTGCCACTTCCAATGCCGGATGATCTGTAGGGTGTGTGTTGAATTTGACTCTGTGCTGCTGTACCACTACCTACTCCTACAGAGGTGGTGGTTGTGCTGGATGTAGGTCGCTGCCGGGCCTTTGCTAATGCAAATATGGAAGCTGTAGGTCGTGTTGGTGTTACCTGTGAAGGTATGCGTGCTACATCCCTCGCAGCGATTTTGGATAGAGTAAGAATGTTGGTCTCCATCTCCTCGGGGCCGGGAGTGATGTTCGTGATGACTGGCTCGTCGTCATCATCATCATCATCTTGCTGTTCTACATCGACCTCCATAAGTGTAAGGCTTTCTGGAACCTTCCTTTTCCCTAGCTTGGTCTTGGAACGTGGCTCCCTCTCAGACTCAGTTTGTGGCTTCCAAGTGGCATCTAGATCATCAGAAGGGGGCTTGGCGAAGAACTCGATGGACTACCCCTCCTTTTCCTTGCTGGGGATTTGGAAGACAATGGATCTTCTGAATGAGTGGCTTCTTCTTCTACCTCTGCATGAGGCTCAATTTCCTGAACTGCCCCTACTTCAGGAGGAACAACAACTACTATTGCGGGCGGTGGTTGCGGCTGTTGTTGTTGACCACTTATCTGCTGTGTTTCCTCCTGCGTTGATTGGGTACTACTTTGAGATAGCGATAAGTTTATCTCCGGCTCAGCATCACTGCTTTCCACCATTAGGCTGGCTACCTCTTCCCCACTCATGTGCTTGGCCCTGGGTTGGTGGGTTGGGTCCACTGATGCGGATGTGCTGCCCCCAGCTTGCCCCCGGACACCGCTGCTGCAGGCACAATTTTTTTTTCCCCAAAAAGGTACTGGCCGGCACACCAGACTTCAGTGTCACTTGCTTCTTCTGTTCCTTCTTCTTCTCAATAGCAACTTTCTTGGTACTGGAGGACCTGGTACCTGCTTTCTTTGGGCCCATCTTCTTCAGATGTCAGCAGCACTCAGTTGCAGAGATGTCTGGTCAGGTCACACGTCACGTTGTGTGTCCAGCAGCAGGATGTCTGTCTGGAAGTGCAACAGGCAATGATGAGAGACACACCTCCTCCTCAGTCTTTGTGCACCTAAAAGCAAAAAAGCCAGAACATCAGTCAAACATAGCACAAATCAAACAAATAGAATATAGAACTTAGTGTGTGGTGGCCTCAATTATTAAATTTCAGAAACTCTTCCAACAACAACACACAGTGTAGCCATTTGTGAGACGTTGACAACAAGGCCAGGGCTTTCCTGGCTACTGTACACTCTGGAAGAATAAGAATATTAAAGAACAAAAACTAAAATGTACTGGAGCATGTTTGTCCTAAATTTGTGCATCACGTGTGATGTATTATATAGCAGCATCAGGGAGCTGCAGCTGGCAATGGGGATGGATTTGGAAGCAGTAAAACAAGAGGAAAAATGGAAAGACACGCAGGCCTATGTGGCAAAAACAGCACACTAATAACTACCACAACAAAATGGCCCCCAGAAACATGGTGACTCACAGGCACAAGGCACGGCAAACAATGAACTCAAGCAGGCCTATATATGGACAGACAAAGGATGCCTTATAAAACACACACAGCTTTAATGCAAAAACTAAAATCCACATGGCTAAAAACACTTTGGAAAGTTAGACAACCACTACAACAACACAATTATAATGACACAGTACACACGCAAAAAAGGCATTTATTTACCACACCCAATAAGTGAAATAGTCAGACCCTCCAAAAAAAGCCACATTTCGCAATTCAATTTAATCTATTCAATGCCATCCATGGCCTAAATGATGCCAAAATTCCACAGACTACACAGAAACAGTTTTATGCACCCATGGTGACTACCTCTGGGCCTACTGGCATACTGGGCCGCAAGCTTGGAGGCCTATGGCAAAAGCACAGTGGCTGGTTTAACAAAATGGCCGCCGCCCACATGGCCAGGCCACCCAAAATAACAAAAAGTGAAGACAAAGGACAGGACCAGGCAGTTGGAGACTCTGGGAAACTTGCTACCTCTTGGAAAAAATTGTAAAACAAAAAAAAAATGACTCCTTGATCACCAAACTACATCTAAATGACAACCTGAGGAGTTTTTTGTGCAAAATGAACTAAATCAACATTTTCGAGAAGGTTTAATGATGCTCGAGAGATATTGTTCGCCAGATTGTAAATTTTGCGTGTTCGGCATCGCGATCGTCACAAATTGTCGTTATCGCGCGGCGAAACGTACATTGAGCACGCGAAGAAGTTAAAAAGTGTAAGTCCGCGTTGTCGCGCAGTGCGGACTTGCCCAAAGTCCGCGAGCTGAACGCCCAGGGTTACCTACTGGCTGAAAAGGCCTATTTATTTAACAAACACCACAAAAATAAAATACGCCCCAAAACCACTTTTACCAATTCAAAACAATGCCATCCATGGCCTCAATTATGTTACAATTCAACAGACAACAAAAAACAGTTTTTATGCACCCATGAGGATGACTACCGCCGGGCCTACTGGCACACTAGGCCGCAAGCTTTGAGGCCTATGGCAAAAGCACAATGCCTGGCTTCACAAAATGGCCGCCACCCACATGGCCAGGCCACCCAAAATAACAAAAAGTGAAGACAAAGGACAGGACCAGGCAGTTGGAGACTCTGGGAAACTTGCTACCTCTTGGAAAAAATTGTAAAACAAAAAAAAAATGACTCCTTGATCACCAAACTACATCTAAATGACAACCTGAGGATTTTTTTGTGCAAAATGAACTAAATCAACATTTTCGAGAAGGTTTAATGATGCTCGAGAGATATTGTTCGCCAGATTGTAAATTCTGCGTGTTCGGCATCGCGATCGTCACAAATTGTCGTTATCGCGCGCGCGAAAATGTACATTGAGCGCGCGAAGAAGATAAAAGTGTAAGTCCGCGTTGTCGCGCAGTGCGGACTTGCCCAAAGTCCGCGAGCTGAACGCCCAGGGTTACCTACTGGCTGAAAAGGCCTATTTATTTAACAAACACCACAAAAAATAAAATACGCCCCAAAAACCACTTTTACCAATTAAAAACAATGCCATCCATGGCCTCAATTATGTTACAATTCAACAGACAACACAAACAGTTTTTATGCACCCATGAGGATGACTACCGCCGGGCCTACTGGCACACTAGGCCGCAAGCTTTGAGGCCTATGGCAAAAGCACAGTGGCTGTTCACACAAAATGGCCGCCAACACATGGACAGGCCACCCAGAACAACAAGAAAAGGAACACAAGACAGACAATGCAGGCCTATGGCAAAAGCACAATGCCTGGCTTCACAAAATGGCTGCCACCCACATGGCCAGGCCACCCAAAATAACAAAAAGTGAAGACAAAGGACAGGACCAGGCAGTTGGAGACTCTGGGAAACTTGCTACCTCTTGGAAAAAATTGTAAAACAAAAAAAAAATGACTCCTTGATCACCAAACTACATCTAAATGACAACCTGAGGAGTTTTTTGTGCAAAATGAACTAAATCAACATTTTCGAGAAGGTTTAATGATGCTCGAGAGATATTGTTCGCCAGATTGTAAATTCTGCAAGTTCGGCATCGCGATCGTCACAAATTGTCGTTATCGCGCGCGCGAAAACGTACATTGAGCGCGCGAAGAAGATAAAAGTGTAAGTCCGCGTTGTCGCGCAGTGCGGACTTGCCCAAAGTCCGCGAGCTGAACGCCCAGGGTTACCTACTGGCTGAAAAGGCCTATTTATTTAACAAACACCACAAAAAATAAAATACGCCCCAAAAACCACTTTTACCAATTCAAAAATAAACAATGCCCGGCCTACATGATGTTTAAACTTTAAATTCAACAGACATCACAGAAACATGCACCCATGGGTACCTCTGGCTCTAGTCTGGGCCTACTGGCTGAAATTCCAATCAAAGAAAAACAACTAGGCCCCTGCCGAAACTACAGGCCACAACAATACATTTAAAAAAATATGGAAATCCCCCAAAAAATGTAGGTACAAACAAGCCCCAATCAAACAAACAAGTACACCACTTACTTGTAAAATCTCAAATCCAAGAGTCCTCAAATCCAATCCAATGATATGATGCAGCAGACAGACACAAAAAGTGATCCTTCCAGCTCCAAATCCAAATGAAAGTGAACAGCACATGGACAAAACACTGGGAGGAGCCTGCTGGACAGGAACAGGAAGTTTGAGAATCAGGGGCACTTCCTCCCTCTTGGAAAAAAAGAAAAAGGACTCCTTGCTCACCAAACTACATCTCTAAATGACAACCTGAGGAGTTTTTTGTGCAAAATGAACTAATTCATCATTTTCGAGAAGGTTTTATGATGCTCGAGATATATTCTTCGCCAGATTGTAGTTTCTTCGTGTTCGGGATCGCGATCTTACCAACACTGCCGCCGGAAGTCAGATCGCGCGTCCGAATGACGTGTTCGCGGTCGCACACTCTCGCGGGATCTTGCGGCCGGATTCCAAATCTCGTGGCGCCCGCGAACGGATAGGAAGTCGCGTCGGCGAACGCAGAATCACGGTAGGTCGTTACCGCGCGCGCGAGAACGTATATTGAGCGCGCGATGAAGAAAAACAGCTACGCTACGCCGCAAATTGCGTAGTGCACGGTAACTTCGCGTTCTACGCGAATCGCGAAGTTACCATAAATTCGCATGCTTCGCAAGCGTAGCGAAGTTCACCGCCCAGGCTTAATAACGACCCATAATATCTCACAAAACTACCAGCAAGCACTACAGAGTCCGTCACCAGCGCATCTGCAGAATCGTGAAGACCTGCGAGTGGGGTTTGTGGCTGCGCTTGTTGACATAATCTAAAAATAAGTTTCCCGGACTTGTCGCCCCACTGATAAATTCTGCTTTGAGTAGAGAGCCATGCGCCACGCGCTTCATCCATCAACACACTATGATATTGTTGCAGAAAAAGGCACAACTGTCAGCGCTCCGCAGCCCCATCCTCACCCCTGGCCCGAAGTTCCATGTTCATAATTTGCATTTCTAACTGCATGAGTGACTGTCTCCGTCATCTGCGCTCTGCAGTACAAAAAGTAATGTCAACCCCCTGTAGCGTTGGCTTCAAGGCTTCCCAAAGGGTGCACGCCGATGTTACCGACCCCTCGTTGTGGGATATATAATCTGAGATCGCGCCATGGATATGAGCACGGTAGGCTGGGTTCTGTAAGTGCCAAGCCGAGAGCTGCCATCGGAAAGGAGGCCGGCTCGGCCCAATCAGAAGATGGATAGCAACAGGAGAATGATCCGACAAACCCCTAGGTAGTATCGCCGTCGGTACTCTATGAACAAACCCGCCTGGGACAAATATGTAGTCTATTCTAGAAAATGAGGTGTGGGTATGAGAGAAATATGTGTAATCAGTATTCGAGGGATTATGTGCTCGCCATGTGCCTACCCATCCCACCATGTCCGTCAGGATCCGTAATTTGGAATCGGGGTACCGACTATCGTGCCCGCCGGGCGCCATCTATCTACATTTGGGGACATCATTCCGATCACCACCCACCACTGCGAGTCCCTCAGGCAGTGCAGCCCAAACCCCCACCAAGTGGTCCACGAAACCCTGACCAAGGGAAGGAGGGGCGTAAACACTTCCGACCATATTGTGTTCACCAGCCATAGTCCCATGTACGAATATTTAGCGACTATGTAAATCAGCCCACTTCTGCATCAGTGTAAACGGTACTCTACGATGGATCAGAATGGCGACACCCCTGGATCCCCTCATAAATCCTGCATAAAAAACATGTCTAAATCCATATCGGGTTAGGCAGGGAGCCTTTGTACCGAGCATTGAGCGTCTCCTGCAATAGGAGATTGTCAACACCAATATGTTTGGCCTGACGGAGGACCGCGCCTCGCTTGATCTTATCCAGCATGCCCCTCGTGTTCCAGCTCACTATGTGTAGCTGTCCTAAGAGGGAGTCGATATTTATGCGTTCTATATTTTTAGCACAATATTTTTTACTTCTATATTTTTTAGGTCGATATTCTGTCAGTGAACCGTTATTTTCAGACCTAACGAAGTTCTAAAAGTAGTTGGAATGAAACGCGTTGGTTGGATTTTGTCAAATTTGTATAAAGAAGGATAATAATAAATAGCATATTTGGAATATGCACATTGTATTTCTTTGGACTTTGAATTTATTGCTGGTGCACCTATCCTTCTGCTATTATCTTTGATCTGCTAGACAGTGGTACTGAACAAAGGCAGGTGCCGGATAAGCAGTGCAAAGGACTATTCACACTCTGTTTCAACTGCCAGTGAATTGGCTCTTGTTGGTGATGTTTTATTGAGATGTGAAAGGTTGGTAGTGCCCAAAGTCATGAGGTCCAAAATTCTGGAATTTGCTCATGAGGGACACATCGGCAATGAAGTGTAGAGTTTGGGAGGATTTTTGGTGGCCAGGTGTTGACAGGGTTGTGAAACACTATGTGAGGGAAAGTAATGCATGTGTTTTGAGAGACAAGTCACAAGTTACTGTATCGTCACCTGTTCAGGCTGTAGTCAGCAATGGTTTGCCATGGCACAAGCTAGCTTTTGACATATCTCAAACCTGTGGGTTTCTAGGTAGTTCCCCCAAGTATGCTCTTGTATTGGTAGACTACATGTCTAAGTGGACTGAGGTGAAATTTGTTATTTGTGTCAATTCAAGTGTGATTATTAACTTCTTTCAGGAGATGTTTATCAGGGAAGGTTTTCCTGAGGAATTGGTAATGTACAATGGCGTCCAATTAGTGTCCAAAGAAATTAGTAATTTCCTCAAAGCTAATAAGATCAAACATGTCCCTACAGTAATGGCATGGTAGAAAGAATGAATCATGTAATTAAGGATCAACTTCAGCTACTTCTAATTAATGGTCTGAATTGGGAGAAAGTTATGCAGGATATGTTGTGAGCCATAGGAACAACTCTGCATATTTGTACCGTAATGGCTACATTTTTGTTAATGAGGGGCAGGGTTGCATGGACCCGGTTGAACAGAGAGTGGACGGGGGGAAAGACCCTTGACAGTGAAAAGGTGGGAAGCGTGGTGGATGTGCGCAGGCATGCACAGGAGAGATATAGCGTGAAGAGTGTCAGTTGTGATAGAGAGGTTGAGGTGAGAGTTGGTTATCTGGTGAGAGTACTTATCCCTCGACATGTGAGGAAAGGCCAATCTAGGTTCTCTTCTCCCATGTTGGTGAGGGAAGTAAAGGATCGTGTGGTGGTATTGGAGAGTGGCAAGGTGTGGAGCAAGAGCATGATTGTTGTGGTACCAGATTCTAAGGTTTATTTTGTGTGTGGAAATATGAGAGCAGATGTGTCGAAGAAGGAAGAGAATGGAAGGTTCATGGGAGAAAGTCGCCTCTTTTTTCCGAGAACAAATGTGGATCTAAAAGATTTGGTGAATTTGTTATGTACAAGTAGCTACTTCATGTAATTGTGATCTTGCAAGTTGTTTAGATTGTACTGTATAATTTCTTATCAAATTTCTGTTAGGCAAGTTTTATTTCTGTGATTGTGTTCCATTTTTCCCTTGCATTTTCTTTTGCAGGTTTTCCCAGACGTGTTCTCCATATTCTTGCTCAAGTGTTGTTGTGGTCTGTTATTGCTTTATTTTTAATGTAAGGGAAGAGGATATGTGGAGTTTGTATTGTGAGGGTCAGCTCGAATCTTCAAGCTGGAATGTTGGGAGTGTGGAATATGAAGGAGGGTTCTCAGGCTGGCAGTTGCTGCGTTAGGCTCAGTGTTGCCAGATGTACAAATAAACTGGGTTTTCCTTACCAGTGCCATTTTCCTTTCATATTTGTACAAAAAGGAGGGGTTACGTCCAATATTGATGACCAGACAGGACGTGGTAAATTTTGAAAAAAATGGGAATCTGACCACCTTATTTTGTGTCCTGCTATTTATTTGAGCAGAATGAGGACTAATATATTTCTTTTGTTGGTCCTAGCTATTTATCGCTAAACCTTTTACATTCAATAACACATTTTTGACAATTAATCATTAGTTGCCTGAACATAAAGTGATACATATAATGGTTTACAACCTTTTCACTGTTAATGAAATTTCACAAATGCATATGACAATACACCTTTTCACTGTTGATGAAATTTTCACAGTGTATGTATTACACCATTGATTTATCAAACCAAAATTCACAAGGAACTCCTTAATAACACTATTTCTCATCTTTTTTCAGGGTTCCTTATTCCATGTGGTTAAGCTCTGGGCATTATGGGACATGAAGTCTGAATTTCCCTATCATGCCATTTAGGCCTAATAAATTACCCTCATAGAGTAAAAATATGCCAACGAGTTTCTAATCCCTTGGAAATCTCAGAGGATTTTCTTCAGGCCAAATGGTGCGGTGTAATCTGAACTGGTGTTTATGGTTGAATTACTCAGGATTTCGCCAGTTTGATTTATAATTGTCAGAATTGCTGGAGCCACATGGGTGTCCTATTTCTTTTTTTCTGTTTGCTCACTTGATTTGTGTTAGGCATTACATAGTTGTTGCCTTTAATTCAACGTGTATTTAGGGTTCGGCTGTGCGGCAGCATGTCGTATCGTTCGCTTTTGTAATTATAACGTTGTTTATAGTCAGTTAGTTTCAAGTTGCTTCAACACCATGACGGGCGTGCATCTGTTTTTCAGAGTGATGCAGTAGCTCCGCCAGGTGATTCAGAATTCCCCTGGCTTGGCGTCCAAAGCTTTCCTTTCCTGTTCCGGAGCTACTGCATCACTCTGAAAAACAGATGCACGCCCGTCATGGTGTTGAAGCAACTTGAAACTAACTGACTATAAACAGCGTTATAATTACAAAAGCGAACGATACGACATGCTGCCCCACAGCCGAACCCTAAATACACGTTGAATTAAAGGCAACAACTATGTAATGCCTAACACAAATCAAGTGAGCAAACAGAAAAAAAGAAATAAGACACCCATGTGGCTCCAGCAATTCTGACAATTATAAATCAAACTGGCGAAATCCTGAGTAATTCAACCATAAACACCAGTTCAGATTACACCGCACCATTTGCCCTGAAGAAAATCCTCTGAGATTTCCAAGGGATTAGAAACGCGTCGGCATATTTTTACTCTGAGGGTAATTTATTAGGCCTAAATGGCATGATAGGGAAATTCAGACTTCATGTCCCATAATGCCCAGAGCTTAACCCCATGGAATAAGGAACCCTGAAAAAAGATGAGAAATAGTGTTTTTAAGGAGTTCCTTGTGAATTTTGGTTTGATAAATCAATGGTGTAATACATACATTGTGAAAATGTCATCAACAGTGAAAAGGTGTATTGTCATATGCATTTCTGAAATTTCATTAACAGTGAAAAGGTTGTAAACCATTATATGTATCACTTTATGTTCAGGCAACTAATGATTAATTGTAAAAAATGTGTTATTGAATGTAAAAAGTTTAGCGGAAAATAGCTAGGACCAACAAAAGAAATATATTGGTCCTCATTCTGCTCAAATAAATAGCAGGACACAAAATAAGGTGGTCAGATTCCCATTTTTTCAAAATGTTCCTTTCATTTGGCATGTAGGTTTAGAGGCCCAGTAGATCTAATGCATTTAAGTGTGCCGTGCTGTATTGCCTGATGTCATTTTAAAGGCAGCCCTGCTTTGCAGGCTGTTTTTAAAATAAAATTATTTTGAAATTTGACTTTGGAATTAAAGGTTCTTCCAAAGTCTTAAACGACTTTATTTTTACATACAAGTCACCCCTAAGGTGTGAACTAGGTGCCCCAAGGGTAGGAGGGTATGTAAAAATGAGCAGAGTCATTTTAAAAGATGTTTTATATGCCCTGGTGAGGAGAAAACTGCTAATTTCATTTTTCACTATTGTAGCACACTGGCTCCATAGGATAACTATTAACAGGAGTAAGCTAAAAATGTACTTCACAGTATTAAAATGATAGTTTGAATAAACCCAACAACTTTCCAAGATTAGATTTATTATAACTATGACAAAAAAAACGTTATAGAACTTGCTTTTTTGTTGTGCCACAATCCAGCTTTCCAGCAGCCTCTCCTCACTAGCCAGCCCTTGACAGGCTGAGTCAAACTGCTCGGATGAAGTGTGAAGTGGCCTGAATAGAGACAAAGGACATCTTGAGGGAAGAGATCTGAGCTGCAGAGCAAAAGGCAGGATGGGGTGGCGTAGCCAAACTGATCTTCAAAGAGGGAATGGCAGTTAGGACAGGGCACAGGCTCACCCTCACTTCCTGCACCCCCAACCAGAGAGGAGCCCTAGTAATTTAATTAGAAGAGGGCTGCAAGGGGAGTGTTAGGGAAAGTTAGCTACTCCAGTCGGTTGGCTTAGACAGATCTTAGCCTCCAGGAAAGAGTTACTCCATTTTGGATTTCGAAGTACACTGACTTCTGGGACAAGAATATGCCACACATTGGAGGAAGCTGTCATACTTCTGGGTGGTACCCTGTACCCCTTTGTTCAGGGGTGCTCCCAGCTTGTCACTCAAGAACACTGGATAAATATCGGAGATCTGCCCAGCAACTCAGATCCCTGCCTTGAATCTGCAAGAAGAAGGACTGCCCAGCTGGACCATTGGACTGAAAAAGAGAGGACTGCACTCATAAGGACTGCACCTGCTGCACACTTTGGATTTCATCCCTAAACAGACTTTGCCTTGCTCTGAAATTTGAAGGAGTGGACTCCCTGAAAGCACCAGATTAAAAGTGCTTCACCTGCATCATCTCTACCAAGAAGAACCAACTGGACAGTGTTCAGTGGACCTTTAAGGATTTGGCCAGGTCCACTGTGGGTCTTGTAATCCCAACTTCCAAGGAGCAACTCAACATTTCAGGCACCCTGGTTTGGTGTTGTAGACCCTCAAAGAACCAAACAAAACATATGGAGAAGAAGGACTGCCCTGCTGGACCCTTGGACTGCCAAAGAGAAACCAGCACTCCTAAGGACTGCATCAGCTGCACTCACAAGCCTTCACAACAAAATGACTTTGCCTGTCTTAAAGGATAAGAAGTGGAATCTCTGATCAGCAACAGGTAGAAAAGTGCTGGAAGGGATGCCTGCAACATCAACAATGAGGACAACTCCAGCTGACAAGCTTCACCTGAATTGTCCTTGGATTGATGAGGTGCATTGTGGGAGTTGTAGACCCAGACCAAAGAGGCAAACCAGGGCTTCTAAACTCTTGGCTGGTGCTGTGGACCACTTTCCTGTATCAAAACAAACTTCTGGGGTGGTGATGAACCAACAGTGGATCCCGACATCGAGTCAGAGACCCCGAAAAAGCAACCCACACCCATGGAGATAGAGCGCTGCCCCTCCAAGCAGTAGCTGTCCTCACCCAAAAATCTGGACAGGGACAAGTCTTGCTCCCCTCTGAAACCCAGCTCGGCACGGAGTGATTGCTAAGAGACTTATGCTGTTGTGCTGCAGTTGGAGCGATCGGACCTGCCGATGACAGTCTAAGAGGAATGACGCTCAGCGGACGGCTGAGTATCACACCACAAGTCTTGAACACTTTTGCATATGACTGCACTGCTTTTTGATATGCCTGTTATAGTTATTATTGTTATCATTGTAATCTTTATTTGAATTCCTATAATACGCTTTGAGCCTTAATCTCCCCTCATCCCCACCCTTTTCTCACAAGATACCATCCCCTGTCCCTCCAGCATGCTGGACCGGGGGCTAAATGACATAGAGCATCCATGTGCCATTCCTTCTGCCTGCATGCCCTAACCTCTTCCCCCTCCTCTACACGCACATCTATAGCCAACAACTACTCCTACTTGTTGCACTCTGGCCCCCCTGCCAACAATCTTAACCCTCTGCCTACTACCTCAGGGAACCTGCAACACTGGAGGGCTAGGCAGTTACCCACCTCTCCACTTCACAGTACTTCTAGGAATCTGTCTGCCTACCCTCCCTCCCCAGATGTCAGTCGGGAACTCATCTGTTCTATCCTTCCACCTAATGGACCCGTATAGGCCCTCTGAGCCCCTCCCGTACACCCTGCCCTCCCTGCCCACCACCCCCTCCAGCTCATTGACCCAGCTTTCCCAACCGCCCTGCCATACAGATGGGGCTCCCTCAAAGTGCTAACTCCACAAGCGCAGACCCGTGGTACACAGATCAGTGATCCCAGTGATGCATTTTTATCAGCAGTTACCCCTGATTTCTTTCTTTCTCCCATCCCCTTCTCTCCCCCGCCCCGCCCCTTCACTTCATTACATATATCTACCTCCCTGATATCTGCACTCTAGATACTGGTACTCTTTCTCCTTTTTATACTGACCGCGACCCTTGAACGCCCTTCCCCTGCGTTCCCGGGGATACATCCATTCCCCCCTTCCTTCTTCTGCCTGTGTGACCCCTCACCCCCATTCCAAGCCCTTCCCTCTATCCCAACATCCACTGTTCCCACCTATTCCTATCTCTCCTCTGTATCTCCAACCAGACCTAACCCCACCCCTACCCTTGCCATACTACTCCTGCTCATAAAGACGGCAGGCGGCAAAGTCCTTACCCACCCCCAAGGCACTGTAAAAGAGTTTGCCTTGTTTTACAAGACGCTTTACACTTCGGGGGATCCAGCCGGCACGGAGCGAGTGACCACCTTCCTGAGAGGGGTAGACCTCCTCCGTCTCTCAGACAAAGGCAGAGAGCTCTTAGAGGGGGAAGTCAGTAAAGAGGAGATAGTGCTCACTATATCTAAGCTGCCCTACCACAAAGCTCCCTGGAGAAGATGGCTTCCCTGCTGAATTCTACAAGTGGTCTGGTGAGGAGACGGTTGACACCTTACATGCCATATTCCGAAAGGCAGAACAGATGTCCTCCCTGGGACCCCCACCCAATAAGGCAGCGATTCCAGTCCTTCCCAAACCTGGGAGATACCCTCTACTATGTGGCAGTTACAGGCCTATCTCCCTATTAAACTATGACATCAAAATCCTGCCCAGCGCTCTGGCAGCACGTTTGAGTAAGGTTCACACCGCTCTGATTTATCACATGCAGGTAGGCTTCCTACCAGGACACTTCTCCAGAACTCATCTCCGCACATTGGCACATGCCCTTTGGACAGCCAGAGACCTCCTGATGGATGCATTAGCCCTTTCCCTTGATGCTGAAAAAGCGTTTGACCACATTGAATGGGACTGCCTATTTGCCACAATGGAACGCTTTGGCTTGGAACACCAACTCATTGCCAAGGTGTCATTGCTGTATGACTGCCCCACTGACCAGGTTAACTGTGGGGATTCCTGTCCGATCCTTTTCTGATCCAAAGGGGCACATGCCAGAGGTGCCACCTCTCGCACCTCCTATTTCTCTTGGTTATGGAACCCCTGGCTTCTACCATCCACAACTCTGTCAACATAGTAGCTGTCCCACTTCTAACTGTCCACTCCAAGATATATCTCTATGCAGATGACGTCTTACTTACTTTGACTGATCTTCAACAATCCATCCCAGTCTTGTTGGGTGTCATCGAAGACTTTCCGATCCTTTCTGGCTACAAAGTGAATTGGGACAAGAGCGAAGCCCTCCCAATCTCGGTCGGCACCACTAAAGCGGCCATACATGGATACCCCTTTCGCTGGCAACCCTCCCGCCTTAATTACCTAGGGATACTGGTCAACAGGGGAACTGAGGAGATGGTCTCAGACAATATGGACCCATTAATAGACCAGATGAAATGGGACTTTGAGAAGTGGTCTAACCTGGGGGTTTTCCATGGAGGGAAGAGTGCAGGCAGTATGGATGGTTATGATACCTTGCTTCACATACACACTTGGGATACTCCCTATCCAAGTGCCTCTCGCCACACTACACCTCATTGATTCCCAAATTCGATGTTTCATATGGGGATCCTTGAAACCTAGACTAGCCGCGAACAAACTGATGCGTGCTGTTCCTGCGGGGGACTGGGCCTCCCGTCGGCGGAATTTTGAACCCTTTCTCTCCCATTTGGCATACATGCTGCCTGGGGACCCAGACCCAATGCAATTGGTCCACATTGAATGGGAAATACTCTCCGCCAGCACAGGACTCTCTATGCTATACTGGACCGCATTTGTCAATCAGGCCCCATACACCCTGTACTACGCGCTATGCACAAGGCCTGGCTGCGCGCACACCGCTTACTTGGGATAGACCCATGACTACATGAAAAAGCTGCCTTGTGGGGCAATGATGGTATACGCATAGACGGACAGACTTTGTCTTGGACTCAATGGAGGGAAGCAGGACAATACCATAGACCAACCCATACTCAACGGAGACCTCAAATCATTTGACCTGCTGAGAGAGGAATTCGGCCTACACCCTAGACAAACTTGGTACTACATGCTATAGCAACACTGCCTGCGGAGATAATGGGGTCCCACCCCTGGTCCCTGTAGCTCTCGCCTATAGTATCTTATCTGAACATGTGGGGACAACACAAAGGAGTGATGTCAGGACTATACGGGATGCATTCATCCCACCTTTTCTCACAACCTCTTTCGTGAGCTCTCCGTGTCAGGTGGCACACCTGCTTACAGGCCACCTATGACGAGATGAATGGGCAAACATCCTAGAAACTCTGGACTAGGGCACGAGGGAGGCCCGCTTGAAGCTTTCAAGACACTACATGACTGGCACTGGACATCGACGAAATTCAACAGAGCAGGACATCTGCCCCATGCGAACTGCTGGGGATGCGCAATCACCCACTGTGATATAACACATATCATCTGCGAATGTCCTTCGGTCCAACCCTTCTGGTCACACATCGGATCAGTCCTGATTGCCTACATGCCAATACACCTACCAACCACTTACCTCCTCAGTTATCCTCCTACACGATTTAAGAAATACACTAAAGCTCTCTTGCCCACAGCGTCACCTCCTCCATACAGCCTTGGCCACAGCCAAGATATGTATACTCCGCCAGCGGAGGTCACACATAACCCCATCCCAGGAGGCCTGGCTGGTGGCAATGATTCAAACAGCCTCACACGAACACGCCATTTACAACCTGCAGAACCAGACTGAGTTATTTCAACAGACGTGGACACCTTTCCTCCGTTACGAGATCGTTGATGGACACCCTACCCCAGGCTCCCAGCCCCCTTGAAATACACTGTACCATACTGAACCGCATAACTGACTATAGCTGTAGCACATAATACTTACTTCCACTCTCTCTCCTAATTTCTCACCCCCATCCTCACTTCCTGCGTACTGCTGATGTCTGCCCCCCTCCTCACCACCCCCACTCCTACCACACCTTACCTTCCCCCACCCCAATCCCCCTTCTTTCCTCTCCTCTTTCCCCCATTACCACCCCCTCCCTCTCCCGCTCATGCCATTATGTACCCATACCTCACCCCACCTAGTCCCTCTCATGCCCTTTTCCCCCTTCTTCCCCCTCTTTTTGCCTTTTGTGTCTCCCGCCCTGTCCCCACAACCCCCTCACATACAATCCCCTCTCCCCCCTAACACACAGACCTGCTAAGAGACAAGACCCCCCCCTGTGCCAAGGGCAACAGATGTTACCTCCAGCCCCATCAGCCCTATCTCTTACCTCTTGCATCATGACACCACCCACCCTCTCAATAACACATGGGTGAATCACTGGCAGCAAGGACGGAGGGCTTTTCTTCTTTTTCCTTGCTCCCTGCCACAACACTGGCCCCTACCACACCCGCCGTCTGCACTAACTGATCCAAGGCACCCTACTTACTTGCCCCAGCACCCATTAACACAGGCGATGCCTCCTACCCAGGATGATCACCCCAACATACCCCCACCCGAAAGACCTAGACTGAACAGACCTTGCCACACGTGGCATACGGCGGTCAGACCAACGTCAGGGAAATGGACTTCTTTCACCCTTCCCCTCCTGGGTTACCACTATGAACTTTAGTATTTCTTAGAGTTTTTATAAGTACGTCCCAGTAGTTCTTTGGTATTATCTCTTACCCTATCCATTGTGACTGTCTTCCTGCTCCCTCCCGTTCCCTCTTAGTACTATGTGTCAATTCATCCTGTTTATTACTGCATGGAGTTATCACACCTAGCTGTGGGATGATGCTCACCCATACTGTATGTTCCTTCTTTACTTAATAAACAATTGCAACACAGAAAAAGAAGATACCACTTTGAACCTCAAGACCCCAATGATCGTTGGTTTCTGTACATGACTAGGGGCGTTGGAGTTCCTATGTTCTAGTATAGTAGCGTCAGGAGGGAATAAAAAGGAAAAATAAAGGAAAAAAAAGAAACTCTTCTGGAAGTAAGTGTAAAAGTGTTGCATCACAGGCGGCCTGGACTTTTGACTTTGTCCTGGTCCAGTGCAACATTTTTTAACCGTTTGACCGCTATTTCCTTCTAGGCAGTAGTTTTACTTTTAATCTTGAAGAATTCATATCTCTGGTTCCCTATATTGGACTTTGTTCATTTTGGTGTCATTTTACTCAGATAAATATAACCTATATTTAAAGTGTGGTGTTGGATTTTTATTATGTGTTGTGTCTTACCTATCTAATGTAGTGGTGGTTTTAAATGCTTTACACACCTGTCTCCTAGGTTAAGCCTGCCTGCTCTCAGCCAGCTAGCAAAGGTTGAGCAAGGGAATCATTTATTGAGACCTAGACTGGGCCTTATATTGTCATTGTGGCCTTAGTACTAGTAGTAGGTACCTACTTACCCCTACTGATAAATCACATTCCAACATTTGGTGATCAGCGGTGAGGATACTACCTTTGTTTAAACCACACCATGCATGTATGTAAGTGAGAGCTTTAGAAATCCTCTAAATTGACGAAGAGCAAAATTGATGTTTGAATTTTTTAAATCTGGGCTAATTTTTTTATTTGGTCAATTTTTGATTTTTCTTGATTGTTCTTGTGTTCAATTGGTCCAACATGTTTTGTGGCTCAAAACTAGGGATACCATGTAGTTTGATCTGGGTATCCTGGCTAAACTCAGAACAGCTGAGCTTAGAGTACAGTATAGGGCTAGGGGGGCTACCAGCTGCTAATAGGATTAAAGAATCAGACTTGGTTAAGTCCCTTAAGGCCAGGGCAGTGACCACTCCAGGAAATGAAGGAGAGGGGTAAAATGGCCCCTCTGACAACCTCCAGGAGGAGGACGATGACAACATGCCCATAACATTTAGTACCAGGTTCAGGCTTCCAGCTAAAGGAGAGAGGGAAGACTCCCCCACAGAGGAACAATAGATGCCCCTTGCAGAAAGACAGCTTCTGGCTCAACTAGCTTCAATAACTATAGAGAAAGAGAAACTGGTCCTAGCTAAGAAGAAGTAGGCAAGGGAGGAAGAGAAAAGAAATGGTTGCAGTGAAGAAGAGGAAATGTTGAGATGTCCAAGGGTGGTGGGTTTGATCCCAGGCTTCCCAAGGGGATAGTTCCCAAGTATGTAGAGGGAACAACATTGACAAATGGCTGACTGCTTTTGAAAGGGCACTTCAAATGAGAAGGGTAAACTCCAAATACTGGTGTTCACTCCTATGGGAGTTAATCCCTGTAGCTGGGAGGGATAGGCTCCTGATCCTAGAGAGGGATGAGGCAGAATCCTACTCCCACATGAGACAATGTCTAGTCAGGAAATGTGTTCCCACCCCAGAGCAGTACAGGGTGATGTTCTTTGACACCCAAAAAGTAAACACAAAGTCCTGGCTGGACTTTGTATTGATTGATTGATTAATTTATTGTTAACCGTTCGATTATTTAAAACTATTACAGTAAAAAGCTAAAATTAGAACCCAACCCCCCTTGCCCACCCACTTATTCCACCCCCCTCCCAGGGCCTCCTGTGAGATTTAAAACCCCATTTCCGACAGTCAGTCTTGTGTTGCAGGGTCCTTTCTGCTTTCAATCCGGGAACTTAATTTTAATGCGGCAATGTTCCAGTCAAAGCACTTGAAGAGCGGGAAAGATCTTCTTTGCCCATGGATGTTATGGAAACACCTTGTTGGCACATTAATCTGACTCTGAATTTCAAGAGCTTGAGGAAAATTAAATTATAATCTAGCGTCTAGAGCTTGTCCAATCTGGTAAGTAAATTTTGACGCTCTTGCAAGATGGTGTGTTTTGATTTCCGAGAAGCACCAGTCTGATGCCTCCTTGCAAGTTCTAATGCCAAGGGCTCTTAAAATGGGACAAAGCAGCCTCTGTCATTCGCTGGTAAATTTGGGGCAACAGCATAGTAAATGGAGCCAAGATTCCCGTTGGTAGTTGCATAGGCAGCATGAAACGGCTCCGTCTGTTCGTGCCCATGCTGGATTGAAGTCCCCAATTCTAAAGGCCGTTAGCGCTGCTGCTATAAGTTTGTCTAAAGCTCCTGGAAATGCCAAGTGACCGTAGTTAATTGCCGGAATTAGTTTTGCCCTAAGGACCTTCAGCATGGGGTCTGCTGTGGGGCTAGTCAAGCGTTGACTTAGGCGTCTCATTGATAAAATTACACTGTTGATTTTAGCAGTTAGATGTTTTGTATGAGCTGCCGATGTTGCCCTCTCGTTTAGTCAAACACCAAGATAGTTATAGGCTGCAGTGGTCCCAATTTGGTGATCTCCCAGCTTCCAGACTGCTTGTTTTTTATGCGGGTATCTGCCAAATATCATTATCTTTGTTTTGCCTTGATTAACTGTCAGGTGATTTTCCTTGTTGTACTTCCCCAGCTCTTTAAGTGCTCTTTGGAGGCCCACTCTTGTGTGGTCCATCACTACGGTGTCATCTGCGTACTGAAGAATTGCCATTCTCGTCGTGCCCAGTCTCAGTGGAACTAGACTTGCCTCTTTCAGGGCTCCCCCCATGTCTGCTGTGAAGATTAAATAGTAGGGGGGCCAGGACGCAGCCCTGCTTCAGTCCGTTGTTGGTTTCAACTTTTGCTGATAGAGCTGTGGGGCTTATCTTAACTTGTACCCAGGTCCCCTCATGAAGGGATATGATGGCTTTCAATAGCTTGGGAGGTACCCCCAGGATGACAGTTTTCCCCAGAGTTTGCCCCTGTCGACTTTATCAAAAGCCGTGCTGTAATCAATAAAACAGCAGAACAACGGCAGGTGCCTGACTTTCACACCACGTTTTGAGAGGTAGGCCAGGGCCATGATGTTGTCTGTTGTTGCGCTGTTTTTCCTGAAGCCGGCCTGGTAGAATGGTAGTATTTCGCTGTTATTAGCCCAGTCCTCTAGATCTCTCAATAGTAGTTTGGCAAAAGCTTTGGCTTCTACATCCAGCAGGGCCACTAGTCTGTGGTTTGCGGGGTTGGAGTGGTCGCCTTTCTTGTGAATAGGGAAGAGGATAGATCCTTTCCATGAGTGTGGAATTATTGCTGTTGCATATGAAAAGTTGTATAAGGGGGTGAGGACTGTGGAAAAGAATGTTTGAGCTGTTTTAAAAGCCATGGCTGGAATGCCGTTTGGGCCTGGCGCCCCGTCATTCCTCATTTTCCTAATCTCCATCGTTATTTCAGCTTCCGTAAATCCATCGCCCTCAAGCGTCGTTTGTCCTGCTTCGTCTGTGTGCTTGGGGAGAGTGGCTATGTAGGTGCCTGTTTCCCGGATGTTCTTCGGAGAGGCTTGCTCAGTAGCTGATGTACCTCTGATATATAATCCCCTTACGTACACTTCCCACTCGTTGTCTGCAATGTTGTTCTCCTTGCTCCTAGGTTGAGAGCTCAGGCGGTTGATATACCTCCATAATTTAGCATTGTTCTTTTCCTTTAGCAGGGCAAATACTGTGAGCCATTTTTGTTCCATCTCTTTCCTCTTCTGCTCACCTACTTTCCTCCTGAAGGCGGCTCTCAGTGCAACTATAGAGGCCCCCTCTGCCGATGTTCCTCTTTTCTTCCTTCTTCTAAATGCCTTCATTAGCGCTCCTTTACATTGTCTCAGGCTCTTCAGTGTCTGTGGGTTCTTTACCGAATTGGCCTTACGACAGAGAGTTTGTTTGTGGTGATTTTTGCCCAACTTCCGCCACAGGTCTTCTGTCAGTTCTTCCCAGAGACCAATCACCTCTGAGTCGGTCTCCTGTGGTCCTCGAGCCTGCCACGTTAATACCCACTCCTGCATTTTCCCTTCGAGAGAGGTTGTCCATTTTATTCTTTTAATGGCTCTGAAACGTTCGTCCCCTGTGGTTTCTCCCATCATTTTCTGGAGATCTGCTGCTTCCATTCCTAAGTTAAATCTTGCACATAGAGGCCTATGGTCACTTTCCCCTCTATCATCGACCTGGAATTCTTCCAACCTATCAGCCGTTTTCTCATTGATTAAGATATAGTCTATAGTGGATATATTCCGAAACGATGGTTTGAAGCACCACAAGGGTGATCGTAGTTTCATCAGGAAGTGGGTTGAGTAGAGTTTAAAATTTTTAAGAAGACAGAGCAATGGGCCTGCCTTGTACCCTTTGTTTTGTTTTCCCGGGGCACTTTCCAAACCTCTCAAGTTAAAGTCTCCTGCGATGATTACATTGTAGTGCTCATATTTTATTAATATATCTTCCAGCGTGTTGGTGAGAGATGCCATACTGGCAGTAGTCAGTGCAGGGTTGATGTAACAGTTTATGAGCAGCAGATTAAACGGCAGGTGGCCCTCCCTTAACCCAGCGATTGTCATTGCTTGCAGGTCTGGGGAGTTTACTCTTATTTCTGTGGGCTTGAGTTTTCTCGCATGGCTTATGAAGATAGAAACACCCCCCGATGGACGTCCGAAGATTTTTTTTTTGTTGCATTAATCCGATGTTCATGAAAGCCCACTATGGGTGTTGATGTCATTGACCAAGTTTCTTGACAGCAAATTATGTCCCCTTTTGCAAAGTAGTCCTGTACTTCCTTGGTCCCTGCTTTTTTGTTTAAACCTGCGATGTTCCATGATATGAGGGTTAATTCTGGGGGAGGTACGAGTTTTGGCCTTGGTATCGATCTTCCCGCACCAGCGTTGCCCTACCTTCTCTAACAAGGACTTGATTTTGGCTAGGGGTGCTGTTGTCAGCTGTCGCCTCTTGTAGCCTGTTTCATTTGACCCATTAGCACTCTTCGCAGATTGTCTCTTTGAAAGATAGAAACATTTATTGGTGTTTTAGGGCGTTCATTAATGTATTCTCCTCGTTTCCTGTTGTGGGTAGTACCTTTCAGGATTGATGTAGGCCTGGCCCCTCTGTTTGAGGTATGAGGACAAAGGGATAATTAGGTTGAGTGGGTTCTGTTACTTCTATGCCCCAACTTGCGAATTGTTGGGCTTCACCAAGGACTGCCCGTTGGAGGGAATGCTCGCAAAAGCCCAGGAGGGTTGAATCGCCATGGCAGTCTCCTTGTGACCTTTTGAATTTTACCCACTCTATGTTTTCCGAAGTGATCTGAGACAGTGATTTGACATGGCCAAAAAGTCGGAGGATATTAGTTCTGTTTAAGATGTTGTGAGGCCCTTCCATGTGGTACGTGGGGGTGAGCGCCACCTCGTATAATGTAGATGGTTCCGCAAGATTTATTGTTTGTATGGCCCCCCCATTGCACTTGCTGCTTGATCTCAAACTGTGGGGGGGTTTGATCAAGGTTCGCCAATGTTGTTCATCTTCCGCCCTGTTGTTATTTCCCAGCGTGCTAGCTATATGCTTTTGCTCCATCGGTGGAGATGTAATATGCTCCATAGGGCCTTTATGACCCTCCAGTTCCAATAGGTCATAGAGCCTTATTTGTGTGGCAGCGTCCTCCTTGCCCATGCTGACCCCGTTTGTTGCGCCTGGGCGGCCGTTGATGATAACACTGCTGGGTGTGGTAGGTCAGCCTGGTCCGCCTGGTTTTCTTGAACCCTGCCTTGTTGTGTTACACCGTCCCTTTCTCTTTCTTTGGCCTTTTCTATGTCTGCCGGTGGGCGCTGGCTCTTGATCTTCTGTTTGGGATTAAAAATCGGGTAGAGTGGAAGTGAGTTGCTTTTCTCCTCAGGTCTATGGTTGTTCAACATTGCCGGCAGGATGGATCTTCTTTTCATTTTTGATCTCTTCAGCTGTTTCTTCAGCTTTTTCTTCGCCCTCCGTGTTAAGGGTCCTTCTGTTCTGGCTTCAGATTCCCCCCTCCATGGTCATTTTCTGCTCTTCGGCTTCCTTTGTAACAGATCTTTCCAGAGCTTCCTCGATATCACTCTTTGTCGGGGGTTCCAGAGTCTCTTGGCTGTTCTTCTCATTCTCTAAGGCTTTTATTTCCATTTCCCTCGCTCAGCCGTGTTCGCCCTTGAAGGCCACTTTGAGCTTGCCCTTTTCCAGCGATTCAATTGTTCCTGGTATTTATAACGATTCGCCTCTGCTCTTGGTTAGTGCCACTATATCCCCCAATATTTCTGGCAATTCGGCCCACTTTTCTATTATGTCGGCACTTGAGCTTGTCCGAACTATCATTGCCTGATTATATTTGATTGTTACCTCCAATTCGTCCAGTTTGCTGCCCTGCTTCTCTAGGCACTGGGCTATTGATTGTAGAAGGTCAACTTGGACCTCCATTTTAGTTGCTTGCCATATCAGGGCCTTGGCTATTGACTTCTGTGCTTCTCTGATGGTTGTCAGAAGGGAGGTGTCTTCTTGCTCGTCTTGTTCATCTCGATCCTTCTGGCCTGTCGATAGGGACATCCCTACTCATTCTTTGCCCTGATGTTCTGCCACGTCCCCTCTCCCGATAAGGAGGGGGGTAAGGTCCAAAGTCCTTTCAATTGTCTGCTCTAATTTTTGTAAAAAGGAGTTGGTGAAATCTCCTATCTCTGGTGAGTCAAGGTGTCGGCGTCCAGTAGATGAAACCATTGAACTTAATCGTGAGATGTCTCGCGGACTGGTATGCATTGGATCTTTGCCCTCGATGACTCCCGGCATGTCTTCCTCCTGGGGCCGATGGATCAAGGCTTTGATTGGTGAAAGGCTGTGTATCAGGTCAATGGGCTTCATTCCAATCCCAGCGACTATTGTGAGCCTCCCGGGGTCAGAGTCGCCAATCCTTTCTTTATATATTATGCTATTTTCCTCTGCGTCTTGTACTTTGCACCCGCTATAAGGGGGCGAGTTTTGATCTCCCTGTGCCCATGTATCCCGTGCCTGGACCTGGTCCTGGTCCCCTTCATTGGGCAGGAGATGGCTTCCTCCCCAGATGTTTTTTTTTAAATATCTAGCTGCTTGATGAGTGCCTGGCTGGGTCGAGATGCTTGGGGGTTACTCGCAGTGACCTCTTCCGGCTCTTCCGTCCCCCCGGCAGGCATAACAGTGGGTGGCGAACTGCCCAGCGTCTGAAAATAATGGGTGATGAGCCCTTGTTGAAAGGATTGTAAAAGGGGGCTCACGGTGTGCGACTCTTGTCTAAAGTTCTGAGCCGTACTCCTTGTGACCCTAGTTGTTTGGCCCTTGTGGGCTTCTTTATCAGAGTCAACGTCCATCCTCTTTGGTTTAATCAGTTTTCCCTTAAGCATTGTCCTCCCCACACCAGGAGAAGGTATTTGAAGGTGTTTTGGGATTCGTGAAAATCACTCCCTTAGTTTTTTGGACTGTTTCCTGTGAGCACTGTTCTACATGCGCTGCCTAGGCCACTCTCTTCGCCACGTAGTTAAGCTAAGCCAAAAGCCAAAAGTGAAATGCCTTGACTCCTACAGCCTTCTCCTTTGTTGTGCTGCCTATGTGCCTTTGTCCCTTTGTCCTTTTATGCATGCGGGCACTCCCACTTGCTCTCTTGCCACGCTGCTCACTCCAAACCCCCAACCGATAGACACCACCACTAGCCAGGTATCCTGCACTCCTGGTGAGAGTCTCTCCCCTTTCTCTTTTTCCTCAGCGATATTTGGTGGGGCTGAGCAGGGTCCGGGCTACGTGGGGGATATGAGGGGGGTATGAGGGATGTGAGGGTAGGGGGAGGGGTGGTGAGCGTTCAGGCTTTTCAGTTTTTCTCACTCACCTCACCCGGTGCTTTGTGCTGTAGCCCCCTCACCGCTCACTGATTGCTGCGCCGCTGTGCCGCTGTACCACTGTGCTGGGCTGGGCATTGCTCTGTCAGATCTCAGGTCTCAGTTCTCGGTCTCAGTTCTCGGTAATTTCCAGCTCTAGTGCCCGCTCATCTCTCAGCATGGCGTGGCTCGCGGTTCCTGGCTTCCCGCGGCTCTCCCTCAGCTCCCCGCGGCTTCACGCGGCGCCTTATGCGGCTCACGGCTCCTGGTTCCCGACGGCTCCCCGCAGCTCCACACGGCTCCCCGCGGCTCCACGCGGCTCCCTGCGGCTGCTCGCGGCTCCTGATGCGGCTCGCAGTTCCTGGCTCCCCGTGGTTCCTGGCTCCCCGCGGCTCTGCTCTGCTGCCGCTGCTCTCGCGCTCTCTCGCAAGGTCTCTCACAAGACCTGGACTGGACCAGCAAAGGACCATCTAAGTGAAGGCACTAGAGGGCTGGATTCAAGGTAACCAGGTGAACATTTAAGAGGGGCTGTACCTTTTTCCTTAAACAGCACATCCTGACTTGTGTACAATATCCCAGAACTCTAAAAAGGAGGAGATTAAATCCCACCCACACTCTGATAAGCAGAGGCAGGGGGACCCAAGGCTGAAAAAATACTTGCATAACAGGGTGTGTTTAGACTCTCAGCAGTCAGGTCTCTTCAGGGGTGACCCCATCTGTTTTCAAGAAGGTGGTTAGCACTGGGCTGTCCAGTGAAGCCATAGTGGAGGACTTCTCAGATGAGGAGGCCCTCAAAGCATTGTGCTGGAAGACAGGTCTATGTGGTAAACTGGTAATCCCTGAGGCTGAGAGTAGGAACTTCCAATCCATTCAGGTGAATGGGAGCCCTGCCATTGGCCTGAGAGACATATGTGCAAGTCACACCCTAGTGAGTGAAGGTTGGGGTCCACAGACCTGTATATGCAGGTGATTCAAATAGTCAGGGTAGCCACAAGTGATGTCACCACCAAACCTGTAGCCTTAGTCGCCCTAGAGAGGGAGGGTACCTTTGACTGGTATAAGGTGGTAGTCTGTTCTGTCCTCCCCTTAGACTGTATCCTGGGCAATGACCTCCCAAAGGTTGGTCTTATCCCAAGGGGAGCGGTTGCCCAGGGTGCCACCCAACCGAAATATCCTAGAGAGCCAGTCCCTACAATTAGGAAACTGGGGTCCCAAATGAAAGGGAAAAAGAAGAGGAAAGGTAAGCCACTCTTAAAGAGCGTTCCAGTGAGTCAAGGGTCTTCTGTCCCAGTAAGTGAGCAACCCAAAGTTGGCACTGGTGAGGCTTCACATGACCACAGGGAAGTCCTGAGCAGTCAGGCAGCTGTCAAACAGCAGGGTGCCACCCCTGAACTATCATAAGGGGGATTGGAAGAAGGTCGTCTGCCACAGGATGTGGCAGCAACCCACTCTAAACAGCAAGTTTGGAACTCTCTGCCACCGGAAGTACGCAGAATCTCCACAACGACTGACTTCAAACTGGAAGTCAAAAGATTCCTAATGAACAAATTCCTACCTTAATGTGGCTAGGCTCACCTGCTCAAAGCCATTGCCCCTACAACCACTTGACCATCATTGGATATTGCTCTTCTTTACCGCATAATATTTCCCCACTGTAGTCTGATATTTACCTGTTTATTGTATTACTCTCCTTTGACCCATTCGTAGTGCAATTATGCGATTATTCTTGTTTCTACTCGTACCTGATGTTGTTACTGCATTTATTACCTTCTTTCCATCCTTTTGTAAAGCGCTCTGATATCCTTCGGGATCTTGTTTGCGCTATATAAAACTTTATACATAAATAAATAAATAAATAAATAAGAGAGGTTCCAGGAACCCACAGCTGCCCTTAAAGCAGTTCAGCAACCTTTTAGGGGAGAGCTTAGGGTGTGGTTCTGGATTCTGACAGCTGTCAGTAGCCTCTGCTGGGTGCTGGCCTTCATGGCAGCACTATACTTGGCATGGATGGCAAACCGCATAGCCAAACGTGAGTTAGGCCCCCAACCCTGTTTATCATGGTGGTGTTGCTCAAGTGTTGGGCAGCCTCTGTGGGTAATCTGGGTATTGTTCTAGCAAAGTTAGGGATCGATGAGGTGGGCACCTGACTACCCAAACTAGAAAGGGAGGAAGAAAATGAAACAGCTGCAATGAAGTTTCAGTTTAAAGTGAGTCCTGTTACTATAGAGATGGGTCAGCATTCCAGAGAAAGTGACCTTGGCAGGAGGATGTAAGGCAGAGTAGGCCCTGCAATTGACCAGCCTGGTTTCTTTTTCATTTTTCCTCACCAGACAGACCAGGGAAAATCTCACAGGGTTGGGCTGGATCTCCTGGGCTGTTGGCTGGGGGAAGTGTTGTGTGAGAATACAGGGCTTTTTGCAGCGTCCCCCCACTTTTTGCCCCCGTTCTTCTAAAAAAATGCGAGGAAGTCTCCTCCAAGGCTACACTGTCCAGCCCAGTGCTTACAACCTTCTTTGAACAGGCGGGGTCACCCCTGAAGTGCCCTGACTGCTGGCAGTCAAAACATACCCTGTTACCCAAGTGCTACTACAGATGGGGTCCCCCTGTCTCTGCTTCTCAGAGGTGGGATGGGAGTTACTCTCCTCCTTTCTAGGGTTCTGGGGTACTGAGGGAGTCCCTGTGGTGTGCTTACCCCTCCCCCCTTAGGTTTTTGTGGGCATAACGTCCCCTTTTTGGAATCTCCCCCCTGGTGCTATGTGAGAACCTGGATTGTCACCCACACATCAGCTGATTCCCCTACATCTATGGGGTCTGACAGCTTAGAGTCCACTAGATACTGGTGTAACTTCTCTTCAGTACAATGAGTCAAAATGTGTTCTTTCAAAAATAAATTATTCAATCCCTCAAATGTGTCTACTTTGTTACTAACAATCCAGCCTTCTAGTACCATCACTGAAAAATCAACAAAGTCCACCGAGGACCGTGTGCTCACTTTCTGGCTATCTCTGAATGTCACCCTATACTGCTCTGGAGTCAGACCAAACTTCTTGATGAAGCATTGCCTCATGTGAGAATAGGATTTTGCCTCATCCCCCTGCAGGGTCAGGAGTCTATCCCTCCCAGCTACTGAAATTAGTTCCCACAAGAGTGCACCCCAATGCTTGGTGTGAAACCCCTAATCTCTAGGGCCCTTTGAAATGCAGTCAGCCACTTGTCAATGTCATCCCCCTCTGTGTCTCTGGGTAATATACCCTTGGGAAGCTTGTGGTGAAACCTGCCACCCCTGGATATCTCAATCTCCTCATCATTTTCACTGCAACCATTGCTTCTTGTGGCCTCCTCCCTTTCCCACTTCTTCTTAGATAATTCCAGTTTCTTCTGCTCTGAAGCTATTTAAGCTAATTGGGCCTCAAGCTGCCTCTCTGCTAGGGAGTTCTTGTGTTCCTGAGTTCCTGGGTGCCCCTTCCCATCCTCTGGAATAATGTACCTACTACTGGAAGCAATAGAGAGGCATCATCCTCACCCTCCACCTTGGTGATACTGGGGTGGGGTCAACCTTCCCCCCTTCAGTCTCTTAAGCTGCCGCAGCACAGGCCTTCAAGGACTTAATCAACCCTGCCTCCCCAGTCTTCTTGGATGCAGGCAGCCCTCGAAGCTTACACTGTATCCTAAGCTCAGCCATCTTGAGTTCAGTCAATTTAGCTAGGTCCATCTCCATGGTACCCCTAGTTTTGGGTCACAACAACTAGCAATCAGACTTAGAACATTTTTGGAAAAATCAAAACAGTGGATTAAAAATCAGTTTAGTCCAAGTTCAAAAATTAAAAAAATTAAAAACTCTAAAGACAATTTAGAGATTTTTTAAAAATCTTAATTCATTTTACTGAAAGGTGTACCCTTAAACACAAGTCATTATCCACACCGCTGAACAACAAATGTTGAAAAGTAGGTTATTAGTAGAGGTAAATATGCATCTACCACTGGCAAAAAGCCAAAAACACAGTCTAGGGCTCAGTACAGGTCCCAATAAATTATTCCCATGCTCAACCCTCAGTAGCTTGGCTGCAAGCAGGCAGGCTTAACTTAGGAGACAGGTATGTAATACATTTAGAAACACCAATTCAGTAAATAATTACAACACAACACAGAATAAAAATCCAACACTAATTTATAAAAATAGGGAGTATTTTTATTTTTTTTATTTTCATTTATAGATTTTTTATAGAGTAGAATCACATGCTAATCAGAAAAACATTAAGCACATTGGCACAACTTTAACAGTTCATTTTCTTCTACAGCTTATTTCAAGGTGTTATAACATTTGCATCTTCGTCCCACCCTGTACTTTATCATGAAGTTGATTCTCCACCCTCCCCTTCTTCTGCTTATGTGTCAGACTGTGACTGTTGGTGTTGAAACAATGGACCCCAAAAGTCTTTCGGCCGTGAGGAAGCAGGTAACTCCTCTGCATATGATTCTAATTGTTCCTTGCAGTACACCATGTCAGTTATCCCATATTTTGTTTTCAGAGCTCATCTGCTACCCCATCTCATGGAAATGTGTCTTTTGGCCAATAAAAGGGCGACAGCTACTAATCTGCGGTTGGATGGTCTCTGGGTTTTCACCAGACCCAGTAGACAAATCTGTGGGGTGTTAGGGATCAATTCCGATAGCATAGTTCCCAGAGTGCTCGTCACTTCCTCCCTTTATCGCCATACCAGAGGACATGCCAATCCTACATGCAAAAAGTCTGCCTAGAAGACTCCACAGCGTATACATTTGGAATCTCCCCGCAATCCATATTTATGTAGTTGAACCGGTGTATAGTATATTTGCTGTAGGAATTTAAAATGAATAATGCATAAATTACAGTTACATCTTTGTAAGTGTGCAACAGAAACCCAAATCGTCTGTGAGCAGAGGTGTGTCAAGCAAAGCACTCCATCTCTCTAACGCATGTTCAGAATTCCTATATTGTTCGTGCTCAGCCACATTATAGAGTTTGGCTATGAGATGTATGCGTGAGCGTGCTTTCCGCAGCACCTGTAGTGAATGAAGTGTTGGGTGTTCCTGAGGGAAGGATGGATAAAGGTTTTTGATTGCTAGTCATAGACGCAAGTATGTAAAGAGCATTAGTGGGGTGTGAGAGGTGTCGGGAAGGATGTCTGAGGAGTTAACAAATGATCCCTCTCTGAACATGTCGCCCATGGTGTTCAGGCCTATTGTTGCTAGCATCACCCGTGCCTTCAGATCTTGTGTCACAGATATGTCTGGGTGGTGTGACAGTGGGAGGGCAGGAGCGTAGAGTGGGAGTTTGTGAGCATGTTGGCCTATTTTTCACTGTGCTATATTGGTACTTTGGGTTGGGTTAATTGCAGAGCAGGGGATGCCTGGTCTCTTCTGTGGTATAAGGGCAGACAGTGGGATCGGATGTGCTTCATCTAATCCTCTAACGGCGTGCTGAAGATGGTTCTGAGGGTGTAGCCAGTAATGCACAAAATGCGCTTGAGCTCAGAGGTAATAGAGATGGAGATCTGGGGCTCCAAAGCCTCCTTGGGCATGGGGACGTGTGAGCTCCCTCCAGCCAACTCTTGGCTGTCGGCCCACCCACGTGAGAGTACTCAAATGAGAGTGCAATTTCAGGAAAAAATGCTGCGTCAGTGGAATAGGTATGTTGAGGAATAGATGCAAGAAGCGTGGCAGTACTATCATCTTCTGAATCGCTATGTGGTCTGCCAGAGACAGTGGCAACCGGACCCAATGCCACCTAATCTTCCATTTTAGACAGTGCTCTCCAATAGTTCTTGCAAACAACCAGTTCCGGATCTCGGTGCACCCAGATCCCCAAGTATTTAACCGGGTCTGTACGCCAGAGCAGGGGATTGTCCAAGGAAAATTGTTGCGTGCAGGGTGTTAGTGGGATACCTACTGATTTAGACCAGTTAACACTCAAACCGGAGTATCATTCAAAACAGATGTATTCCCTTATCAGTGGTGTTAGATTATCTGCCAGGTGGCGAACATAGAGGACCATATCTTCTGCATATAGGGAGATGCTTGTAGGCCGCGATCGGAAATGGGTTGTACGATGGTACAACGCAGGGAAATACATTGCATGCCTTTACCACGCATGTTTTACCACGCATATGCTTTTACAAAGCATATCTTTACCACGCATTATTTTTATACATAAAACAATGTATTTGTGGGGGAGACCCCCAACTTACCTTAAATGCTCGGTAAAGGCATGCGTTGTAAAGGCATGCACGTGGTAAAAATATGCATGCCTAAAATTGAGTGGTAAAGGCACAACGAGGTAAAAACTTCATTGTAAAGGCTGTTTCCCTCGGAAACACAGTGCTGTATTCATGTGCTGTTGGCGTATTTTGCATGCCAGTCGCTCAAGGGCCAAAGTGAACAGTAGTGGATATAAAGGGCAGCCCTGCCGTGTCCCTCTATAAATGCGCAATGGGTCCGCTGTTTTACCATTTATACGAATTCTGGCAGCCAGTTCAGTGTATAATAGTTGGATCCAGAGAAGGAAGATGTGTGGGAACCCCATCTTGTGCAGGACAGCAAACATGAATCCCAACTCCAAACACTGGCGTAACGAACCTTGAGGGGGCCCCCCTGCAAGGTACATGGAGGGGCCCCCTCCGGGCTCAATCAGTAGCTCTCCAGCCAGAGTGCTGTGCTGAGGGGGCCCCCTGCAGCTTGGGGACCCCCCACACCGCGGGGGCTGCGGGGGCCTGCGTTACGCCCCTGACTCCAAAGAGTTGAATGCTTTGGCAGCAGCTAATAATGCAGCCACTGCAGGCAGATCAGGGACCAGCTGATGAAGCTGAGCAAATATTGTGCGCAAGTTATGTGTTGTTGAGCAAGCAGGAATGAATCCTGATTGATCAGGTAAAACTAAGTTTTGCATTAGGGGTTGTAGTCTAATGGCTAGTATTTTTGCTAAGGTTTTAGCATCAGTGTTGATAAGTGTGAGAGGTGTGTATGATTCACAATGAACTGGATTCTTATTTGCTTTGAGTAATGTTACTAACAGAGCCTACCGGAGAGTTGGTGGGACTAACAAGTCGCTGAACTCCTTGTAACATTTTCCTGGCAAGCAATCCATCCAGGGGACCTTGCAGTTTGGGAGGGAACTTATTGCGTCTCCAGCCTCATCCTCCGTGATGGGCTGCATAAAGTATTTCCTATGCCCATCAGAGAGCCAGGCCAGGGCATTGTCTTCTAATTAGGCCGCGATCACCTGAAGCAGTCAGGCATGTGGAGTATAATTGTGAATAAGAATCTGTGAACATCGATATTATAGACGGCGTGTTGTACCATTCCCTACCCTGAGCATTTATTATCTGCACCATTTGAGTGGGGGTCCGTGTTTCTTGCAGTCTGCTTGTGAGCGTGTGGCCAGGGCGGCCGCCCTCACCATACATCTGTGCTGTTTGTCTATGCGATAGAAAATGGACTTCACGTTCTGCCATCTCCTGATATGAGGACATCTTTCCTCTGAACATAGCTAGTAGTGTGGCATCTAATGTTTGTTCATGTTCCCTCTCTAATGCCTGGATAGTGTTTTCAAGCATAGTGAGCTGCTGGCGAATGTCGTATAGAACAGCTGTTTGTTTACTGATACAAACCCCATGCAATGTTATTTTAAAGGCCTCCCATAACATTTGCGTATTTGCCACTGTACCCGTATTATACTCAAAGTATTTGATGATGGGACATCGTATTTCGGCCCTGAAGACCTGGTCCTACATTGCTGCTGTCAGGAAGCGCCATGTGAATTGTCGGGGCATATGAGTGGGCAGCTTCAGCACCAGGGGTAGCTAACCAGTGATCTATCTTAGACCAAGAGTTATGTGTGGATGAGGAATAAGTGCCCTCTCATCTGTCCGGGTGCCGTAGCCTCCAAAGATCAATCAGATTTTACTCCTTCATACCATCTCTGTGTACCCTGGCTGCTTGTTTACCGTAGCGGTCAGTATGGGTCGATCTGTCCACTGCTGGGTCAATGCAGGTATTAAAGTCTCCGCCCCACACAACCGCTGCCAGTGGCATTTTGTATACTCATGCCCAGATCTGTGCATAGAATGCAAGGTCATCAGTGTTTTGTCCATAAAAGTTTACTAATGTCAGGATGGTACTGCTAAAGTTCCCCTGCACAATAACATATTGGCCTTGTATGTCGAAATTCGTGTGTAATACCATAAATGGGGTCCCTTTTTTAACCGTAAAACCAACCCACGGGCATATGTCGAGTAGGAGGAGTCTATGCATATGGACGCCCATCTAGCGCCCCCTTTTGTGAGTTGAGTGAGGTGTGCTTCCTGTAGAAACACTACTTGCACAATGTGGCGGTCCAAATATGCCAAAACCTGTCTGGTCTTAAGCGGGTTGTTCAGTCCTTTAATGTTCCATGTAAGTAGGTCAAAGGTCTAAATGCCTGCACTATAGTGCATCCTGGTATAGCATCTTATGAAGTAGGACAGGATGAAATATGCAATATCAAGCAGTGCAACTATCATGTCAATTCGATAAATGCCATTGAAAACTAGTTTTGACTCCAACATGTACCCTCCCACCTCCCACTCCAGCATCCCATTGTGTCGATGACATTACCTTTCCCTAGACAAGCTCCTCTAAAGAACCCCACACACTCCCACTTTCAAACAACTTAACTTTATAGAAAGAATGTGGTTCACACATGGAGGTGGGAACAGCTCGCCGGATACCCCGCAGTGTGATACAGGTGGAAGGGAGCCACCCAGCAGTGATAATCAGTGCCCCATGTGAAAGCCATAACACGCTTCTCTTTTGCAAGAAGGGATCTCTAATAATGTTCCTGGCCCATCTCGACAAGAGAGGCACTGTGCAGAAATAACAGGTGCCGGCAGCCGCCTCGCTGTCCCACCCAGCAATCTGTGGGTGGTCTATGGGTTGTAGGCAGAGTCACAGTATAGTATAGGACCATGCTAAACAAAGTAGTGTTAGTTTGGGTCATCTAGAATGGAGGTAGGTGTTTGTTCCCCAGTATCCCCCCTGGGAGATTTTTGTCAATTGCCTGCCCTCTCTTGCTGCTGTAGGAACTGTTGTAGACTTTTTGGATCTCTGAAGACCTTTGGCCTGCCGTCTATTGTAATCTTGAGGTGAGCCAGGTATAGCATGGCATAGGCGATATTCATTTCCTGGAGCTTCCTCTTTACTGGTAGAAAATTCTTTTGTGCCTCTTGGACCTGTGTCATGAAGGGCTTGGTAGATGGAGATCTCCGCGCTCTCATATCTGAAAGTCCATAATTCCCTGGAGCGGCGCAATGCTGCATCACGGTCTCTGTAGTTCAGGATCCTTGCTATGATGGTGCAATGCCTCACCCCAGGCGGCGGCTGGGGTGCGAGCGATCGGTGAGCCCGCTCTACTACAATTATGCCTGAAAAGGCATTCCTCCATAATAGGTCAACTAATAGCTTTTCTACGAATTGCTCTATATTGCCTGTAGATGTAAACTCTGCAATTCCAGTAATACTGATGTTATTGCGCCTTGAGCATGCCTCCAGGTCCTCGGCCTCGACGCAGAGTGATTCCAACACTTTCTCCATCTTCTTCTGAGTCTCCGTGACGGTGCCCTGTGCATCCTCTGTATCGGACATCCTGCGCTCCACCATGTCTAGACACTCTGCGTATTTGTCCATTCTGTCCGACAGTCTATCCACGCGATATGCAAGAGCGTCTAGTTTCCCACCAATGGCCATCAGAGTGACCTGCATTGTGGAGAGGGTCTGGCGCAGGTCCCCTCCGATCTCTGACTCCTAGGACTCCACGCCCACACCCATCGTCAACTGGTCCTCACTTCGTTGCCCCTGGGGCTTTCGCTGCTCAAAGTGTAGTCTTGACTGCGTTTTCTCCATTTTCCCCTTGGTTCTATTTGTCTGGCACCGGGGAGGTGTAAGAGAGGTAAAGATTCCTGCTCCCAGTGGCCCTCAGAGACACGACAGACCAGTCAGCGGTGCCTCCACTGAGTGGCCCGATGGGACGCTTAAAGTGTTTATTATGAGTGGCCACCCGGAAACACAGATAGGAGCTATCTGCAATGTTCCCACACCCGTTCCAGCTCGTGTAGTCTCAAACCGAGTGCCAGTTCAGATGGTAATCTGAGGTGTAGTCAGCACATTCTTGGTTGCAGGCCCACTGCAGGTATGCAGTCGTAAGATGGGCCCTGGAGCCCCTTCACTTGTTATTGGAAGGATGACAGTGGTCTCATTACAGACACTTAGGGGCCTATTACGATGGCGGTCGGAAAACCTCCCCGACCGCCATGGTAGCGGGAAAAGACCGCCCGCATGGACCGCGACATCACGGCCGGTCGAATTATGATGGCCCGCGGTCGAAATCCGACCGCGGCAGTCGGATCGCGGGCCTTAACATTGCGGCGGTTGCTGCTGCCCGCAGCACCTCCGCGATGTCCAAAGGAGCATGTCCTGCATTTCCCTGCACTGCGTGGCAGGCACTGCACAGTGCCTGCCACCTGGTACAGAGAAATGTAGGGGGGTACCGCCCCAGTGCACTCACACCCCCCCAAACATTGGGGGCCCGCAACGGGCCCCCAGAAGACAATCTCCACATGCCTTTCCATGGTGGTGTGACCGCTGAGGAAAGGCTGGCTACCGCCGGCATCATAATCCTGCCGGCGGAGCCTGCTCTGCACCGCCACCATTATCCCGGTCCTGTCCGTCCACCAGGCAGGAGTGTGGATGGCAACTGGCGGAATAGCGGCGGTCGGAATTTTCCACCGCCGCGGTCACCACCGCCATCTTAATTTGACCGGCGGTTTTCTTGGTTGCGATCGCGGGCGGATGTCCACCGCCGGTCCGGCGGGCGCCACCGCCGGCTCGGCGGTGGACATCTGACCGCCCTCGTAATAGACCCCTTAGTGATGATTCTAGTGGGGGCAGTGCAGGTGCAGCACAACCTGCCTGATTGTTTGCGCAGGGCAAGGCAGGCGCAGGGCAGAACAGCAAGGATTGTGGGCCGCTATCAGGCCTCGTAGTCCTCCCCGCAGTTATGTGCACTGCATGGGCTCTTCAGCGGCAGAGGCGATCCAGGCCCGGGGTTGCAGGCCCACCAGAAGGAGACAGCACCAGACAAGGCCTCGGGCCCAGCACATCACATCATAGAGCTCCACAGTAGGCTGCACCTGCACTCACCGGCCCAGGGCAGCGGGCCCACGGTCTTGCAGTCTGGCACTCCCAACTCCCATGCCAGTCTCCACAGTGTCTGTGGGGGTTCAGCCTGCCGGGGCTTAGGATCGCACCCCTGCGACAGATGATCTGGGGAAGCTCACCCCGCACCAGTTGCCTCCTCCTCTGTGCGCCCACGCTCCCCGCTTTATCGGCCAGCACGGCCTCTCCTCAGCCTGCCCGATTACGACCTCATGTCGCACAGTCGCTGGTGCTCTGGCTTAGACTTCTGCCTCCCAGTCGTGTTGGATCCACTCAGGCGCTCCAGGACGGTTGACAGAGAGCACTGCGGTTGATGTATGGTGCAGGATATTTCAGAAAAGATTCGGCGGCCGAAAGAGCTTTCTTAGGAAGTGGCCATCTTCGAGTGAAGCAAGCTCCGCCCCCAAAAATAGGAAATATTTTTATCTTTAAAATGACACCAAAACAAAAAAAGTCCAATGTAGGGAACCATAGATATGAATTTTTAAAGCATAAACACTTTATAGCACTTAGAAACCTAAAGTGCCACTCTGGAACATCTGGTCGCACTTGACTGGGGAAAAGTCAAAGTTTCAGGCCCACAGTGATGGAGCCCTGCTCGGATATCCATTGCGGTAGGCCTTGGTTTAAATTTTACCTTCGGACTTAGGAAACATTTTTGGAGCTTTATCTGCCGGGGTCCCTCGATGCCCCTCACCAGGCTGGATTCGGTGAGGGTTCCCTGGCTTGCTTTTCAGGGAGCTCCCAGTCAAACTCTGGAAGTCAGACCTCAAGAGCTTTTCAGCAGGGTGAACCAGCAGTTCAGGCCAGCTCGCGGTTGAAGGTGGCCGAATTGGCTCTCGCAGTTGAGTTTTTCTCCTTATGGATGCTCTAAACTTCCTGAAGTTCCTCTTGAGGGTCCAAAGTGTCCAAAACACAATTCAAGGGTCTGGAATCTCTAAGATGGTCCTCGAAAGGTTGGGACCACAATTCCCACAATAAACCTGGACAAAAACCTTACAAATCCACTGGACGAACTCCAGCAAAGGGATTCTTGGTGGTGATGGCCCATAATGAGCTCTGTTAACCTGTAGCTTGCAGGGAGTCCACTCTGTATTCCTCTTTAAGCAAGGTATATCCACAGGGCTGTATTTCCAGATAATGCAGCAGGCACCAGAATACAGAGCCTGATGGTGCAAATCAAGTTTCCAGCTTGGCAATCTTTCTTCTCTTAGTTTCAAGCAGCTGATCTGAGAAGCTTTGCTCCTCTCACATATTTATGCAGTGTCCTCTGGGGTCAAGCAGGAGAGCACTCCTGTTCAATGAGGTGTAAGGCAACATCCCAGAGCATGACCACTTCCTCCAAAGTGTGGCATAATCATTTCCCAGAAAACACTATTCCTCCAAAATTCTGTATGGCTGAAATCTCAGCAGAAAAGTAGGAACTAGTTAAAACAACCTCGGGTATGGCTCATTTCCACAACTCTCCTCCCTCTAACAACTGCAGATTACTTCCTTAAGCCAGCTATCTGACTGGGTCAGTGGGGATGGGGTAGATAGACCTGGAATTCCCTGCTTATCCTATTCCTACTTTGAAGCTTCATGCTTTACGACCCCTCCCTCCCTGCTCTGACATTCTTGTGTAGCAGAGTTCTCCCCAACAGATAGCCTCTCACTGGGTGAGTAACTTATCACTTCATCAAAACAGCCTGGCTAATCCTCTTAACTCTGACCAATCAGGGAAAACCACAGGAAGGCTGAAGTTTGGCTTACAGACAAGAAAGTCTTATAACATCTTTTCTGTATACTTTAGGATAACTCCAACAATGGCACATTGTTGGATTTATCAATACAATTCTCCTAAGTCCTTGAATAGTATTTACATTTAATTCCTAGCAATATTTATGCATTCATAAACTATTGCCATGTTAGCCTAAGGGGCTAGGCATCTACAATGGGGAAACCTCAATGTGCAATTTCTCCATCATCAGGGCATATAAAACATATTTTATAAGGCCACTGGTTACAGTTACAGCCCCCACCCCTAGTATACCTAGGTGAGACCTTAGGGGTCCTGAATATGCACAAATATTGTAGATCCTCATGCCACAGGGCTCCTAGCATCAAAGTCAATTTTGGGAGTCACATTACTACAATGGGGAAAGTGAAATATGCACTTTCTCTATTCACAGGACATTTAAAACATCTTTCTTTTATAAATGCCCTCCTTATAATTACATGACCCCCCCACACCTGGGGCAACTAGGGGAGGCTGTGGGGGTGCCTAAAATGCTAAATAATTGTATTTTATCACTTTTTAAGTGCTTTGACCTACTAGTCGAGTTTGGGCCTACTTTACAATTAAAAGTAGTGCTGCAATACAGGGCTGCTTTTAAAATGACCTCAGGCTCTCAGCAGTGCACACATGGAAGTGCAACACAGGCTGCTGGCCTCAGAACTGCCGTGCCCTATTATATACTAGGGACTTATAGGGTAGGTCATGCCAATCATAGGTGTACCCTAACATATAGTGTAACCTAATGCTTGTGTGTATTTTCACTGTGTGTTCAACATAGCAGTGGATGTTTTCAACATAGCACTGGTCCTGGGCCTGCACAGGCAGTTCGGGCTGGACTGTTCCCATAAGGCACAGGGTCAAGACTGATTTGCATATTGCTGGGTTTAAACTGGAATGGCATGGTAAGCAAAAAAACAATGGATTTAGGCCCAGATCTCTGTATTGGGGTGAATGTATGACATTGTTCTGCATTCTGTCCATCAACTGTTCTTTTTGCATTTGTCACCCAGAGTGGGACGGGTATGCCCAGACGTGAGTCCCGTACTCTCCATGCCACTGGAGTCAAGCTATCCTGGCTGATGAGGGGTGAAACCCCGAAACCGGTCCTAGGATGCTTGTTTCCAGTCCAGGGAGAACCTGGCTTGGCAGTTCGGGCTGGACTGTTCCCATAAGGCACAGGGTCAAGACTGATTTGCGTATGGCTGGGTTCAAACTGGAATGGCACGGTGAGCAAAAAAACAATGGATTTAGGCCCAGATCTCTGTACTGGGGTGAATGTATGACATTGTTCTGCATTCTGTCCATCAACTGTTCTTTTTGCATTTGTCACCCCGAGTGGGATGGGTATGCCCAGACGTGGGTCCCCTGCTCTCCATGCCACTGGAGTCAAGCTATCCTGGCTGATGAGGGGTGAAACCCCGAAACCGGTCCTAGGATGCTTGTTTCCAGTCCTGGGAGGACCTGGCTTGGCAGTTCGGGCTGGACTGTTCCCATGAGGCAGAGGGTCAAGACTGATTTGCATATGGCTGGGTTCAAACTGGAATGGCCTGGTGAGCAACAAAACTATGGATTTAGGCCCAGATCTCTGTACTGGAGTGAATGTATGACATTGTTCTGCATTCTGTCCATCAACTGTTCTTTTTGCATTTGTCACTCCGAGTGGGACGGATATGCCCAGACGTGGGTTCCGTGCTCTCCATGCCACTGTAGTCAAGCTATCCTGGCTGATGGGGGGTGAAACCCCGAAACCGGTCCTAGGATGCTTGTTTCCAGTCCGGGGAGGATCTGGCTTCGCAGTTCGAGCTGGACTGTTCCCATGAGGCACAGGGTCAAGACTGATATGCATATGGCCAGGTTCAAACTGGAATGGCATGGTGAGCAAAAAAACAATGGATTTAGACCCAGATCTCTGTACTGGGGTGAATGTATGACATTGTTCTGCATTCTGTCCATCAACTGTTCTTTTTGCAATTGTCACCCCGAGTGGGACGGATATGCCCAGATGTGGGTCCCGTGCTCTCCATGCCACTGGAGTCAAGCTATCCTGGCTGATGAGGGGTGAAACCCCCAAACCAGTCCTAGGATGCTTGTTTCCAGTCCAGGGAGGACCTGGCTTGCCAGTTTGGGCTGGACTGTTCCCATGAGGCACAGGGTCAAGACTGATTTGCATATGGCTGGGTTCAAACTGGAATGGCATGGTGAGCAAAAAAATAATGGATTTAGGCCCAGATCTCTGTACTGGGGTGAATGTATGACATTGTTCTGCATTCTCTCCATCAACTGTTCTTTTTGCACAGAGCAGATACCAGGACACTCTCAGAGTCAGAAAACCAGTATCCAGGGGTCTCAAATGGGACAAAAAGTGGGGGGACACTGCAAACAAGTCCTGATTTTCAACACATACTTATGGAAATGGTGGCACGGTTACGTTGCTGTGCTGTCCTGCATTAGGGGGAAAAGGGCAGGAATGCATCATATTTATCCAATACGGTGCTTTCCTGTCCTTTCCCCCTGTGCAGGTGCCATTTCAGCAGCAGTGACAATGCAGGTGCAAGGGTGCCTGTGCTGCAAAAACAGTCCTGAGAATTGTTACTCATTTCTATGTGTGCATCAGAGTGCTGCAACGTCACGCCTAAGGGGGCCCTGCTGCATCAACTGCATCGGGAGGTTCAACAGCGGACTTTGCGCGGACTGCTGTACCCAGGCTTGTGAAATCACACCTGGCTGAGGCTCCTGCTGCCTGAGTCACAGATTTGGAGAGTGTGCAGCGGATTGCGCCACGGTGTCAATGTCCAGGTAAGGAGAAGGTGGGACGCATAGCGCAGGACGCCTGGGGGTCGAGTCGCCCAGGCCTAGCACACGTAGATGATGCACCCCCAGTTGCCCCACTGCTTTCAAGCAGTGCAGAAGAGGAACAATCATCACATGATGATAACTTACTGATGTAACCGTGCTATGTTTCCTTTGCGGGTGGGAGGGTGGGCAGGACTGCTCCAAGCATGGGGCAAGGCATGGGCGGATTGGCATGCCCACTCAAGTGCGCAATGACTGTTTGGTCGGCCCATTCAGGCCGCCCAAAGCAGTCATGCGCACTTCCCTATTCGTAATGCAGGCTGCATTACAGCCTGCATGGAAAACATGCCCACCCCTCCAGCCCCTGGCTGCATGCCTTGTCCCGTTGCCAATTACCAATCCCACCGCCGCATTGCAGTGTTGTGATTGGCTCAGGGGAGGGAGCCTGGCTGCCTACTTCCTGTTCCTGGAAGCAGACGCAGGAGAGCAGGAGCAACGAAGACATGGGACCCGGCTTCGAGGTAAGACTTCCCTTATTAAAATATTTACAACACCCGCTCACACACACACCCCCGCGTCCACGCCCCATCCAGTGTTCTTTGCGGTGTTTACCACCTCCCAGCTGTCCAGCCCCCGCACTTCTCAATGGCGTCTGCTGTGCGCCCATGCGCAGCGAGCGTACCACTCGTGTACCAAAGGTACATACGTAGTTACGACACATGCCATTACATGGCACTCCATTCCAATTCATACTAATACTAGGCATATTGCAACAGTAGGGAAGGTGTTGCATAGCGGAGACGTAAAAATTACTATTTCCACTTCAGTGAGTGCACCCAAAACTAACCTTTGTACTCCAATCCAAACCGTGAACCCTAAAATTCCTTTTGAGCCCCCAAAACACACCCCAATATTCATATTTTACCCCAAAACACACCCCAATTTCCTGATCAGACATCCGAAACCCATACCCACCCGAAGAACTTTTAACTACCCCATTACTGTCCTCACAATGCGTTGTAATCAAATGCGATGTAAAGGCACCTGCGTTGTTGGGGTTGCGTTGTTAACGATGTACTGCCTCCATGCAAAAGGCAACGCATAGGCTACGCCGTTTGCGTCTGTCTGCCCCTGGACCGCGCTCAGCACCAAGGAGCCTTCCTCTTGGACACTCCACCGCTACGACGCCAGCACCCTCCTCGCCATCAACCCTGGACGCCAGCTCACCTGTCAGGACCTACCTCTGCTCTGGACTGGACGTCGCCATCGCCATTGCTGACGGCTGCAGTATCACCCGCAAGGAGTACCCCGACCGTCAAGGAGGAGGCATTGCCATCACCTACAGAAGCACACTCTGACTGCCCACGCACTCTAATGACCCAAGGGTGACCATGGACCACCTAAACTCCCAGATCTGGACCAAGCCCAAGTACATCCTCTGCGGCACCCTCATGTGCAGGCCCCCCGGGCCATGGCACCCCATTCTCTAATACCATTGTAGACCTCATTGCACCCCAGGGTCTCCCATCCACCGACGACATCCTACTTGGTGAACTCAAGTTCCACCTGGACAACCCCAGTGACCAGAACACTACCCCCTCCTGGGGAAGGTCCCCTACATCAGACACAAGCAGCAAGTCACCTCAACAAGCCACATAGCAGGACACACGGTCGAGCACGTCACCTCTGCCAGCGGGAACTTCAACTACAGCCATAACACCGGACTATCCTGGACCGACCAACATTGGTAACATCACGTCTTCACCTTGCCCACCGGATGCCACCGCCATCATCGCACCCCCTCGCAGCTGGATCAAGGCCACCGCAGAACGTCTGGTCAACTGCCTCCGCACCAACACTCCACCAATGCTTCCAAACGATGACACCGCAGCGCGCAACCACCACAGATGGTTCTCCAACAGCGCCGACATTCGGGCACCCATCATGAATGGCACTGCGTCAGTGCCTTCCGCCTGCCTGATGGCAGGCATGAGGGTGACGCAGTGCCACAGGGATAGGCTGGCTCCATGCATTGCTGGAGTTGCGTCATGGTTGTGACACGACTGCAGCAATGCGTGACTTTACCGCAGACAGATACGTCAGGATTCCTGATATATCTGTCATTACTTGCATCATGAAGCGCTGTTCAGTGAATACAGCACATCCATGCTGTCGCAAGAAGGGCGTAGTGAGAAGTGTTGCAACGCTGTCTTGTCGCAGCGCTGCAACACTTTTCATGACTGGGGCACAGGAATATTGATGGTGCGCATTCCTGCACTGTAGTTTTGTCGCAGGGCAGCGCTGCAGCATTGCTTGCAGCGCTGTCCAGCACCAAAACCTGCTGAGATGAGGCCCCAAGTGTTATCCCCATTTTTAAGACCAGCTATTTTCTGGTCTTAAGTAACTGGCTCTAACTGCAGTTAGAGGCAGTTTTTTTGGTCTTCAGAACTTCAGGGTTCCCCTTGTGAATATGGAGTAGTGGGGTTTGCGGCCGTTTTTGCACGGGAACGCCTCTCCTGTATATAATTATCGCTAACAGAAGTAGCGATCTTTAAAATGGATGTTTTCGCCTAGAAACTGTCGCTATTGGCTGTTAGCGACAGCTTGGTAATAGAGCAATAAAATTATCGCCGCATTAGCGGCAGAAAAGTGCTGCTAACGCGGCGATAACTCCTTGTGAATATGCCCCAAAGTCTTTTGGAATGAACGGAAATGATTTTGGTTCCTGTTTGCCAGTTTACAAGTTATCTCATAATGCGTCTGTTTTTTCTACCCTACCCTACCATCCAGTCTGATGTCTGTTTACTCCCAGACTCACTGCAGCCCTGTCCAGTTTCTGTTTAGTCAGAAGTAGCACCTGTCTTTCCTCTGTTACATTTACTCTCTGCCAGTGTTGAGGTGTTTTCTGCTATCTGTTTTATCCTCCGAATTGTGACTCTTGTGAAGTCACTTGCCAAGGGGAAACTAGTGCGCATAGGCCTTGACTGTCGCATTTTTGAACTGGAGAAACAACGAGTGTCTCTTATATGGTGACTAGAGGAAAGATGAAAAACAAAAAAGGTGATGGATAATATAGATAAATTAATGTCAGCCTTTGATAATTACTCTGGGTTGTGCTCCAAGAAATGGCTTTTTTGTTCGCTGTGCCACTACTGACAAGAACCAACCACATGCATATTAGTCTTAGTCTGTCTAAAGCTGCTAGGCCACATCTCTGAATAGGAACATAAGCACTTCCATATGAGTTTCAGCATCCTCAAAGAGGTGAAACTTGAGTCCTATGGTTGAGGCCGATACAACCCTCGTCTTTTGGTATACTCAACACATCTAGGGGCATATTTATAAGCCCCTTGCACCGCCGTTGCATCACTTTTTCTCCAGTGGCGCAAATTACAAAATCATATTTGAGGTCATGCAAAGTCATTTTGCAAGGCTTTGAATGGCCTAATAAATATAGAGTAAGGCAAGGCAGTGCTTCATTGCATTACTCTGCGCTAGGGAGGTGTTCCATGGGTATTGCTGTAGGTGTTCCCACACAACACCCATGGATTCTGATGCTTCTCCAGATTTACAAAACCATGTAAACCTGGGAATGTGTCAAATGCAGGGGAGGCGTAACGAGGATAAATATCTTTATTTCTCTTCCTTTTTTCCTCTTTCTATGACTGCTGCATTCTGAAGCACATGTAGAAAGAGGAAAAAGCCTCCCAGAAATGTTTTTGTGCAGGAAGGTGCCCCTTCCTGCATACAAACAATTCTGCCGACAACACAGACACCCTTGCACCATGGTGCAAGGGTGCCTGCATTGGAGCCAGGCTACCTACACAGCACCAGAACAGGGGGAATGGACAGGAATGCACTGTATTGGATAAATACGGTGCATTCCTGCCCTTTCACTTTGACGTAGGGCAGCGCAGCAAGGTGACTTGCTGCACTGCCCTATGCCAAATCCCCATAAATGAGGCCTCTAGAGCCTTTGAAAAATGGAGACTTTAGAGGCGCTGGATGGGGTGCTTACATTTATTTATTTTTATTTTATTTATTTGCAACGTTTTATATAGCGCTGGCTAGACCCGGAGGTATCAGAGCGCTTTACATGAGGATCAGCGAGTTACAGGATACATAGTTATATCAGTTGAATCAGCGAGTTACAGGTTACATAGGTACATCAGTTTGAATCAAAGAATCACAGAGGGAGGAGGAGGGGGAGGGGAGGAGACACAAACGGGGAGACGAGGAAAACAATGTCAGATGACGGGCTGGGTAGGTGACGGCCAAGGGGCCAGACTCCTCTATAGCTGCATAGGACAGCTCCACCGGGCATCAGCCAAGGTTGCTCGGGCTACATTAGGTACAACCACTGGTATGTACTGTGGGAAGAAGGTTCAGTGAAAAATGTTGGCAATTAATGTGTATACTTTTGTTATCGGGTGCTATTTATCACATTCGATTAAAACCCACACGCTAGGAATAAATATGTATTCAGTGTGATAAATGGAACGAATTCTGAGATTATCCCCAAGTACCCTAGAATAACATGCGGAATCTGATATTTATCACACCAAAATTCACATGTCCTCGTATATAGAGGGCCTTTTTACCTCTTTAAATTAAGGCAGGTGTAAATTGCTAAAATTTAAGAGGTGATGCTGACTTTATCACACTAGTGTTATACATTTGGCAGCAGTCATAATATTGACCTTTTAAAAAAATAACAAATGCTATCTCCTCAAGTATTGAAAGAAGGAGGACCTTTTTAAAGTTTTTTGAAGATTATATGTTGTAATATTGAAAACTCTATCCATTTTAGTGTGGGTATATTTGTGATCAATCGGTCTGAGATTCCATCGTGTTTAATGTACCAAGGTTATTTTTACCATGTATGATTATTATTATTATTACTTCTTTATATACTCTTTGAATCAGTCGCACTTAAATTATTGAAGTAGTATCTATGCACTTAAAAAATGTTGTAATCAATTTCCCTCCTTAAATCACATAGCTTCCATTCTGAAATATATTTCACAGACTATGGGGCATATGTACAAAGAAGTGGTGGAGTGAGGCGTTAGCCGTCATGGCTTAACGCCTCACTCCGCCACTTCAGAAACGCAAGGCTGCACCATATATACAAGAATATGGTGCAGCCTTTCGTTTCCCCCTGTGCTGGCGCTACACTTAGCAGCCTAGCGCCAATGCAGGCACCTTTGCACCATAGTGCAAGGGTGTCTGCATGCAGGGGAAGATTGTTTATGTGCAGGAAGGTGTCCCTTCCTGCACATAAACAATCTTTAAATGCCGTTTTGTCACTCCCATATATGCTGCTCAATGCATCACACATGGAAGTTACAAAATGTCTTTTTTTTTTATAGATTGTTTATGTGCAGGAAGGGTGACCTTCCTGAACATAAACAATCCAAGGCGTTTTGCTTTTTCCATGTGTGCTGCACAAGGCAGCACACATGGAAAAAGCAAAAACGAGGAGAAATAAAGCAGTTCTCCTCGTTTCGGCAAGTTAAGACCAGGTTTTCCCTAGTACTAATTTTGGCGCTGCCTCCTATTTACGCCACCCTTGTAAGTAGGGGACAGTGTCAAAATTAATGGGTGTTGCGGTGGAACGCCCACCGCAACACCCACTGCCCACCCCTTTCACACAAAGCACAGTGTGAAAGGGGGCCGTATATACAAGGCAGCGTTAAGCCACGTTAAGTGACTTAACGCTGCCTTGTAAATAAGGCGAAGCCCCTAACGCCACAGGAACGTCATAAAAAGTGACGTTCCCGTGGCAATAGGGGCTTTTACATATGCCCCTATATTTGCTGAGCCACCGACAACCATGACCACGGGAGGGAGATCATTATTTTTTCAATGCCTAGTAAAAAAAAAAAAGGAAATAAATACAACAAATATTTCTTCCTGAGGCTGCATTACAACACACGGTTTTAAGCACAAATGCAGATTCTCGGCGACATTATGAAGTGAAGGTGCTTATGTAACAATGTTTGTGAGACCATGCTTCAACAATTTTACTATATTGAGGTAGCTTCCATTGTTAAATTATAAATGCTAGAAATAGAAGTATGGTTAATATAGGGCGTTAGAAAGCACACGATTTCTGGATTGCAGCTCGAAAGTATTATGTGTTAATAGCTCAGAAATAAAATGTCCTTGATGAGAGTTAAACTAATGTAGGGGCATATCATCAACGAGGCGATAAACAATTATCGCCGCATTTGCGTCCGTTTTCGGACGAAAAGCGGCGATAATTTTATCGCCTAATCAGCAAGGTCACGCTATCGCGTGAATCCTTGCATTATCGCACTTTCCCCCAACGCCCATCTTTGCATCTCTAATGAGATGCAAAGTGGGCGTTACTGGGCGTACCCCGTATGGACTACGTTGCAAATATCGCTGATGTTCACATCGCGATATTTACAAGGCAGCCCACATGATTTTAGCAGAGGTTAGATTTTGGCGAAAACGGCCGTTTTCGCCAAAATCTAGCGTCTGCTAAAATCCTGACTTAGCCATCCCTAACATAGGGGGTGGATTCTGCTGATACGACCACAGGGTCGATATCAGCAAGGATCATCGCCGTTTTGCAGGAACATCGCTGGAAAACCAGCGATGTTCCCTGCAAAACGGCGATAACCTCGCTATCTCTGGAATTTTTATCGCCCTGGAGAAACGCGTTGTTAATAACGCGCTACCAGGGCGATAAATTCCAGAGATAGCCTGCGATAGGGAATTCGTCGCTAAGCACGGCCAGTGATAATTATCGCTGGCCGTTGATAATATGCCCCGTAGTCTCTTGATAAAATCTGGTTCAGTATTATTTTATGGTAATCGTTAAAAAAATGTGTTATACAGATTATTTGAGATGTGCTAAAAACGTATATTTACATATTCCAAAATACCAAAATATATGCACTAAAGTTATAGCAACATTTACATATTCATTTTTATGTTCATGTATCTAGCACCGCAGCAATGATACACGGACCACTGTGTAATATATTTTAAAAGAAACATTGCTTGGAGGTTTATGTAAAAAAGAAGTGCTGTCATCTCACTATCTGCTGAGAATATTTCATGTCACGACCAAAGAAAATAAAGCGAAGAAACACTGCAGTAGGCATATATTTCAGAAGGTAATTTTTTTCTGGTGCAGCAGAAAAGAACAGTATTTCATATTATTTTAAAGTTGCGATCGAACTGCATGATATGAAAATATTGTCAAGAGTAGTGCATCTTGATTATCAAAACCATTCTTCAAGTATTATTACAGTGAAATTCACATACTCAGTCTTAAATTTCATTTTTCTTTCTATGCTTGATAACGCTTGTCAAATGAGGATGTGAACGATACAAGCCTTTCCTTTTTTCATATACATATATAGATATATTTATATATATTCACTGAAGAAACAAAAGGTTACAGGGACCTTATAGTTAGGAAATATAGTTAAAAAACCTTAGAAATTCACTGAAAAAACAAAGGTTACAGGGACATTATAGGTAGGCTCAGATTTCACTCGTACAAAACCATAGAAATTCAGCAGATATAGTTACCTGAGCTAACTATAACTTATGCCCCCTCAATGCACTGCTATGACCTCACATATTACATCACTCATGATATGCTCAGTGACATCACTGATGACATCTCAAATGACATCACTGATGATATCACTAATGACATCATCCATAGAACCCCTTATACACCCACTCACACGCTCATGCAATATCTCATTCATCTAGTCACACACCCACACAACACCTTACATACCCATTCATAAACCCATACAAATGATCATGCACCCACTCACTCATGCATAGAGCCACTCACTCATACACCAGCTCAATAATACAGGCACCCAAACAACCAGTCACTCACCCAAACAGAACTCACACACTCACTCACTTACTCAGACAGATACTGACACATGTACTCAGTCACCTAAACAATCACTGAGATAACCATATATTCTCCCATAGAGCCTCTCTCATACTCACTTACTCACCCATACAGGTACCCACACACCTACTCACTTGCCCATACATTCACTCACACATTACATACCCATTCATGTACCCATTCAGTGACTCATGCACTCTCACAGTCCCCCATACAGACACCAATGCACCTGCTCATTCACCCATACAGCCACTCATGCACTCTCTCATTCACCATTTACAGCCGCTCACTCATTTAGACAGCCACTCATGCACCCTCCTATTTACCATTTACAGCCACTTAAACACCCACTCACTCACCCATACAGCCACTGACACAGCCACTCATTCACCTATAGAAATACTCACACAACCACTCACTCCTCTATACAGTCTCTCACATACCCAGTCACTCATCCATACACCACTTACACATCCACACACTCGCCCATACAGATACTCACACTGCCACTTACTCACCCATACAGCTACTCACACAACCACTAATTCACCCATACAGCCACACACACGCCACCTCACACAGGAAGATGCACAGTTACACAGACAATCGCGTAATCTATGTTTTAAAAAATCACTCATTGGTAGTACACAAAGTAAACTCATTTAACTTTTGTGACACCTTAGTATACATGTTTAACACTCAGAAACATTTAGAAAACACTCACAATCTCATTTGAGATGTCATCAGTGGTGTCATCAGTGGTGTCACTGACCATGTCATGAGTGATGTAATATGTGAGGTCATAAGCAGTGCATTGTGGGGTAAAAGGTTATAGTTAGCTCAGGTAAATATAACTGCTGAATTTCTATGGCTTTGTATGAGTTAAATCTAAGCCTAACTATAACATCCCTGTAACCTTTGTTTTTTTCAGTGATTTTCTAAGGTATTTAGAATTCTGTTACCTAACTATAACGTCCCTGTAACCTTTGTTTTTAAGTGAATTCCTAAGGGTTTTTGTATTTTATTTCGTAAATGTATCCAGTAACCTTTGACAGTGAGTGTGTGAGTGAGTGCATGAGTGTCTCAGTAAGTCTGTGAGAGAGTGTTAGCGTGTCTGAATGGGTCTTTCCGTGAGTGTGTGAATGTCTGAGTAGGTCTGTGAGTGGGTGCATGATTGTCTAAGTGGGTCTGTGAGTGGGTGTGTGAGTGTCTTTGAAGGTCAGTGAGTGGATGGATGAGTCTTTGAGTGGGTGAGTGAGAGGGTGCACGAGTGTCTGAGTGAGTCTGTGAGTGGTTGTGTGAGTCTCTGAATTGGTCTGTGAGTGAGTGAGCTTCTGAGTGGGTCAGTCAGTGGGTGCATGACTCCCTAAGTGGATTTTTGAGTGGGTGCATGCATCTCTGAGTGGGTCAGTAAATGGGAAGATGAGTGTCTGAGTGGGTCTGTGAGTGGTTAGATGAGTGTCTGAATGGGTCTGTGAGAGCATGCAAGAGTCTGTGAGTGGGTCTGTGAATGGGTGCGTGAGTGCCTCAGAGGGTCTGTGAGTGGGTGTGTGAGTCTCTGAGAAGGTCTGTGAGTGGATGCATGAGTGTGTGATTGGGTGTGTGAGTGAGTCTCTTAATGGGTCTGTGAGTGGGTGTATGAATGTGTGAGTGGGTCTGTCAGTCGGTCCATGATAAAAAAGTAGGGTGGCACATGAGAGCAGGGCCTCATGCCAGCTCCCCCTGTGACGGTCCTCCTATCCAGCTTGCCTGCAGTCCACTATCCTCTGCTGCATTCAGTTTAGTGCCTCCTCCACTCGTTTTCTGCTCATTTTTTGGCCTCTTATCTCTTCGCTCCTGCCCTCTATTTTGCCTCTCCCTGCTTATTTTGCCTGTTATTTTGCCTCTTTGTGCTCGCTCCTGACCTTTGTTCTGCCGCTTTCGGCTTGTTTCTGACCTCTTTTTTCCCTCTTTCCGCTCATTTCTGACCTCTATTATACCTCTTTCTGCTCATTCTGATGGTATTTTGTCTCTTTCCGTCCGCACCTGACCTTTATTTTGCCTCTTCTTGCTAATTTCTGACCTTTATTCTGCTTCTCGCTCCTGGTTTCTGAACTCTATTCTGCCTCTTTTTGTTCCCTTCTGACCTCTATTCAGCCTCTTTCTGCTGTTTCTGACCTTTATTCTGCCTCTTTCTGCTCATTGCTGAGCTTTATTCTGCCTCTTTCTGCTGGTTTCTGACCTTTATTTTGCCTCGTTTTGCTCATTTCTCACATTTATTTTGCCTCTTTCTGCTCCCTTCTGACCTTTATTCTGGCTCTTTCTGCTCCCTTCTGACCTTTATTCTGCATTTTTCTGCTTGTTTCTGACCTTTATTTTGCCTCTTTCTGCTCGTTCCTGGCCTTTATTTTACCTCTTTCTGCTCGTTTCTCACCTGTATTTTGCCTCTTTCTGCTCATTGTTGACCTTTATTTAGTCTCTTTCTGCTCATTTCTCACCTTTATTTTGCCTCTTGGTGCTGGTTTCTGACCACTATTTTGTTTCTTTCTGCTTGTTTCTCACCTTTATTTTACTTTATTCTGCCTCTTGCTGCTCATTTCTGACCTTAATTCTGCCTCTTTCTGCTTATTTTTCTCCTTTATTTTGCATCTTTTTCCATGTTGCTGATCTTTATTTTGCCTCTTTCTGCTCTTTCTTGACCTTTATTCTGCCTCTTTTTGCTCATTGCTGAGCTTTATTCTGCCTCTTTCTGCTGGTTTCTGACCTTTATTTTGCCTCGTTTTGCTCATTTCTCACATTTATTTTGCCTCTTTCTGCTCCCTTCTGACCTTTATTCTGGCTCTTTCTGCTCCCTTCTGACCTTTATTCTGCATTTTTCTGCTTGTTTCTGACCTTTATTTTGCCTCTTTCTGCTCGTTCCTGGCCTTTATTTTACCTCTTTCTGCTCGTTTCTCACCTGTATTTTGCCTCTTTCTGCTCATTGTTGACCTTTATTTAGTCTCTTTCTGCTCATTTCTCACCTTTATTTTGCCTCTTGGTGCTGGTTTCTGACCACTATTTTGTTTCTTTCTGCTTGTTTCTCACCTTTATTTTACTTTATTCTGCCTCTTGCTGCTCATTTCTGACCTTAATTCTGCCTCTTTCTGCTTATTTTTCTCCTTTATTTTGCATCTTTTTCCATGTTGCTGATCTTTATTTTGCCTCTTTCTGCTCTTTCTTGACCTTTATTCTGCCTCTTTCTGCTAGTTTCTGACCTTTATTTTGCTTCTCTCTTCTATTTGCCCCCGGGACCATAGGGGAGCCTCAAGGCCACTGTGATCCCAGCCGGCTCCCCGCCTCCTGTAGGAGTAGGCACTGCTGCTGCACAGAGGGAGCTGCTAGAAAATCAGATACCTCTGTGCAGGAGCAATCATTTCATCTCTTTCACTGCCCGCATATCTGCGGGGCGTGGAAAGAAATGAAACCTCCTCTTCTAGCGGGTGGTTGCACATTGACAGCTCTCGCCTGCTGGAAACAGAGTGTTTGCTTTAGCTTACCAGGAGCTGTGAGCTCCACCAAGCTAAAGCAAACAGCTATCTCCCGGGGGTGGGCACCCTGGGACATTGCTGGAGCCGGCCCAGGGGGTTGGTGGTCCCTAGTGCCATCTAGTGCTCCAGGAGGTGGACCACGTGGCCCCCCTCCTTTGATTTTCAAGGGCATGTCCCAGAGAGATGGTTGTCCCCAGGGCAGAGAATGGCTCGGGAGGAGGTCCTTCTCCTTGTAAAAAAAAGAAAGCCACATGGAGATGGTGGTCCCCTGGGCACGGGAGTCCTTGTTGCCCCCCACTCCATATTTATCTTAGCCCTAGAGAGGTGGTGGTCCCTGCTGCTCAGAGGGTCTGCAAGGCCCCCCATTTCTTTGTTTTTAGCCCTGGGAAGGTGGTGGTCCTGGGCTCAAGGGGGATCCAAGCACCCCCGCTTTATTAAATTTAAAAGCTGGGGAGGTGGTGGTGCCCAGGGCTTGATTGAGCCCAAGGAGAGCGGCCCTGTGCGCCCCCCTCCTTTTTATAACAAAAAGCACACATGCCCCCAGGACCTGGCCCACCTGTGGGCTATAATGGAAACAATCACAGGAGACCAAGCTTGTTTTTTTTATTTTGCTGTAGATTTTTGGCTCTGTCGTGTTCCCACAGCAAATATTTTAAAAGATTCATACTTTTTAATTCTGTCAGGGTCCCAGGGGGACCCCATGACCGTAGTGAGGGGGTCAGGCAATTCCTACCCTGCCCCCATTTCGTTTCTTTAAATGTTTTATGTGGAACTTGGCTGAAGCCGACTCCCAAGATGATCTTGCCTCTTCCTGCTCGTTGCTCAACTTTTTTCAGCCTCTTTCTGCTCGTTTTTGACCTTTATTCTGCCTTTTTTTGCTCCCTTCTGACCTTTATTTTGCCTCTTTGTGCTCATTTCTCACCCTTATTTTCCCTCTTACTGCTCATTGCTGACCTTTATCCTGCCTCTTTCTGCTAGTTTCTGACCTTTATTTTGCTTCTCTCTTCTATTTGCCCACCGGACCACGGGGGAGCCTCAAGGCCACCGTGTTCCCAGCCAGCTCTCCGCCTCCTGTGGGAGCAGGCACTGCTGCTGCACAGAGGGAGCTGCTAGAAAATCAGATACCTCTGTGCAGCAATCATTTCATCTCTTTCACTGCCCGCATATCTGCGGGCTTGGAAAGAAATGAAACCTCCTCTCCCAACTGACCTTTATTCTGCCTCTTTGTGCTCATTTCTCACCCTTATTTTCCCTCTTGCTGCTTATTTATGACCTTTATTCTGCCTCTTTCTGCTCGTTTCTCACTTTTATTTTGACTCTTTCTGCTCATTGCTGACCTTTATCCTGCCTCTTTCTGCTGGTTGCTGACCTTTATTTTGCCTCTTTCTGCCCGTTTCTAAGCTTTATTTTGCCTCCTGCTTTGGCTTTCTGACCTCTATTTTCCCTCTTTCTGCTTGTTTTGCACCTCTATTTTCCCTCTTTCTACACATTTCTCACCTTTATTTTGCCTCTTGCTGCTCACTTCTAACCTTTATTCTTCCTCTTTCTGCTCATTTCTCACCTCTATTTTTCCTCTTTCTGCTCGTTGCTGACCGTTATTTACCTCTTTCTGCAAATTTATCACCTTAATTTTGCCTCTTGCTGCTGATTTCTGACCTCTATTTTGCCTCTTTCTGCTTGTTTCTTACCTTTTTTTTCTCTTGCTTCCCGTTTCTGACCTTAATTCTGCCTCTTTTGGCTCATTTCTGACCTACATTTTGCCTCTTTCTGCTCATTGCTGACCTTTATTCTGCCTCTTTCTGCTCTTTGTTGTCCTTTATTCTGCCTCTTTCTGCTCATTTCTGACCTTTATTCTGCCTCTTTCTGCTTGTTTCTCACCTTTATTTTGCTTCTTTCTTCTATTTTCCCCCAGGACTGCGGGGGGAGCCTCAAGGCCCCAGTGATCCCAGCCGGCTCCCTGCCTCTGGCGGGAGCAGGCATTGCTGTTGCATGAAGAGAACTGCTGGAAAATCAGCTCCCTCTTTGCAGGAGCAATCTTTCATCTCTTTCCCTGCCTGCATGTCTGAGGGCAGGGAAAGAAATGAAACCTCCTCTTCCAGCGGGTGGGAGCACTTTGACAGCTCCCGCCCGTTGGAAGGAGAGTGTTTGCTTTAGCTTGGTCGGAGCTGTGAACTCCTGCCAAGCTAAAGCAAACAGGTGTGTCCCGGGGTGTCATATGGCCAATAGGGTCCTTGTCGACATCGCTAAGTTAGCATGAGCTCTGCTGCCATGATGCTGCTTTTGCGCATGTTACTGCATGACTTTATTTTGCAGAACTCTGTTTATGCTTTATACATGCATCTGCTTTGTGCGTTCTCGGTCTGTTCCTGCAGTTTAGTCTGAACACTGTGAGCAAGGTCGATAAAAAACTTGTTATTCTGTTCTGGTCAGTCCCTAGCAACTAGACAAAACATGCTAACACAGCTGGGGCTGCTGGAAAACTCGTGCTTGAATATTATGGGGATGCATGTTGGTTCAACACACACTTGGAGATGGACCTTTCCAGGTAGAACAGCCATGCGATTACTATGATGTAGATATACCATCTAGGCACTAAGGTATGGGGTCAGCTGACAAGCCCAGAGATCTTCTATTATATAATAATACTTCTTATGGCCAAGGGGAGGGTGGTTAGGCCTTATAGTCCTTTATCCACTGTCTTTATAAGATGACATCTCCCTTTATAATATATGGACTTGCTACAATGCTTACTGTTTTAGGTTTATGCGTTTTGCTGCTGGTAGTGGCTCGTATACTTCGATAGTTAAAATAAACAGTTTAAACTATATCAGTGTCTCAGTCAATTCTTATTGTGGACAAGTATGAGTGAGTGAGCGAAAGGGTACGTCTTATTACCGTGATTCCTGAGAGAGTCACGAGTGTTGCTTTCTGGGGTGTCTAATCATTTGCATCTTCGTGATAGTTTAGTAGAGCGAGTGAGACACTATAGCTAGTCTGTCCTGGGATTGGTGGTACTGAGGCGGTAGGAAGGCTTAGCCCCTATGCACCGAGGTTCTGTATTCCTGCGCATAGTTCTGTGTATGTGCAGAATCCCTGCAACATGGCACCACCAATGTTTGGTCTGGTACTTATCTGCAAGACTCCTGAGTAGTGCTTGTGCTTGTCCACAAACCCCTCACTTCTGTTTCCGGAGACGGATGTGATGGTGCAACCTCCTATATTTGAAATTTTATAGGTTTTTCAAGCTTGAATTCTATAGGTCATTCTCATTCTCTTGCCCAGTTTTGCGCTTCCGCAAGTAGGTTGTTTTAATCTTCTTTTCATTATGGTGGTGGCCATAATGGCTCCGAACCGCGCTCCAGTCACCGCTTATTTGACTCAACATGGAGTTCCTAATGGTGGTGATGCTCTTATTTTCGTTGTTGAGGAGGATGCAGCTCACTGCTTTGAGGTGTTCTATTCTTGGGTCACCTTTCCGGCAGTAGATGGAACTGATAATTTCTTTCACAAATATACTGCCACTGCGATTCCGCAGAATTATCGACCTTATAGATCACTTGAGATTCCGTTGACAGCTTGGCAACACACAATATAGTTTAATGGCGCTCTTCCTCACCCTTTGACAGCAATCCGTTTAGGCCCCTTATCGATTGACTGGACCACATGGCGCATTTTGGCTGGGTATACCCCACATCGAAAATTACCTTACTGTTACTGTCATGGAGCTACGTGTATTACATACATTGTTAATACGTATACATAGGGCTATTACACAGTTCATGTCACGCAACATACAGGTGGCACCACCTGGAGTTGCGGCACAACCGCCGGGACACAGTGGTTTAGTTATATGTCCCCTCATGATTAATTCAGAGATGGGCAAATGTCCGCAAAATAAGGATGAACTTCCTTATTGGCTTGCTGAAAAATTTGGTCAAGTCGAAGCTGTTTTTCCAAATATCATTCCTGTTGAGAAACACAGGATCTTAACCATGAGCTTGCCAAAAGGCCTTGTTCCCGAGTTGGCTGATTGTAACACTTGGGGTCGAGTGTTTGCAGCGGTATATTCAATGTTTTTGGCACCCCCTCAATGACCGTTCTCCCTTCCGTGATAAAGCGTGTTCAGGATGAACAAGGGGCCGAAGCGGCCCTGGAGTTGGGAATGAGACTGGTGGGGGTGTTCGACATTGTTTGTGATATGATCCTTGCTAATGTGAAGGGTGAAACTGTAAGCTTGCAAGTGGCTCAGCGCTTGGAGGCTGTTGCTGATGCTGACAAACAACGCAAATTACCAAAGATTATTGCTAAAGCTTATAAAACCTTAGGGCACAATAGTCTGGGAATTAAGTCTTTTACTCAAACTCAACCTCAACAAAAAGCCCAAACTGAGAAAGATGGGCGCCCGTTCTTTCCTAAAAAGAACTGGAGTAAAAATCAGAGGCAGCAAAACCAGAAGCAAGGTTTGCGTCCTGGTTCACCGACACCTGATTCTTCTGAGTGTACTTATAATTTGTGCGACCGCGCGAAAATTAAGACACTGGACAGATTTCAAGTCCCTGATCAGCGCTCTCCTCGTTCTTTGCAGGACACATCAGACTCTCAAGTTGGTGGTGGAGAGTCTCAGGATCGCAGCAAAGCCGTGACCGGTCAGCAGGGACGGGATCAACCTCGCCAGTTTGACTTGAAAGCCAAACAAGAGGGACTGCCTCGTTTTCAACCCCCTTATCAGAAAAAGAAAGTTACCGCTATAACAGCGAAGTATGCCTCAGACGGTGAGAACGCTACTCCTAGACTGGACATGGGCAGTGACACTTCTCAACAGCGCTGCAGAAGTTACCATAGTGCGGGAGGCACTGCGTCCCTGTCTGGAGGCGAGAGCAACTCATACATTTATTGCAGTAGAAACAGCAGATAAATGAGTTGCACCCCTGATAGACTATATGAAATAGTTCTCCAGATTGAAGGTGATATACATGTACAATTACTGCGATTTTCAAGGAAAATCTCACCTTTTCGTATGACATTGTGTTGGTAGAGGCGGATTGACCTCCGCCATTTGTTCTGGCTTCTTCTCGAGGGGAGGACATGATACTTCCGAGTTTTTCGCGTTACGTCCCTGAGGAGGCTAAACAGGCTTACGCATCGGAGTGGGCATTGGCCCTGGCTCCGGCGGTGTATCGTAATCAAGTGGGCTGGGATAGGGATTCGCCGGCATATGAGATTCCTTTGCGATCTACGCCGCAGCCCCAACCACAATATCCAATCAGACGAGTGGCTAAAGCTTCCGTCTGTGACATTTTGTCCCAATTGGAATATCAAGGTGTAATTGAACCTTGTGCATCATCCATGAATAATCCTCTTTTCCCGATATAGAAACCGGATGGTTCATATCGTATAGTGTTAGATTATCGAAATTTAAATAGTCATGTTCGTACGTTTGCAGTACAGAACACACACCGCTCTGCTTTAGTGAATAACATTGTTCGCAAAAAATACAAAACGATACTGGATATATCCAATGGTTTTTACAGTCACAATTTGGCTCATGAGAGCCGTGATTTGACCGCATTTAGTGCGGTCGGCAACCAAAAAAGATTTACGCGCTTTCCTATGGGCTATAAGAACAGCCTTGGGGCATTTGCTGCGCATGTTGTATCTTTGTTACACAGCGTAGACCGAGATGCATTCTCCTACGTCGATGATATTTATCTGACTGATGACGAGCTGATTCCGCATCTAGTCCGCGTGGATCAGATCATTCTGTCGTTTGCCGACTTTGGTTATAAATTTAACTTTGCAAAATCACACATCGCTTGTTTGGCGGTACTTTTCTTGGGCTATGAGCTCAACAATTAATGTAGGGGGTTGGCCCCCCACTTTCTGGAGAAATGTGCACAATTGCAGCCTCCATCTACTCTAAAAAAAACTTAAATCTTTGCTGGGATTTTTGAATTTTGGGAGGACATACATCCCGGACTATGCCCAGCGTATCAAACCACTTTACGCATTGATACAACCCACATATTCTTCAGCCAGCTGGCTTCTGGAACATACCTCTATTCTACATTCTTTGCAGTCTGATCTGCTGGCGACTAACTTCTTATTGACGCGTGATAATTCTACGAACCTGGTCATACGAATTGTGCCGGGGGCAGTGGGTTTCACTTATTTGATGTTCAACAAGGGTGACACGGTACCTATAGCATACAAATCACATTTGTACACATCAGCAGAAATGCGATTTTCGAATGTTGAAAAGATTTTGACTGCGGTTCAAATGGCGATTCTGAAAGAGAGATCTCTAGCGCAGGAAAAACGCATTCTTATGGTTTCGCTGATACCTGCTTTAGAAGCAGTGACCAAGGCGAGTGTACCGAATTCTAAAGCTTTACATCCCCGTTGGGTACAATGGGCTACTTCTTTGACATCTGCTGATGTCATGTTTATCTTTGATCCTGCTCTGCAGACACAGGAGTTTTTACAGTATGAACATGTTCATCCTACTCCTTTGACCTTACTTCCTTTGGATCAGTACAATTGTATCATTTATACAGAGGCTCAACCGGCCATCGGGTCCAAACATGCTTATTCAGCAGCTTGCGCTATTGTGGCCGGCTCAATCGTAAATGGTGAATTTAATTCCTCCATTGTGCATACACATTCACTTGGGGACTGTACGGTGCAATTGGCGGAGCTGTGTGCTTTAGTTTTAGCTCTACAATTCTATGATTCGCATGTGAACACTCTTATTGTGTGCGATTCTTACTGCTGTGTCCAGTCTTTTAATGACAACGTATACTTTTGGTCTCAAAAATGATTATTGAGACTCTAAGGGCAGCGCAATAAAGCATAAAACGCTTTGGGTACGAGTGGCGGAACTTCAAAAACGTCTGCCACTCACACAGGTTATACATACACTTGGTCATCAGCGTGTGGGAACACATGCTGTTGGAAATTCTTTAGCTGACGAAGCAGCCAAATCTGCAGTAGCCACATGTTCCGTTGCAGCAGTTACAAGGTCCATGACTAAAATAGATAATGAAATACTGGCAGCTATAGCTGCTACAAAGGATGGAACTAATTATCCGCAGGGCTTCCCTTCTAAGTATTCTTATCATTTGTCACCCGAACAAGTTCCTTATGCTACGATACCGTCAGTTGGGGATCGGCTGATTCCCAGCATGGACCGCAGGCTTCCTTTGATCATAGCCGCACACGAGGGCATGGCTTCTGCACATTTCGGAGTGTCTGCGACAGTTTCTACTTTACAGCAACATTATTGGTGGCGTGGTTTATCTAAACAAACCCGTAATTATGTGCTCTCCTGTGACATTTGTCAACAAATCAAACCATCTACGATTTCCCGTCCACCACAAACACAGCTGTATATATCCAATCAGCCATTTGGCTGTGTATATCTGGATCACTGTGGTCCATTGACTTCTGATACTGCATATAAATATATTTTTGTTACAGTGGATTTGTGCACTAGATTCCTATGGGTTTGGCCACAACGCAGTGCTGACGCTCGAAATGTCATTAGAGATTTGCGTGTCTTTGTCGGGACGTTTGCCTGTGGCACCTTCCATTCTGACCAAGGTCCAGCGTTCGCCTTTAAGGTGTACAAGGATGCACTGAAGTCTTTGGGGTTGCTGGTGCAGTTTTCGTCTCCGTACAGGCCTGAGGGCAATTCTATAGTGGAGCGAATGAACCATGACTTAAAGCAATCTTTGGCAGCTAGAATCTTAGGTACTGGCAGGAACTGGCTGGCTCATTTGTATGGAGTTCAACGTGCACTTAATAATCTCCCGAGAAGATCTCTGGTTGGGCGGACCCCATACAAAATGCTCTTTGGCATTAAAATGTTTTCCCCAGACCTTGATGGTCTAGACGTTGTGGCGGCTGTCGCAACATTTGACGTAGATAACCATTCTACTATGTTACAGGACCTACAAAAGACCCGTGACAGCTTTGCTACAGAACATTTACCCTCTTCCAATGAAACGGCAATGCTGATTCCAGTCGCCAGCTGGCTCCCTAAGATTGGAGATCTGGTACGAGAAAAGTTGGAGAACAAAAAAGAATTTGGTCCCTCTTATCGTGCACTGGTCCCAGTTCTTGGTGTGAAGGGTACTCGTACAGTGATACTACCACCTTTGCCTGGTCGCAAAAAAAACAGATATATTTCAATTGACGATGTCAAATTACACCGTCTGGCCGATTCTGAATAGTGTGACTCCCAGTGTTTCGAGCAACGCTATCTCCCTGAATACGATGGTTTCGGCATCTTCGACCACTGCACGTGTCATGGGGGGTGAGATGGAAACTTCTATTGACTTTCTGCCGGTTGTGCCCTCCTCCTCCTCCAACGCTGACGTCGAGTATGCTTATCCTGCGGATGAGTGCCATATTGAAGTATCGGACAGCCCTTTACATCATCAAGCTGATGCTGCACTGCCTCCGTTAATGAACGTGGGATCAAGCGGTTATTTTGGGGACCGTACAAGCTTCTCCTATGACTCTTCCTCTTCGTCATCAACTGTACCAATTCCAGCAGCGCAAATCAGTATTTTCATTTCCTGGTTCAAAAGGACTTACCTGGCCCCACCCCGGACCTACATCTGGCTGGTGCTTATACTGATTTTCCTTTTCATGTCGATTGGGTTTGTGACAGTGTTCTTCTTGCTAATAAATGGTCATTACTGACAGAACGCTCTGCTGTGAAGTTGGTTGATGGAATTCTGGCTCCCCATACATCGTCCTATATCATGAAACGTGATCCGGCCCTTGTGAACATTTTGGCTGTCCCTGTTGCTGATGGCATCGTTTGGGATAAAGTGGCATTTGAAATCCATGGTCCGACGGAAGTCCTCAACATACCATAAGTGTTTCGCATTTCCTTAGGAGATGTGGTAACACAGGACATACATTAGATGATTGGGATGTACAGGCGGTACATTCGATGTTTTGTGACTTGAAGTATTATGCTGCTTTTGATGCTGAAGATTTGTATTTAAATTCTGCCAATTATGCTGAGTTATTCTGTTACCAACATTAGGGTCATAATTTTTTGCATAAAACAAACATGTTAAGACCTGTTTTTAATTTTACGCAGTGGGAATATTGTCCAACTCCCCTAAAGGGAAGTTCTAAAACACTCCGGAATAAATTCACCTATTTTACTGATTACAACACGTCCAATCCAGAGTCTTATTTCTTTAAATTGAAATTGCCGTCTCAATCTAAATTTATGCTGACGCAAACAAAGTTAATTTATTCAAATTCATTTAGAACTGAATTAGCCTTACAGTGTTACGGACACTGGAAAGATACCATTGATTTGAAATCAATTTGGGGTGCCAAGGCTTGGCAGGTCCACGGTACCGAAGCTTTGCATCGTGGGTGTCTCATTACGACTCAAGTATTATTTTTAAATGACACGGTGCACCAAACTACTTGTTTGGCTTGGCTACAGCCAAAAATTTGAATATTCCATCCATTCCCTCATTGACTGAGTATGATGTTTGGTGTAAACACACCAATCATACTATCGACGAACTACAAGCACTGTTTCGAAATGGTAATTTAAATATCTTTGATGTTAACCCCTCAGGATGGTTGTTGTGGCAAACCAATGCCAATGCCTGTCAATTGTGTTTTCATAATGCAGCGACCGGTTTCACTCAAACTAAACCACATCCACGTTTCCCGCATTCACATTCAGTCACCACATACTCAGTGGGGAAAGTGTGTCAGCAATGGTTGCAACACTCTACACTGTCGTTAGTCTAACACCACCTGTCTCTCTTGAGGGGCGACATTGATTTGGCTGATTCATTCTTGGGTCCTAAATCACCAAGATCAAAAAGATTTATCTATGAGGCTTATAATGAATTGTGGAAACTATCGCAGATGGAAGCAGCGTTCCGTCTGCGCCAAATTGACAAAGCAAATTTGGAGAATGTTTTTGCAGTTGTCGACAATAACATTAATACATTGTCTTCCCGTATTTACACATTAGATAATATTGTTTCATCTGTCATTGATATTGTTCAAAGTGATGCATCTGTGTCTATACCATGGTCAAAATCAATTACGATCTGTAATGCAATTTGCATGGACGTTGCAAACTCTCAAAATGGGTAAAGTACCATGGGATTATTTGAACGCTTCTGCATTGTTGATGCCATTTAATTTGACTGATAAACAAAGGTTCATGTCCATGAGGGATGCTACATACACATTGTTGCACATTGAACAATTGCCATTTTCCGTAGCGGAGACTGATTCAGCTGTATGGTTAATTCATGGCATTATTTCTTTGCCATTCTCACTATTTCAGTTTAAATCTTGCATGAAACACTTTCCGATAGGCCGCTTTGAACCCCTGGGTAGTGCGTTTCTTCATGAATTATGGTCCTTGTCTTTCACCTACAGATGTCAATGGGAAGATAAGTACGTTTTCCTAATGGGGGAGGTGTGCGATTCCACAGCAGGACATTCCCTAGTTTGCAAACAAGTTAAATTGCACGTCGCTTGTAACGTGGCCGCTGCTAATCTGGCTTGTTTTTTGAAAGGTACGCCTGCCTCAGCAATAATTCCCACACTCACGTTGCTTTCAAATGGCAGTTATCTTATTTTGAATAACCACCACTGCTGTGGTGGGGCATGGCTTTGCTGGCCACGATGGCGGACGCGACTTGCTAGAGCTCCGCGCCAGTGGCCCGCCAAGCGGCATCCATCGACCGTGGTGGGGGCCCTGAATCGCACCACAGGGCGTGCGCTCTACTCCTGAACAGCAGAGGAGTCGGCAGAAGTGGAGATCCTGGCCAGGAAAAAGAGAATCAGTGCATTTCAGGCGAGCCGCGCAGCGAGCACCGCCTGATCCTAAAATGGCGGCCGTTCGCGGCCTCCAGGGGCTGAGAGTGAAACCCTGAACAACCAGGACCCCAGCAACTGTGAGGGGTGGATCGGCCCCGGGAGGTGAGCAGGGGAGCGCTGAGGCACATTGGATGGTGGCGAGGGGCAGACTGCGGAAGCGAAAGCAGGTGGCGTCGCCGGGGGACACTGCTGGGGCCTGATCACACTGTGACCTAGGAGGGACCCCGTGGGAGGTGCCCTCGAGGCTGGCGGCTGTCGAGCGCCCACGGAGACCCCCGAGTGCCGCCCGACACCACGTGACCCAAGGACAGAGATATCTCGAGCCCCAGATACTTCCGGAAGAGGGACTACAACCCGTAGGGGGGCAGCAAAGACAGTGCAGAGTCGGCATGCAAGAAGGGAGACCTACACCAGCAACCAAAAGGGCAGGGAGCCAGAGGCCGTATAGACGTGGCCGGAATCCCCCCTCCCAAGCTGTGGCTACGACAAGACAGACTGTGCCGGGGAGGGACGGCTCCCCTTATCTCCATCTTGGGCGGCTCTTGGGGCCCTGGGGCAGCCGAGAGCCACAGCATCACAGGCCCAGAGGGTGCCACTGCGGGACCATATGAGCCAGGGGACTGAGAGGAGGACACGACACGCTCCATGTCACCCTACTCCTGCAGTGGGTGAGTGGACCACAAAGTGGTGGATGGCGTTCCCCCCCTCGAACAGGCACATGGAAATGGACATGAGGTGTGCTCCCACAGAGATACCCTAAAAGAGGAGGAGTGGCGGTGACGCTAGAGGCACAGAGCGGGGCGACAGGCCCAAACCACCAACTCCAGGAACAGTGCTGCAGGGACAGAGAGTCCCCCCTCCCACCCCTTCCACCCACAGACTGCAGCAGCGCAGCGACACAGCCCCTCAAGGGGCCCAATAACAGCAGGCCTCACCTGCCTCTCCCACGAGGGGATCGCAAACAGAGCCATAGCCCCAACCGGACCATTGACGAGAGGGCCTTCACAAAATAGGCCCCAGTCAGCCCATATTCAGAGACTGTATCGGAGAGCCCGCAGAGGCACGGGGGATGGGGGAAACCGATCCTGCCAGGAATCACAGGGACGCATTACCCACAGGCCCGCCACCCCTCCAGAAGGGGGCTATGAACACGTTGAGGCTAAGCGAGGGAGTTGGCCAGAACTGACCCAGAACCGGAGACTCGTGGACAACCTCCCCCCCACGACTGGCCAAACGAATGGAGTGGCTGGGTGCCCGCATCGCGGACCGCAACCATGGGGCACCTAAAGACAGCCGGGGGACCCCGGCCCCCTAGCCAGACGCGGCCGGGGTCTCCGGCACCAGCAGGACAGAAGGCAAGCACAGACCCCAACACCATCATGTCGGAGAAACTTGACAAGGTGCTAGCGGCTATAGAGCACTCACTGGTTACGATGGAGGAGCGCTTCGGCACCCTGGCCACGGACCTCAATCTGCTACGCAATGACCACAGAAAGTTGGCGGACAAGGTAGGAGATGGGGAAAAAACGGTATCAGCAATGATACCTCAAACTAAAGCACAACTGGACTCCATCAAAGACCTGCAGGCCTGTGTCGCGACTCTGGAGGACAGAACGGACAATGTGGAAGGGCGCTCCAGGCGAAGCAACCTACATATGCTGAACCTACCGGAGGTAGTGGAGGGAAAAGATCCTGTTGAATATACAGAGGCCTGGCTCCGGTCCTTTACACCTCGAGAAGACCTCACCTCATATTTCTCAATCAAAAGGGCACACAGGGTTCCGGCGTGACGACTACCCCCGGGCTCGTGTCCTCGCCCCATGCTAGTGAAGTTGCTCCACTTTCGGGACCGGGTTGCCATTTTACGAGCGGCCAGACAGAATGCTCCCATCATGGTAGCGGATAAAACGTCATGCTCTTCCCAGACTTCTCCAGAGTGGTACAACGGAAACGAGCATCATTTCTGGAGATAAAAAGACTACTATGGGACAAAGGCATGCAATACTCTCTGTTGTTCCCAGCAAAGCTCAAAATAATCCACAACAATACTACTGTGTTCTTCACAGATCCGCAGGAAGCAACGGACTGGATGGACCTGAACCTACAGGTTAGCTCAAAGCAGAGAAACGCCACAGTACCGGGGCCCAAGATGACCAGGCCTCCAAGACGCAGAGCACGAATCACCCGGAGTCAATACGAAAAGCAATCACTCCCTAAAACACTAGCACCACCGAACCTGGAGCAGATAATAGCAGAGCGCAGAAAGGCCATACAAGCAGCGGCAGAAATGGGGGCAAATTTCTCAACCTCGGAACATGAGGACACTCCGCATATCTTCACACCCGAAGAAGAAGATCCCAATGACTCAAGTGACTCTAATGAGAACTCTGGGGCCCTGCCCTCCGTCACGCCGCAGACGGCCGACACGCTTATATGAGGTTCACTCGCCCCTACTGACACATTGCCTCCGGTCGCGAGAGCGGCCCTGCCCTCTCATTCCACATAACACACTAAGTGTCATGTTAGTGCAGACCCCCAACTATCACAGATGAGAGTGACCCCCACTAGAGACACACAGAACTATGAGGGCCCACCTGGTGCGGCGAGTCTCAGTGGTTCGCATGCATCAACCGAAACACACCCCCACACGAAACGTTAGTGGGTACGTAATTGTACCGGTTTGGATGTGCTGTCCGTTGCAGCAGATCCCCTGTATTGGGTCTTCAACCCCAAAGAGTTCTAGTACAATCCCTCACCCTACCCTCACCCCATACCAACCCCATCATAAAGGGCTGAACCATTCGCTGGCACACTTACACTTCACACCTGGCACCACCAAACTCTCCATGGGGTTTTCAAGTGGGACCCCCGGGGCTTCCCCCGTGCTTCGCACCATATCAGCCACCATGAGCCCGCCGGCAGACGTTAAGTATCTCACTCTAAATGTAAGGGGTATACATACGGCGCGGAAACGCTACGCCATCTAGCTTACATTAAATGCCAGCAAGCACAGGTCATACTATTACAGGAAACTCATCTCACAAAGGGAGAACTTGATAAGCTTCAAAAGCGTTGGAGGGGAACCTTTTGCGCCACGACGTATTCAGCATACGCGCGAGGAGCCCTCATCTGGCTTCGGCTGGGAGTCCCCTTCTTGGACACTAATAGAAGGATAGACTCCGACGGGAGATACGCCCTGCTAGAGGGACTATTGTATGGACAGCCAATACTGATAGGTAGCATCTATGCTCCAAACACGGAACAACACTATTCTGGGAGACCCTATCACGCAGGCTGGCTCAATTTACATCTTCGCTGTGGGTTTTGGGTGGGGATTATAATTGCGCGTTAGATCTCACCTTAGACAGATCGCATCCACCGACCTCAACGTCACAAGCCCGTGTGTACACAGCCCGGTTCCAGGCCTGGGCAAATCACTGGTCGTTGACGGACGCGTGGCGACATGCACATCCGACAACTGAACTCTATTCCTTCCATTTAATCCCCCACGACCTACTAGTATGGTTGTACCGATTCAAGTGTACGCGCACAATCCTCCCCCAAGCACAACACTCGGACTATCTAGGTAGGGTGATATCAGATCATGACGCACACATTCTGACGCTTAGATGGCGTCCGCCCACAACTCCAGTCCCCACCTGGCGGCTCCCACGGGACTGCCTGGAGGATCCGGTGTTCCAACACGAACAGAGGGAGAACATACAAAACTACTTTCCGGACAATGCACACTCCACGGACTCTAGGGCGCTCAAGTTGGACACCTTCAAGGTGGTCATGAGGGGTGCATGCATCCGACAAATAGCGGGGGTGCGGAAAACACTAGAGCAGGTGGTACAAGCAACGGAGCAACGCTTAGCGCAGCTATCCAAAGAAGCAGACACACAGGCTAATCTCCACACACAAATAGCAGAATCCAAGACCAAATACGCAGAGGCCTGCGCAGATTTGCGCAGATACAATTTCCGCGCCTATGCCGCCAGAGCTCACAGGGAGGGAAACCAAGCCAAAGCCCTGCTGGCATGGCTAGTCCGGCAAGACCAGAACACCCAACCCATCACCAGTATCAGAAACACGACAGGCGAGGTCATGTACGCACAGGCAGATATCATGCTCGGCTTCCCTGAATATTACAGCGCTCTGTATAGGGAACTGTTCCCCGACAGAGAAGAACACATCCAAAAAGTACTACATTCCATTACTATGACACGATGACGGGAGAAGACCAGACCTCACTAGACGAACACATCACGACAGGGGAGATCAAACACGTGATCCATCATTTATCCAAAAACAAAGCCCCGGGACATGACGGCTTCCCCATAGAATACTACCACTCATTCTCCCATCAAATAGCCCAACAACTGGACATAGTATACAGGGCGGCGCGAGAGGCGGAAACACTCCCCACAATCCATGCGGAACTCAAAACTGGTGACTTTCCCCAAACCAGATAGGGACCCACTGCTTAGGTCATCATATCGACCTATTACTCTACTGACGGCAGACTGCAAAATACTGGGGAAGATCCTGGCAGACCGAGTAACAGGGGTGCTCCCACGCTTGGTACACCCGGCTCAGTGCGGGTTCGTGCCAGGATGAAACACCTCTCAGAATATACGTTGGCTATTTCATATTCAGGATGGGGTGCGGGACCTGTTCCCGCATGCCGCATGGCTTATACTAGACCTAGAAAAGGCCTTTGACACCTTGGCGTGGCAGTATTCATTCACGGTTTTGCAACAAGTAGGGATGGGACCCCAACTCCTGGCGTACATTAAGTTGCTATACACTGGCCTCGCCACCCGGATTCGTATAGGCCAACATATCTTTCCACCTATTCAGGTGACCCGGGGGACGCATCAAGGATGCCCCCTTTCTCCGTTTCTGTTCGCCCTTGCAATGGAACCGCTGGCGATCAGACTTAGGGAGGGGGGCAAGCTTTGGTGTATGCCACTCGAGGGGCGAATCCCCAGTGTGTCTCTCTATGTGGACGACCTCCTAATATACGTGAGAGACATCACAGCGGACCTCACACCTCTGTGGGCCACACTTGATGACTTTGGAAGAGCCGCGGGCTTGAAGGTGAATTGGGCCAAATCCACTATCTATCCCCTTCATCCAGACGCCCGCCATTGGGAGATAACGGCTGGGGAAATCAGGTTAGCATGGAATGGGACCGCTCCTAGGTATCTAGGAATCAGGCTCTACCATACTCCGAGGGATCTCCTTGGGGCAACCACTTTCAAGCCCTACGGGGGATCAAGACCCAGGTCGCCTTCTCGCGAACGCTTCCATTGGCCCCCATAGGGATGGTGGCTTTATCAAAAATTATCATAGTCCCCCGTCTTCTCTACTTTTTTGCGAATGTCCCAGTTATCCCTCCACAGGCCTTTTTTCAGGAACTAAACTCCTTACTGCTGACCCTGGTCTGGGGCGGGGGTCGCCGCAGAGTAGCTATTTCGACACTACAGCTCCCACGAGACTGAGGCAGGTTGGGAGCCCCTTCATTTGGGGTCTACTTCCTCGCAGCACAACTTCAGTGGATCTTGCATTGGACAGCGGGGCGTCATCTAGAGGAAACAGAAATGTCAGCTCCAGAGATCACCCGAATGCTCCTCCCGGGGATTAGACCCAATCCCTCCCACTCGGTTTTGGTGAAGGTAGCCAGATCCTGTATAATGCGGATCCACTGTCTCTCTCGGACGACACCAATGTACTCCCCATTATAGGGATTTACAAACCTGGACAGAGTATGCACTCACGGAGGTGGATGCCCTGTTCACAGACGGCCAATTAACCTCGTTTGAAGGTCTAGCAGAGGGAAGCGGGCATCCTGCAGGAGAATTCCTACTTCACAGACAACTCATAGCGGACTGTAGGAGGACGTGGGACCTGATGGAGGGAGAACCCAAAACACACCCCACACTACACGGGATATTGAATATGGGAGCAGGGAGACACCTTATCACTTGGATATACAAATCAATCATAGACCTCACATGTGTACCACTAACGCGATTACGGCTCAAGTGGGAAGAGGAATTTGGCCGGGCATTACATGATAAGGAATGGTTAACAGCACTAGATTATCATAAAAAAATGTCGCATAGCCAACGCTTCAAAAACATCCAATTTAACATACTACATCGCGCGTACCTCACCCCGGAGCGGCTCAAGCGCTTTTTCCCTGCAACGCACTTTGAATGCCGCTCTGCCACACACCAGAGGCTCCCTTTGTTCACATGCTATAGTCCTGCCCCACCCTGCAGCCTTACTGGGCAGAGGTACATGCTGTGATATTGACGGTCACGGGTCTGACAGGCCTCGCCTCCTGGGAAGCCAGCGCCCTGAGGATTTTTAAACGGAAAAAGCAGAGGAAGGTGGAGACTCGCTTTGCGATATTGGCCCTACTTCTCGCTAAGCGCAGTATTACACTACACTGGCGCTCTCCAAGTGGCCCCCCGCTAGCAGCATGGAGGGGGCAGTCCAAAAATGGGGAGCAGCCGAAGAGGACACACTCAGGCTAGAGGAGGCGCGGGGCACACGAAGACGTCCCATATCTATGGAGTGGTCAATGCTCCTCCACAGCTTCAAACAGACACATAACACCCCCACGAATTCCCCAGCAGTTACGCAGACGGAGCTTGACCCCGTAGCACCCCGAGCAGCACAAGAACCCCCAGAAGGGTCCCCCCCACTCTCTTATGAGTCCCAGTGTGAAAGTGATTCCTAGTGCCAATAGACCAGCAGCAACCAATGCCCTCATTCCCAGCCCCCCTTCTTTCCATTCCCGAGTTATTCACCCCAGTTGGGTTCAAACAGGTGAACTCTTTACATCCAATCTTAAGAGTAGTAAATTGCACTGATAGACCCCGGTAACCAACAAGCTGGAAGGAGACCCAGTCTCACTAGGCACCCATACCTGATCAGACACAAGATGCCTACCAGTACAAATAAGGACCCTGATTTTTTTTTTGTTCTAATGGCAATATAATTGGACGAATGTTACATAGCTATCAATGACGTTATGAAATGTATACTCTGTATGCACAATGAAAAACGAATAAAAAGGTTTGCCAAAATCAAAAAACCACTACTGCTGTGGCTTACGGGCAGGCATCCCGTATATAGTAACAGTTTCACAGCGTGTTACTTGTTGTAGCAATGTGCTTTTTCCACCCCGCATGGGATTGTAGATAGTTATCTTTGGCTTTCCATTCTGACTTTGAAAACAGATTTCAATAAACTAAGCAGACTCAAAGCACTATTGTTTCAACAGGAAGTGGCTCTCACTTCGGCTCGAGAGACCTTCGAATTGCAGGTGGCGAGAATGTCTAGTGAGATTCAGTCACTCCTGAATACGAATCTCCCACTCCATTTTCGGGAGCTGATACATCAAATATTTAATGCGTCTGACACAGAAGGCCTTGCTCATTTTTTCAAACTTGTCGGATCCGGCCTTGTGACTTCTTTTCAGACAATTTTTGGAAGAATACCAGCCTTTATCCATTCTATTTTTTCCAGCGCCTTCTGAGGGTTTCCCTTAATACTAGCACTGGGGGCTGGCGTGCCGATACTTCTGCTCCTGTTACGCAATGGCCGCTCATCTTTTGGTACTGCACAGACCTGGCCAATTGCAACTGTACCGTGACCGAATGCAACAACTTTTTGGATGCTTGCCATTAGCGACGCTTGGCGTAAGTTATGGACTAACTTTTCGCTTTGCCTACTTCACTTGTGTGCAACCTGTGTTCTACTGCCGGCGGTGCCCTTTCTATTGGGCCTTGGATTTATGCCTCTCCAATACGTCAAACGCTGACTCGGATTATGATCTGTTGGTGGGTCCATTACTGACCCATGCATGACCAGGCCTGTTCTGGGGATGGCCGTTTGAGGCATGCAGCTGCACTTGGAGTGTTGGCTGAGTGGAATACCTGTGAGGCTGCACAGTGCCTCTTGCAACGGAGTTTCATCGAATATCACTGAAGTTGCCCGGATATGCTCTTGGAGGCATCGGATTATGAGGAACACGTGTGTTCCTTCGAACTACTTGACTGGATGGCATCCCTGTTTGCTACGAACGATAGGGATGACCTTTGGGAACAAATTGCATTCTTAAGTTCACGAAATTTGATAGATTTTCCAAATCCGCAGTAGTAACGTTGTCAATGAAAAATTTATTTTTTTCTCTAACTTTTTCAAATTGATTTTTTTTTCTCTCTTTACTCTCAAGCGCTACTAGACTCTGCTTATCTTTAGACTCTGTTTAAGTCTTTTATCTATATGCTACGACCTGGCCAAGGGGAGGGTGTCATATGGCCGATAGGTATAAAAGCGCTGTCCTCACGTCCTGAGGGGCGTCTCCAACTTGCACTCAAAAAAAGAAAAGTAAATAAAATAGTCCATTTCTCAATAAGTTCTTCTCAATACACTTTAATGAGTTAACAAATTTCCTTTGATTATCTCAATCTTCATATGAACATCACAGTGACCCTTCACTTGATGCCACAATGTTTGTTTTACATGTGTTTATATGCCCAATGCATTTCGGGCTATAGCCCTTCTTCAGGGGCTTGAATTCCGTGTGAAGATCGTGAAAGCATGATCAGCCATGCCTGGTGTTTCCACATGTAAAACAAACATTTTGGCATCAAGTGAAGGGTCACTGTGATGTTCATATGAAGATTGAGATAATCAAAGGAAATTTGTTAACTCATTAAAGTGTATTGAGAAGAACTTATTGAGAAACGGACTATTTTATTTACTTTTCTTTTTTTGAGTACAAGTTGGAGACGCCCCTCAGGACGTGAGGACAGCGCTTTTATACATTGTTTCATCCTCTTACTCAGGAGGATTTACCAACCTGCACCACCTACCTTCCAAACAAGTGTTAAACAAAACCATATAAGAGTGCGTCCATATATACTGTTGTGGATCTATATGGCCGATAGGGTCATTGTCGACATCGCTAAGATAGCATGAGCTCTGCTGCCATGATGCTGCTTTTGCGCACGTTACTGCATGACTTTATTTTGCAGAACTCTGTTTATGCCTTTCACATGAGAACCGCCTGCTTTGTGCGTTCTCGGTCTGTTCCTGGATTTAGTCTGAACACTGTGAGCAAGGTCGATAAACAATGCCCCTTGTTATTCTGTTCTGGTCAGTCCCTAGCAACTAAACAAAACATGCTAACACAGCTGGGGCTGCTGGAAAACTCGTGCTTTGATATTATGGGGATGCATGTTGGTTCAACACACACTTGGAGAGGGACCTTTCCAGGGAGAAGAGCCATGCGGTTCCTATGATGTAGATATACCATCTAGGCACTAAGGTATGGGGTCTGCTGACAAAGCCCAGATATCTTCTATTATATATTAATACTTCTTCTGGCCAAGGGAAGGGTGGTTAGGCCTTATAGTCATTTATCCACTGTCTTTATAAGATGACATCTCCCTTTATAATATATGGACTTGCTACAATGTTAACTGTTTTAGGTTTATGCGTTTTGCTGCTGGTAGTGGCTCGTATACTGCGTTATAGAGCACGATAGTTAAAATAAACATTTTAAACTATATCAGTGTCTCTGTCAATTCTTATTGTGAACAAGTATGAGTGAGTGAGCGAAAGGGTACTTCTTGTTACCACGATTCCTGAGGGAGTCGGGAGTATTGTGTTCTGGGGTGTCTAATCATTTGCATCTTCGTGATTGTTTAGGAGAGCGAGTGAAACACTATAGCTAGTCGGTCCTGGGATTGTGGGTACTGAGGCGGTAAGAATGCTTAGCCCCTATACACCAAGGTTCCGTATTCCTGCACATAGTTCTGTGTATGTGCAGAATCCCTGCAACAGGGGTGGGCACCCCAGGACATAGCAGGAGCCAGCCCTGGGGGCTAGTGGTTCCCAGGCCAGCTATTGGTCCAGGAGGTGGGTCACACAACCCTCCTCCTTTGATTTTCAAGGGTATGCCCTGGGGAGGTGGTGGTCCCTGGGGCTGAGAACTGCTCAGAATGTGGGCACCCGGCCCTCCTCCTTGTAAAAAAAAAGAAAGCCCCAGGGAGATGGTGGGCCCAGAGGTGCGGGGGGTCAAAGTGGCCCGCTCCATATTTAACTTAGCCCCGGGGAGGAGGTGGTCCCCCGGGCGAAGGGGGTCTGCCAAGGCCTCCCCAATTCTCTGTCTTTAGCCCTGTGGAGGTGCCTGTCCCTGGGGCTTGGGGGGTCTGAACGCCCCCCCCCTCACTTTATACAAATTAAGACCACAGCGAGGGGGTCAGGAACATTTCTACCCTTCCCCCATTTCTTTTTTAAAAATATTTTTTGTGGGACTCGGCTGAAGCCGTCTCCCAAGATGGCAGCCAATCAAGTTTGAGCACGGGGACTGTTGGATCCTCGGAGGATCCGCATCCCTATATATCCAAAACTACTGACCAGATTAACACCAATTCAGAAAGGTCACTTTCTGAACCAACAGGGATCTTTCTGCAAAATTTTGTATAATTTCCGTTCAGTATTTGTGTCTAAGATTAAATCCCCATGGGAATTTGCATAGGGGAAAACATGTTTTGCCCTGCCCCTTTTTCTCAGTCCTTTCTTAACGGATAACTCCAAAAACTCTCAAGACAGCAGCTGAAGCGAGGGTTGTACTCATTTTGAAGATTTCACGTGGATTTGTCAAATGGCGCCAAAGTTATTCCCAAAAGAAAAGCTCTCTTCCTATTGAAACAAGGTCCTAATTATAACTACCAACTGCCTCTTTGTCTTCTTTGTCTTGCCTCTTTCTGCTCTTTGCTGACCTTTGTTCTGCCCCTTTCTGGTCGTTTCTGACCGTTATTCTGCCTCTTTCGGATCGTGTCTGACCTTTATTTTGTCTCTTTCTTCTCTTTTCCCCCAGGACACTGGGGGGAATCTCAAGGCCCCAGTGGTCCCAGCGGGCTCCCCACCTGCTGCGGGAGCCGGCATTGCTCTTGCACAAATGCAGGCAAGAGCAATCTGCTTCATCTCTTTCCCAGCCTACATGTCTGCGGGCATGGCAAGAGATGAAACCTCAGCTTCCAGTGAGCGGGAGCACTTTGACAGCTCCCACCCGCTGGATCCAGAGTGTTTGCTTTAGCTTCCTGGGAGCTGTGAGCTCCCATCAAACCAAAGTAAACAACAATTCCCCAGGGGTGGGCACCCCAGGGCATAGCAGGAGTCGGGCCTGAGGATGGATGTCCCCAAGGCCATTTAAGGCTCCAAGAAGGGGGCAATGCAGTTCCCCTCCTTTGATCTGCACGGGCCAGCCCCAGGAAGGTGATCGTTCCCGGGGCTGTATATGGCCTGTAAGGGGGGCCGTGCTTCCCCCGCCCAGTTTTAATTATATAATAGGGCCAGGGGAGGTGGTGGACCTTGGGGGCCCAGGGCTCTGCATGGCCCCGTTACTTTTAATTTAGCCCTGGGAGGTGGTGGTCCCCGGAGCTTGAACCCACCATAATAGGGGGTCCACGTGGCCCCCCTCCAAACCTAAAATAAAGCCCCGGGACATGGTGGTCCTGGGGCTCTAAAGAGCCCATGGAGGGGGGTCAGCACAGCCCCCTCCATTATAATATAAAAACCCCAGGGAGTTGGTGGTCTCCAGGGTTTAAAAGAGCCTCAGCAGTGGGTGCCCATGTGCCCCCTTCCTTTTTTCAATCCTGCATGCCCCCGGGGTCTGGCCCACCTGGGGACTAAACAATAGAGAGCGCTGGAGCCCACAATTTTTTTTTCTTCAGTGGGAGAGGTGCATCTAGCGTAACACCCACCAACTTCTTTTTTTAAAGTTTTTTTGCACTGCGGGGTCCCAGGGGAAACCTAGGACCAGAGGAAGTGGTCAGGGTATTCCTACCCTTCCCCCTTTTCTTTTTTTAAAATGTTTTTTCAGGGACACAGCTGAAGCCAAGTCCCAAGATGGCTGCCACCACTTCCTGGTTGAAGTGTTGGCAGCCAGTCAGATATCAGGACGAGATCGGGAGGATTCACGGAACCTTCGTGTCCCTAGATATACAAATTTGGATTTACCTTAATATCTTAAAAACTACTAAACAAACTGACACTAATTCACAAAAAAGGTTGCTCTCTGAACCAATAGCTACTTTTTTGCCACATTTGGTGTAATTCCGTTCAGGCTGTAGTCGTATCTAAAATCCCTGTGGGAATTTGCATAGGGAAAACATGTTTTAGGACCCCCCTTTTCCTTGACCCTTGACTTGACAGATCACCCCGAGACAGCAGCTAAAGTGAGTGGTGTGCTAATTTGGAAAATTACATGAGGATTCATCTAATGGCACCAAAGTTATTGGCAAAAGAAAACATTTTCTTCCTAGGGAAACGAGGTCCTAACTATATTTACCTACTGGCGACTGCCAGTAGGTAATATATATGTTATCTACTGGCGGTCGCCAGTAGATAGTTATAGTTACAACCTATTATCCATAGGAAATCCGCGACATTCTATTTGAAATAACTCTCTTGCCGGTTGACGTATCTTCGCGAAATTTTCAAACTTCGTGGGGCGCTCCGGTCCGCTCCTACCCTGAAAGTCTCGGGGGATACGTCAAGCGGGGGCCGAGAAAAAGGGGGTCCCAAACGCGTTTTCCCCATGCATTTTCCCATAGGAAACTTTAGACACGGCTACAGCCCGAACTGCTGAACGGAATTACACCAAATTTGGCAAAGAGGTAGTTCTTGGTTCAGAAAGGACCCTTTTGTTAAATGGTGTAAATCCGTTCAGTAGTTGCTGAGAAAATGAAAAGTAAAAAGTTAGTGATATCTAGGGACGAGTAGGGTCCGCGTACCCTCCCGATCACGAGCTGCATGTTAATTGGCTGTCAGCTGGCTGTCAACATTCCAATTCAGGAAATGTTGGCAGCCATTTTGTCCCTCGGTAGAACCGAGGGACAGAAACAAGTGCGCAAAGCGCACAAAGGGGCAGGGTAGAAACACCCTGACCCCTAGGTTTGCTCAGGGGGTCCCACAAGGACTCCCTGGGCAAAAAAAAAATAAAATTTTTTTTAAATTGGCAGGATGCGCTCAGGGTGCGCGAATCCTGCCGAAATAAAAATCGAAGCGCGGTCTCCCGCACTTCGATGTTAGTTGGCCCCGGGTGGCCCAAGTCCCGGGGGCATGGTGGGGGATAATTTAATGTGTGGGGGCCTCAAAGGGCCCCCAAGCCCGGGGACCGCCACCCCCGGGGCTTTTTAAAAATGGTGCGGGAGGGCTCTGAGCCCTCCCGCAGCCCCGGGCTTTTTTTTATAATTATTAAACCAGTGTGGGGGCTCCAGCCCCCACACGCGCCGAGACCACCACCTCCCGGGGCACTAAACATTTTAATATGGGGGTCCGTTACGGACCCCAGAGCCCGGGGACCACCACCTCCCGGGGCTGTGTACTGAATGGGAGGGGGCCGCGCGGCCCCTCCTGGAGCCCTTGATGGCCCTGGGGACCACCACCCCCAGGGCCGGCTCCTGCAGTGTCCCGGGTGCCTACCCCGGGACACTGTAGTTTGCTATGGCAGGGACGGGAGCCTCGCGGCTCCCGTCCTGCCATAGCAAACTGCTTTGGATATTGGAAGAGAGAGCAGGGAAACCTGCTCTCTCTTCCAATATCCAAAGCGATTGCTTTTCCACATGGGGAGCAGCATGTCAGCTGCTCCCCATGTGGAACAGCAATGCCGGCTCCCAAGGGACGTGGGAGCCGGCGGGACTGTGGGGGATTGGGGACCCCCACAGTCCCCAACGGAGAGGGCCAGCCCCGGGGGATGGGGTCCCAGGGGCAAGTAGTGGCCCGGGAGGGGGCCACGCGGCCCCCTCCCCAAAAAAGAGAAAAATTAAAAAAAAAAAAATGGAAAGGCCGGCCCCGGGAGATGGGGTCCCCAGGGCCTTAAAATGGCCAGAGGAGGGGGCCACGCTGCCCCCTCAAAAAAATAAATATAGAGGCCATGCCCCGGGGATGGGGTCCCCGGGGCCAATACAGGCCCAGGGAAGGGGGGCCACGCGGCCCCTTCCCGTATTTTTTTTTAAGGTAATTTAAAAAAGGGGTAAGGCCCTGGGGATGGGGGCCCCAGGGCCCAAAAAAGAAAAAGGAAGGGGGCCACACAGCCCCCCTTCAGGGAGAAAAAAAAACGATCGGGCCCGCAGGCCCCGCCCCTTCCTTCACCACTCTGCAAACGCGCCCTGGCGCGTTTGCAGAGGGGAACGATTCCCCTTGAATACTGGGGGTCCCTGGGGCCAACTAGCCCACCAGGTACCTCCAGTATGCGCCAGGGGGCTGCCTTGCAGAGAGGTGTACAGAGGCCACGCCCCTTTTACACCTCTCTGCAACGCAGCTCTGTGGCGCTTTTGGAGGTATATGGTGGGCTAGTTGGACTCCGGGGACCCTCAGGATTCAAGGGGACTTAATCCCCCAACTTAAAACGCGCCACGGGGCGCGTTTGCACAGTGGTGAAGGGAGGGGCGGGGCTTCAGGTGACATGTGTGCAAACAGGCCCAGTGGCGCGTTTTAAGATGGGGAATTAAATCCCCTTCAATCCTGAGGGTCCCTGGCGGCCAACTAGCCCAACAGGTACATCCAGAATGCGCCACAGAGCTGCGTTGCAGAGAGGTGTAAAAGGGTGTGGCCTCTCTACACGTCTCTGCAACGCAGCCTCCTGGCGCATATTGGAGGTTCCTGGTGGTCTAGTTGGCCCCTAGGGACCCTCAGGATTCAAGGGGACTGAATCCCCCAACTTAAAACGCGCCACGGGGCGCGTTTGCAAAGATGTCACCTCAGGCCCCGCCCCTCCCTTCACCATTGTGCAAATATTCCTCTAAAATCAGCCGAAATAGGAATTCCGATTTACTCACCTGTTATAAGGAGAGACCTCAGTGCTGTATCTTTCATCCCAGTACTGGTCCTGAAAAGTAATTTTAACCGTACTTACCAGTAACTTGAATTTCCTTCCATAGGCTAACATTGACTGGTTTCACTTGGAAATTCTTCTAAGTGTGGAGTTTTGGAACTTTAAAATATTCCTCTAAAATCAGCCGAAATACGAATTCCGATTTACTCACCTGTTATCAGGAGAGACCTCAGTGCTGCATCTTTCAGCCCAGTACTGGTCCTGAAAAGTAATTTTAACCGTACTTACCGGTAACTTGAATTTCCTTCATAGGCTAACATTGACTGGTTTCACTTGGAAATTCTTCTAAGTGTGGAGTTTTGGAACTTTAAAATATTCCTCTAAAATCAGCCGAAATACGAATTCCGATTTACTCACCTGTTATCAGGAGAGACCTCAGTGCTGCATCTTTCAGCCCAGTACTGATCCTGAAAAGTAATTTTAACCGTACTTACCGGTAACTTGAATTTCCTTCATAGGCTAACATTGACTGGTTTCACTTGGAAATTCTTCTAAGTGTGGAGTTTTGGAACTTTAAAATATTCCTCTAAAATCAGCCGAAATACGAATTCCGATTTACTCACCTGTTATCAGGAGAGACCTCAGTGCTGCATCTTTAAGCCCAGTACTGATCCTGAAAAGTAATTTTAACCATACTTACCGGTAACTTGAATTTCCTTCATAGGCTAACATTGACTGGTTTCACTTGGAAATTCTTCTAAGTGTGGAGTTTTGGAACTTTAAAATATTCCTCTAAAATCAGCCGAAGTATGAATTCCGATTTACTCACCTGTTATCAGGAGAGACCTCAGTGCTGCATCTTTCATCCCAGTACTGGTCCTGAAAAGTAATTTTAACCGTACTTACCAGTAACTTGAATTTCCTTCCATAGGCTAACATTGACTGGTTTCACTTGGAAATTCTTCTAAGTGTGGAGTTTTGGAACTTTAAAATATTCCTCTAAAATCAGCCGAAGTACGAATTCCGATTTACTCACCTGTTATCAGGAGAGACCTCAGTGCTGCATCTTTCAGCCCAGTACTGATCCTGAAAAGTAATTTTAACCGTACTTACCGGTAACTTGAATTTCCTTCATAGGCTAACATTGACTGGTTTCACTTGGAAATTCTTCTAAGTGTGGAGTTTTGGAACTTTAAAATATTCCTCTAAAATCAGCCGAAATACGAATTCCGATTTACTCACCTGTTATCAGGAGAGACCTCAGTGCTGCATCTTTCACCCCAGTACTGATCCTGAAAAGTAATTTTAACCGTACTTACCGGTAACTTGAATTTCCTTCATAGGCTAACATTGACTGGTTTCACTTGGAAATTCTTCTAAGTGTGGAGTTTTGGAACTTTAAAATATTCCTCTAAAATCAGCCGAAATACGAATTCCGATTTACTCACCTGTTATCAGGAGAGACCTCAGTGCTGCATCTTTCAGCCCAGTACTGATCCTGAAAAGTAATTTTAACCGTACTTACCGGTAACTTGAATTTCCTTCATAGGCTAACATTGACTGGTTTCACTTGGAAATTCTTCTAAGTGTGGAGTTTTGGAACTTTAAAATATTCCTCTAAAATCAGCCGAAATACGAATTCCGATTTACTCACCTGTTATCAGGAGAGACCTCAGTGCTGCATCTTTAAGCCCAGTACTGATCCTGAAAAGTAATTTTAACCATACTTACCGGTAACTTGAATTTCCTTCATAGGCTAACATTGACTGGTTTCACTTGGAAATTCTTCTAAATGTGGAGTTTTGGAACTTTAAAATATTCCTCTAAAATCAGCCGAAATACGAATTCCGATTTACTCACCTGTTATCAGGAGAGACCTCAGTGCTGCATCTTTCAGCCCAGTACTGATCCTGAAAAGTAATTTTAACCGTACTTACCGGTAACTTGAATTTCCTTCATAGGCTAACATTGACTGGTTTCACTTGGAAATTCTTCTAAGTGTTGATTTTTGAAACATACAAATATTCCTCTAAAATCAGCCGAAATCCGAATTCTGATTTACTCACCTGTTATCAGGAGAGACCTCAGTGCTGCATCTTTCAGCCCAGTACTGGTCCTGAAAAGTAATTTTAACCGTACTTACCAGTAACTTGAATTTCCTTCCATAGGCTAACATTGACTGGTTTCACTTGGAAATTCTTCTAAGTGTGGAGTTTTGGAACTTTAAAATATTCCTCTAAAATCAGCCGAAATACGAATTCCGATTTACTCACCTGTTATCAGGAGAGACCTCAGTGCTGCATGTTTCAGCCCAGTACTGATCCTCAAAAGTAATTTTAACCGTACTTACCGGTAACTTGAATTTCCTTCATAGGCTAACATTGACTGGTTTTCAGCAAAAAAGTTTCAAAGTGTTGATTTTCACAAACTACAAATATTCCTTAAAAATCGACAGTATGACTTAAACGCATTCTTTCAACTGTTTACAGGAGATGCACCAGTGCTGGATCCAGGATCCAACACTGAGTAAGAAAAAGTAACGATAACAGTTTTTACCTGCTAAGTGAATTTCCTTCCATAGGATAACATTGGTGATTCTATGAGAAAAAGTTTCAAAGTGTCAACTTTTAAAATACAATAATATTCCTTAAAAATCACGACTGTAACCAAAACGCTTTTACTCAACTGTTTACAGGAGATGTCCCAGGACTGAATCTAGGATCCAGTCCTGTGGTTAGAAAAGTAATCCATAAAGTAACTAATTGCATTTAACTAGAAATTCACATTGAGCTGAATGTTGCATTGTGTTTGAAAATGTGTTGCCCATTGCAACAACTGTAACTACTGTACTTAAAAGTCTATTGCCTATCTGCAAAGTATTTAAAATAAAGTAATTCATTAAGAGAAAGTATTTTTTGTAATGTAATGTATAATGTAATTACAATGTAATTTAAATAATAAAATATGTAAAAAAAATTGTTTCTAAAAATGTAGTAAATCAGTATTTTAAAAATTTATATAACAATTAATACATTTAAAAATTGTCATTTACAAAACCTTTGAAATTCACTGAAAAAACCGTAGGTTTCAGACATGTTATAGTTACAAATTAGCATTTAAAAACCTTTGAAATTCACTGAAAAAACCATAGGTTTCAGGGACGTTATAGTTACAAATTAGCATTTAAAAACCTTTGAAATTCACTGAAAAAACCATAGGTTTTAGGGACAGTTATAGTTAGTTGGACATTGCACTCGTACAAAACCCGTGAAATTCCCCGTTATAGTTAGTCCAGCTAACTATAACTCGCGCCCCGCAATGCACTGCTGATGACGTCACATATTACATCACTCATGACATGGTCAGTGACATCACTGATGACATCACTGATGACATCTCAAATGACATCACTGATGACATCATCCACGTGATAATCTGATGCACCTCCTCACACCCTAATATAACCTTTGATACACCCACTCTAAATTACAGACTGCCATTCGCAAAACCATAGACACTCCAACACCAATAACTACATACCCACTCACTGATTCTTAGGTCTACGCACACATCCACTCACTCACCCGTACAGTCACTCATACTTACGGTCACTCAGTACAGGACTATCATATGCACTCATACTCCTATATAGACACTCAAACACCGCCACTCATCCATAGAGGTACTCACACACCTAGTCAGTCATGCAAATAATTAAACACACTACCATTTACTCACCTATACAGTTATACACACACCAGCTCACTTACTCATACAAATACTAGCACATTCTTACGCTCTTATACAATCACTGATACAAGCACACACTCATCCATACAGCCACTATCACAATCACTCACTCTCGCTTATAGCTATTTATATACTCCAACACACATATATACTGCCTTTCACATATGTAGTTACTCACACATGTACCACTGGGACATACATTCACTCACTAACACACTCTTACACACACTTACCCACCCATACAGTCTATCACAGATGCACTCTTGAAACCATCCACCCAGTGAATCACCCACTCACACATCTATGCACAGAGTCGCACACACCCCTCCCACACAAACACTCAGGCACCCATACAGATACTCAGACAAGCATTCAATAACTCATATAGACACTCATGTAGCTATTCACAAACACATGCAGCCACTTACACAGCAACAGACAGACGGATACAGACATTCACCCAGTTTAGTCACTAGCCCATGCATTCAGTAAGATACGTTAAATCACTCACTTATACAGTCAGTCACGCACCTACTAAATCATCCATACAGACACTTACACACCCACTCATTCTTCAATACGTCTTTTCCTATATATATTAAAAATATTTAAACTTTACAGAAACACACAGTCACTGGATGATGTCATCAGTGATGTCATTTGAGATGTCATCAGTGATGTCATCAGTGATGTCACTGACCATGTCATGAGTGATGTAATATGTGACGTCATCAGCAGTGCATTGCGGGCGCGAGTTATAGTTAGCTGGACTAACTATAACGGGGAATTTCACGGGTTTTGTACGAGTGCAATGTCCAACTAACTATAACTGTCCCTAAAACCTATGGTTTTTTCAGTGAATATATATATATATATTTATATACATTATCTACTGGCGGTCGCCAGTAGATAGTTATAGTTACAACCTATTATCCATAGGAAATCCGCGACATTCTATTTGCAATAACGTTGGCGTCGGTTGACGAATCTTCGCAAAGCTTCCAACTTGTTGGGGCGCTCCGGTCCGCTCCTACCCTGAAAGTCTCGGGGTGATACGTCAAGCGGGGGCCGAGAAAAAGGGGGGTCCCAAAACGCGTTTTCCCCATTCATTTTTCCATAGGAACCTTTAGTCGCAGCTACAGCCTGAACTGCTGAACGGAATTACCCCAAATTTGGCAAAGAGGTAGCCCTTGGTTCAGACTGGTGCCTTTTGCTTAAATGGTGTAAATCCGTTCAGTAGTTCCTGAGAAAATCAAAAGTAAAAGTACATATATATCTATGGGCGCGTCGGATACGCGTACCCTCAGCGCACCCTGCGCGCACCGTCCCGATCACGAGCTGCATGCTAATTGGCTGTCAGCTGGCTGTCAACATTCCGATTCAGGAAGTGTTGGCAGCCATTTTGTCCCTCGGTAGAACCGAGGGACAGAAACAAGTGCGCAAAGCGCAAAAGGGGGCAGGGTAGAAACACCCTGACCTCTAGGTCTGCTCAGGGGTCCCACAAGGACCCCTGGGCAGAAAAAGATTTTTTTTTTTAAATCGGCGGGATGCTCTTAGGGTGCGCGTATCCCGCCGAGAAAAAAAAGAAACAAGTGCGCAAAACGCACAAAGGGGGCACGGTAGAAACACCCTAACCCCTAGGCCTGCTCAGGAAGTCCCACAAGGACCCCTGGGCAAAAAAAAAGCATTTAAAAAAAAAAATCGGCAGGATGCGCTCAGGGTGCGCGAATCCTGCCGAAAAAATCGAAGCGCGGTCTCCGCGCTTCGATGCACTGGCCCCGGGTGGGCCAAGTCCCGGGGGCATGCTGGGGGAGGGTTAATTTTATGTGTGGGGGCCTCTAAGGGCCCCCAAGCCCGGGGACCGCCACCCCCGGGGCTTTATGCATAATGGTGCGGGAGGGCTCTGAGCCCTCCCGCAGCCCCGGGGACCACCACCTCCCGGGGCTTCTTTTTTAAATGAAAAACCTGTGTGGGGGGCTCCAGCCCCCACACGCCCCGGGACCACCACCTCCCCGGGGCACTAAGAAAAATTACAATGGGGGTCCGTTTTGGACCCCAGAGCCCAGGGACCACCACCTCCCGGGCCTGTGCACTGAATGGGAGGGGGCCGCGCGGCCCCCTCCTGGAGCCCTTGATGGCCCTGGGGACCACCACCCCCCAGGGCCGGCTCCTGCAGTGTCCCGGGGTGCCTACCCCGGGACACTGCTGTTGCAATGACAGGACGGGAGCCTCGCGGCCCCGTCCTGTCATTGCAAACTTGCTTTGGATATTGGAAGAGAGAGCAGGAAACCTGCTCTCTCTTCCAATATCCAAAGCCGACTGCTTTCCACATGGGGAGCAGCATGTTAGCTGCTCCCCATGTGTAGCTACGCCGGCTCCCGTAGGACACGGGGAGCCGAGCGGGACTGTGGGGGTTTGGGGACCCCCACAGTCCCCAACGAGAGGGCCAGCCCCGGGGATGGGGTCCCCGGGCAAGTAGTGGCCCGGGAGGGGGCCACGCGGCCCCCTCCCCAAAGTTTTGAAAAATAATAAAAAATTAAAAAAGGGTATGGCCGGCCCAGGGGATGGGGTCCCCGGGCCTTAAAATGGCCAGAGGAGGGGGCCACGCAGCCCCCTCAAAATATTAAAAATAAAAATAGAGGCCATGCCCCGGGAGATGGGGTCCCCGGGGCCAATACAGGCCAGGAGAAGGGAGGCCACGCGGCCCCCTTCCCGTTTTTTTTTTTTTAAATTTAAAAAGGGGTAAGGCCCTGGGGGATGGGGTCCCCAGGGCCCAAAAACAGAAAAAAGGAAGGGGGCCACACAGCCCCCTTCAGAGGACAAAAAAAACGATCGGGCCCACAGGCCCCGCCCCCTTCCTTCACCACTCTGCAAATTCCCCTTGAATACTGGGGGTCGCTGGGGGCCAACTAGCCCACCAGGAACCTCCAGTATGCGCCAGGGGCTGCCTTGCAGAGAGGTGTACAGAGGCCACGCCCTCTTTACACCTCTCTGCAACGCAGCTCTATGGCGCTTTTGGAGGTATATGGTGGGCTAGTTGCACCCCAGGGACCCTCAGGATTCAAGGGGAGTTAATCCCCCGACTTAAAACGCGCCACGGGTGCGTTTGCACAGTGGTGAAGGGAGGGGGCGGGGCTTCAGGTGACATGTGTGCAAACAGGCCCCGTGGCGCGTTTTAAGATGGGAATTAAATCCCTTCAATCCTGAGGGTCCCTGGGGGCCAACTAGCCCAACAGGTACATCCAGAAAGCGCCACAGAGCTGCGTTGCAGAGAGGTGTAAAAGGGGTGTGGCCTCTCTACACGTCTCTGCAACGCAGCCCCTGGCGCATATTGGAGGTTCCTGGTGGGCTAGTTGGCCCCTAGGGACCCTCAGGATTCAAGGGGACTTAATCCCCCAACTTAAAACGCGCCACGGGGCGCGTTTGCACAGATGTAACCTCAGGCCCCGCCCCCTCCCTTCACCATTGTGCAAATATTCCTCTAAAATCAGCCGAAATACGAATTCCGATTTACTCACCTGTTATCAGGAGAGACCTCAGTGCTGTATCTTTCAGCCCAGTACTGGTCCTGAAAAGTAATTCTAACCATACTTACCAGTAACTTGAATTTCCTTCCATAGGCTAACATTGACTGGTTTCACTTGGAAATTCTTCTAAGTGTGGAGTTTTGGAACTTTAAAATATTCCTCTAAAATCAGCCAAAATACGAATTCCGATTTACTCACCTGTTATCAGGAGAGACCTCAGTGCTGCATCTTTCAGCCCAGTACTGGTCCTGAAAAGTAATTTTAACCGTACTTACCGGTAACTTGAATTTCCTTCATAGGCTAACATTGACTGGTTTCACTTGGAAATTCTTCTAAGTGTGGAGTTTTGGAACTTTAAAATATTCCTCTAAAATCAGCCGAAATACGAATTCCGATTTACTCACCTGTTATCAGGAGAGACCTCAGTGCTGCATCTTTCAGCCCAGTACTGATCCTGAAAAGTAATTTTAACCGTACTTACCGGTAACTTGAATTTCCTTCATAGGCTAACATTGACTGGTTTCACTTGGAAATTCTTCTAAGTGTTGATTTTTGGAACTTTAAAATATTCCTCTAAAATCAGCCGAAATACGAATTCCGATTTACTCACCTGTTATCAGGAGAGACCTCAGTGCTGCATCTTTCAGCCCAGTACTGATCCTCAAAAGTAATTTTAACCGTACTTACCAGTAACTTGAATTTCCTTCCATAGGATATCATTGCCTGCTTTTTGCTGAAAAAGTTTCTAAGTGTTGATTTTTGAAACATACAAATATTCCTCTAAAATCAGCCGAAATCCAAATTCTGATTTACTCACCTGTTATCAGGAGAGACCTCAGTGCTGCATCTTTCAGCCCAGTACTGGTCCTGAAAAGTAATTTTAACCGTACTTACCGGTAACTTGAATTTCCTTCATAGGCTAAGATTGACTGGTTTTCAGCAAAAAGTTTCAAAGTGTTGATTTTCACAAACTACAAATATTCCTTAAAAATCGCCTGTATAACTTAAACGCATTTTTTCAACTGTTTACAGGAGATGCACCAGTGCTGGATCCAGGATCCAACACTGAGTAAGAAAAAGTAACGATAACAGTTTTTACCTGCTAAGTGAATTTCCTTCCATAGGATAACATTGGTGATTCTATGAGAAAAAGTTTCTAAGTGTCAACTTTTAAAATACAATAATATTCCTTAAAAATCACGACTGTAACCAAAACGCTTTTACTCAACTGTTTACAGGAGATGTACCAGGACTGAATCTAGGATCCAGTCCTGTGGTTACAAAAGTAATCCATAAAGTAACTAATTGCATTTAACTAGAAATTCACATTGAGCTGAATGTTGCATTGTGTTTGAAAATGTGTTGCCCATTGCAACAACTGTAACTACTGTACTTAAAAGTCTATTGCCTATCTGCAAAGTATTTAAACTAAAGTAATTCATTCTGAGAAAGTATTTTTTGTAATGTAATGTATAATGTAATTACAATGTAATTTAAAAAATAAAATATGTAAAAAAAAATTGTTTCTAAAAATGTAGTAAATCAGTATGAAAAAAATTAATATAACAATTAATACATTTAAAAATTGTCATTTACAAAACCTTTGAAATTCACTGAAAAAACCGTAGGTTTCAGGCACGTTATAGTTAGAAATTAGCATTTAAAAAACCTTTGAAATTCACTGAAAAAACCATAGGTTTCAGACACGTTATAGTTACAAATTAGCATTTAAAAACCTTTGAAATTCACTGAAAAAACCATAGGTTTCAGACACGTTATAGTTACAAATTAGCATTTAAAAAACCTTTGAAATTCACTGAAAAAACCATAGGTTTTAGGGACAGTTTTAGTTACTTGGACATTGCACTCGTACAAAACCCGTGAAATTCCCCCGTTATAGTTAGTTCAGCTAACTATAACTCGCGCCCCGCAATGCACTGCTGATGACGTCACATATTACATCACTCATGACATGGTCAGTGACATCACTGATGACATCACTGATGACATCTCAAATGACATCACTGATGACATCATCCACGTGATAATCTGATGCACCTCCTCACACCCTAATATAACCTTTGATACACCCACTCTAAATTACAGACTGCCATTCGCAAAACCATAGACACTCCAACACCAATAACTACATACCCACTCACTGATTCTTAGGTCTACACACACACATCCACTCACTCACCCGTAAAGTCACTCATACTTACGGTCACTCAGTACAGGACTATCATATGCACTCTTACTCCTATATAGACACTCAAACAATGCCACTCATCCATAGAGATACTCACACACCTAGTCAGTCATGCAAATAATTAAACACACTGCCATTTACTCACCTATACAGTTATACACACACCAGCTCACTTACTTATACAAATAGTAGCACATTGTTACGCTCTTATACAATCACAGATACAAGCACACACTCATCCATACAGCCACTATCACAATCACTCACTCTTGCTTATAGCTATTTATATACTCCAACACACATATATACTGCCTTTCACATATGTAGTTACTCACACATGTACCACTGGGACATACATTCACTCACTAACACACTCTTACACACACTTACCCACCCATACAGTCTATCACAGATGCACTCTTGAAACCATCCACCCAGTGAATCACCCACTCACACATCTATGCACAGAGTTGCACACACCCCTCCCACACAAACACTCAGGCACCCATACAGATACTCAGACAAGCATTCAATAACTCATATAGACACTCATTTAGCTATTCACAAACACATGCAGCCACTTACACAGCAACAGACAGATGGATACAGACATTCACCCAGTTTAGTCACTAACCCATGCATTCAGTAAGATACGTTAAATCACTCACTTATAGAGTCAGTCACGCACCTACTAAATCATCCATACAGACACTTACACACCCACTCATTCTTCAATACGTCTTTTCCTATATATATTAAAAATATTTAAACTTTACAGAAACACACAGTCACTGGATGATGTCATCAGTGATGTCATTTGAGATGTCATCAGTGATGTCATCAGTGATGTCACTGACCATGTCATGAGTGATGTAATATGTGACATCATCAGCAGTGCATTGCGGGGGCACGAGTTATAGTTAGCTGAACTAACTATAACGGGGGAATTTCACAGGTTTTGTACGAGTGCAATGTCCAAGTAACTAAAACTGTCCCTAAAACCTATGGTTTTTTCAGTGAATTTATATATATATATATATATATATATATCTCAAGGAACGGTTGCTTCTGCAGCAAGGGCGCACTCGAGAGACATGAAATCATGCACAGGTAAAAACGGGCACTTCAGCAGCCAGACGCGTTTCGGGTATGTATCCCTTAATCATAGGCTTGACTCCAAACAATTGCTTTGCCACCGGACTTTATTTAAATACACTCCCTCCAATGGGCTACTCAAATGAGTCCCAGCGCCTGCTGGGTAATGTAGTCCATGTAGCCTGCATTTACCCTGATGGGGTTGGAAACAAAAGTCAATATTAGCATTCAGATGAATAATAAAGTGTCCGTTCATGCCCAAAATCCACGCATGTCTCCCCACAAATTGGCATCGTCAAATTACGTGTCTAATGGCCCCTTGTAAATCCTCAGGGTGGTGCAGCCCTTCACGCCTGAAGCCGGCGTGTAAACATGAAGGAACGGTGGCTTCTGCAGCAAGGGCGCACTCGAGAGACAAGAAATCATGCACAGGTAAGAACGGGCACTTCAGAAGCCTGACGCATTTCAGGTATGTATCCCTTAATCATAGGCTTGACTCCAAACAATTGCTTTGGCACCGGACTTTATTTAAATACACGCCCTCCAATGGGCTACTCAAATGAGTCCCAGCGCCTGCTGGGTAATGTAGTCCCTGTAGCCTGCATTTACCCTGATGGGGTTGGAAACAAAAGTGAATATTAGCATTCAGATGAATAATAAAGTGTCCGTTCATGCCCAAAATCCACGCATGTCTCCCCACAAATTGGCATCGTCAAATTACGTGTCTAAAGGCCCCTTGTAAATCCTCAGGGTGGTGCAGCCCTTCACGCCTGAAGCCGCGTATAAACATCAAGGAACGGTTGCTTCTGGAGCAAGAGCGCACTCGAGAGACAAGAAATCATGCACAGGTAAGAACGGGCACTTCAGCAGCATGACGCGTTTCGGGTATGTATCCCTTAATCATAGGCTTGACTCCAAACAATTGCTTTGCCACCAGACTTTATTTAAATACACGCCCTCCAATGGGCTACTCAAATGAGTCCCTGCGCCTGCTGGGTAATGTAGTCCCTGTAGCCTGCATTTACCCTGATGGGGTTGGAAACAAAAGTCAATATTAGCATTCAGATGAATAATAAAGTGTCCGTTCATGCCCAAAATCCACGCATGTCTCCCCACAAATTGGCATCGTCAAATTACGTGTCTAAAGGCCCCTTGTAAATCCTCAGGGTGGTGCAGCCCTTCACGCCTGAAGCCGCGTGTAAACATCAAGGAACGGTTGCTTCTGGAGCAAGAGCGCACTCGAGAGATAAGAAATCATGCACAGGTAAGAACGGGCACTTCAGCAGCCTGACGCGTTTCGGATATGTATCCCTTAATCATAGGCTTGACTCCAAACAATTGCTTTGGCACCGGACTTTATTTAAATAAACGCCCTCCAATGGGCTACTCAAATGAGTCCCAGCGCCTGCTGGGTAATGTAGTCCCTGTAGCCTGCATTTACCCTGATGGGGTTGGAAACAAAAGTCAATATTAGCATTCAGATGAATAATAAAGTGTCCGTTCATGCCCAAAATCCACGCATGTCTCTCCACAAATTGGCATCGTCAAATTACGTGTCTAAAGGCCCCTTGTAAATCCTCAGGGTGGTGCAGCCCTTCACGCCTGAAGCCGCGTGTAAACATCAAGGAACGGTTGCTTCTGCAGCAAGAGCGGACTCGAGAGACAAGAAATCATGCACAGGTAAGAACGGGCACTTCAGCAGCCTGTCGCGTTTCGGGTATGTATCCCTTAATCATAGGCTTGACTCCAAACAATTGCTTTGCCACCGGACTTTATTTAAATACACGCCCTCCAATGGGCTACTCAAATGAGTCCCAGCGCCTGCTGGGTAATGTAGTCCCTGTAGCCTGCACTTACCCTGACGGTGTTGGAAACAAAAGTCAATATTAGCATTCAGATGAATAATAAAGTGTCCGTTCATGCCCAAAATCCACGCATGTCTCCCCACAAATTGGCATCGTCAAATTACGTGTCTAATGGCCCCTTGTCAATCCTCAGGGTGGTGCAGCCCTTCACGCCTGAAGCCGGCATGTAAACATCAAGGAACGGTTGCTTCTGCAACAAGGGCGCACTCGAGAGACAAGAAATCATGCACAGGTTAGAACGGGCACTTCAGCAGCCTGACGCGTTTCAGATATGTATCCCTTAATCATAGGCTTGACTCCAAACAATTGCTTTGCCACCGGACTTTATTTAAATACACACCCTCCAATGGGCTACTCAAATGAGTCCCAGCCCCTGCTGGGTAATGTAGTCCCTGTAGCCTGCATTTACCCTGATGGGGTTGGAAACAAAAGTCAATATTAGCATTCAGATGAGTAATAAAGTGTCCGTTCATGCCCAAAATCCACGCATGTTTCCCCACAAATTGGCATCGTCAAATTACGTGTCTAATGTCCCCTTGTAAATCCTCAGGGTGGTGCACCCCTTCACGCCTGAAACCGGCGTGTAAACATCAAGGAACGGTTGCTTCTGCAGCAAGGGCGCACTCGAGAGACAAGAAATCATGCACAGGTAAGAACGGGCACTTCAGCAGCCTAACGCGTTTCGGGTATGTATCCCTTAATCATAGGCTTCACTCCAAACAATTGCTTTGCCACCGGACTTTATTTAAATACACGCCCTCCAATGGGCTACTCAAATGAGTCCCAGCGCCTGCTGGGTAATGTAGTCCCTGCAGCCTGCATTTACCCTGATGGGGTTGGAAACAAAAGTCAATATAGCATTCAGATGAATAATAAAGTGTCCGTTCATGCCCAAAATCCACGCATGTCTCCCCACAAATTGGCATCTTCAAATTACGTGTCTAATGGCCCCTTGTAAATCCTCAGGGTGGTGCAGCCCTTCACGCCTGAAGCTGGCGTGTAAACATCAAGGAACGGTTGCTTCTGCAGCAAGGGCGCACTCGAGAGACAAGAAATCATGCACAGGTAAGAACGGGCACTTCAGCAGCCTGACGCGTTTCGGGTATGTATCCCTTAATCATAGGCTTGACTCCAAACAATTGCTTTGCCACCGGACTTTATTTAAATACACACCCTCCAATGGGCTACTCAAATGAGTCCCAGCCCCTGCTGGGTAATGTAGTCCCTGTAACCTGCATTTACCCTGATGGGGTTGGAAACAAAAGTCAATATTAGCATTCAGATGAGTAATAAAGTGTCCGTTCATGCCCAAAATCCACGCATGTTTCCCCACAAATTGGCATCGTCAAATTACGTGTCTAATGTCCCCTTGTAAATCCTCAGGGTGGTGCAGCCCTTCACGCCTGAAACCGGCATGTAAACATCAAGGAACGGTTGCTTCTGCAGCAAAGGCGCACTCGAGAGACAAGAAATCATGCACAGGTAAGAACGGGCACTTCAGCAGCCTAACGCGTTTCGGGTATGTATCCCTTAATCATAGGCTTGACTCCAAACAATTGCTTTGCCACCGGACTTTATTTAAATACACGCCCTCCAATGGGCTACTCAAATGAGTCCCAGCGCCTGCTGGGTAATGTAGTCCCTGAAGCCTGCATTTACCCTGATGGGGTTGGAAACAAAAGTCAATATAGCATTCAGATGAATAATAAAGTGTCCGTTCATGCCCAAAATCCACGCATGTCTCCCCACAAATTGGCATCTTCAAATTACGTGTCTAATGGCCCCTTGTAAATCCTCAGGGTGGTGCAGCCCTTCACGCCTGAAGCTGGCGTGTAAACATCAAGGAACGGTTGCTTCTGCAGCAAGGGCGCACTCGAGAGACAAGAAATCATGCACAGGTAAGAACGGGCACTTCAGCAGCCTGACGCGTTTCGGGAATGTATCCCTTAATCATAGGCTTGACTCCAAACAATTGCTTTGCCACCTGACTTTATTTAAATACACGCCCTCCAATGGGCTACTCAAATGAGTCCCAGTGCCTTCTGGGTAATGAAGTCCATGTAGCCTGCATTTACCGTGATGGGGTTGGAAACAAAAGTCAATATTAGCATTCAGATGAATAATAATGTGTCCTTTCATGCACAAAATCCACGCATGTCTCCCCACAAATTGGCATTGTCAAAAAACGTGTCTAATGGCCCCTTGTAAATCCTCAGGGTGGTGCAGCCCTTCACGCCTGAAACCGGCATGTAAACATCAAGGAACGGTTGCTTCTGCAGCAAGGGCGCACTCGAGAGACAAGAAATCATGCACAGGTAAGAACGGGCACTTCAGCAGCCTGACGCGTTTCGGGTATGTATCCCTTAATCATAGGCTTGACTCCAAACAATTGTTTTGCCACCGGACTTTATTTATATGCACGCCCTCCAATGGGCTACTCAAATGAGTCCCAGCACCTGCTGGGTAATGTAGTCCCTGTAGCCTGCATTTACCCTGATCGGGTTGGAAACAAAAGTCAATATTAGCATTCAGATGAATAATAAAGTGTCCGTTGATGCCCAAAATCCACGCATGTCTCCCCACAAATTGCCATCGTCAAATTACGTGTCTAATGGCCCCTTGTAAATCCTCAGGGTGGTGCAGCCCTTCACGCCTGAAGCCGGCGTGTAAACATCAAGGAATGGTTGCTTCTGCAGCAAGGGCGCACTTGAGAGACAAGAAATCATGCACAGGTAAGAACGGGCACTTCAGCAGCCTGATGCGTTTCGGGTTTGTATCCCTTAATCATAGGCTTGACTCCAAACAATTGCTTTGCCACCGGACTTTATTTAAATACACGCCCTCCAATGGGCTACTCAAATGAGTCCCAGCGCCTGCTGGGTAATGTAGTCCCTGTAGCCTGCATTTACCCTGATGGGATTGGAAACAAAAGTCAATATAGCATTCAGATGAATAATACAGTGTCTGTTCATGCCCAAAATCCACACATGTCTCCCCACAAATTGGCATCGTCAAATTACGTGTCTAATGGCCCCCTTCAAATCCTCAGGATGGTGCAGCCCTTCACGCCTGAAGCCGGCGTGTAAACATCAAGGAACAGTTGCTTCTGCAGCAAGGGCGCACTCGAGAGACAAGAAATCATGCACAGGTAAGAACGGGCACTTCAGCAGCCTGACGCGTTTCGGGTATGTATCCCTTAATCATAGGCTTGACTCCAAACAATTGCTTTGCCACCGGACTTTATTTAAATACAAGCCCTCCAATGGGCTACTCAAATGAGTCCCAGTGCCTGCTGGATAATGTAGTCCCTGTAGCCTGCATTTACCCTGATGCGGTTGGAAACAAAAGTCAATATTAGCATTCAGATGAATAATAAAGTGTCCGTTCATGCCCAAAATCCACGCATGTCTCTCCACAAATTGGCATCGTCAAATTATGTGTCTAATGGCCCCTTGTCAATCCTCAGGGTGGTGCAGCCCTTCACGCCTGAAGCCGGCGTGTAAACATCAAGGAACGGTTGCTTCTGCAGCAAGGGCGCACTCGAGAGACAAGAAATCATGCACAGGTAAGAACGGGCACTTCAGCAGCCTGACGCATTTCGGGTATGTATCCCTTAATCATAGGCTTGACTCCAAACAATTGCTTTGCCACCGGACTTTATTTAAATACACGCCCTCCAATGGGCTACTCAAATGAGTCCCAACGCCTGCTGGGTAATGTAGTCCCTGTAGCCTGCACTTACCCTGACGGTGTTGGATACAAAAGTCAATATTAGCATTCAGATGAATAATAAAGTGTCCGTTCATGCCCAAAATCCACGCATGTCTCCCCACAAATTGGCATCATCAAATTACGTGTCTAATGGCCCCTTGTAAATCCTCAGGGTGGTGCAGCCCTTCACGCCTGAAGCCGGCGTGTAAACATCAAGGAATGGTTGCTTCTAGAGCAAGGGCACACTCGAGAGACAAGAAATCATGCACAAGTAAGAACGGGCATTTCAGCATCCTGACGCGTTTTGGGTATGTATCCCTTAATCATAGGCTTGACTCCAAACAATTGCTTTGCCACCGGACTTTATTTAAATACACGCCCTCCAATGGGCTACTCAAATGAGTCCCAGCGCCTGCTGGGTAATTTAGTCCCTGTAGCCTGCACTTACCCTGACGGTGTTGGAAACAAAAGTCAATATTAGCATTCAGATGAATAAAAAAGTGTCCGTTCATGCCCAAAATCCACGCATGTCTCCCCACAAATTGGCATCATCAAATTACGTGTCTAATGGCCCCTTGTAAATCCTCAGGGTGGTGCAGCCCTTCACGCCTGAAGCCGGCGTGTAAACATCAAGGAATGGTTGCTTCTACAGCAAGGGCGCACTCGAGAGACAAGAAATCATGCACAGGTAAGAACGGGCATTTCAGCAGCCTGACGCGTTTTGGGTATGTATCCCTTAATCATAGGCTTGACTCCAAACAATTGCTTTGCCTCCGGACTTTATTTAAATACACTCCCTCCAATGGGCTACTCAAATGAGTCCCAGCACCTGCTGGGTAATGTAGTCCCTGTAGCCTGCATTTACCCTGATGGGGTTGGAAACAAAAGTCAATATTAGCATTCAGATGAATAATAAAGTGTCCGTTCATGCCCAAAATTCACGCATGTCTCCCCACAAATTGGCATCGTCAAATTACGTGTCTAATGGCCCCTTGTAAATCCTCAGGGTGGTGCAGCCCTTCACGCCTGAAGCCGGCATGTAAACATCAAGGAACGGTTGCTTCTGCAACAAGGGCGCACTCGAGAGACAAGAAATCATGCACAGGTTAGAACGGGCACTTCAGCAGCCTGACGCGTTTCAGATATGTATCCCTTAATCATAGGCTTGACTCCAAACAATTGCTTTGCCACCGGACTTTATTTAAATACACACCCTCCAATGGGCTACTCAAATGAGTCCCAGCCCCTGCTGGGTAATGTAGTCCCTGTAGCCTGCATTTACCCTGATGGGGTTGGAAACAAAAGTCAATATTAGCATTCAGATGAGTAATAAAGTGTCCGTTCATGCCCAAAATCCACGCATGTTTCCCCACAAATTGGCATCGTCAAATTACGTGTCTAATGTCCCCTTGTAAATCCTCAGGGTGGTGCAGCCCTTCACGCCTGAAACCGGCGTGTAAACATCAAGGAACGGTTGCTTCTGCAGCAAGGGCGCACTCGAGAGACAAGAAATCATGCACAGGTAAGAACGGGCACTTCAGCAGCCTAACGCGTTTCGGGTATGTATCCCTTAATCATAGGCTTCACTCCAAACAATTGCTTTGCCACCGGACTTTATTTAAATACACGCCCTCCAATGGGCTACTCAAATGAGTCCCAGCGCCTGCTGGGTAATGTAGTCCCTGCAGCCTGCATTTACCCTGATGGGGTTGGAAACAAAAGTCAATATAGCATTCAGATGAATAATAAAGTGTCCGTTCATGCCCAAAATCCACGCATGTCTCCCCACAAATTGGCATCTTCAAATTACGTGTCTAATGGCCCCTTGTAAATCCTCAGGGTGGTGCAGCCCTTCACGCCTGAAGCTGGCGTGTAAACATCAAGGAACGGTTGCTTCTGCAGCAAGGGCGCACTCGAGAGACAAGAAATCATGCACAGGTAAGAACGGGCACTTCAGCAGCCTGACGCGTTTCGGGTATGTATCCCTTAATCATAGGCTTGACTCCAAACAATTGCTTTGCCACCTGAATTTATTTAAATACACGCCCTCCAATGGGCTACTCAAATGAGTCCCAGTGCCTTCTGGGTAATGTAGTCCCTGTAGCCTGCATTTACCGTGATGGGGTTGGAAACAAAAGTCAATATTAGCATTCAGATGAATAATAATGTGTCCGTTCATGCACAAAATCCACGCATGTCTCCCCACAAATTGGCATTGTCAAAAAACGTGTCTAATGGCCCCTTGTAAATCCTCAGGGTGGTGCAGCCCTTCACGCCTGAAACCGGCATGTAAACATCAAGGAACGGTTGCTTCTGCAGCAAGGGCGCACTCGAGAGACAAGAAATCATGCACAGGTAAGAACGGGCACTTCAGCAGCCTGACGCGTTTCGGGTATGTATCCCTTAATCTTAGGCTTGACTCCAAACAATTGCTTTGCCACCGGACTTTATTTAAATACAAGCCCTCCAATGGGCTACTCAAATGAGTCCCAGTGCCTGCTGGATAATGTAGTCCCTGTAGCCTGCATTTACCCTGATGCGGTTGGAAACAAAAGTCAATATTAGCATTCAGATGAATAATAAAGTGTCCGTTCATGCCCAAAATCCACGCATGTCTCTCCACAAATTGGCATCGTCAAATTATGTGTCTAATGGCCCCTTGTCAATCCTCAGGGTGGTGCAGCACTTCACGCCTGAAGCCGGCGTGTAAACATCAAGGAACGGTTGCTTCTGCAGCAAGGGCGCACTCGAGAGACAAGAAATCATGCACAGGTAAGAACGGGCACTTCAGCAGCCTGACGCATTTCGGGTATGTATCCCTTAATCAAAGGCTTGACTCCAAACAATTGCTTTGCCACCTGACTTTATTTAAATACACGCCCTCCAATGGGCTACTCAAATGAGTCCCAGCGCCTGCTGGGTAATGTAGTCCCTGTAGCCTGCATTTACCCTGATGGGGTTGGAAACAAAAGTCAATATAGCATTCAGATGAATAATAAAGTGTCCGTTCATGCCCAAAATCCACGCATGTCTCCCCACAAATTGGCATCGTCAAATTACGTGTCTAATGGCCCCTTGTAAATCCTCAGGGTGGTGCAGCCCTTCACGCCTGAAGCTGGCATGTAAACATCAAGGAACAGTTGCTTCTGCAGCAAGGGCGCACTCGAGAGACAAGAAATCATGCACAGGTAAGAACGGGCACTTCAGCAGCCTGACGCGTTTCGGGTATGTATCCCTTAATCATAGGCTTGACTCCAAACAATTGCTTTGCCACCGGACTTTATTTATATGCACGCCCTCCAATGGGCTACTCAAATGAGTCCCAGCGCCTGCTGCGTAATGTAGTCCCTGTAGCCTGCATTTACCCTGATGGGGTTGGAAACAAAAGTCAATATTAGCATTCAGATGAATAAGAAAGTGTCCGTTCATGCCCAAAATCCACGCATGTCTCCCCACAAATTGCCATCGTCAAATTACGTGTCTAATGGCCCCTTGTAAATCCTCAGGGTGGTGCAGCCCTTCACGCCTGAAGCCGGCGTGTAAACATCAAGTAACGGTTGCTTCTGCATCAAGGGCGCACTAGAGAGACAAGAAATCATGCACAGGTAAGAACGGGCACTTCAGCAGCCTGATGCGTTTCGGGTATGTATCCCTTAATCATAGGCTTGACTCCAAAGAATTGCTTTGCCACCGGACTTTATTTAAATACACGCCCTCCAATGGGCTACTCAAATGAGTCCCAGCACCTGCTGGGTAATGTAGTCCCTGTAGCCTGCATTTACCCTGATGGGGTTGGAAACAAAAGTCAATATTAGCATTCAGATGAAGAATAAAGTGTCCGTTCATGCCTAAAATCCACGCATGTCTGCCCACAAATTGGCATTGTCAAATTACGTGTCTAATGGCCCCCTTCAAATCCTCAGGGTGGTGCAGCCCTTCACGCCTGAAGCCGGCGTGTAAACATCAAGGAACGGTTGCTTCTGCAGCAAGGGCGCACTCGAGAGACAAGAAATCATGCACAGGTAAGAATGGGCACTTCAGCAGCTTGACGCGTTTCGGGTATGTATCCCTTAATCATAGGCTTGACTCCAAACAATTGTTTTGCCACCGGACTTTATTTATATGCACGCCCTCCAATGGGCTACTCAAATGAGTCCCAGCACCTATTGGGTAATGCAGTCCCTGTAGCCTGCATTTACCCTGATGGGGTTGGAAACAAAAGTCAATATTAGCATTCAGATGAATAATAAAGTGTCCGTTGATGCCCAAAATCCACGCATGTCTCCCCACAAATTGCCATCGTCAAATTACGTGTCTAATGGCCCCTTGTAAATCCTCAGGGTGGTGCAGCCCTTCACGCCTGAAGCCGGCGTGTAAACATCAAGGAACGGTTGCTTCTGCAGCAAGGGCGCACTCGAGAGACAAGAAATCATGCACAGGTAAGAACGGGCACTTCAGCAGCCTGACGCGTTTCGGGTATGTATCCCTTAATCATAGGCTTGACTCCAAACAATTGCTTTGCCACCTGAATTTATTTAAATACACGCCCTCCAATGGGCTACTCAAATGAGTCCCAGTGCCTTCTGGGTAATGTAGTCCCTGTAGCCTGCATTTACCGTGATGGGGTTGGAAACAAAAGTCAATATTAGCATTCAGATGAATAATAATGTGTCCGTTCATGCACAAAATCCACGCATGTCTCCCCACAAATTGGCATTGTCAAAAAACGTGTCTAATGGCCCCTTGTAAATCCTCAGGGTGGTGCAGCCCTTCACGCCTGAAACCGGCATGTAAACATCAAGGAACGGTTGCTTCTGCAGCAAGGGCGCACTCGAGAGACAAGAAATCATGCACAGGTAAGAACGGGCACTTCAGCAGCCTGACGCGTTTCGGGTATGTATCCCTTAATCTTAGGCTTGACTCCAAACAATTGCTTTGCCACCGGACTTTATTTAAATACAAGCCCTCCAATGGGCTACTCAAATGAGTCCCAGTGCCTGCTGGATAATGTAGTCCCTGTAGCCTGCATTTACCCTGATGCGGTTGGAAACAAAAGTCAATATTAGCATTCAGATGAATAATAAAGTGTCCGTTCATGCCCAAAATCCACGCATGTCTCTCCACAAATTGGCATCGTCAAATTATGTGTCTAATGGCCCCTTGTCAATCCTCAGGGTGGTGCAGCACTTCACGCCTGAAGCCGGCGTGTAAACATCAAGGAACGGTTGCTTCTGCAGCAAGGGCGCACTCGAGAGACAAGAAATCATGCACAGGTAAGAACGGGCACTTCAGCAGCCTGACGCATTTCGGGTATGTATCCCTTAATCAAAGGCTTGACTCCAAACAATTGCTTTGCCACCTGACTTTATTTAAATACACGCCCTCCAATGGGCTACTCAAATGAGTCCCAGCGCCTGCTGGGTAATGTAGTCCCTGTAGCCTGCATTTACCCTGATGGGGTTGGAAACAAAAGTCAATATTAGCATTCAGATGAATAATAAAGTGTCCGTTCATGCCCAAAATCCACGCATGTCTCCCCACAAATTGGCATCGTCAAATTACGTGTCTAATGGCCCCTTGTAAATCCTCAGGGTGGTGCAGCCCTTCACGCCTGAAGCTGGCATGTAAACATCAAGGAACAGTTGCTTCTGCAGCAAGGGCGCACTCGAGAGACAAGAAATCATGCACAGGTAAGAACGGGCACTTCAGCAGCCTGACGCGTTTCGGGTATGTATCCCTTAATCATAGGCTTGACTCCAAACAATTGCTTTGCCACCGGACTTTATTTATATACACGCCCTCCAATGGGCTACTCAAATGAGTCCCAGCGCCTGCTGGGTAATGTAGTCCCTGTAGCCTGCATTTACCCTGATGGGGTTGGAAACAAAAGTCAATATTAGCATTCAGATGAATAAGAAAGTGTCCGTTCATGCCCAAAATCCACGCATGTCTCCCCACAAATTGGCATCGTCAAATTACGTGTCTAATGGCCCCTTGTAAATCCTCAGGGTGGTGCAGCCCTTCACGCCTGAAGCCGGCGTGTAAACATCAAGGAACGGTTGCTTCTGCAGCAAGGGCGCACTCGAGAGACAAGAAATCATGCACAGGTAAGAACGGGCACTTCAGCAGCCTGATGCGTTTCGGGTATGTATCCCTTAATCATAGGCTTGACTCCAAAGCAATTGCTTTGCCACCGGACTTTATTTAAATACACGCCCTCCAATGGGCTACTCAAATGAGTCCCAGCACCTGCTGGGTAATGTAGTCCCTGTAGCCTGCATTTACCCTGATGGGGTTGGAAACAAAAGTCAATATTAGCATTCAGATGAATAATAAAGTGTCCGTTCATGCCTAAAATCCACGCATGTCTCCCCACAAATTGGCATTGTCAAATTACGTGTCTAATGGCCCCTTGTAAATCCTCAGGGTGGTGCAGCCCTTCACGCCAGAAGCCGGCGTGTAAACATCAAGGAACGGTTGCTTCTGCAGCAAGGGCGCACTCGAGAGACAAGAAATCATGCACAGGTAAGAACGGGCACTTCAGCAGCCTGACGCGTTTCGGGTATGTATCCCTTAATCATAGGCTTGACTCCAAACAATTGTTTTGCCACCGGACTTTATTTATATGCACGCCCTCCAATGGGCTACTCAAATGAGTCCCAGCACCTGCTGGGTAATGTAGTCCCTGTAGCCTGCATTTACCCTGATGGGGTTGGAAACAAAAGTCAATATTAGCATTCAGATGAATAATAAAGTGTCCGTTGATGCCCAAAATCCACGCATGTCTCCCCACAAATTGCCATCGTCAAATTACGTGTCTAATGGCCCCTTGTAAATCCTCATGGTGGTGCAGCCCTTCACGCCTGAAGCCGGCGTGTAAACATCAAGGAACGGTTGCTTCTGCAGCAAGGGCGCACTCGAGAGACAAGAAATCATGCACAGGTAAGAACGGGCACTTCAGCAGCCTGACGCGTTTCGGATATGTATCCCTTAATCATAGGCTTGACTCCAAACAATTGCTTTGCCACCGGACTTTATTTAAATACACGCCCTCCAATGGGCTACTCAAATGAGTCCCAGCGCCTGCTGGGTAATGTAGTCCCTGTAGCCTGCATTTACCCTGATGGGGTTGGAAACAAAAGTCAATATTAGCATTCAGATGAATAATAAAGTGTCCGTTCATGCCCAAAATCCACGCATGTCTCCCCACAAATTGGCATCGTCAAATTACGTGTCTAATGGCCCCTTGTAAATCCTCAGGGTGGTGCAGCCCTTCACGCCTGAAGCCGGCGTGTAAACATCAAGGAACGGTTGCTTCTGCAGCAAGGGCGCACTCGAGAGACAAGAAATCATGCACAGGTAAGAACGGGCACTTCAGCAGCCTGACGCGTTTCGGGTATGTATCCCTTAATCATAGGCTTGACTCCAAACAATTGCTTTGCCACCGGACTTTATTTAAATACACGCCCTCCAATGGGCTACTCAAATGAGTCCCAGCGCCTGCTGGGTAATGTAGTCCCTGTAGCCTGCATTTACCCTGATGGGGTTGGAAACAAAAGTCAATATTAGCATTCAGATGAATAATAAAGTGTCCGTTCATGCCCAAAATCCACGCATGTCTCCCCACAAATTGGCATCGTCAAATTACGTGTCTAATGGCCCCTTGTCAATCCTCAGGGTGGTGCAGCCCTTCACGCCTGAAGCCGGCGTGTAAACATCAAGGAACGGTTGCTTCTGCAGCAAGGGCGCACTCGAGAGACAAGAAATCATGCACAGGTAAGAACGGGCACTTCAGCAGCCTGACGCGTTTCAGGTATGTATCCCTTAATCATAGGCTTGACTCCAAACAATTGCTTTGCCACCGGACTTTATTTAAATACACACCCTCCAATGGGCTACTCAAATGAGTCCCAGCCCCTGCTGGGTAATGTAGTCCCTGTAACCTGCATTTACCCTGATGGGGTTGGAAACAAAAGTCAATATTAGCATTCAGATGAGTAATAAAGTGTCCGTTCATGCCCAAAATCCACGCATGTTTCCCCACAAATTGGCATCGTCAAATTACGTGTCTAATGTCCCCTTGTAAATCCTCAGGGTGGTGCAGCCCTTCACGCCTGAAACCGGCATGTAAACATCAAGGAACGGTTGCTTCTGCAGCAAGGGCGCACTCGAGAGACAAGAAATCATGCACAGGTAAGAACGGGCACTTCAGCAGCCTAACGCGTTTCGGGTATGTATCCCTTAATCATAGGCTTGACTCCAAACAATTGCTTTGCCACCGGACTTTATTTAAATACACGCCCTCCAATGGGCTACTCAAATGAGTCCCAGCGCCTGCTGGGTAATGTAGTCCCTGAAGCCTGCATTTACCCTGATGGGGTTGGAAACAAAAGTCAATATAGCATTCAGATGAATAATAAAGTGTCCGTTCATGCCCAAAATCCACGCATGTCTCCCCACAAATTGGCATCTTCAAATTACGTGTCTAATGGCCCCTTGTAAATCCTCAGGGTGGTGCAGCCCTTCACGCCTGAAGCTGGCGTGTAAACATCAAGGAACGGTTGCTTCTGCAGCAAGGGCGCACTCGAGAGACAAGAAATCATGCACAGGTAAGAACGGGCACTTCAGCAGCCTGACGCGTTTCGGGAATGTATCCCTTAATCATAGGCTTGACTCCAAACAATTGCTTTGCCACCTGACTTTATTTAAATACACGCCCTCCAATGGGCTACTCAAATGAGTCCCAGTGCCTTCTGGGTAATGAAGTCCATGTAGCCTGCATTTACCGTGATGGGGTTGGAAACAAAAGTCAATATTAGCATTCAGATGAATAATAATGTGTCCTTTCATGCACAAAATCCACGCATGTCTCCCCACAAATTGGCATTGTCAAAATACGTGTCTAATGGCCCCTTGTAAATCCTCAGGGTGGTGCAGCCCTTCACGCCTGAAACCGGCATGTAAACATCAAGGAACGGTTGCTTCTGCAGCAAGGGCGCACTCGAGAGACAAGAAATCATGCACAGGTAAGAACGGGCACTTCAGCAGCCTGACGCGTTTCGGGTATGTATCCCTTAATCATAGGCTTGACTCCAAACAATTGTTTTGCCACCGGACTTTATTTATATGCACGCCCTCCAATGGGCTACTCAAATGAGTCCCAGCACCTGCTGGGTAATGTAGTCCCTGTAGCCTGCATTTACCCTGATCGGGTTGGAAACAAAAGTCAATATTAGCATTCAGATGAATAATAAAGTGTCCGTTGATGCCCAAAATCCACGCATGTCTCCCCACAAATTGCCATCGTCAAATTACGTGTCTAATGGCCCCTTGTAAATCCTCAGGGTGGTGCAGCCCTTCACGCCTGAAGCCGGCGTGTAAACATCAAGGAATGGTTGCTTCTGCAGCAAGGGCGCACTTGAGAGACAAGAAATCATGCACAGGTAAGAACGGGCACTTCAGCAGCCTGATGCGTTTCGGGTTTGTATCCCTTAATCATAGGCTTGACTCCAAACAATTGCTTTGCCACCGGACTTTATTTAAATACACGCCCTCCAATGGGCTACTCAAATGAGTCCCAGCGCCTGCTGGGTAATGTAGTCCCTGTAGCCTGCATTTACCCTGATGGGGTTGGAAACAAAAGTCAATATAGCATTCAGATGAATAATACAGTGTCTGTTCATGCCCAAAATCCACGCATGTCTCCCCACAAATTGGCATCGTCAAATTACGTGTCTAATGGCCCCCTGTCAAATCCTCAGGATGGTGCAGCCCTTCACGCCTGAAGCCGGCGTGTAAACATCAAGGAACAGTTGCTTCTGCAGCAAGGGCGCACTCGAGAGACAAGAAATCATGCACAGGTAAGAACGGGCACTTCAGCAGCCTGACGCGTTTCGGGTATGTATCCCTTAATCAAAGGCTTGACTCCAAACAATTGCTTTGCCACCGGACTTTATTTAAATACAAGCCCTCCAATGGGCTACTCAAATGAGTCCCAGTGCCTGCTGGATAATGTAGTCCCTGTAGCCTGCATTTACCCTGATGCGGTTGGAAACAAAAGTCAATATTAGCATTCAGATGAATAATAAAGTGTCCGTTCATGCCCAAAATCCACGCATGTCTCTCCACAAATTGGCATCGTCAAATTATGTGTCTAATGGCCCCTTGTCAATCCTCAGGGTGGTGCAGCCCTTCACGCCTGAAGCCGGCGTGTAAACATCAAGGAACGGTTGCTTCTGCAGCAAGGGCGCACTCGAGAGACAAGAAATCATGCACAGGTAAGAACGGGCACTTCAGCAGCCTGACGCGTTTCGGGTATGTATCCCTTAATCATAGGCTTGACTCCAAACAATTGCTTTGCCACCGGACTTTATTTAAATACACGCCCTCCAATGGGCTACTCAAATGAGTCCCAACGCCTGCTGGGTAATGTAGTCCCTGTAGCCTGCACTTACCCTGACGGTGTTGGAAACAAAAGTCAATATTAGCATTCAGATGAATAATAAAGTGTCCGTTCATGCCCAAAATCCACGCATGTCTCCCCACAAATTGGCATCATCAAATTACGTGTCTAATGGCCCCTTGTAAATCCTCAGGGTGGTGCAGCCCTTCACGCCTGAAGCCGGCGTGTAAACATCAAGGAATGGTTGCTTCTAGAGCAAGGGCACACTCGAGAGACAAGAAATCATGCACAAGTAAGAACGGGCATTTCAGCATCCTGACGCGTTTTGGGTATGTATCCCTTAATCATAGGCTTGACTCCAAACAATTGCTTTGCCACCGGACTTTATTTAAATACACGCCCTCCAATGGGCTACTCAAATGAGTCCCAGCGCCTGCTGGGTAATGTAGTCCCTGTAGCCTGCACTTACCCTGATGGTGTTGGAAACAAAAGTCAATATTAGCATTCAGATGAATAATAAAGTGTCCGTTCATGCCCAAAATCCACGCATGTCTCCCCACAAATTGGCATCATCAAATTACGTGTCTAATGGCCCCTTGTAAATCCTCAGGGTGGTGCAGCCCTTCACGCCTGAAGCCGGCGTGTAAACATCAAGGAATGGTTGCTTCTACAGCAAGGGCGCACTCGAGAGACAAGAAATCATGCACAGGTAAGAACGGGCATTTCAGCAGCCTGACGCGTTTTGGGTATGTATCCCTTAATCATAGGCTTGACTCCAAACAATTGCTTTGCCTCCGGACTTTATTTAAATACACTCCCTCCAATGGGCTACTCAAATGAGTCCCAGCACCTGCTGGGTAATGTAGTCCCTGTAGCCTGCATTTACCCTGATGGGGTTGGAAACAAAAGTCAATATTAGCATTCAGATGAATAATAAAGTGTCCGTTCATGCCCAAAATTCACGCATGTCTCCCCACAAATTGGCATCGTCAAATTACGTGTCTAATGGCCCCTTGTAAATCCTCAGGGTGGTGCAGCCCTTCACGCCTGAAGCCGGCATGTAAACATCAAGGAACGGTTGCTTCTGCAACAAGGGCGCACTCGAGAGACAAGAAATCATGCACAGGTTAGAACGGGCACTTCAGCAGCCTGACGCGTTTCAGATATGTATCCCTTAATCATAGGCTTGACTCCAAACAATTGCTTTGCCACCGGACTTTATTTAAATACACACCCTCCAATGGGCTACTCAAATGAGTCCCAGCCCCTGCTGGGTAATGTAGTCCCTGTAGCCTGCATTTACCCTGATGGGGTTGGAAACAAAAGTCAATATTAGCATTCAGATGAGTAATAAAGTGTCCGTTCATGCCCAAAATCCACGCATGTTTCCCCACAAATTGGCATCGTCAAATTACGTGTCTAATGTCCCCTTGTAAATCCTCAGGGTGGTGCAGCCCTTCACGCCTGAAACCGGCGTGTAAACATCAAGGAACGGTTGCTTCTGCAGCAAGGGCGCACTCGAGAGACAAGAAATCATGCACAGGTAAGAACGGGCACTTCAGCAGCCTAACGCGTTTCGGGTATGTATCCCTTAATCATAGGCTTCACTCCAAACAATTGCTTTGCCACCGGACTTTATTTAAATACACGCCCTCCAATGGGCTACTCAAATGAGTCCCAGCGCCTGCTGGGTAATGTAGTCCCTGCAGCCTGCATTTACCCTGATGGGGTTGGAAACAAAAGTCAATATAGCATTCAGATGAATAATAAAGTGTCCGTTCATGCCCAAAATCCACGCATGTCTCCCCACAAATTGGCATCTTCAAATTACGTGTCTAATGGCCCCTTGTAAATCCTCAGGGTGGTGCAGCCCTTCACGCCTGAAGCTGGCGTGTAAACATCAAGGAACGGTTGCTTCTGCAGCAAGGGCGCACTCGAGAGACAAGAAATCATGCACAGGTAAGAACGGGCACTTCAGCAGCCTGACGCGTTTCGGGTATGTATCCCTTAATCATAGGCTTGACTCCAAACAATTGCTTTGCCACCTGAATTTATTTAAATACACGCCCTCCAATGGGCTACTCAAATGAGTCCCAGTGCCTTCTGGGTAATGTAGTCCCTGTAGCCTGCATTTACCGTGATGGGGTTGGAAACAAAAGTCAATATTAGCATTCAGATGAATAATAATGTGTCCGTTCATGCACAAAATCCACGCATGTCTCCCCACAAATTGGCATTGTCAAAAAACGTGTCTAATGGCCCCTTGTAAATCCTCAGGGTGGTGCAGCCCTTCACGCCTGAAACCGGCATGTAAACATCAAGGAACGGTTGCTTCTGCAGCAAGGGCGCACTCGAGAGACAAGAAATCATGCACAGGTAAGAACGGGCACTTCAGCAGCCTGACGCGTTTCGGGTATGTATCCCTTAATCTTAGGCTTGACTCCAAACAATTGCTTTGCCACCGGACTTTATTTAAATACAAGCCCTCCAATGGGCTACTCAAATGAGTCCCAGTGCCTGCTGGATAATGTAGTCCCTGTAGCCTGCATTTACCCTGATGCGGTTGGAAACAAAAGTCAATATTAGCATTCAGATGAATAATAAAGTGTCCGTTCATGCCCAAAATCCACGCATGTCTCTCCACAAATTGGCATCGTCAAATTATGTGTCTAATGGCCCCTTGTCAATCCTCAGGGTGGTGCAGCACTTCACGCCTGAAGCCGGCGTGTAAACATCAAGGAACGGTTGCTTCTGCAGCAAGGGCGCACTCGAGAGACAAGAAATCATGCACAGGTAAGAACGGGCACTTCAGCAGCCTGACGCATTTCGGGTATGTATCCCTTAATCAAAGGCTTGACTCCAAACAATTGCTTTGCCACCTGACTTTATTTAAATACACGCCCTCCAATGGGCTACTCAAATGAGTCCCAGCGCCTGCTGGGTAATGTAGTCCCTGTAGCCTGCATTTACCCTGATGGGGTTGGAAACAAAAGTCAATATAGCATTCAGATGAATAATAAAGTGTCCGTTCATGCCCAAAATCCACGCATGTCTCCCCACAAATTGGCATCGTCAAATTACGTGTCTAATGGCCCCTTGTAAATCCTCAGGGTGGTGCAGCCCTTCACGCCTGAAGCTGGCATGTAAACATCAAGGAACAGTTGCTTCTGCAGCAAGGGCGCACTCGAGAGACAAGAAATCATGCACAGGTAAGAACGGGCACTTCAGCAGCCTGACGCGTTTCGGGTATGTATCCCTTAATCATAGGCTTGACTCCAAACAATTGCTTTGCCACCGGACTTTATTTATATGCACGCCCTCCAATGGGCTACTCAAATGAGTCCCAGCGCCTGCTGCGTAATGTAGTCCCTGTAGCCTGCATTTACCCTGATGGGGTTGGAAACAAAAGTCAATATTAGCATTCAGATGAATAAGAAAGTGTCCGTTCATGCCCAAAATCCACGCATGTCTCCCCACAAATTGCCATCGTCAAATTACGTGTCTAATGGCCCCTTGTAAATCCTCAGGGTGGTGCAGCCCTTCACGCCTGAAGCCGGCGTGTAAACATCAAGTAACGGTTGCTTCTGCAGCAAGGGCGCACTAGAGAGACAAGAAATCATGCACAGGTAAGAACGGGCACTTCAGCAGCCTGATGCGTTTCGGGTATGTATCCCTTAATCATAGGCTTGACTCCAAAGAATTGCTTTGCCACCGGACTTTATTTAAATACACGCCCTCCAATGGGCTACTCAAATGAGTCCCAGCACCTGCTGGGTAATGTAGTCCCTGTAGCCTGCATTTACCCTGATGGGGTTGGAAACAAAAGTCAATATTAGCATTCAGATGAAGAATAAAGTGTCCGTTCATGCCTAAAATCCACGCATGTCTGCCCCACAAATTGGCATTGTCAAATTACGTGTCTAATGGCCCCCTTCAAATCCTCAGGGTGGTGCAGCCCTTCACGCCTGAAGCCGGCGTGTAAACATCAAGGAACGGTTGCTTCTGCAGCAAGGGCGCACTCGAGAGACAAGAAATCATGCACAGGTAAGAATGGGCACTTCAGCAGCCTGACGCGTTTCGGGTATGTATCCCTTAATCATAGGCTTGACTCCAAACAATTGTTTTGCCACCGGACTTTATTTATATGCACGCCCTCCAATGGGCTACTCAAATGAGTCCCAGCACCTATTGGGTAATGCAGTCCCTGTAGCCTGCATTTACCCTGATGGGGTTGGAAACAAAAGTCAATATTAGCATTCAGATGAATAATAAAGTGTCCGTTGATGCCCAAAATCCACGCATGTCTCCCCACAAATTGCCATCGTCAAATTACGTGTCTAATGGCCCCTTGTAAATCCTCAGGGTGGTGCAGCCCTTCACGCCTGAAGCCGGCGTGTAAACATCAAGGAACGGTTGCTTCTGCAGCAAGGGCGCACTCGAGAGACAAGAAATCATGCACAGGTAAGAACGGGCACTTCAGCAGCCTGACGCGTTTCGGGTATGTATCCCTTAATCATAGGCTTGACTCCAAACAATTGCTTTGCCACCTGAATTTATTTAAATACACGCCCTCCAATGGGCTACTCAAATGAGTCCCAGTGCCTTCTGGGTAATGTAGTCCCTGTAGCCTGCATTTACCGTGATGGGGTTGGAAACAAAAGTCAATATTAGCATTCAGATGAATAATAATGTGTCCGTTCATGCACAAAATCCACGCATGTCTCCCCACAAATTGGCATTGTCAAATAACGTGTCTAATGGCCCCTTGTAAATCCTCAGGGTGGTGCAGCCCTTCACGCCTGAAACCGGCATGTAAACATCAAGGAACGGTTGCTTCTGCAGCAAGGGCGCACTCGAGAGACAAGAAATCATGCACAGGTAAGAACGGGCACTTCAGCAGCCTGACGCGTTTCGGGTATGTATCCCTTAATCTTAGGCTTGACTCCAAACAATTGCTTTGCCACCGGACTTTATTTAAATACAAGCCCTCCAATGGGCTACTCAAATGAGTCCCAGTGCCTGCTGGATAATGTAGTCCCTGTAGCCTGCATTTACCCTGATGCGGTTGGAAACAAAAGTCAATATTAGCATTCAGATGAATAATAAAGTGTCCGTTCATGCCCAAAATCCACGCATGTCTCTCCACAAATTGGCATCGTCAAATTATGTGTCTAATGGCCCCTTGTCAATCCTCAGGGTGGTGCAGCACTTCACGCCTGAAGCCGGCGTGTAAACATCAAGGAACGGTTGCTTCTGCAGCAAGGGCGCACTCGAGAGACAAGAAATCATGCACAGGTAAGAACGGGCACTTCAGCAGCCTGACGCATTTCGGGTATGTATCCCTTAATCAAAGGCTTGACTCCAAACAATTGCTTTGCCACCTGACTTTATTTAAATACACGCCCTCCAATGGGCTACTCAAATGAGTCCCAGCGCCTGCTGGGTAATGTAGTCCCTGTAGCCTGCATTTACCCTGATGGGGTTGGAAACAAAAGTCAATATAGCATTCAGATGAATAATAAAGTGTCCGTTCATGCCCAAAATCCACGCATGTCTCCCCACAAATTGGCATCGTCAAATTACGTGTCTAATGGCCCCTTGTAAATCCTCAGGGTGGTGCAGCCCTTCACGCCTGAAGCTGGCATGTAAACATCAAGGAACAGTTGCTTCTGCAGCAAGGGCGCACTCGAGAGACAAGAAATCATGCACAGGTAAGAACGGGCACTTCAGCAGCCTGACGCGTTTCGGGTATGTATCCCTTAATCATAGGCTTGACTCCAAACAATTGCTTTGCCACCGGACTTTATTTATATGCACGCCCTCCAATGGGCTACTCAAATGAGTCCCAGCGCCTGCTGCGTAATGTAGTCCCTGTAGCCTGCATTTACCCTGATGGGGTTGGAAACAAAAGTCAATATTAGCATTCAGATGAATAAGAAAGTGTCCGTTCATGCCCAAAATCCACGCATGTCTCCCCACAAATTGCCATCGTCAAATTACGTGTCTAATGGCCCCTTGTAAATCCTCAGGGTGGTGCAGCCCTTCACGCCTGAAGCCGGCGTGTAAACATCAAGTAACGGTTGCTTCTGCAGCAAGGGCGCACTAGAGAGACAAGAAATCATGCACAGGTAAGAACGGGCACTTCAGCAGCCTGATGCGTTTCGGGTATGTATCCCTTAATCATAGGCTTGACTCCAAAGAATTGCTTTGCCACCGGACTTTATTTAAATACACGCCCTCCAATGGGCTACTCAAATGAGTCCCAGCACCTGCTGGGTAATGTAGTCCCTGTAGCCTGCATTTACCCTGATGGGGTTGGAAACAAAAGTCAATATTAGCATTCAGATGAAGAATAAAGTGTCCGTTCATGCCTAAAATCCACGCATGTCTGCCCACAAATTGGCATTGTCAAATTACGTGTCTAATGGCCCCCTTGCAAATCCTCAGGGTGGTGCAGCCCTTCACGCCTGAAGCCGGCGTGTAAACATCAAGGAACGGTTGCTTCTGCAGCAAGGGCGCACTCGAGAGACAAGAAATCATGCACAGGTAAGAATGGGCACTTCAGCAGCCTGACGCGTTTCGGGTATGTATCCCTTAATCATAGGCTTGACTCCAAACAATTGTTTTGCCACCGGACTTTATTTATATGCACGCCCTCCAATGGGCTACTCAAATGAGTCCCAGCACCTATTGGGTAATGCAGTCCCTGTAGCCTGCATTTACCCTGATGGGGTTGGAAACAAAAGTCAATATTAGCATTCAGATGAATAATAAAGTGTCCGTTGATGCCCAAAATCCACGCATGTCTCCCCACAAATTGCCATCGTCAAATTACGTGTCTAATGGCCCCTTGTAAATCCTCAGGGTGGTGCAGCCCTTCACGCCTGAAGCCGGCGTGTAAACATCAAGGAACGGTTGCTTCTGCAGCAAGGGCGCACTCGAGAGACAAGAAATCATGCACAGGTAAGAACGGGCACTTCAGCAGCCTGACGCGTTTCGGGTATGTATCCCTTAATCATAGGCTTGACTCCAAACAATTGCTTTGCCACCGGACTTTATTTAAATACACGCCCTCCAATGGGCTACTCAAATGAGTCCCAGTGCCTGCTGGGTAATGTAGTCCCTGTAGCCTGCATTTACCCTGATGGGGTTGGAAACAAAAGTCAATATTAGCATTCAGATGAATAATAAAGTGTCCGTTCATGCCCAAAATCCACGCATGTCTCCCCACAAATTGGCATCGTCAAATTACGTGTCTAATGGCCCCTTGTAAATCCTCAGGGTGGTGCAGCCCTTCACGCCTGAAGCCGGCGTGTAAACATCAAGGAACGGTTGCTTCTGCAGCAAGGGCGCACTCGAGAGACAAGAAATCATGCACAGGTAAGAACGGGCACTTCAGCAGCCTGACGCGTTTCGGGTATGTATCCCTTAATCATAGGCTTGACTCCAAACAATTGCTTTGCCACCGGACTTTATTTAAATACACGCCCTCCAATGGGCTACTCAAATGAGTCCCAGCGCCTGCTGGGTAATGTAGTCCCTGTAGCCTGCATTTACCCTGATGGGGTTGGAAACAAAAGTCAATATTAGCATTCAGATGAATAATAAAGTGTCCGTTCATGCCCAAAATCCACGCATGTCTCCCCACAAATTGGCATCGTCAAATTACGTGTCTAATGGCCCCTTGTCAAATCCTCAGGGTGGTGCAGCCCTTCACGCCTGAAGCCGGCATGTAAACATCAAGGAACGGTTGCTTCTGCAGCAAGGGCGCACTCGAGAGACAAGAAATCATGCACAGGTAAGAACGGGCACTTCAGCAGCCTGACGCGTTTCGGGTATGTATCCCTTAATCAAAGGCTTGACTCCAAACAATTGCTTTGCCACCTGACTTTATTTAAATACACGCCCTCCAATGGGCTACTCAAATGAGTCCCAGCGCCTGCTGGGTAATGTAGTCCCTGTAGCCTGCATTTACCCTGATGGGGTTGGAAACAAAAGTCAATATTAGCATTCAGATGAATAATAAAGTGTCCGTTCATGCCCAAAATCCACGCATGTCTCCCCACAAATTGGCATCGTCAAATTACGTGTCTAATGGCCCCTTGTAAATCCTCAGGGTGGTGCAGCCCTTCACGCCTGAAGCCGGCATGTAAACATCAAGGAACAGTTGCTTCTGCAGCAAGGGCGCACTCGAGAGACAAGAAATCATGCACAGGTAAGAACGGGCACTTCAGCAGCCTGACGCGTTTCGGGTATGTATCCCTTAATCATAGGCTTGACTCCAAACAATTGCTTTGCCACCGGACTTTATTTAAATACACGCCCTCCAATGGGCTACTCAAATGAGTCCCAGCGCCTGCTGGGTAATGTAGTCCCTGTAGCCTGCATTTACCCTGATGGGGTTGGAAACAAAAGTCAATATTAGCATTCAGATGAATAAGAAAGTGTCCGTTCATGCCCAAAATCCACGCATGTCTCCCCACAAATTGGCATCGTCAAATTACGTGTCTAATGGCCCCTTGTAAATCCTCAGGGTGGTGCAGCCCTTCACGCCTGAAGCCGGCGTGTAAACATCAAGGAACGGTTGCTTCTGCAGCAAGGGCGCACTCGAGAGACAAGAAATCATGCACAGGTAAGAACGGGCACTTCAGCAGCCTGACGCGTTTCGGGTATGTATCCCTTAATCATAGGCTTGACTCCAAACAATTGCTTTGCCACCGGACTTTATTTAAATACACGCCCTCCAATGGGCTACTCAAATGAGTCCCAGCACCTGCTGGGTAATGTAGTCCCTGTAGCCTGCATTTACCCTGATGGGGTTGGAAACAAAAGTCAATATTAGCATTCAGATGAATAATAAAGTGTCCGTTCATGCCTAAAATCCACGCATGTCTCCCCACAAATTGGCATTGTCAAATTACGTGTCTAATGGCCCCTTGTCAAATCCTCAGGGTGGTGCAGCCCTTCACGCCTGAAGCCGGCGTGTAAACATCAAGGAACGGTTGCTTCTGCAGCAAGGGCGCACTCGAGAGACAAGAAATCATGCACAGGTAAGAACGGGCACTTCAGCAGCCTGACGCGTTTCGGGTATGTATCCCTTAATCATAGGCTTGACTCCAAACAATTGTTTTGCCACCGGACTTTATTTATATGCACGCCCTCCAATGGGCTACTCAAATGAGTCCCAGCACCTACTGGGTAATGTAGTCCCTGTAGCCTGCATTTACCCTGATGGGGTTGGAAACAAAAGTCAATATTAGCATTCAGATGAATAATAAAGTGTCCGTTGATGCCCAAAATCCACGCATGTCTCCCCACAAATTGCCATCGTCAAATTACGTGTCTAATGGCCCCTTGTAAATCCTCAGGGTGGTGCAGCCCTTCACGCCTGAAGCCGGCGTGTAAACATCAAGGAACGGTTGCTTCTGCAGCAAGGGCGCACTCGAGAGACAAGAAATCATGCACAGGTAAGAACGGGCACTTCAGCAGCCTGACGCGTTTCGGGTATGTATCCCTTAATCATAGGCTTGACTCCAAACAATTGCTTTGCCACCGGACTTTATTTAAATACACGCCCTCCAATGGGCTACTCAAATGAGTCCCAGCGCCTGCTGGGTAATGTAGTCCCTGTAGCCTGCATTTACCCTGATGGGGTTGGAAACAAAAGTCAATATTAGCATTCAGATGAATAATAAAGTGTCCGTTCATGCCCAAAATCCACGCATGTCTCCCCACAAATTGGCATCGTCAAATTACGTGTCTAATGGCCCCTTGTAAATCCTCAGGGTGGTGCAGCCCTTCACGCCTGAAGCCGGCGTGTAAACATCAAGGAACGGTTGCTTCTGCAGCAAGGGCGCACTCGAGAGACAAGAAATCATGCACAGGTAAGAACGGGCACTTCAGCAGCCTGACGCGTTTCGGGTATGTATCCCTTAATCATAGGCTTGACTCCAAACAATTGCTTTGCCACCGGACTTTATTTAAATACACGCCCTCCAATGGGCTACTCAAATGAGTCCCAGCGCCTGCTGGGTAATGTAGTCCCTGTAGCCTGCATTTACCCTGATGGGGTTGGAAACAAAAGTCAATATTAGCATTCAGATGAATAATAAAGTGTCCGTTCATGCCCAAAATCCACGCATGTCTCCCCACAAATTGGCATCGTCAAATTACGTGTCTAATGGCCCCTTGTAAATCCTCAGGGTGGTGCAGCCCTTCACGCCTGAAGCCGGCGTGTAAACATCAAGGAACGGTTGCTTCTGCAGCAAGGGCGCACTCGAGAGACAAGAAATCATGCACAGGTAAGAACGGGCACTTCAGCAGCCTGACGCGTTTCGGGTATGTATCCCTTAATCATAGGCTTGACTCCAAACAATTGCTTTGCCACCGGACTTTATTTAAATACACGCCCTCCAATGGGCTACTCAAATGAGTCCCAGCGCCTGCTGGGTAATGTAGTCCCTGTAGCCTGCATTTACCCTGATGGGGTTGGAAACAAAAGTCAATATTAGCATTCAGATGAATAATAAAGTGTCCGTTCATGCCCAAAATCCACGCATGTCTCCCCACAAATTGGCATCGTCAAATTACGTGTCTAATGGCCCCTTGTAAATCCTCAGGGTGGTGCAGCCCTTCACGCCTGAAGCCGGCGTGTAAACATCAAGGAACGGTTGCTTCTGCAGCAAGGGCGCACTCGAGAGACAAGAAATCATGCACAGGTAAGAACGGGCACTTCAGCAGCCTGACGCGTTTCGGGTATGTATCCCTTAATCATAGGCTTGACTCCAAACAATTGCTTTGCCACCGGACTTTATTTAAATACACGCCCTCCAATGGGCTACTCAAATGAGTCCCAGCGCCTGCTGGGTAATGTAGTCCCTGTAGCCTGCATTTACCCTGATGGGGTTGGAAACAAAAGTCAATATTAGCATTCAGATGAATAATAAAGTGTCCGTTCATGCCCAAAATCCACGCATGTCTCCCCACAAATTGGCATCGTCAAATTACGTGTCTAATGGCCCCTTGTAAATCCTCAGGGTGGTGCAGCCCTTCACGCCTGAAGCCGGCGTGTAAACATCAAGGAACGGTTGCTTCTGCAGCAAGGGCGCACTCGAGAGACAAGAAATCATGCACAGGTAAGAACGGGCACTTCAGCAGCCTGACGCGTTTCGGGTATGTATCCCTTAATCATAGGCTTGACTCCAAACAATTGCTTTGCCACCGGACTTTATTTAAATACAAGCCCTCCAATGGGCTACTCAAATGAGTCCCAGTGCCTGCTGGATAATGTAGTCCCTGTAGCCTGCATTTACCCTGATGCGGTTGGAAACAAAAGTCAATATTAGCATTCAGATGAATAATAAAGTGTCCGTTCATGCCCAAAATCCACGCATGTCTCTCCACAAATTGGCATCGTCAAATTATGTGTCTAATGGCCCCTTGTCAATCCTCAGGGTGGTGCAGCCCTTCACGCCTGAAGCCGGCGTGTAAACATCAAGGAACGGTTGCTTCTGCAGCAAGGGCGCACTCGAGAGACAAGAAATCATGCACAGGTAAGAACGGGCACTTCAGCAGCCTGACGCGTTTCGGGTATGTATCCCTTAATCATAGGCTTGACTCCAAACAATTGCTTTGCCACCGGACTTTATTTAAATACACGCCCTCCAATGGGCTACTCAAATGAGTCCCAGCGCCTGCTGGGTAATGTAGTCCCTGTAGCCTGCATTTACCCTGATGGGGTTGGAAACAAAAGTCAATATTAGCATTCAGATGAATAATAAAGTGTCCGTTCATGCCCAAAATCCACGCATGTCTCCCCACAAATTGGCATCGTCAAATTACGTGTCTAATGGCCCCTTGTAAATCCTCAGGGTGGTGCAGCCCTTCACGCCTGAAGCCGGCGTGTAAACATCAAGGAACGGTTGCTTCTGCAGCAAGGGCGCACTCGAGAGACAAGAAATCATGCACAGGTAAGAACGGGCACTTCAGCAGCCTGACGCGTTTCGGGTATGTATCCCTTAATCATAGGCTTGACTCCAAACAATTGCTTTGCCACCGGACTTTATTTAAATACACGCCCTCCAATGGGCTACTCAAATGAGTCCCAGCGCCTGCTGGGTAATGTAGTCCCTGTAGCCTGCATTTACCCTGATGGGGTTGGAAACAAAAGTCAATATTAGCATTCAGATGAATAATAAAGTGTCCGTTCATGCCCAAAATCCACGCATGTCTCCCCACAAATTGGCATCGTCAAATTACGTGTCTAATGGCCCCTTGTAAATCCTCAGGGTGGTGCAGCCCTTCACGCCTGAAGCCGGCGTGTAAACATCAAGGAACGGTTGCTTCTGCAGCAAGGGCGCACTCGAGAGACAAGAAATCATGCACAGGTAAGAACGGGCACTTCAGCAGCCTGACGCGTTTCGGGTATGTATCCCTTAATCATAGGCTTGACTCCAAACAATTGCTTTGCCACCGGACTTTATTTAAATACACGCCCTCCAATGGGCTACTCAAATGAGTCCCAGCACCTGCTGGGTAATGTAGTCCCTGTAGCCTGCATTTACCCTGATGGGGTTGGAAACAAAAGTCAATATTAGCATTCAGATGAATAATAAAGTGTCCGTTCATGCCCAAAATTCACGCATGTCTCCCCACAAATTGGCATCGTCAAATTACGTGTCTAATGGCCCCTTGTAAATCCTCAGGGTGGTGCAGCCCTTCACGCCTGAAGCCGGCATGTAAACATCAAGGAACGGTTGCTTCTGCAGCAAGGGCGCACTCGAGAGACAAGAAATCATGCACAGGTAAGAACGGGCACTTCAGCAGCCTAACGCGTTTCGGGTATGTATCCCTTAATCATAGGCTTCACTCCAAACAATTGCTTTGCCACCGGACTTTATTTAAATACACGCCCTCCAATGGGCTACTCAAATGAGTCCCAGCGCCTGCTGGGTAATGTAGTCCCTGCAGCCTGCATTTACCCTGATGGGGTTGGAAACAAAAGTCAATATTAGCATTCAGATGAATAATAAAGTGTCCGTTCATGCCCAAAATCCACGCATGTCTCCCCACAAATTGGCATCTTCAAATTACGTGTCTAATGGCCCCTTGTAAATCCTCAGGGTGGTGCAGCCCTTCACGCCTGAAGCTGGCGTGTAAACATCAAGGAACGGTTGCTTCTGCAGCAAGGGCGCACTCGAGAGACAAGAAATCATGCACAGGTAAGAACGGGCACTTCAGCAGCCTGACGCGTTTCGGGTATGTATCCCTTAATCATAGGCTTGACTCCAAACAATTGCTTTGCCACCTGAATTTATTTAAATACACGCCCTCCAATGGGCTACTCAAATGAGTCCCAGTGCCTTCTGGGTAATGTAGTCCCTGTAGCCTGCATTTACCGTGATGGGGTTGGAAACAAAAGTCAATATTAGCATTCAGATGAATAATAATGTGTCCGTTCATGCACAAAATCCACGCATGTCTCCCCACAAATTGGCATTGTCAAAAAACGTGTCTAATGGCCCCTTGTAAATCCTCAGGGTGGTGCAGCCCTTCACGCCTGAAACCGGCATGTAAACATCAAGGAACGGTTGCTTCTGCAGCAAGGGCGCACTCGAGAGACAAGAAATCATGCACAGGTAAGAACGGGCACTTCAGCAGCCTGACGCGTTTCGGGTATGTATCCCTTAATCTTAGGCTTGACTCCAAACAATTGCTTTGCCACCGGACTTTATTTAAATACAAGCCCTCCAATGGGCTACTCAAATGAGTCCCAGTGCCTGCTGGATAATGTAGTCCCTGTAGCCTGCATTTACCCTGATGCGGTTGGAAACAAAAGTCAATATTAGCATTCAGATGAATAATAAAGTGTCCGTTCATGCCCAAAATCCACGCATGTCTCTCCACAAATTGGCATCGTCAAATTATGTGTCTAATGGCCCCTTGTCAATCCTCAGGGTGGTGCAGCACTTCACGCCTGAAGCCGGCGTGTAAACATCAAGGAACGGTTGCTTCTGCAGCAAGGGCGCACTCGAGAGACAAGAAATCATGCACAGGTAAGAACGGGCACTTCAGCAGCCTGACGCATTTCGGGTATGTATCCCTTAATCAAAGGCTTGACTCCAAACAATTGCTTTGCCACCTGACTTTATTTAAATACACGCCCTCCAATGGGCTACTCAAATGAGTCCCAGCGCCTGCTGGGTAATGTAGTCCCTGTAGCCTGCATTTACCCTGATGGGGTTGGAAACAAAAGTCAATATTAGCATTCAGATGAATAATAAAGTGTCCGTTCATGCCCAAAATCCACGCATGTCTCCCCACAAATTGGCATCGTCAAATTACGTGTCTAATGGCCCCTTGTAAATCCTCAGGGTGGTGCAGCCCTTCACGCCTGAAGCTGGCATGTAAACATCAAGGAACAGTTGCTTCTGCAGCAAGGGCGCACTCGAGAGACAAGAAATCATGCACAGGTAAGAACGGGCACTTCAGCAGCCTGACGCGTTTCGGGTATGTATCCCTTAATCATAGGCTTGACTCCAAACAATTGCTTTGCCACCGGACTTTATTTATATGCACGCCCTCCAATGGGCTACTCAAATGAGTCCCAGCGCCTGCTGGGTAATGTAGTCCCTGTAGCCTGCATTTACCCTGATGGGGTTGGAAACAAAAGTCAATATTAGCATTCAGATGAATAAGAAAGTGTCCGTTCATGCCCAAAATCCACGCATGTCTCCCCACAAATTGCCATCGTCAAATTACGTGTCTAATGGCCCCTTGTAAATCCTCAGGGTGGTGCAGCCCTTCACGCCTGAAGCCGGCGTGTAAACATCAAGTAACGGTTGCTTCTGCAGCAAGGGCGCACTAGAGAGACAAGAAATCATGCACAGGTAAGAACGGGCACTTCAGCAGCCTGATGCGTTTCGGGTATGTATCCCTTAATCATAGGCTTGACTCCAAAGAATTGCTTTGCCACCGGACTTTATTTAAATACACGCCCTCCAATGGGCTACTCAAATGAGTCCCAGCACCTGCTGGGTAATGTAGTCCCTGTAGCCTGCATTTACCCTGATGGGGTTGGAAACAAAAGTCAATATTAGCATTCAGATGAAGAATAAAGTGTCCGTTCATGCCTAAAATCCACGCATGTCTGCCCACAAATTGGCATTGTCAAATTACGTGTCTAATGGCCCCCTTCAAATCCTCAGGGTGGTGCAGCCCTTCACGCCAGAAGCCGGCGTGTAAACATCAAGGAACGGTTGCTTCTGCAGCAAGGGCGCACTCGAGAGACAAGAAATCATGCACAGGTAAGAATGGGCACTTCAGCAGCCTGACGCATTTCGGGTATGTATCCCTTAATCATAGGCTTGACTCCAAACAATTGTTTTGCCACCGGACTTTATTTATATGCACGCCCTCCAATGGGCTACTCAAATGAGTCCCAGCACCTATTGGGTAATGCAGTCCCTGTAGCCTGCATTTACCCTGATGGGGTTGGAAACAAAAGTCAATATTAGCATTCAGATGAATAATAAAGTGTCCGTTGATGCCCAAAATCCACGCATGTCTCCCCACAAATTGCCATCGTCAAATTACGTGTCTAATGGCCCCTTGTAAATCCTCAGGGTGGTGCAGCCCTTCACGCCTGAAGCCGGCGTGTAAACATCAAGGAACGGTTGCTTCTGCAGCAAGGGCGCACTCGAGAGACAAGAAATCATGCACAGGTAAGAACGGGCACTTCAGCAGCCTGACGCGTTTCGGGTATGTATCCCTTAATCATAGGCTTGACTCCAAACAATTGCTTTGCCACCGGACTTTATTTAAATACACGCCCTCCAATGGGCTACTCAAATGAGTCCCAGTGCCTGCTGGGTAATGTAGTCCCTGTAGCCTGCATTTACCCGTGATGGGGTTGGAAACAAAAGTCAATATTAGCATTCAGATGAATAATAAAGTGTCCGTTCATGCCCAAAATCCACGCATGTCTCCCCACAAATTGGCATCGTCAAATTACGTGTCTAATGGCCCCTTGTAAATCCTCAGGGTGGTGCAGCCCTTCACGCCTGAAACCGGCGTGTAAACATCAAGGAACGGTTGCTTCTGCAGCAAGGGCGCACTCGAGAGACAAGAAATCATGCACAGGTAAGAACGGGCACTTCAGCAGCCTGACGCGTTTCGGGTATGTATCCCTTAATCATAGGCTTGACTCCAAACAATTGCTTTGCCACCGGACTTTATTTAAATACACGCCCTCCAATGGGCTACTCAAATGAGTCCCAGCGCCTGCTGGGTAATGTAGTCCCTGTAGCCTGCATTTACCCTGATGGGGTTGGAAACAAAAGTCAATATTAGCATTCAGATGAATAATAAAGTGTCCGTTCATGCCCAAAATCCACGCATGTCTCCCCACAAATTGGCATCGTCAAATTACGTGTCTAATGGCCCCTTGTAAATCCTCAGGGTGGTGCAGCCCTTCACGCCTGAAGCCGGCGTGTAAACATCAAGGAACGGTTGCTTCTGCAGCAAGGGCGCACTCGAGAGACAAGAAATCATGCACAGGTAAGAACGGGCACTTCAGCAGCCTGACGCGTTTCGGGTATGTATCCCTTAATCATAGGCTTGACTCCAAACAATTGCTTTGCCACCGGACTTTATTTAAATACACGCCCTCCAATGGGCTACTCAAATGAGTCCCAGCACCTGCTGGGTAATGTAGTCCCTGTAGCCTGCATTTACCCTGATGGGGTTGGAAACAAAAGTCAATATAGCATTCAGATGAATAATAAAGTGTCCGTTCATGCCCAAAATCCACGCATGTCTCCCCACAAATTGGCATCGTCAAATTACGTGTCTAATGGCCCCTTGTAAATCCTCAGGGTGGTGCAGCCCTTCACGCCTGAAGCCGGCGTGTAAACATCAAGGAACGGTTGCTTCTGCAGCAAGGGCGCACTCGAGAGACAAGAAATCATGCACAGGTAAGAACGGGCACTTCAGCAGCCTGACGCGTTTCGGGTATGTATCCCTTAATCATAGGCTTGACTCCAAACAATTGCTTTGCCACCGGACTTTATTTAAATACACGCCCTCCAATGGGCTACTCAAATGAGTCCCAGTGCCTGCTGGGTAATGTAGTCCCTGTAGCCTGCATTTACCCTGATGGGGTTGGAAACAAAAGTCAATATTAGCATTCAGATGAATAATAAAGTGTCCGTTCATGCCCAAAATCCATGCATGTCTCCCCACAAATTGGCATTGTCAAATTACGTGTCTAATGGCCCCTTGTAAATCCTCAGGGTGGTGCAGCCCTTCACGCCTGAAGCCGGCGTGTAAACATCAAGGAACGGTTGCTTCTGCAGCAAGGGTGCACTCGAGAGACAAGAAATCATGCACAGGTAAGAACGGGCACTTCAGCAGCCTGACGCGTTTCGGGTATGTATCCCTTAATCATAGGCTTGACTCCAAACAAATGCTTTGCCACCGGACTTTATTTATATGCACGCCCTCCAATGGGCTACTCAAATGAGTCCCAGCACCTGCTGGGTAATGTAGTCCCTGTAGCCTGCATTTACCCTGATCGGGTTGGAAACAAAAGTCAATATTAGCATTCAGATGAATAATAAAGTGTCCGTTGATGCCCAAAATCCACGCATGTCTCCCCACAAATTGCCATCGTCAAATTACGTGTCTAATGGCCCCTTGTAAATCCTCAGGGTGGTGCAGCCCTTCACGCCTGAAGCCGGCGTGTAAACATCAAGGAATGGTTGCTTCTGCAGCAAGGGCGCACTTGAGAGACAAGAAATCATGCACAGGTAAGAACGGGCACTTCAGCAGCCTGATGCGTTTCGGGTTTGTATCCCTTAATCATAGGCTTGACTCCAAACAATTGCTTTGCCACCGGACTTTATTTAAATACACGCCCTCCAATGGGCTACTCAAATGAGTCCCAGCGCCTGCTGGGTAATGTAGTCCCTGTAGCCTGCATTTACCCTGATGGGATTGGAAACAAAAGTCAATATAGCATTCAGATGAATAATACAGTGTCTGTTCATGCCCAAAATCCACGCATGTCTCCCCACAAATTGGCATCGTCAAATTACGTGTCTAATGGCCCCCTTCAAATCCTCAGGATGGTGCAGCCCTTCACGCCTGAAGCCGGCGTGTAAACATCAAGGAACAGTTGCTTCTGCAGCAAGGGCGCACTCGAGAGACAAGAAATCATGCACAGGTAGGAACGGGCACTTCAGCAGCCTGACGCGTTTCGGGTATGTATCCCTTAATCATAGGCTTGACTCCAAACAATTGCTTTGCCACCGGACTTTATTTAAATACAAGCCCTCCAATGGGCTACTCAAATGAGTCCCAGTGCTTGCTGGATAATGTAGTCCCTGTAGCCTGCATTTACCCTGATGCGGTTGGAAACAAAAGTCAATATTAGCATTCAGATGAATAATAAAGTGTCCGTTCATGCCCAAAATCCACGCATGTCTCTCCACAAATTGGCATCGTCAAATTATGTGTCTAATGGCCCCTTGTCAATCCTCAGGGTGGTGCAGCCCTTCACGCCTGAAGCCGGCGTGTAAACATCAAGGAACGGTTGCTTCTGCAGCAAGGGCGCACTCGAGAGACAAGAAATCATGCACAGGTAAGAACGGGCACTTCAGCAGCCTGACGCGTTTCGGGTATGTATCCCTTAATCATAGGCTTGACTCCAAACAATTGCTTTGCCACCGGACTTTATTTAAATACACGCCCTCCAATGGGCTACTCAAATGAGTCCCAGCGCCTGCTGGGTAATGTAGTCCCTGTAGCCTGCACTTACCCTGACGGTGTTGGAAACAAAAGTCAATATTAGCATTCAGATGAATAATAAAGTGTCCGTTCATGCCCAAAATCCACGCATGTCTCCCCACAAATTGGCATCATCAAATTACGTGTCTAATGGCCCCTTGTAAATCCTCAGGGTGGTGCAGCCCTTCACGCCTGAAGCCGGCGTGTAAACATCAAGGAATGGTTGCTTCTACAGCAAGGGCGCACTCGAGAGACAAGAAATCATGCACAGGTAAGAACGGGCATTTCAGCAGCCTGACGCGTTTTGGGTATGTATCCCTTAATCATAGGCTTGACTCCAAACAATTGCTTTGCCACCGGACTTTATTTAAATACACGCCCTCCAATGGGCTACTCAAATGAGTCCCAGCGCCTGCTGGGTAATGTAGTCCCTGTAGCCTGCACTTACCCTGACGGTGTTGGAAACAAAAGTCAATATTAGCATTCAGATGAATAATAAAGTGTCCGTTCATGCCCAAAATCCACGCATGTCTCGCCACAAATTGGCATCATCAAATTACGTGTCTAATGGCCCCTTGTAAATCCTCAGGGTGGTACAGCCCTTCACGCCTGAAGCCGGCGTGTAAACATCAAGGAATGGTTGCTTCTACAGCAAGGGCGCACTCGAGAGACAAGAAATCATGCACAGGTAAGAACGGGCATTTCAGCAGCCTGAAGCGTTTTGGGTATGTATCCCTTAATCATAGGCTTGACTCCAAACAATTGCTTTGCCACCGGACTTTATTTAAATACACTCCCTCCAATGGGCTACTCAAATGAGTCCCAGCACCTGCTGGGTAATGTAGTCCCTGTAGCCTGCATTTACCCTGATGGGGTTGGAAACAAAAGTCAATATTAGCATTCAGATGAATAATAAAGTGTCCGTTCATGCCCAAAATTCACGCATGTCTCCCCACAAATTGGCATCGTCAAATTACGTGTCTAATGGCCCCTTGTAAATCCTCAGGGTGGTGCAGCCCTTCACGCCTGAAGCCGGCGTGTAAACATCAAGGAATGGTTGCTTCTAGAGCAAGGGCACACTCGAGAGACAAGAAATCATGCACAAGTAAGAACGGGCATTTCAGCATCCTGACGCGTTTCGGGTATGTATCCCTTAATCATAGGCTTGACTCCAAACAATTGCTTTGCCACCGGACTTTATTTAAATACACGCCCTCCAATGGGCTACTCAAATGAGTCCCAGCGCCTGCTGGGTAATTTAGTCCCTGTAGCCTGCACTTACCCTGACGGGGTTGGAAACAAAAGTCAATATTAGCATTCAGATGAATAAAAAAGTGTCCGTTCATGCCCAAAATCCACGCATGTCTCCCCACAAATTGGCATCATCAAATTACGTGTCTAATGGCCCCTTGTAAATCCTCAGGGTGGTGCAGCCCTTCACGCCTGAAGCCGGCGTGTAAACATCAAGGAATGGTTGCTTCTACAGCAAGGGCGCACTCGAGAGACAAGAAATCATGCACAGGTAAGAACGGGCATTTCAGCAGCCTGACGCGTTTTGGGTATGTATCCCTTAATCATAGGCTTGACTCCAAACAATTGCTTTGCCTCCGGACTTTATTTAAATACACTCCCTCCAATGGGCTACTCAAATGAGTCCCAGCACCTGCTGGGTAATGTAGTCCCTGTAGCCTGCATTTACCCTGATGGGGTTGGAAACAAAAGTCAATATTAGCATTCAGATGAATAATAAAGTGTCCGTTCATGCCCAAAATTCACGCATGTCTCCCCACAAATTGGCATCGTCAAATTACGTGTCTAATGGCCCCTTGTAAATCCTCAGGGTGGTGCAGCCCTTCACGCCTGAAGCCGGCATGTAAACATCAAGGAACGGTTGCTTCTGCAACAAGGGCGCACTCGAGAGACAAGAAATCATGCACAGGTTAGAACGGGCACTTCAGCAGCCTGACGCGTTTCAGATATGTATCCCTTAATCATAGGCTTGACTCCAAACAATTGCTTTGCCACCGGACTTTATTTAAATACACACCCTCCAATGGGCTACTCAAATGAGTCCCAGCCCCTGCTGGGTAATGTAGTCCCTGTAGCCTGCATTTACCCTGATGGGGTTGGAAACAAAAGTCAATATTAGCATTCAGATGAGTAATAAAGTGTCCGTTCATGCCCAAAATCCACGCATGTCTCCCCACAAATTGGCATCGTCAAATTACGTGTCTAATGGCCCCTTGTAAATCCTCAGGGTGGTGCAGCCCTTCACGCCTGAAGCCGGCGTGTAAACATCAAGGAACGGTTGCTTCTGCAGCAAGGGCGCACTCGAGAGACAAGAAATCATGCACAGGTAAGAACGGGCACTTCAGCAGCCTGACGCGTTTCGGGTATGTATCCCTTAATCATAGGCTTGACTCCAAACAATTGCTTTGCCACCGGACTTTATTTAAATACACGCCCTCCAATGGGCTACTCAAATGAGTCCCAGTGCCTGCTGGGTAATGTAGTCCCTGTAGCCTGCATTTACCCTGATGGGGTTGGAAACAAAAGTCAATATTAGCATTCAGATGAATAATAAAGTGTCCGTTCATGCCCAAAATCCACGCATGTCTCCCCACAAATTGGCATCGTCAAATTACGTGTCTAATGGCCCCTTGTAAATCCTCAGGGTGGTGCAGCCCTTCACGCCTGAAACCGGCATGTAAACATCAAGGAACGGTTGCTTCTGCAGCAAGGGCGCACTCGAGAGACAAGAAATCATGCACAGGTAAGAACGGGCACTTCAGCAGCCTGACGCGTTTCGGGTATGTATCCCTTAATCATAGGCTTGACTCCAAACAATTGCTTTGCCACCGGACTTTATTTAAATACAAGCCCTCCAATGGGCTACTCAAATGAGTCCCAGTGCCTGCTGGATAATGTAGTCCCTGTAGCCTGCATTTACCCTGATGGGGTTGGAAACAAAAGTCAATATTAGCATTCAGATGAGTAATAAAGTGTCCGTTCATGCCCAAAATCCACGCATGTTTCCCCACAAATTGGCATCGTCAAATTACGTGTCTAATGTCCCCTTGTAAATCCTCAGGGTGGTGCAGCCCTTCACGCCTGAAACCGGCGTGTAAACATCAAGGAACGGTTGCTTCTGCAGCAAGGGCGCACTCGAGAGACAAGAAATCATGCACAGGTAAGAACGGGCACTTCAGCAGCCTAACGCGTTTCGGGTATGTATCCCTTAATCATAGGCTTGACTCCAAACAATTGCTTTGCCACCGGACTTTATTTAAATACACGCCCTCCAATGGGCTACTCAAATGAGTCCCAGCGCCTGCTGGGTAATGTAGTCCCTGTAGCCTGCATTTACCCTGATGGGGTTGGAAACAAAAGTCAATATAGCATTCAGATGAATAATAAAGTGTCCGTTCATGCCCAAAATCCACGCATGTCTCCCCACAAATTGGCATCTTCAAATTACGTGTCTAATGGCCCCTTGTAAATCCTCAGGGTGGTGCAGCCCTTCACGCCTGAAGCTGGCGTGTAAACATCAAGGAACGGTTGCTTCTGCAGCAAGGGCGCACTCGAGAGACAAGAAATCATGCACAGGTAAGAACGGGCACTTCAGCAGCCTGACGCGTTTCGGGTATGTATCCCTTAATCATAGGCTTGACTCCAAACAATTGCTTTGCCACCTGACTTTATTTAAATACACGCCCTCCAATGGGCTACTCAAATGAGTCCCAGTGCCTTCTGGGTAATGTAGTCCCTGTAGCCTGCATTTACCGTGATGGGGTTGGAAACAAAAGTCAATATTAGCATTCAGATGAATAATAATGTGTCCGTTCATGCACAAAATCCACGCATGTCTCCCCACAAATTGGCATTGTCAAAATACGTGTCTAATGGCCCCTTGTAAATCCTCAGGGTGGTGCAGCCCTTCACGCCTGAAACCGGCATGTAAACATCAAGGAACGGTTGCTTCTGCAGCAAGGGCGCACTCGAGAGACAAGAAATCATGCACAGGTAAGAACGGGCACTTCAGCAGCCTGACGCGTTTCGGGTATGTATCCCTTAATCATAGGCTTGACTCCAAACAATTGCTTTGCCACCGGACTTTATTTAAATACACGCCCTCCAATGGGCTACTCAAATGAGTCCCAGCGCCTGCTGGATAATGTAGTCCCTGTAGCCTGCATTTACCCTGATGCGGGTTGGAAACAAAAGTCAATATTAGCATTCAGATGAATAATAAAGTGTCCGTTCATGCCCAAAATCCACGCATGTCTCCCCACAAATTGGCATCGTCAAATTACGTGTCTAATGGCCCCTTGTCAATCCTCAGGGTGGTGCAGCACTTCACGCCTGAAGCCGGCGTGTAAACATCAAGTAACGGTTGCTTCTGCAGCAAGGGCGCACTCGAGAGACAAGAAATCATGCACAGGTAAGAACGGGCACTTCAGCAGCCTGACGCGTTTCGGGTATGTATCCCTTAATCAAAGGCTTGACTCCAAACAATTGCTTTGCCACCTGACTTTATTTAAATACACGCCCTCCAATGGGCTACTCAAATGAGTCCCAGCGCCTGCTGGGTAATGTAGTCCCTGTAGCCTGCATTTACCCTGATGGGGTTGGAAACAAAAGTCAATATTAGCATTCAGATGAATAAGAAAGTGTCCGTTCATGCCCAAAATCCACGCATGTCTCCCCACAAATTGGCATCGTCAAATTACGTGTCTAATGGCCCCTTGTAAATCCTCAGGGTGGTGCAGCCCTTCACGCCTGAAGCCGGCGTGTAAACATCAAGGAACGGTTGCTTCTGCAGCAAGGGCGCACTCGAGAGACAAGAAATCATGCACAGGTAAGAACGGGCACTTCAGCAGCCTGATGCGTTTCGGGTATGTATCCCTTAATCATAGGCTTGACTCCAAAGAATTGGTTTGCCACCGGACTTTATTTAAATACACGCCCTCCAATGGGCTACTCAAATGAGTCCCAGCACCTGCTGGGTAATGTAGTCCCTGTAGCCTGCATTTACCCTGATGGGGTTGGAAACAAAAGTCAATATTAGCATTCAGATGAATAATAAAGTGTCCGTTCATGCCTAAAATCCACGCATGTCTGCCCACAAATTGGCATTGTCAAATTACGTGTCTAATGGCCCCTTGTCAAATCCTCAGGGTGGTGCAGCCCTTCACGCCTGAAGCCGGCGTGTAAACATCAAGGAACGGTTGCTTCTGCAGCAAGGGCGCACTCGAGAGACAAGAAATCATGCACAGGTAAGAATGGGCACTTCAGCAGCCTGACGCGTTTCGGGTATGTATCCCTTAATCATAGGCTTGACTCCAAACAATTGCTTTGCCACCGGACTTTATTTATATACACGCCCTCCAATGGGCTACTCAAATGAGTCCCAGCACCTATTGGGTAATGTAGTCCCTGTAGCCTGCATTTACCCTGATGGGGTTGGAAACAAAAGTCAATATTAGCATTCAGATGAATAATAAAGTGTTCGTTGATGCCCAAAATCCACGCATGTCTCCCCACAAATTGCCATCGTCAAATTACGTGTCTAATGGCCCCTTGTAAATCCTCAGGGTGGTGCAGCCCTTCACGCCTGAAGCCGGCGTGTAAACATCAAGGAACGGTTGCTTCTGCAGCAAGGGCGCACTCGAGAGACAAGAAATCATGCACAGGTAAGAACGGGCACTTCAGCAGCCTGATGCGTTTCGGGTATGTATCCTTTAATCATAGGCTTGACTCCAAACAATTGCTTTGCCACCGGACTTTATTTAAATACAAGCCCTCCAATGGGCTACTCAAATGAGTCCCAGTGCCTGCTGGGTAATGTAGTCCCTGTAGCCTACATTTACCCTGATGGGGTTGGAAACAAAAGTCAATATTACCATTCAGATGAATAATAAAGTGTCCGTTCATGCCCAAAATCCACGCATGTCTCCCCACAAATTGGCATCATCAAATTACGTGTGTAATGGTCCCTTGTCAATACTCAGGGTGGTGCAGCCCTTCACGCCTGAAGCCGGCGTGTAAACATCAAGGAACGGTTGCTTCTGCAGCAAGGGCGCACTCGAGAGACAAGAAATCATGCACAGGTAAGAACGGGCACTTCAGCAGCCTGACGCGTTTTGGGTATGTATCCCTTAATCATAGGCTTGACTCCAAACAATTGCTTTGCCACCTGACTTTATTTAAATACACGCCCTCCAATGGGCTACTCAAATGAGTCCCAGTGCCTGCTGGGTAATGTAGTCCCTGTAGCCTGCATTTACCGTGATGGGGTTGGAAACAAAAGTCAATATTAGCATTCAGATGAATAATAAAGTGTCCGTTCAAGCCCAAAATCCACGCATGTCTCCCCACAAATTGGCAACATCAAATTACGTGTCTAATGGCCCCTTGTAAATCCTCAGAGTTGTGCAGCCCTTCATGCCTGAAACCGGCGTGTAAACATCAAGGAACGGTTGCTTCTGCAGCAAGGGCGCACTCGAGAGACAAGAAATCATGCACAGGTACGAACGGACACTTCAGAAGCCTGACGCGTTTCGGGTATGTATCCCTTAATCATAGGCTTGACTCCAAACAATTGCTTTGCCACCGGACTTTATTTATATGCACGCCCTCCAATGGGCTACTCAAATGAGTCCCAGCGCCTGCTGCGTAATGTAGTCCCTGTAGCCTGCATTTACCCTGATGGGGTTGGAAACAAAAGTCAATATTAGCATTCAGATGAATAAGAAAGTGTCCGTTCATGCCCAAAATCCACGCATGTCTCCCCACAAATTGCCATCGTCAAATTACGTGTCTAATGGCCCCTTGTAAATCCTCAGGGTGGTGCAGCCCTTCACGCCTGAAGCCGGCGTGTAAACATCAAGTAACGGTTGCTTCTGTAGCAAGGGCGCACTAGAGAGACAAGAAATCATGCACAGGTAAGAACGGGCACTTCAGCAGCCTGATGCGTTTCGGGTATGTATCCCTTAATCATAGGCTTGACTCCAAACAATTGCTTTGCCACCGGACTTTATTTAAATACACGCCCTCCAATGGGCTACTCAAATGAGTCCCAGCACCTGCTGGGTAATGTAGTCCCTGTAGCCTGCATTTACCCTGATGGGGTTGGAAACAAAAGTCAATATAGCATTCAGATGAATAATACAGTGTCTGTTCATGCCCAAAATCCACGCATGTCTCCCCACAAATTGGCATCGTCAAATTACGTGTCTAATGGCCCCCTTCAAATCCTCAGGGTGGTGCAGCCCTTCACGCCTGAAGCCGGCGTGTAAACATCAAGGAACGGTTGCTTCTGCAGCAAGGGCGCACTCAATAGACAAGAAATCATGCACAGGTAAGAACGGGCACTTCAGCAGCCTGACGCGTTTCGGGTATGTATCCCTTAATCATAGGCTTGACTCCAAACAATTGCTTTGCCACCGGACTTTATTTAAATACACACCCTCCAATGGGCTACTCAAATGAGTCCCAGTGCCTGCTGGGTAATGTAGTCCCTGTAGCCTGCATTTACCCTGATGGGGTTGGAAACAAAAGTCAATATATCATTCAGTTGAATAATACAGTGTCTGTTCATGCCCAAAATCCATGCATGTCTCCCCACAAATTGGCATTGTCAAATTACGTGTCTAATGGCCCCTTGTAAATCCTCAGGGTGGTGCAGCCCTTCACGCCTGAAGCCGGTGTGTAAACATCAAGGAAGGGTTGCTTCTACAGCAAGGGTGCACTCGAGAGACAAGAAATCATGCACAGGTAAGAACGGGCACTTCAGCAGCCTGACGCGTTTCGGGTATGTATCCCTTAATCATAGGCTTGACTCCAAACAAATGCTTTGCCACCGGACTTTATTTAAATACACGCCCTCCAATGGGCTACTCAAATGAGTCCCAGCGCCTGCTGGGTAATTTAGTCCCTGTAGCCTGCATTTTCTCTGATGGGGTTGAAAACAAAAGTCAATATTAGCATTCAGATGAATAATAAAGTGTCCGTTAATGCCCAAAATCCACGCATCTCGCCCCACAAATTGGCATCGTCAAATTACGTGTCTAATGGCCCCTTGTAAATCCTCAGGGTGGTGCAGCCCTTCAGGCCTGAAGCCGGCGTGTAAACATCAAGAAACCGTTGCATCTGCAGGGTAAATGCAGGCTACAGGGACTACATTACCCAGCAGGTGCTGGGACTCATCTGAGTAGCCCATTGGAGGGCGTATATTTAAATAAAGTCCGGTGGCAAAGCAATTGTTTGGAGTCAAGCCTATGATTAAGGAATACTTCACGAAACGCGTCAGGCTGCTGAAGTGCCCGTTCTTACCTGTGCATGATTTCTTGTCTCTCGAGTGCGCCCTTGCTGCAGAAGCAACCGTTCCTTGATATATATATATATATATATATTTTCAAACGCTGCTGTACACCGTTCATCCTTTCAGGTACAAAAAGCAGGCACGGACCACGTTTCAGTGCTCAATCAGTAGTTTATTCTTTAGTCGGCCATGACGAGTTTCGGTCCTTCCTGGACCTTGATCACATGACCATGCTCATCGGCATTTTTTCCTTTTTAAAGTGACAGTGCTTGTGCAAAATTACGTAACTCGCCCAATAGACCGAGAAAACATACTAGTGTTTGCAAACCTTCTAGTTTCACGTTTGAACAATTTTCCATATTGCAAATTTGTACTTGTTTGGTATAGATTTTGATATTTCATTGACTGCATAAAAAATGATGATAATTTAGTGGCATTGTATCCATTTGCATTTGATCATTTCATAAATACAAATAAATAAATATATATATATTCAATACCTTAGCAGCAAAGTTTTTTTACATGGAAATATGAATCAATGATTAACAATAAACAATCATAGTGCATAACATTGTATTTTAAAATTGCTAGTAAGGTCACTATGTCACTAGCATATTTATACAGAGCCTGTGGGGAGATATACATTTATGATCATATCGGGGAAAAAAATGGAAGATAATAGAACGTGTATATGGCACTATGTCAAAAGCATAATGAGTCTTGAATACTTTATTACTATTATTTCCACTCTTTTAGTACTGTAATAGGCACTATTATCATTGAGTAACACACTCAAGTATGGCCGCTGCAATTAACACACAGTTACCTCCCTGCACAAGTCCGTTATCCATGTTTATCGATTACGATATGAATGCGCGCCTGTCCCATAACTCAGTGTGTGAACAAGCCTGCTGTGTCAGGCGAAACGCGTTACTGAGAATAAACCAACTGGTGGTGGAATATCCTTCTTGTGATCGCCTTATTTCTGAAAGTATAGGATAGTATATATATATATATATATATATACATATACAGTATAATATATATAAATAAATAATCAAAATAATTTCACATATAAACATATATATAAATAAATAATCAAAATTATTACACATATAACCATTATAAACAAAAAAGATTAAAACATTTTTTTTTTAAAGTCATATGTTTGAAATAACATACTACCATAAAACCCATAATAGTTCAGTGTCTGGCTACTAAAAAGATTTAAGTCCTCAGTGGGATATTCATATGCCTTCCTTCTCTCAAAATATCCCTTCAAATCATTTGGACTTAGGAGCCATGTACTAAATTATCAAGTTAAAAAATCAATCAATACCCTTCCCATTAGAGTACACAGCTGCCATTATTTAACTATCCAAGTTAACAAGTTCAAACAAGCAATAAAATATATAAAACATTATAAAGCCAATAGGTTGACACTGCTCAATTTAAATGTAAAATATTAAGAAGTTAAAAGCAATATGCGAAAACCTACTTATCTACTGCTATCACTTTTACAATGTGACTTGGCTTAGGACAAATTGGCAATAAAGTACAATTATGCATTATTTGTCCAACAGAACAACACTAATTAATGTAAATATAAAAACATGCTATGCACAGTTTTCTCATTAATAATTTCACTGCAAATGTTGCAATTATATTAATAATGATGTCATAGAAGATGTCATGAGTGATGTAATATGTGGAGCTATTGGCAGTGCATAGCGAGGGCATAAGTTACAGTAACCTTATGGCAAGCGTTATAGTTACTTGAGATAACTATAAATGCTGAATTTCTATAGTTTTGTGTGTGAAAAATCTGTTTTTACCTATAACGTTCCTGTGACCTTTGGATTTTTTGTGAATTTGTAAGTTCTTTTAATTCTATATTTTAACTATAAAGTCCCTGTATCCTTTGTTTTGTTCATGAATTTATATGTTTTTTAATGCTATTTCCTAACTGTAAAGTCCCCATACGTTTACCATTAGGAGACTCCACAGTTGAGGTGCAGATTTCCCTATAGTAAAGTATAGGGACAATTTTAAAAGTTTATAAACTTTGTAATGATTTAGTAAAAAGATGTTTCTGTTCAATAATGTTGTAAATTCATTTTTTATGTCAATATGGATGTCAAGATTTTTTAAGTTCATGTGGTACCTAAGACTCTCCACAACAATTAATGCTGGTGTTGGTGGTAATATCCATCATGCTCAGTGCTTCACATTTCCCCCAGTTGATTTAATAACTCAAGAAATATAAGAACAAATGTATCAGTGAGAGTACCCCCCGAAGAAATAAGTCAGAACTAATGAGTGTAAGCATAATTCCATTGGCACTCAAAGCGCCTTAACCTAGTCAGTCTAATTGGTAATCCCCATCATTTCAGTAGGGCAAATTGAAACATAGAGAGGTTCATGAGCCAGTGGAAATAGGAGGGGAGATAGTGAGCAACCCGGTTTTGAACCCCTAATCATCTTAATCAATCATGATAAGAACCCTCCACATTCGCAATGTGCAACTGGGGAGTTATACAATCATCAACCTTCAAATTTAAGTCACATCCCAAGCCTGCGCACTCTAGAGTGTGAAAAAGTTAGTCTAATTCAACTTAAATGAAAACCTACTCTGCATTCAAAGACAGGGCTGTTGCCTCAAACCACAGATCGTTGGTTTGCCAGAGCAAGCATGCATGTGGGTATAAATAGTTCTAATGCATGTGTCCCGAAACAATGTCTACCTATGATGTGTGAACCAATGTTGAGATTACTCTGCATAACCTATTTGCCATTATCTTTGGCAGGATCTTAATATCTAAATTTTTCAGTGAAAGAGGATGATAGCTATTACACTCTAGAGTAGTGTTCTTCAAACATTTCAATGCCACACCGCCCCAGTTGATAACAAAAATCATATAGGCCCTATCATAATTTTTCACAATTAGTCTATTAAATTAACAATGTTTAAATATATCTGGACTTATTTAAACATTGTAATTAAGTTTTGGTACCGTTTTAAAAATGTAAAATACCTGATTGCCAAACATACTGTTCTGGTTGGGTAGGCCTTACTAATGTGTAGAAGTAGCCAAAGTGTGTTTATTTGAAATGGGGGTAGGGGTTTTAAAGAATATTTGGAGTCCCTTCCCTTTTGACAGATACTCACAGGTAGGATATAAATGACAAAAGATGTTAGTGATGGTCAATTACAGAGCTGCTTACTCTTCAGCTTAAAGCAAAAGGATGTAGCCTTACGGCTAGAGCGCTCGATCTCAGACCTGGGGAACCGGGTTCGAGTCTCGGCAACGACGCTCAACATTCTGTGATTAGGGGCAAATCACCTAATCTCCCCGTGCCTAACAAAAACGAAACTGGTGCTCATGTAAAGCGCTCTGATACCTGATGTCTAGAGTCTAGTTTGCGCTATATAAAACTCGGGAAAAAACCACTTTTATCAGCATAATGCTTCTTTTGGCCTGAGACTGGTGCCCCCCCCCCCCCCCCGGGATCACTTGATGTCCCATTAGGTGGGCCCACCTCCCAGCTTCAAAACGCCTGCTATAGAGGAGATGTCCTCTCTGGGAAGAAGCATAATAATCACCTTGTTGAAATTAGGCACTAGCGATCCAGAAAATTCAAGCTCTTCAAATTCAATGTGTAATATAGGCTCTTGTACAAATCTCCTGTGAGGGAATCTGTTCTACCTAGTAGATGGAGAAGGAGGCAAATTATTAACAGTAGACTCTTTCTTCTTGAGGGCAATCTCAGCATCAAAAAGTGACTTGTCCTCCGAGGTCAGATTGGCAGATGTAGTGGTCTTAGGCAGTCCTCCTAATACCATGAAGTATTTTAGATATTAGAACTGCAGAGTTCTGTGCATTATGTGGCAAAGACTTCAGTTATGTTGATGTCATGGGTGATTGGCTTATATCCACTGCCTCTCTATGAATTGATAGATATCTTTAATTCTCTCTGTTGCAGCTGCATTGCTTGTAGCCTATTTGTCTTCACTCCAATTTCATAGTTCGTTTGTTAGAGATTGACAAGAGAATATTCCTTTTCAGTCGTAAAGATAGAATTAAGGGTGGATGCTCCAGTTTCTAGGTACTAATGTAAGCAGCAGAGGTAGTTGCTTTATATAAATCAGTAAATTCCCTGGCAGACCTTTCCAGTTAGGTCGCTTCAACTTTGGACTTGCATATGTAGACACCTCATAGCTGACTCCTTGGGCCTGACATTTGTTAACTGAAGAACAATGTTAATGATTTCCAAGATCATGGACAATGGGATGCTTGAAAAGATGGGAACTGATGATTTGAGAGTGTCCTTGAAACAGCTCCTACCGTGTCTGCTTGGCATGGCTTTCACTCTGACATTGGAGCTACAGAGGGCCCATAGAATCCAGGCCTAAGGTTCCACCAGCAGAGACATGGGCAGGTCTTGACCGACCATTGCTTATTTTCTGAGACAAGAGCAGGCTGGCACGTCCCGATGACAGTGCACAGACATGGTCTTGGATGGTCATAAAATTCAGATCACTGCAAACCTTTCAGAGGAAACTAATGTCAAAAGAAAAGCCTTCCTGTGTCTAGGACCCAAGTTCTGGAAGTGGGACATTATTGACTGCCTCCTGGAAACTAGCCACTATGTGTGTGACCATAAAAGGGAAGCTCCAGAGACTATAAGGAACTTAACGACTTGAAAAATGTACTTGCTAGCTTTGTAGATCTCAACATGGATACAGCAAACCCACTCTAGAAAGAAGATAGATGCTTATTGTAACGAGGGAGTACTCATACTATTTTGTTTGATTACAGGAGTATCTTTTCAAGAAAACATCAGAGAGAGAAAAAATGCCTAAGTCTATGGAAGATCTCACTCACTCACTCAAGATAAATCCCATAATAAATCTAGATCACCTTTGAAAGTGACAGAGATATGGGAGGGAGAAGCCCGTACATGGTCTATGTTCACTACCGACAAAGACAAATGCGATTATACTGGACAATGGAATGCTTGAACTACTGCACTGAAAAACTAATGATCAAGAATTATTCTGTTGTCATATGATGGAACTACACTTGCACTAAGGTTAATGATTAGAAAGGTTGTTTTAGCATATACTGATATATTAGATGTTATGATTTAAGGTATAGGCTGCCTGTCCATTAAACCTGGCAAATAGTCGTCTACATTCCCCTGGTATTGGCTCATGCTCTATTCTTATTGTCTAAGCTTTCAGTCTTCAACCAACATCCATGGTACATACTTTTGCATTGCTGTCTATATATCCACCAGGGATCCTCTCCCTACCTCCCACTTCCACCTTCATCCATACCTCACATCTCCCAAGGCATGGCACATGTATGCATTTGCTACATAGGATAGGCATAGGATTACTGAATAACCTAAGAAGACCTCACTGTAGAGACCATGTTTGAGCTTTTTATGATTGTAAAGATAGTCGCACACACGTACACTTCATTAGGTGCAAATTTAGAGATACTAACATGACATCCCGGTCTTTGATCATTACCTTGCTTAATATTAACAGCCTGACAAATTGTGTTAAAAGAAAGAAAATACTATCCAGTGTGGCCTCCAAACAAACAGAAATTGAACTCCTGCAGGAGACCAACTTGACACAGTCAGAGATGGAAAAACCTAAGAGAGATAGGATGCGTAGCGTTGTTTTCTGTTGTAAATCACTTCTGTTGGAGCTTGTTATATTTATGTGCTGCCCAAGGTACATAAACCAGTGTGACCACCGCCGGAGAGACCTATCGTGTCTGGGACAGGCCCGGTTTTGGAACCATTTTCACAGTTCGTAGATTGGTTTCTTCACCTCCTGGTCACAGGGATGCCTTCATACCTGCAGTATGTAAAGAGAACAAGGGTACCCCAGCAGTAAGACCAGGGGTCATAAGTAAAATGTAAGAACAAGGGTCTGAAAGAGGCCACAAGGTCCTCAGGTAGCCTGGGCTACTAATTAATTAATTAATTCTAGCTTAAGTCTGGGTTTTCTTAATGAAGAGAGAGTCCAGGTAGGACCAGGAAGACAATGTATGCCGGAACACAAGGTTGTTGGAATGACATCGCATTTATTAACATCATAAACGGAATATCATCCACTAGTAATTTAGGTAGTCCTAGTGCTCACACATATACAGTGAAAAAGGTGCGTGAAGTGATAGGTGCTGGTGACTTAAATTTTTACATCGCATTGGCATCATTGTACAAAACTCCAAAGGTATTATGTTACATGAGGGAGTTTTGGTTGTGAGAGTCGACGGCGTTTCAATCTCCTTTATTAAGAGATCATCATCAGGACGAAAGGACGTGTGAGCCGGAAGGATCTAGAAGAAGAAAATCATTGGTCCCGGAGACAAAAGACACATATCTACTAAACCACGGAGGTAGAAGAGTGGAATTTCTAAATTACATTCACATACACAAGATAAAGTTACAATTCAAATAATTCAAGCATGAGGTTAAACAGGCAAAATGAATGAACTGTGACCTCAACATACATGGTGCACAGTGTCGATGTAGGAAGGCTAGGTTTATAATCACAGAGAGGAAGCACAGTAGTGCGTGGTTGCAACCTCTAGACCTAGTCCTATGTAATTATATACTTCTCAATTGAGCCAAGGGACCACAGAACGCTGGTGCCAGTGGCAGAGTGACGGCTGTGAGTGCAGGATTATTTAAATTAAAACAGAAACCGGGAAAAGGTGTACACCTCAGTATAAACTGGAACCAAGGCCAGTAGCGCATTAGTAAAAAGGCTAGCGATAACAGTAATGGCATGAGACGCGAAGGAAGTAGCTGGAGATTGGGCAATAACTTGCGTGAACCTCAGGGCCTAGTGAATTTACAAGTAAGTGGAATGTTCCGCCTTGTAGGTTCCCGCTGCATTTATTCAGCCATGTCCCAAGCTCCCTTTAATGCCCCCCTCTCTTTCCCACTGCAGTTGCCGCTATTAATTGAGCACTTGATTCCGATATTGACAACCGGACATCCGGCCCTCGGCCTCCCTTGTATTGTGTCTACCAATTAAGTAAGCTCACGCCAATTCCTAACCAGCACGAATTCTCGTCCCCTGCCATAAACTGCGCCACACAGTTATCACTAGGATACCTTTTTACTAGGCCCTGAGGTTCACGCGAGTTATTGCCCAATCTCCAGCTACTTCCTTTACTGTTATCGCTAGCCTTTTTACTAATGCGCTACTGGCCTTGGTTCCAGTTTATACTGAGGTGTACACCTTTTCCCGGTTTCTGTTTTAATTTAAATAATCCCGCACTCACAGCCGTCACTCTGCCACTGGCACCAGCGTTCTGTGGTCCCTTGGCTCAATTGAGAAGTATATAATTACATAGGACTAGGTCTAGAGGTTGCAACCACGCACTACTGTGCTTCCTCTCTGTGATTATAAACCTAGCCTTCCTACATCGACACTGTGCACCATGTATGTTGAGGTCACAGTTCATTCATTTTGCCTGTTTAACCTCATGCTTGAATTATTTGAATTGTAACTTTATCTTGTGTATGTGAATGTAATTTAGAAATTCCACTCTTCTACCTCCGTGGTTTAGTAGATATGTGTCTTTTGTCTCCGGGACCAATGATTTTTCTTCTTCTAGATCCTTCCGGCTCACACGTCCTTTCGTCCTGATGATGATCTCTTAATAAATGAGATCGAAACGCCGTCGACTCTCACAACCAAAACTCCCTCATTTAACATAATACCTTTGGAGTTTTGTACAATGTTGCCAATGCGATGTAAAAAATGTTAAGTCACCAGCACCTATCACTTCACGCACCTTTTTCACTGTATATGTGTGAGCACTAGGACTACCTAAATTACTAGTGGATGATATTCCGTTTATGATGTTAATAAATGCGATGTCATTCCAACAACCTTGTGTTCCAGCATACATTGTCTTCCTGGTCCTACCTGGACTCTCTCTTCATTAAGAAAACCCAGACTTAAGCTAGAATTAATTAATTAGTAGCCCAGGCTACCTGAGGACCTTGTGGCCTCTTCCAGACCCTTGTTCTTACTTTTTTTTTTTTTTCATACCTGCAGGACATGAAGCACATTCTAAACACCTTGACAGAGATATCCTTTGATCGAGAGGTTCACATTTTAGCGTCCTGTGATGTAGAATCTCTGTACACCAATATCCCACAGGACGAATCTCTGAACACCATAAGGTCCCTATTAGAAGGACATGAACGGGGTGATCTAACACCAACCTCCTGTGTGCTGCAATGTGCCACTCTGGCAATGAAGGAGAACTTCTTCCAATATGGTGAACAGCTGTACCTGCAGGTGACTGGAACATCGATGGGCAGTACATTTGCCCCTAGCATGGCAAATTTGTACATGCATGATTTTGAGACTTTAGCGCCTTCCATCCACTAGACCCTGTTCCGTCTGTACATACATCTTTGACAGCTCCTGCTGTCCCGTGTCAAGCTTAATTGGGGGGGGACTCCTCCTTACGGTGCTGTGACCAAGTCAACTGGGTTATGCAGTGATATAATCATGAGCCGTATGTAGCCCCTCTTTGTATGCGCTACACGTAGTGCATACGACACCTTGAGGTTTGTAATTTTTCATGCTGGGCACACCTATAACATTGCCCTTGAGGGACTATAGTTAACTTCATTAGGGTGTACTTTGGACGACTTTGTTCCTTCACATATCATGCCCTCAATTGGTCCTTGGTTCAAATTTTTGACATATAGCTCTTCCTTTACAATCACGCTTTTTCCCATATATTTGATTTAGGATGCCTTGAAACTAACCCACACAGGCGATGAGATTCCAAGACCTCTGTCTGGTAGGCAGCTCAATTTTTAGTGGACGCCCACGTCTCCCATGACGCATTCCGTGCATGGGACTACACTTCCCATGATGCTCTTGTTAGACTTAGCATCTTTTGGCGTGTTTCCCCTGACTTTTCGCTTTCTGACCTCCTGGTTTTTACTCTGTTTTTGCTGGTGTAATGATTCTGCGCACTTTCCTCACTGCTGTCCAGTGGGAAAGTGCAAGTGCTCCTGTATAAAATGTGTTATGGATTGGTGTTTCCATGATTGGCCTATTTGGTTTATGTGTCAGTCCCTTGTAAAGTGCACTGAGAGTGCCAGGGCCTATAGATCAAATGCTGTTGGTGGGCTGCAGCACTGGATTGTGCCACCCACGCAAACAGCCCGTAAAGTGTAACTCTGGCCTGCCATTGCAGAGCCTGTGCGCACCCTGGGGCTGCCATGTCGACTTGGCAAGTGCGCACACTAGCAAGTCCCTAAACCTTCCCTTTTCTACATGTTAGTCACCCCTAAGGTAGGCCCAAGGTACCCCTGTGGGCAGGGTGCATTGTATGCGAAAGGTAGGACATGCCCTGGTGTGTGTGGCATGTCCTGATAGTGAATTACAGCCTATTTCGTTTTTCACTATTGCAAGGCTACCTGTTCCCCATAGGCCAGAATGGGCAGTTTTATTACAGCTTATAATCCTAACTGACCCAGGGAACATGGTAGAAATTCGAGTTTAGTATGCCTGGACTCAGAATGATAAAATGCATCTTTTAGTGAAGTTGGTTTTAACATTCTGTGTTTGAAAATACCACTTTTAGAAAGTGGGTATTTTCTTGTCTAACCATCCAAGCCTGCCTCTGCGAGGTTGTGTATTCCTTGTGTGGAGTGCGAGTGACAGGGGCTGGGGGATGCCAGGAGACAGGGTGAGTCAGCACAGGGCTGTATAGCAAGATCTACATGTAGATGGGTGGGAGGAGATGCACCTGGGACCTGAATAGGGCTGGGCCTTCCCTCCACAATGCTGGCTCCACCTCCTGTGGTGCGTCTGATGTCCCTGGCCTACTCTCTGAAAGAAAGGACGGAGACTTGTCAACAAAGTGCTCCAGAACTGGTTTGGACTAGGCAAAGGCCTCTCTGCCTTCAGAGAACAAAGGAATTTGGGATATAAATATTGGGGCCCTGACACCATGAATTTAGATCTCGCTGGAATCAAGGAACCTGCCAAGACGAAGAGCTGGAAGAGCTGCCAGGAGGAGTACTGCCCCTTTGCTGTGTTGTTGCTTTGTTGGGTTGGCCTGCAGCTGCTGCTTCTGCCTTGGGCAGTGAAAGGACTGGACTGAACTTTCTACTACTTGTGCTGAGAATCTCCAAGGGCCTGAAACCGAGCTGGCCTCTTGTTAAGAAGTCTCAGGGACTGCAAAGACTTCACAATCCTCTGGGTACCGCTTCTGGAACCGCTGTTTCAGTTGCCACAGAGGAAGGGAACCGCAACCGACTCCGTCAACCGACTCCATCGCTGGCCCGGTGTCCTGTTTGCACTGCAGACCGCACCGTCCGCATCTCGCACCGCAACCCTGGTCTCACCGACGACGACGTCCGACGCCATCGCCACCGAGCCGCTGCTTGCACCGTGACCTGTGGGCACCGCAGTTCGCATCGCATCGCTTCACTGTGCCAGCCGGACCAGACCGACGCTGTCGCTGCAACTGGCTCAACACTCGTGACCGCATCGAAGTTGGGGCACCGCTCGCACGCTTGCGACGCACCGCTCCGACTCGAACCGCTGACCGACGCCAGCTCCCGCACTCCGGCTTGGTCGCCTGCATCGCAACCTGCCAGCACCGCATCGAGCACCGTCTCACCCTGCACCGCACGCCTTGGACTCACCGACTCCGTCTGCACGATTGTCACCGAGCCGCTGCCTGCACCGCATCGAGAGGACACCGCACCCTGCACCGCTTCCATCTTGCATCGCAACCGCGACGAACGCCGACCGGCTCGCACACTCCGTGTCAGCCACAATGAGAAAAGGTACTGTGACCGAGTCTGTTCACGACTCTGCCGGCCCGTATCGACGCGGTCGGCTGGAACTGTTAGACTCTGTGGTTTTCAGCATCGCGGTAGACTCGGACGGAGCTACCGACTCGTACGAACTTTGTTTTTGAAATATTCCTGCAAAGAAGAAGTTATCTTGCAACGTAATCATTTTTAAAGTACTGTACTGTGGATTTTTATCGTATTTGGTCTTGTTTTAAAGTATATAAAAATATTGGATATTTTTCTAAACTGGTGTGGTGTCAGTTTGTAGTGCTTACACTGTATTACTGTTGGTTATGTGCAAATGCTTTACACTCTGCCTCTAAGATAAGCCTGACTGCTCGTGCCAAGCTACCAAGGGGGTGAGCAGGGGTTATTTTAGGAGTGTAACTCCCTTACCCTGACTAGGAAGAAGGGTCCCTACTTGGACAAAGGTGCAAGCCCTTGCCAACTAGAGATCCCATTTCTAACATTGGTTGTCAGCGGTGAGGATAGGACTTATGTTTGCACTTGACTTACAGTGATTGGTGTGCACTACTACCATATCGCAGACCATTACGTACCTCATACAGGTTCTTTTTCTTTTTGGCCTATTTTTGATCTTGCCAGTTTGAACTTGCTACTTCAACATGCCTGAATCAATAGTATCATCAATTGCATCAGTAGAAATTGCCTTTGAGGAGGATCGATTGGAAACCTACAATGTCAAGGAGTTAAAATCGATTTGCAAGAACCTGAAAGTCCAGGTCAGAGGCCTCACCAGGAAGGATGAGCTACAAAAGGCGCTGAGGGCCTGGGTAGCAGCCAGAGGTGCCAGTGGGCAATCTGGTGATCTCACTGGAGAGGTGGAGGAGCCTGTTCCTAGGGTAGATGTGCTTTTGGGAGGGGGGGAACCCTCCAGGCCAGGCAGCAGTAGTTTGTCCCCAGAGGAGCTGGAGGACAGGCGGGAAGTAAGGAGGTTTTAATTGGAGAAACTCAGAATAGAAAGTGAGAGGGAAGAGAAAAGAATAGCCATGGAGGAAAGGAAAATGATACCAGATCATGAGAGAATGATCAAGGAGCTGGAGCTAAAGAGTAGACCCGGTTCAGATGGTGGCAGCAATTCTTCAGCACACACAGACAGGATTGTACACATCCCCAAGAATGTAGGTAAAGAGTACAAAAAGGGTGATGACATACAAAGGTGGTTTCAAGGGTACGAGTCGTCTATTCATATGAATGGGGTCCCTGAAAGGAACTGGGGAGCGGGGTTGTGGCCTCTCTTTCCAGAGGAAGCTAGGGATACTCTGATAGCTTTGGGTAAGGGGCAGGACCTCACCTATGCTGACATGAAAGACGCTCTCCTCACTAGGTATGGGCTCACCCCTGAGAAGTACAGGGATCAGTTCAGGTCCAGTAAAAAGTCTGAGGCCAACACTTGGTTGGAATGTGTGGATATGTTCTGTAGGTCGCTGGATGGTTGGGTGAAGGGCAGTAATGTAACAGATTTTCAGGGGCTCTACAATTTGATTGCATGGGAGCACTTGTCTAGTCTATGTTTTGCAGATCTGCGCCAGCACCTAGTTGATAGTAAGCTAACTGACCCCCGGAAGCTTGCTATGGAGGCGGACCGCTGGGTGAGTACCAGGGTCCACAAGAAAGCGTTTGGGGAGACTCAGCCAAAGGTGAGCAGGGTCCCCAGCAGAAAGGTGGGGGGACAAGGGTAAAGCACAGGAGATCTCTAAAGGGCCCCAAACTAGTACCCAGGGTAAAGGTTCCCAGCCCCCGGTGATAAGAAGAAAGGGGTCTCTACAGGGAAGCCTGTTGAGACCGGCCCCCGCAAGTATTATGCATGTGACCAGGTAGGTCACTTTAAGGGGGACCCTAAGTGCCCAAAGGAGACACAGCCACCCACCGGTGGACAGTCCAAAGTGTTGGCTAGTGTAGCGCTTGGGGAGGAGGGGTGCCCACAGGAGGGTGGGGATCCCGCAGAAATGACCCTTGTCTCACTAGGGGACAGTGAGATGGTTCCAGGAAACCAGGTACCCCCTAACACAAAGAAATATAGCACCTGGGTGACCATTAATGGGAACAGGGTAGAGCCTCTCAGAGATACTGGAGCCAGTGTGACCTCAGTCCGGTGTCACCTGGTCTCTGAGAAGCAGGTAGTCCCAGGGGCATTCCACCAAGTAGTTGCTGTAGACAACTCTGAGCGCCAGTGTATGGTGGCGCAGGTTCCCTTTGAATGGGGGGTCTCAGGTCCCTTGAGGGTGGTTGTGAGCCCCACCATGCCTGTAGATTGTCTGCTAGGTAACGACCTGGAGCAGTCCTTATGGAAGGATGTTGAGCTCAGGTCTCACTTGGAGATGCTTGGGTTGCCAGAGTGGGCATGCGTGTCTACTCGGTCAATGGCAGCCAGAAAGGGTGATCAAGAGGACTTGGAGCCTGGAACAGTGGCCCAAGTCCCTGCCAAGAGGAAGGGTAGGGAGCGCGGGAAACCGGCCCCCGAAGTTCCCACGGACCGGGAGGAGGCGGACCTCGAGGGGGACGCCCCGGTGCCTACAGGGGAGCAGGTAGCCGAACTGGGAGACATCTCTGAGCTGACCCATTGGCAGCAAGAAGGGGGTCCCACCAGGGAGGAGTTCTGCAGGGAGCAGAACGAGTGCCCTACTCTGGAGGGTCTGCGGCGGCAGGCTGCAGACCAGGCAGCTGGTAATCAGTCCGGGTCACATCTGATCTACTGGGAGAATGGTCTCCTATACAGTGAGCCTAAGGTTGCTGAGCCTGGGTCAGCCCGTGTGCTGGTGGTACCCCAGCGCTTCAGGACCTTCCTTCTGGGTCTGGCTCATGACGTGCCTTTGGCAGGACATTTGGGGCAGGACAAGACCTTTGACAGGCTTGTCACCCACTTCTTTTGGCCCCAAATGCGAAGGCAGTCAGATGCACACTGTAGGTCTTGCCAAACTTGCCAGGCAAGTGGTAAGAGTGGGAGGAAGGTCAAAGCTCCTCTCCAACCTTTTCCTGTTGTTGGAACACCCTTTGAAAGGGTAGGGATGGATATTGTGGGGCCACTGGATCCCAAGACAGCCATGGGCAACAGGTACATCCTGGTCTTGGTGGACCATGCCACCCGGTACCCGGAGGCAATCCCTCACAGGACAACGACGGCGCCAGTGGTGGGCCGGGCGTTAATGGGGATCTTTTCCCGTGTGGGATTCCCCAGAGAGGTGGTTTCTGATAGGGGGACCAATTTCATATCCAAGTATATGACATCCCTGTGGAAGGAGTGTGGTGTAACCTACAAGTTCACCACTCCTTACCACCCACAAGGAAACGGTCTGGTGGAGAGATTCAACCAGACCTTGAAAGGCATGATCAAGGGTCTAACAGAACCCATGAGGCGTAAGTGGGACGTCCTCTTGCCATGCCTAATCTTTGCATACAGGGAGGTGCCTCAGAAGTCTCTTGGGTACAGCCCCTTTGAGCTCCTGTATGGCCACCCTGTCAGAGGACCTCTGAGTTTGGTAAAGGAAGGCTGGGAGGCAGCTCCCAGGAAAACTCCCCAGGATGTGTTTAGCTACATGCTGGCCTTTAGAAACCAAACTGCCCGCTTCAGGAAACTCGCTCAGGCGAACCTAGAAGCAAGCCAGGAAGAAATGAAGAGATGGTATGACCAGAATGCCACTCTGGTCGAATTTCAACCTGGGCAAAAAGTGTGGGTCATGGCCCCAGTGGCACCTTGTGCCTTGCAGGACAAGTGGACTGGGCCATATGAGGTGGTGGAGCGCAAAAGTGACATCACCTACCTGGTGGATTTGCAGGCTCCAAGGAACCCTTTGAGGGTCCTTCACATGAACCGCCTCAAGCCCCACTTCGAGAGGTCCGAAGTGAGTATGCTCTTGGCGACAGATGATGGGGTGAAAGAGGAGAGTGAGCCTCTCCCTGACTTCCTGTCTACCAAGGAGCATGATGGGTCAGTAGAAGGTGTGATCCTCTCCCCTACTCTGACCCAGGAGCAGCAGGGGGACTGTCACCAGTTGTTGGGACAGTTCGCCCCACTGTTCTCTCTGACCCCCGGTGTTACTCACTGGTGTACCCATGACGTGGACACAGGTGACAGCCCTCCTGTGAAGCACAAGATTTATAGGTTGACTGACCGGGTCAGAGCCAGCATCAAGGAGGAGGTCTCTAAGATGTTGGCGTTAGGGGTGATTGAGCCCTCCAACAGTCCTTGGGCCAGCCCAGTGGTCTTGGTCCCAAAGGCTGCTGCGCCCAGTGCCACTCCAGAACTCCGGTTTTATGTGGACTACCGTGGGCTCAATGCCGTCACCAGGACTGACGCGCACCCCATCCCCAGAGCTGATGAGCTCATTGATCGGTTGGGAGCTGCCCGGTTCCTCAGCACGTTTGATTTAACGTCTGGGTACTGGCAGATTGCCCTAACCGATGGGGCCAAGGAGAGATCAGCATTCTCAACCCCAGAAGGTCATTACCAATTCCGGGTGATGCCCTTTGGATTGAAGAATGCCCCTGCCACCTTTCAGAGGTTGGTCAATCAGGTGTTGGCTGGGCTGGAGGATTTCAGTGCCGCCTACCTGGATGACATTGCTGTGTTCAGTTCCAGCTGGGAAGAACATTTACAGCACCTTGAGAAAGTGTTGAGGGCCCTGCAAGGTGCAGGCCTCACGATCAAGGCCAGTAAGTGCCAGATCGGGCAGGGTTCTGTGGTGTACTTGGGACACCAGGTAGGAAGCAGCCAGGTGGCACCCCTACAACCCAAGATTGACACCATTCTGGCTTGGGAGCCCCCAAGACCCAGACAGAGGTGAGAGCCTTCTTAGGTCTCACCGGCTACTATAGGAGATTTGTTAAGGGCTATGGCACCATCGTTGCCCCCTTAACAGAGCTGACTTCTAAGAAGCAGCCCAGGAAAGTGATCTGGACTGAGTCCTGCCAGAAAGCTTTTGATGCCCTGAAGGCAGCCATGTGCACGGCGCCCGTGCTCAAGGCACCTGACTTCTCCAAGGAATTCGTCATGCAGACTGACGCTTCAGAGCATGGTGTGGGAGCGGTGCTCTCACAACTGAACGAGGAGGGCCTGGATCAGCCTGTAGTCTTCCTTAGCAGGAGACTACTCACCAGGGAACAGAGGTGGAGTGCCATAGAAAGGGAAGCTTTGCTGTGGTCTGGGCACTGAAGAATATGAGACCATACCTGTTTGGGACTCACTTCCGGGTTCAGACAGACCACAGGCCCCTCAGATGGTTGATGCAAATGAGGGGTGAGAATCCAAAACTGCTGAGGTGGTCCATCTCCCTACAGGGAATGGACTTTACGGTGGAACACCGTCCTGGTACAGAACACGCCAACGCAGATGGTCTGTCCAGGTTCTTCCGCCTTAGTGAAGAGAACTCCAATGTGGTTGGGTAGTTCTCCCTACTTTCAGCTGGAGAGGACATGTGTTAGACTTGGCATCTTTTGGGGTGTTTCCCCTGACTTTTCGCTTTCTGACCTCCTGGTTTTGACTCTGTTTTTGCTGGTGTAATGATTCTGCGCACTTTCCTCACTGCTGTCCAGTGGGAAAGTGCAAGTGCTCCTGTATAAAATGTGTTATGGATTGGTGTTTCCATGATTGGCCTATTTGGTTTATGTGTCAGTCCCTTGTAAAGTGCACTGAGAGTGCCAGGGCCTATAGATCAAAGCTGTTGGTGGGCTGCAGCACTGGATTGTGCCACCCACGCTAACAGCCCGTAAAGTGTAACTCTGGCCTGCCATTGCAGAGCCTGTGCGCAGCCTGGGGCTGCCATGTCGACCTGGCAAGTGTGCACACTTGCAAGTCCCTAAACCTTCCCTTTTCTACATGTTAGTCACCCCTAAGGTAGGCCCAAGGTACCCCTGTGGGCAGGGTGCATTGTATGCGAAAGGTAGGACATGCCCTGGTGTGTGTGGCATGTCCTGATAGTGAATTACAGCCTATTTCGTTTTTCACTATTGCAAGGCTACCTGTTCCCCATAGGCCAGAATGGGCAGTTTTGATTATTACAGCTTATAATCCTAACTGACCCAGGGAACATGGTAGAAATTCGAGTTTAGTATGCCTGGACTCAGAATGATAAAATGCATCTTTTAGTGAAGTTGGTTTTAACATTCTGTGTTTGAAAATACCACTTTTAGAAAGTGGGTATTTTCTGGTCTAACCATCCAAGCCTGCCTCTGCGAGGTTGTGTATTCCTTGTCTGGAGTGCGAGTGACAGGGGCTGGGGGATGCCAGGAGACAGGGTGAGTCAGCACAGGGCTGTATAGCAAGATCTACATGTAGATGGGTGGGAGGAGATGCACCTGGGACCTGAATAGGGCTGGGCCTTCCCTCCACAATGCTGGCTCCACCTCCTGTGGTGCGTCTGATGTCCCTGGCCTACTCTCTGAAAGAAAGAACGGAGACTTGTCAACAAAGTGCTCCAGAACTGGTTTGGACTAGGCAAAGGCCTCTCTGCTTCAGAGAACAAAGGAATTTGGGATATAAATATTGGGGCCCTGACCCCATGAATTTAGATCTCGCTGGAATCAAGGAACCTGCCAAGACGAAGAGCTGGAAGAGCTGCCAGGAGGAGTACTGCCCCTTTGCTGTGTTGTTGCTTTGTTGGGTTGGCCTGCAGCTGCTGCTTCTGCCTTGGGCAGTGAAAGGACTGGACTGAACTTTCTACTACTTGTGCTGAGAATCTCCAAGGGCCTGAAACCGAGCTGGCCTCCTGTTAAGAAGTCTCAGGGACTGCAAAGACTTCACAACCCTCTGGGTACCGCTTCTGGAACCGCTGTTTCAGTTGCCACAGAGGAAGGGAACCGCAACCGACTCCGTCAACCGACTCCATCGCTGGCCCGGTGTCCTGTTTGCACCGCAGACCGCACCGTCTGCATCTCGCACCGCAACCCTGGTCTCACCGACGACGACGTCCGACGCCATCGCCACCGAGCCGCTGCTTGCACCGTGACCTGTGGGCACCGCAGTTCACATCGCTTCACTGTGCCAGCCGGACCAGACCGACGCTGTCGCTGCAACTGGCTCAACACTTGTGACCGCATCGAAGTTGGGGCACCGCTCGCACGCTTGCGACGCACCGCTCCGACTCAAACCGCTGACCGACGCCAGCTCCCGCACTCCGGCTTGGTCGCCTGCATCGCAACCTGCCAGCACCGCATCGAGTACCGTCTCACCCTGCACCGCACGCCTTGGACTCACCGACTCCGTCTGCATGATTGTCACCGAGCCGCTGCCTGCACCGCATCGAGAGGACACTGCACCCTGCACCGCTTCCATCTTGCATCGCAACCGCGACGAACGCTGACCGGCTCGCACACTCCGTGTCAGCCACAACGAGAAAAGGTACTGTGACCGAGTCTGTTCACGACTCTGCTGGCCCGTATCGACGCGGTCGGCTGGAACTGTTAGACTCTGTGGTTTTCAGCATCGCGGTAGACTGGGACGGAGCTACCGACTCGTACGAACTTTGTTTTTGAAATATTCCTGCAAAGAAGAAGTTATCTTGCAACGTAATCATTTTTAAAGTACTGTACTGTGGATTTTTATCGTATTTGGTCTTGTTTTAAAGTATATAAAAATATTGGATATTTTTCTAAACTGGTGTGGTGTCAGTTTGTAGTGCTTACACTGTATTACTGTTGGTTATGTGCAAATGATTTACACACTGCCTCTAAGATAAGCCTGACTGCTCGTGCCAAGCTACCAAGGGGGTGAGCAGGGGTTATTTTAGGAGTGTAACTCCCTTACCCTGACTAGGAAGAAGGGTCCCTACTTGGACAAAGGTGCAAGCCCTTGCCAACTAGAGATCCCATTTCTAACAGCTCTTTACCCACACGACGCCATGACGTCATGCCCGCAAGTGAGACGACAGCTTCATAATAGGTCAATTTTGTCAGGTCCTTCCTCTCGCCAGGACCCCGTTTAACGCAGCTAACTATGAGTACTGTGGTAAGTTTGCTCTGCCGCCTTAACCCTGAGGCGTTTCGCGATGTCGCCCGCCTTTTGGTAGATCATTTCTCACTCTGGACCCCAGTGGGAGGAGGCCCTGTCTGGACCGCAGCGGACACTGCTCCTTGTATTTGGCAGCAATCACCGGTGGCTGATGCCGAGGTCTCCACAGCCCGGGGGTCCACGCTATTTGCATGTGTCCCTTGCTTGTCTAATCTAGTAAGAGCTTGCACAGCCCCCCTTGTTTTTTGCGATATCCAGTGGGCTGCAGCCGCACACTGTGGCTCCTTCGGGGTTTTGAGGTCAGTGCCGCCATGCCGCCTTATGCACTATGATGGCATTGCACACCGTTTTTTCATAATTTAAGGGAACTTTTGCACAGTTCCCCCCTTACTCCCGCTATACCTAGTGGGCTGGAGCCATTGTTAGAGGCTCGTTCTAGGGTGTGAGGTTGTAGCCTCTATCTCGTTGTTTGCATTACGATGACATTTGGGACCGTGATTGGATGATTCCACACAATTATCAAATAGGTCCAATGTTACTAAGAGATTGCTGTGTTCCCATTCTCCGTTACCCTGGCATGTTTCATTGATTGCTCCAAGACTTTGTCATTAGTCCAGTTAAATGTAACACTAACACCACTCACGTTTGACCACTTTAATATATGATTAACATCAATGCTACCCACACTATGCTGCCTTTGTTATTATTTTTTGATGTTTTACAGTACCAAAAGCCGATTGTGGCTAAGGGGTACCTTGTAGCAATAGAGAGGTGGGAACGTATCTCCTCCATAAGGTAAATGACTCCCCAATGTTTTTTCTGGTGCTTACTCACTGGTATGTTTGCTATCGACTGCTAAGGGAACAAATCATTTGTGTGCCATAATGATATTTTTAGGTACCTATTTGTAGAATGTGATCCTCATACACTATTTTTTTCCATTCACAGTTTGTTTTTCTTGTTCAGATGGAGATGGTGTATTTACCACCCATCATTTCCGTGACAACATTTGGACACGGCCAGTATAGCCATCTGATTGATTGATTTTAATTTTATTGTTGCATGCAGAGTGACTTGAATTGTTTGCTGGTCCTGATGAATGCCTAAGAACTCCTGTTGGAGTCTAACACAGGTAGAAACATGTTGACTACTATGGGGGTATATTTGCTCTGAACCCCCAGTCCTCGTACTTTTTAACTCTATCCAAGGGTACCACCTAATAAAGTTATTTGGCCCCTGAGATAGTTTTAACTTATCACTTATTTTGGATTTGCACTCTGCCCCTCACTCACTCATCTGCTTAGGTCATCCCTCACTCCAAAATACCTCAGCTCCTCTCCACCTACCCTCTTTGGTGGAGAGTCGTAGGCCACATCTAGGACCTTGCAGGCCCGATGTGAGGAGGGAGCTCAATGATGAAGCATGTCACCTTCGGGTGAGTGAGGGTTCTCGTCCTTATAAAGGATCACTTTCTGTCTTCTTTTACCTTCAATACACAACCTCCGGTTGACGAGAGACTAACTTTTTGTGTGTTTCATTCAGCTTGTTATTGATGCCTCCGAGACCAGCTCAAGGAGATGTGGGGTGGCAATTCTATTGAAGAAATTGATTCAATGAACTGTGAAACAGAGTTGTGCAGATGAAGAGGGGATGCATGTTTTTGCTAAGCTATGATTTGGTACAAGAGTGGTCAGTGTGGGATCAATATACACCCAGATTGGTGGCAAAATGTATTCTCTTCTTCAGCTTACACGTGGTTGCTAAATTAGGGATGACCCACATAATCCTTTGGGGGACTGGATTTTAGCCCCTGATGTGGTTCTTGACAGGACGGGACCACAAGATATAGCCAGTCACAAAAACAGAGTGGTAATGAGAGACATTATGGAGGACCACTGGCTCCTATTTTTTTGGTGCCTTTTATGCCATTCCAGTTGGGAATATGCTCATCTTTTGAAATTGCATTGCACCCGAACAACGTTGGGTTACGATTTGATCTCCCAAACAGTATGGCCAGTGGTGTTGGAATGTGATATCCTATAGGCCTCTCTTACAGACCACACTCTTGTCCACTTATATATCCACCGGAGCTTGAGTAAACCAATGAGGAAACTCTGGCTCCTCAATATATTGCACTACAAAATGTTAAGTGAGAAAGCCCAATTGAAATCACCTTTTGCAATATACTTTGCAATATACTTGAAGGATAATAAGGGATAGATAAAATCAAAGAAAACACTGCTGGGGCCACAATAAAGGGGAAGGTCATGACAGTGTCTGCAATGGCCAATAAGCATGGAATTGAAAACAGATGGTTCTGTAATGGGATATCAAATTATTGACATGTCCAGAAAGGGCAAAGATTGACCTTAATGACGTGTAGAACTCAAAGGTGGAGCATATACTGTATAGGCTGAAAGCACAGTACTATGTGCAAGGTGAGAAAGTGGGTAGATGATGGGAAGCACAACTAAGACACAGGAAAGCAATGAAAGCCATTCCTGCAAAATGTTAGGGAAGACACTGCTTAGTCTGGACACTGTAAAAAACTGTATTGGTCTTTGCTGAATAATTTACAGGTCTTTACATTCTCAAACTGGTAGAAGACAGAGATTAGGAGGATACATTTTTTAACCACTTGAAGCTTCTGCAATTGAACACAGAAGGCAGGTCATTGCTGGAGGGAGAAATTACCAACAATAAAATGGTACAGGCAGTCTCAAATATTTTCTATAATAAAGCCTTAGGAAGGATGTATCCCTTGGCAATTTTAAAATTGGACCAAGGCTTATGAAATAGAGACACCATATGAAGCCTATGAAGAGAAGGCACTATTTTATCCTTTTCCAATAGAGCACTGATTGTGGTACTCCCAAAACCAGAAAAAGATCCATTGTTATTTGTCAGCTAGCTTCCAATTTCACTCTTTAATGATTATAATAAGATATTGGCAGGATCTTAGCCACACGTCTTAAAAATGTTATACCTGGTCTCATCCACAATAGACAGGTTGCATTTGTGCCTGGTAGAACATCCCGTAATCATATGCATCCCTTAACCCACCTTTTATGGCTTTCCAGAGAGTCGAAGGATGACACACTTATCTTGTCCCTTGATGCCGTGAAGGTGTACAACACAATTGAATCAGAGAACGGGTATTGGGCTGACTTTATTGCTAAAGTCAAGTGGCTGTAGGAATCACCCTCTTCCTAGGTCAACTTTGGAGGCTTTTTTCCAGATCCCTTCCTCAAAAGCCAAGGAACCATCAGTGGATGCACATGTATAGAATATCAGGGTGCATACATCCTAACAAGGGATACATGGGAAATGTCCATGGGGGCCCAGATTTCCTAAAGTCTGATCTTTCAAAGCTTCTCCCCCCCTTTCTAAACTACAGATGTTTCTCTATGAAGGTAGACCAGATAATCAGAAAGATCTATGTCTTATCCTTTAGTTTGAATATAAGTTGTTCATATGAGGTTGTCTTGGCAATGTACTCATCTTTATTAGTAGACTTCATGTTCCTTTGGGCCACACAGGTTTCTCTAATATACAGAGCCCCTTTCAGGCTATTGGTGTGGCCTCTATTTTCTCATCAAACACTGAACAGTCTTTGCCTTTGTCCATTTGGGAATCCAGAACATGGATTTCTTACATCAATTATCTGGCACAATCTTGATGAGGAGAGAATATTTTCTTCTTCACTGTAAACTCTTTTTGCAAAAGTTGTCATAGAAAAAAGCACTATTCACTGCTTCCTATTTGCAATTTACTTTTCTGCCTTGCTGCCTCTCGGACTGTGTGCTTCAAAGTCTTCCATATTTAAGTTCAGTGTAACAGTAGGGGAACGTGTCCCCTTTTAGGATGGCTAGCTTTGCTTACCTGAGGTGAAATCACCCACATGTGGCCACTACAGCTGACTCAACAAGGATCACGTGTGTTCAGAAATCCTTCCAGATCATCACCTCACTCATTCTCAGTAATTCCAACTATTTTGGGTTTTAGGCTCATATGGAATTTTCCACGAGCTCAGTCCACTAGTCTCCAATGTTCCGGCACTACCTTAGTTAAATCTGTCTGCATGTATTTCAAAACATGGTATCTTTTCTATGGGAGTTTTGTTTTGTATTTTGATATCAAACTGTTGGCAGTTCTAACATCACAATACCATCTTCTCAACTGTTGGAAAGTGGTTTACTAGTAGTGATAAATAGGGACCAACCACTTGTAATAAGTCCACAGACACAATAAAAGGTTCAGTCAAGGTCTCAATAAAATATTCCCTTGCACAACCCTTGGTAGTTGGCTACGAGCAGGCTGGCTTAACTTAGGAGACAGGTGTGTAAAGCATTTAAAAACATGAATTCATTAAATAAGTAAGACACATCACATAACAAAAGTCCAACACCAATGTATAAACATAGGAAATATGGGCATGATTAAAATGATACCAAAATGGCACAGATCCAATGTAGGGAACCAGAGATATTACTTTTTAAAGAATAAACATTTTCTAGTGCTTAAAAACCAATAGCGCCGTCTTGGAACATCTGGTCGTGCTAGACAAAATTTTACCTTCGTACTTAGAAAATATTCTGGAGGATTTTCTCTCAATGTCAAGTGAGCCTCTTCTTCAAGCCAGATCCATGTCGATCTCATTGGCATGGCCCAGCGTGAGGCCTCAGTGAAGCCCTGGAAGTCTTGAGCTCTAGAGCTTTTAGCGGGACAAAGCTCAAATTCAGGCTGAGTCGTAGTTCAATGTCCTCGGCTTGACTGTCGACGTCGGGTCGTCGCCTTATGGATCTTTTTTCAAAAGATGCTCCAAACTTCTGGAACATCTTCCTGATGATCTTTTTGTGGCTTCAAAGTGTCCAAAACACAAATCTAAGGGTCTAGAAACTCTGAAAGTGTCCTTGGAAGTTTGAGACTGCAATTCCCACAATACATCTGGCCAAATCCTTAAAAGTCCACTGGACGCACTCCAGGCTGGGGATTTCTTGGGGGAGATGATGCAGGTGGGCTCTGTTAACATGCAGCTTTCAGGGAGTCGATAGGGGTGTAGTACCAGATTGTGCAGCAGGAGCAGTCCTTCAGAGTGCAGACCTTGGGGTGAAGATCAGAGTTCCAACAGGGCAGTCCTTCTTCTACTTGATGTTTCAGGCAGCAGATTTGAGTTGCTTGGCAACTCTTCCATATTTATTCAGTGTTTCAGAGCGTCAAGCAGGGGGGACCCCCTGACCAATGGAATCCAGGGTGTCACCATCAGGTATGACCACTTCCTCCGAAGTGTGGCATATTATTGTTCCAGACAGCACTATTCTTCCAAAATCCAAGATGGAGAAACTCTCTCCTGGAGGGTTAGATCTGGCTAAGCCAACCCACTAGTGTGGCTAAGATTCTCTAACACTCCCCTTCCAGCCTCTTCACTAATCTATTTACAGGGTCTCCTGTGTGACTAGGGGTTCAGGAAGTGGAGTGAGCTTGTGCTGTCCTAACGTGTTATTCTCCCTTTGAAGACCGGTTTGGCCACTCTACTCCCATCCTGCCCTTTTCTTCTGCAGGAGCAGTTCTACACTGTCTTGCTTCGCACTTAGTCAGATAATATAGAATACCACACCCACACGGGCTCAAACACGACGAAGCAATAGACACAGCACAAAATCCCCTGGAAAGGGATTTCACTTCATAAAATGAAGCACATCAAAGACTCTCTTTTCAGAGTCTAGCTTGGGGTTTTATTAATGGAATCCTCTCTAACAGAAAGGCTTTCCCAGATGTCAAGTGAACAACATTCAAATGTATATATATATATATATATATATATATATATATATATATATATATATATATCAAAAGAAACATTCCACTCCATCAAAGAAGAGGCATGTACTCGAGGTAGGTAGGAATAGGGCTCATTTATTGTAGTTTAGGTCTCCCTCGACCCCGCATTAGCTGAGATACGCGTTTCGGCTGCGCAGCAGCCTTTATCAATCTATTTGGCGCCATCAAAGTTCCAGCTTAAATAACCCTTCCCCCCACTCATACATGAATAATGGAAGACAGACTGTATTGCTGTGACCAACTGGTTGCAGCTAATTGACTGATGTAATTTAAACAGAAATCGTCACTGGTGAACCATAATAATTGCATAATAAATGAAATGACAAATGCAACACAATTATAAAATAAAAATAGCAGCATAATGCATTATCCGCATGTTTCACCTTCAATTCAAACATAAGCCGCCTACTGTTATATGCCGTGAAAAGATATGACAATATCTCTCCTGCCTGAAATAAAAGCATGTCATGATGACTGGCCGGGGTTTTTTGGTTACTTAACATCACAGCGCCAACTCTCTATTTAAAAACAAAATGCCCGTTTTGTATTGAATCTAGAAATGATTTAAAATACGCATGCAATGAATAACATCGCGCTGCCTATGTTGACAACAATTCTATATTAAGACATCGTAACCTCAGATTTCAAAAAGGAAAAATGTTTTGGCAGGCATAGCAGAAACAAGCTGGGACATAACTTGCGAGTGCATGTTGAATCACACAGGAAAACACATTCAAGTTCCTTTGGGTAGTGACATCACCACGGGTCTCTGATTACGCTAAGTGTGTTTATATCCGACGAAAGTGCCGGCCTCCTGGTAATCGATACTCCTCCCAACCGGACTACAAGGCCCACAATCCCCTTGGATGGCCATGTGAATGTTAAAAGTCCGTTAGTACATCACCTGTGTGAGAGTTCAAATTGTCAGTGCTGTTTGCATATACTGAAGCCAAAATGATGATCCATCTGTCTGTAACATGAATGTAATTACGAGCAATGTCTCAATGTCAATATTAAAACAGCAGCACGAGCTATATCTGTGTCAGGGGCACATAACAGGGTCGGAGGAGACCGATACACAAAAATTAGGTATGCCACACCAAACCTCACCGCTTATGCATCGGCAAACACGGTGCCCAGTCACCAAAGGACACCAGTATCCAGGGCAGTCGGCAAAACCGCCCCGCTACTCGATCCGGGATCCCCGTGGCTGTCATCCTTGTTCCTCTTCCCGGTGTGCTCTCTGGGGGCTCCACCGCATAGCACTCCCATGCTCATCCACCAACATTTACGGTCAATGGTGGCGCCACAAAATGACTGGTGGTACGTGTGCAGCGCTGGCCGTCAACGCTGAAATTGGATCAAAAGAAACATTCCACTCCATCAAAGAAGAAGAGGCACGTATTCGAGGTAGGTAGGAATAAGGCTCATTTATTGTAGTCTAGGTCTCCCTCGACCCCGCATTAGCTGAGATACGCGTTTTGGCTGCGCAGCAGCCTTTATCAATCTATTTGGCGCCATCAAAGTTCCAGGTTAAAAAACCCTTCCCCCACTCATACATGAATAGGCATGGACTATATTGCTGTGACCAACTGCTGGTATATATATATATATATATATATATATATATATATATATATATATATATATATATATATATATATATATATGCAAGCAATGGTAACACACTTGGCAAATGCAACTGTTAAATGCATGGATAATAACAAACAGATGCAGCAGATAATACTGTACGTCCTGCAAGAAATCAGAAAGATATATACACTAAATACATCAGATGATTAACTTGGATGTGTACTCAGACTCACTCACACATCACAAAGTCAATACTCAAAGAAAACACCTCAGATGATTATAGCCACTGGAAACTGAAGGTGCACACTGGCAGTCACGCATCACAATGACTGTTATAGCCACTGGAAACTGAATAGGCACGCAAACAGCCACTCATCACAATGGCAACAATCAGAAACAAATCACCTTATGGGTTGCAAACACTGCATCCTAGCCCACTCCAGACTGGGGGATTCACAGCCGGGGTTAAAAGCCTCAGCAAACCGGGGTTCTGATGTACCGAAGTAGATGCGTCCATCCCCATTCAGACTCCAAAACAGTCCTTGTCTCTAAGTCAACAACTCTCAGCTTTATAGTCTCAAGACACTCTAGAAGGTTCCGAGAGGCCTTACTTCTGCACCAAGGAAACTTACTGGACTTGGTAACTTTCCATGCAAGCATTACGAAGGCAAAAGGAGTTCTCACATTCCTTCTGCATTCTCACATGTTCCAGCCTTTATCTTAACGAAGCTTACGAAAGCCTCTGACGGTACATTCAACAATCTCCTCGCCAAAAACAAAGCAACTTTGAACGTGAATAACGCAAACAACTTGGAGCAATCTGGGGGCCTGCCTATGCGTGCGAAAAGCTCAAGCAAGACAGAGTCAGGATTCAAGATGACATAAGGGCATGTCAAAGCCAATAGTAAGAACTTCATAATACTTCCCAATGTACAACACAATGCACATTTGTGCACCACTGCCTATAGCGTCACAAACTTCATCTCTCAATGTACAGCACCATGCACATTTGAGCACCACTGCTCATAACACTGCACTTTGAGACCAAGAAGTACATTCCACATCTCTCTCTCTCTCATGCTTTCAAATGCACATCCCACACGTTCTGTTCTTGGCAAGCTGTTCTGCTGTGTGACAGCTCCCACTTTAAAACTACGAGAGATACGAAAGAAATCTTCAAGAGACACAAGGCATATGCAGGACGTACATTCATGCTAGGGTAAAATGAAACACCAAAAGTCAATTAAAATGATGGTAGTCAAAGGTCAACACGTGGTGTCAAGCCATAGGAGTGCCTCTAGCACTACATCCACCCACAGGAAATCCTTTGTCTCTCTAGCAGCCCACTTCACACTTCATTAAAACAGCTTGGCCCAGCCTGGCAGAGGCTGGCCAATCAGGAGAGCGCAGCTAGAAGGCTGGATTTTGGCTTACAGAAAAGAAAGGTCTACAACATATTTTCTGTGATAGTTATAATAAATCTAACAGTGGCAAGTTGTTGCATTCATTCTAACTGGCATTTGAATACTTTGAAGTAACTTTTTAACTCCTTTGTTTCAACAGTTACACTTTAATAAAGTATTCCTATGTAAGCCTATAGAGTCATTGGCTGCGATGGAGAAAAACTAAATTAGCAGTTTTTCTTTCACCCGGTAATATAAAACATATTTTTATAATGTCAATGCTTATAGTTACAAAGCACCCTACCCCTGGGCCATCTAGCGGAGACCTTAGGGGTGACATATGTAAAAATATGGTAGTCTGAGATTTTGGAAGTACCTTTAATTCTAAAGTCGAATTTGAATATAGTTTACTTTTAAAAGCAGCTCACAAGGCATGGGTGGCTTTTTAAATGACAAAAGGCACCACAGTAGTGCACACTTAAGTGCATTAAATCTACTGGGCCTCTAAACCTACATGCCCTACCATATACTAGGGACTTACAGGTAGGTTGTCAGTACCGATTGTAATAATGCTTAATTATCATGTACTTTTAATCAGAGCACAGGCCCTGGGTCTGGTTTGCAGAGACAAAGCACAATCAGAGTCAGAAAACCAGCATCTAGTAGTCAAAATGGGGCCAAAAATTGTAGGGACACTGCACACAGGTCCAGGTTTATCACAACAACGGAAGCGGCTCATCACGGTGAGCGGGGACCGGGGGACACTGGGGGGCGCCTTGACTGCCCTATCACTGGGGGGCCCCTTTGACTATAATTAAACTTCGACACAGCACGCCTGACCTCAATATGGCGACCCGAGTAAAGCCCTTACCCACGAAGGGTTGCACAAGCGATCGGATGGGCACCTTTACACAAGGAAGATACGTGGGCCCTATGTGACCTGAATTGCTCTAAGAGGGGCTTAATCTCAATAAGCTCAGGGGGGGGGAACCCCTGAAACTATAATGTGCCTGATCCTAAGATGGCCACCAGAGGCCTAATGCCTGACACATTAAACACTGAAATCATTGCTGCTATGAGTGCCACGGAAAGATGCAGATGCCCACCTGAAACTGGGGACCGGCCGAATGGAACACCAGGGGCAGAATCTCTTGCCTGACCCCATGTTGGCCCCCATGAGATCAATCTGACTCAACTTGCCTGACTATAACATGGCAGCCTATCCTCATTCCCTTTCCTATCCTGCCACCCTCGTCTTCTACACTTCCTGATCCTCACACTAAGCCGGCTGAGCACGAATCACATGGCTGATTCCCGATGGAGCTGCTCCGACAGCTATAGGGGAGATTGGCTCTGGCACACCGCTATGGCCGTCACCTACCCACCTGGACTTCGGACATATGTCTCGTCAGTTTCTCTGCTGCTGTCTCCTTCCTGTGGCCTCCCAACTCCCCTTGATCTTTTTTGGATCTTGATTTTCTTGTTCGCTAGTAACTCCTGTCTTGACTACGTAATCATGCTGTAACTAATTTGAAATTTTTGTAACTTGTAACATGCTGTTTCCTTATGTAAAGCGCTCTGATACCTCCGGGTCTAGCCAGCGCTATATAAAACTCAAATACATTTTTTTTTTTAAAAACAACAACATAGGGCTATGGTTCCTAAATAATGCAGTCAAAATATAATCTGACAAAAATATTGTTTACAAAATATCACCCCACTTCAGTTACTACTAGAAATTCTACACTAAATGGAGTGACCATTTTGTAAGCAAACATTAGGACACAGTATGTTTGTCCATGTATCACTATATATGTCTTACAATTTCTTCCCACATTGTTTTGAGCCTAACATATCCATCCATGTCTACCATATTTCAAGTCTACAGTCTTCCATGTCCCCATGTCATCCGGTCAAGACATGAAAGATCAGTAAATGGTAAACAAACTGGTCATAAGAAAATCCAGAAATGTAATTAAGATCCTTTAAGAAAATGAAGACTATTATTTAACTGTTTTCCTAACTATAATAAAATAATACTTCAAGAGTTGTGTATTATGAGATGTATTCATTTTAAAAAGATGCAATCAATTAAAAAAGGAAATACAGAACTGATATTTTTGTGATTTTTAAAGTATTTTTTGTATCATTTAATATCGCTTTTTCTTTCTTCATATAAAAATGAACAGGAAACTCCGCTATGTAGCCAAAGAGTATTTCAGTCTATAAGGGTGGAACAGTTACTAATAAGCCATCATCACCAGCACTAGGAGTGATTCAATGTGATAGAATGGGGTTTCTGGTTGGCTAGGGTATCCACCTAAGCCAGGCAGAACCCACCACTCTAGCAGGGGCGGCTCCTCCGCTATGGCGGGGGAGCGTGGCCCCACTACTTTTAAGCAGTGCACTGCAAAGGAAATATAAAATGATAATAACTTTGAGTTATTATCATTTTATGTTTCCTGTTGCTTTGCGGGCGGGCAGGCGGGTGGGCAGGGCTGCTCTGCTCTCGGAGCAGGGCAGGTGGGGGGGAGTGGTTTGCCCACTCCTAAGTGCGCAATGACTGTTTGGTCCGCCCTCTCAGGCAGCCCAAACCAGTCATGCGCACTTTCCCTGTTCTTCATGCAGGCTGCATTACAGCCTGCTTGGAGAACAAGCCCAGTCCCCCATACCCTGGTTGAGCATCGAACCAATCAGCAGCGTCTTGTTTGGTCAGGGGAGCCTTTCCTGTGCTTCCTGTGCCTCGCAGGACGGGGGACCGGCACAGCAAGGTAAGTGTTTCTTTTTTTATTATTATATGTTTTGCCCCATACGATCCTTGCGACCCCCCCATGCGCCCGCAGCAGCCTCACCACCCACGAACCATGCCGGCCGCCACTGTACTCTAGTCAGGGTAAGTCAGATACACACATAAGATACCACATGCTCACCCTCTGTTAGCTTTACGTAGAGCAGGCAGGCTTATCAAAGAGGCAATGTGTAAAGTATTTGTGCAATGCAAGCATTACAGTCACACAGTGAAAACACCACAAAAAGACTCCACACAAATTTAGAAAAGTTTTAATGATTTATCTGTAGAAAATGAGACCCAAACGGCAAAAATCCAATCAGCACTTCTCAAATTAATGAGCGTAAGAACAGGTAATAGTTACTCCTTTCTTCCTAAGTAAATACGTTGTTAATACCATCAATACTTGGTGATAGCAGGGCTAGTGCTGGTCAAATGTGCAAAGAGGACAGATCCTCGATGCCTCCTTAAAATGATTAACACGTTGTTAGTGATATAAGGACAATGTGCACAATGCTAGCGGTGCAAGGAAGTGTCCAAATGAGTGAAATGATATGAATTCAAACACTTCCTCACGGAAGAAGTAGGTCACCAGCCTGTGTACTGGAGCCTGGATTTACTGTGGTGCGCTCAAGATTGGGGACTCAAGCACTGAGCCCCATACCTGAGGGAGTGCATCGCCTGCAGAATGTCTCTAGTTGGAATTCCAGTCCGTCAGCACAGCGAACTTCACAGTGAAGGGGCGGTCTGCCGTGCCCGTGCTGGATTGACAGCCGGCAGGGAGATGATTTGTGGCAGTACCCCGGATGCTTCACCTCCCTGCTGGTCTGATCTTGCGTGAGTCGTCACCAACCAGGTCATGTGGCACGGAATGTGCAGCCCAGCATCTCCATGGTAATGCTGAGGTCCTGGCTCACTGGATTCCCTCAGCGCTACGGTGTGACGCAGCTGTGCTGACAAAAGCGGGTGAATGTGAGCCGCTGCGAGTGCAGTTCATAGTCAGTTGTAGTTGGAGGCCAGCACAGCAGGCGCTGGTCTGTGGAGAGCGTGCCTGGTAACACCCAAAGTCTGTAACCATAAAGGAGCAGACACTGTAACTGAAGTAGTAGTTGTCACTGCACTTTAGGTAGTGCGGCTTGCAGCAAATTGTGTGTAGAAGCATAATCACCGACACTGGATTGCGGAGGGTGCTTGGTCTGAGCACCACAAAGTCTTTGATAGCCCTGAGACTTCTAAACAGAGGACAAGCCAACAAGTTCTTAGAGTTCTTGTAAATCAGAGGTTGTAAAGGGCACCTCAGTTATCCCTCACTGCAGAGGTAGCAGGCAGCAGGCCAACACAGCAAATCGAGTACCAGTCCCTCCTCTTAGTTGTAGAGTCTTCTCAGGAACCCGAAGTGAACTAGTTTTGGGGTATCAGAGGCCCAATACTGATACCAAATATGTCTTTGAAGTAGGGGAGACAACAAAAGAGGCCTTTGATCCTCACCAGGTCCCTGTCCTTCCTTCTCTGGCTCCAGACACACTACAGGGGAGTATGCAGCTCTTTGCATGGGGACAGCCACAGCCCTATTCAGGTGCAGGTGTCAGCTGCTCCCTCCTAATCTTCCGCAGGAAGGCCCATCAGCCTGGTGATAGGCCATCAGGATGCCAATGTCACACCCCAACTCCATTTACGTGACTGTCTACAGACAGAGAATTGTTAAATAAGAAAATGCCAACTTTCTAAAAGTGGCATTTTCAGACCTGCAATTTAAAAACCAACTTTACTAATTGTGAGTCCTCCAGAGGCAGCAAACTCCAAACTCCATGTTTCTATCTGCTCTCAATAGGAAGTTTCACTTAAAAGATTTTTAAGGCAAACCTCATGTTAACATATGGGAGAGATAGGACTTGCAGGAGAGGCAAAAGAATGTAGCAGTTTTTCAGTACTAGGACATGTAAAACTCAAAAGTACATGTCCTACCTTTAAATACATTGCACCCTGCCCTTGCAGCTGCCTTGGGTCTGCCTTAGGGGTGACGTACATATAATAATAGGGTCGTTTTGGGCCTGGCAGGTAGGTTAACTTGCCAGGTCGAAATGGCAGTATAAAACTGAACGCTCAGGCTCTGCACTGGCAGGCCTGAGCCATGTTTTAAAGGGCTACTGAGTGGGTGGCACAACCTGTGCTGCTGGCCCACTAGTAGCATTTAATATACATGCCCTGAGCACACATAATGCACTTTACTAGGGTCTTACAAGTAAATTCAATATGCCAATTGTGGATAAACCAATGTTATCATGTTTAGAGTTCAGAGCATATGCACTTCAGCACTGGTTAGCAATGGTAAAGTGCCCAGAATTCTAAAACCAACATGAAGAGGGTCAGAAAAATCGGAGGAGGAAGGCATAACATTTGGGGGAAACCCTGCAGAAAAGGCCAGGTCAAACATAGTGCATTAGCGCCAAAGCAGTATTCAGAATTTTTTCAATATAATGGAAACTTTTAAAGTACTGAGGAAGAGCTCTCCACACAGCCAGAATCTCACCCTTCTATTTGCTGTTGAGATCTCTGGTCTCCAAAGCTATCCAGCTGACGACATACACTGCTCCAATCAGTACTTATCTTATAAAAAGAAATAAGTAGAGATGCCTAAAGATTTCCTGAGGATACCATAGAGAGCACAGCAGAATGCCAAGAATGCTGATTAGTAAGACTGTTTAGTTGTGAACGTACCATATGCTTCTTTCTTCTACTTAGTCTAGCTAAATCCTGTGCACACATACAAGGTAAAACAAGTAAATACAATTGTTGACGTAAGCAATCTGTACAGAGTTCTTGAGTGTAGCTGAACGTTCTTTATTATGATGAAAAACGCAACCAGCGGAACGGGCCCCCAAAACCAATCTTCACCAGCCTTTCCATGGCGGTTTATCCGCCATGGAAAGGCTGGATGGAGACAGCATCGTGATCTGGCAGACGGTGCCTGCTAGGCACTGCCGCCATTTCATTGCTGCAGACCGCTCCGCCAGGCAATCTCAACGATTGCCTGTGGCGGTTCCGTGGCGGACGGTCTTTGCATCCGCCGCGGTCGCAGTCTGGATACCACCGCCATCGTCATCTGGTGGTGGGAAAATCGCGGTCGGATGTGGGAAGGACCGCCACTGCCGGGCTCACGGTGACGGTCCTACCGCAATCGTAATCGGCCCCCATGTGCACATTTTTTGACTAAAAGTACACTTTTTAAAACTCATTTTTAGATAACACTAACTGTAACATTTTTTTTCTCGCAAATGATTAACAGCGAGAATGGGTGCAAGTCTTTTGGGCAAATAGAGAGGTTTGGAACCACAGAACTGGTGCTGTCTTCTTTCCAGAAAGTACAGGAAGGACGTAGTACTTGTTCGCTGTGGAAAACACTGGAGCAAATGTAGGTGAAGATCTTTGAGGTGTTGGAAAGGGCGGAGCAACCCACCTCTTTAGAAAAGGAGGAGGTGATAGATTTGGGCACACCTATGAAGTAGTACATTCCAATGCAACCTTCCTTTGTTTTCAGCCAGTTAATTGTGCTTTCAATTACTGAGATGAAAGGACGTTTAATTAAGATTGTCTTTCAGGTGGTAGTGAGTTTATAATGAGCAGACAATATGCTTTCTAATTGGTTTTGCGAGCAGTGGAGGGAAAAGTTCTAGTACCGTCCACATATTTGTGAGACAACAAAGAGCATTTCAAGTCTAAACTGGACTAGAATATTTCATTTCTGACAACCTTTCCTGGATTCACCCCTAAGATAAAAATAGTTACATTCAGTGGCGTTGCGTAGATATCATGGGTCCTAATGCAAGCAAAGAAAATGGGCTCAACATCCTCTGGCTTGATAGTAAAAACAGGTATAATTGGGATGCAGTGGGGTGCAGCGGTCCCCCGAAACCTCCAAGTATCTTGATTATATGTAGGCCTGGACGAAATGTAAAGTATGCCGGCATATTTCATGCAATATTAGGAATTCCTCTTCATGCTTGTTGCAGGACATTTTCAGTCATGCCATAATTCCATGTTGTCTATTTGCGTTGCCATTCATGGCAAAATTGTAGCGCAGGAACAATGAACAACCAGAATGCAAGCATCTGATCTTTGCAGCAATTGTGTTTTCTTTGCTATTTATTTTAGTATTAAATGTGTCCCTGCATCAAGAATTGATGAAAGAGATCGTTTCGTGCTAAAATATATTGGTAAATGACAGAATTTGTATTTCACGCGATTACCCTGTAATGTTGTGTAATTTTCCTGCTTTTTTATGTAACAATGCAAAAGCAAATTACCCAAATGTTGTACACCCCTAGATATATGCCCACTCCACCCCAATTGTTTTCTACCTAGCAATATTAATCACCCTGCCAGGATAGAAAATTGCTAAGACATTAAAACAGCACACAAGAGAGCATAATGTAGTAAAAAACCCTAAACAGGGAACCAACTGGGGCCAGAGAAATAATCATGGCGTGAAAGCTGAGCAGTGCTAAGGAGCATTTCAGTATATAAACTGCTAGAAACTGGAGTCATGATGATACCAGAAGCAGAGTACACGAAAGAAAAGAGGACAATGGAAAATCACAGAACTGTTGTCCCACAAAGTCTATAGGCCCCATCCTGAGAAGCCAAGCAAACTTTTTTTGGGATCTTCATTGAGATTGTTTTCCTTTTGTCAACATTTTAGATGGATTTGCAAGATGTGTATAGGTGGGTATATATATTTTGAATCAGTTTCTGCAAATGGTGACGTGAATTAGAGACCTGGAAGCTTGATCAAAGGTCATGGGGTTTCTGAAAGCCTTTAGTTTACTTTAGAAGACTCCTTCTTTGTGTGCGCAAGGCCTAGCCAGGACCTACCTTTTTCATGGAAATAATTACATGTTCTGTAGTATATTGTGAGGATAGGATGTCATCATATAATTTATACTTTTAAAAACCAAATTATACTACAACTGTTTCTTTACAAAATTACAGAGTTGTCCAGGCACTCCTTGACATTTTACCCCACATTGGTATGCCCTGGTGAAGCTTGGACTCCTGTAGGCGACTCTCAATATCGATAATACTGGCAAGCTACATTTTGTTAGAGCCAGTGCCTAATTTGTGCCATTGGTAGAAGGTACTGGGCACCTGTAGAGAGAGAAAACCAGTCCGGTGAGAAAGAAGGAAGGAATATGAGAAACCTGTGAAAACCGTGACAAAATGTTAAAGCAGGGAGGAAAAATCTGCCAGATAAAGGAAGTGTAGGAAGTAGAAGAAAGAACAACTAAGAAGAGGGTTTTAGTGCATAGGAAGTCTAGGCGCTCAGCAAATTTGCATTCCGTGTGTCTGGGTGAACTAGTAAGTATGGTGCTGACCAGGAAGGGGAGACCCTTAAAACCCCTCAATGTGTGTAGGGAGTACCCTACAGCAAAACAGTCTAGCTAAATCCTGTGCACACATACAAGGTAAAACAAGTAAATACAATTGTTGACGTAAGCAATCTGTACAGAGTTCAGCATGGTGGCGGTCCATCCTGATTTGGTGTGCGGGACCGCTGCATGTATTGCGGTCGGTCCCAGTCTCCACCACGTTTGGCGGACGGACTCCAGTCCTTCCGCCATCGTAATCGGCCCCATGATGTTTGCTGAGAAAATTAACATTGTTAGGTATAAAATGCACATTCTGATGCTGCAATTTTGATAATGTTGCTAATTGAAGGCCCTTAGTGTAAACTCTGAACCTTTTGTACTTATTTAGAATATGGCGGATTGTACTCCACTCCTCCAGATCAGCGGATGAATGGACTCTGCTGCGCTTTCCTAGTACAAACCTCTTTATTTAAAGATCTCCACCAGGCAGGGCAGAGATAGATGTCCCTTCAACACAACTGCTATTGTGATGGCTCCATGGAAGGCACTGAAACTGTGCTGAACGGCCGCCATGATTAACGTGGCTGCTCAGCAAAGTTGTTTATTCATCAAAAACATTCACCCATGGCAGGAGTTTGTTACCAAAAAACAGAAACCTAAAAATGAATGCCCCGGACCGTTAGAGAGATTTCTTACAGCATGTGGAGATAATTTCTTTGCTTTCTGTTTGGAATTAACAGTCTTTCTCTAACAGTAAAACATTATGACAGAACATCCAACCTAAAGAGGGTGGTTGGTAATAGGCACTTTGGCCGCTGGACAAATATGCAAAGGACTGTCGACCAATGGCTTCCACTGGTGGATATCGTGTTCGGTTCACTGTTGGAAGCATGTTTGTTCCCCTGACTCTAAATACAGCAAGGGAACCACCCGCCATGTCTTTGATGGAGTGACCTCCCCACCAAAGTAAATGCAAGGGCCTTTTAACATTTTTCATATTTTTTCTGAATTTCATGAAATTTTTGGAAGCTCAGCCCTAACCTTATCTATACCTACTTTAAATTCAAAGGGATGTTAAGAAAAACGCATTGATTTTTAGCATTTGGATTCCAATTTTAATGTCATGATCAGCTTCGTACAGGAAAACTACAGTCAGAAAAAAAGATTCTGTATGCTGCTTCAACATTGTGTTAAAAAGTTTAAGACTCACCAGTTGTTTAAGAAAAGCAGGTTCCTTAATTAAACTTTCCATCAGACATTAGTGCTCATGCTACCAATGAGGAATTGTCTTATGAATGTAAAGTAACATCTGAATCTGAGAGGTTGTGGCTGTGAATTTGTGTATCTGTTTAAGCACCATATTGAATTTTGTTTTTCAATTGTGGTTTAGTCTTGAAGCTGGTGCAGTGGTGTTAATTTCTAATTCCCTTTGGAATTTGAACACAATGGGGCATATGTACAAGGAGTTAACGCCGCCATAGCGTCAGTTTTCTGATGTTACGTAGGCTTATTTTTATCGCCGTATTTACAAATTGTGCTAACTGCAGTTAGCGGCACTTTTCCTTCGTTAACGTGCGATTTCCAGATCGCCAGTTCTGTTAGCGGGACTTATCGAAAATGATATGCAAGGTGGGCGTACCCGCGAAAAAATTGCCGCTAAGCCCACTTCGCGATATTTACAATGAATCCTCTGTCCGGCGATAGTCCCAAAAAACTGCCACTAAGGCCAGTTAGCGGCTGGTTTTTAAGACCAGAAAAAAGCTGGTCTAAAAATGGAGCAAAAAAAATAGAATAAACGGGAGACAAAGCCAGAGCCTCATTTGCACACCAAATGATGCCATGGAGGTACTACTCCTGCAGCTTGGAGCCCCAAGAAGACCACAACCACCACTGCCACTGCCACCAGGACCACCACAGAGGCAATGCCAAAGAAGAGAGCGGGTCTACCGCCAACGCATCACCCTGATAGACCTCCAGCCAGAGGACGTGATAGCACACTACAGGCTCAAGAGGAACTCCATCTTACGCATACTCACACAGATAGCACCAATGATGCAGGCAAGATACCAGCGCGGCACAAGCATCCCTCTGCAGACAAAGCTATTTGCAGTGCTGCACATGTTGGCCTCTGGTACCTTCCAACCAACCACTGCCAGAGTGGGTGGAGTCTCACAGTCATCCTTCTCCAGGTTACTACCCAAAGTTTTGGATGCCATCATCAGCCTGACGCCACAGCTTCTACACTTCTCCAACACTGCACAGGAACAACTGGAGAACAAACAAGGCTTCTATGACATTGCTGGTTTTCCGCATGTGTTGGGGGCCATTGACTGCACCCATGTCCTACTTGTGCCTCCTGTGGACACTGCACACATATACAGGAACAGGAAGCACACACACTCCATCAACGTTCAGGCAATTGTGGACCACCTGGACCTGTTCATCAATGTCGTTGCCAAGTTCCCTGAGAGTGTGCATGACTCATATATTTCGCCAATCGGTCACCAACCAGCGGTTTGAGAATGGTACTTATGGAAATGGACTGCTTGTTGGTAATTACAAACTGAACACACCATACACCTCAAGTACACAAGCACGTAGCTCAAATTTGATACAATGCACAGGTAGCAAATGTAATACGAACAGGTCCAAACAATGCACACAACCACACACTGCAAATCAATCAACACAGGTGGAACACAGCCCAACAAGAGAAGAGCCATGAAAATATCACACAAACCACCATGGCATGCTGGAATCATAGACTTTGCAGAACACATCAGACACAAATTTCAATCATCCTATGCAGTACATGATACAGAACATATGACACTGCTGTGCCACATACATGTTGAATACAACAACATGCACCAGATGTACAAATAGGTGACAGATGACCCTGCCCTCACTTGTGAAAGTGCACAATTTGCTGACATGCAAAAACACACTCAGCCATGCCCCATGTAGTGTGTGTACATGCATCATGGCACTGCAAGTAGTGCCGAATTAAGGGAGCATCAACTAACCACATAATAATCAAAAGTGTTTTTTGTACATCAGTCTGTGTTGTAGCTGAATGGAGCATGCATAGCAAGACCCTGCAAACTATCCAAATCAAACCCTCAACACATGTTGTACACACACATGTCTCCCCTGGTTAGGTGTAGCAATCTGATGGCCAAATTCCAATTACAGAATATGTGTTGTCTGTGAACAGACACACACATGTGTACATTGACATGTTGTACCACACCATGCATACATTCCAAGTCAAACCATGCCCAAGGACATCAAGGCAAATGTATGTTGTCCATAATTGTCCCAGTAAGTCAAGTGCAGCATGTAGCAATGCCACTGTCAACTACACTCTGTCCCACATTATTGGCAAGGTTGATGTAAAGAGAACCCAATGATTCAAATGTGAAGCAGACAAGATGTAGACTCCTAGTCATCCTCAGCACAATGAATAACAATGAGGTACCCTGATGATGTCCGAACATTGTAGTCATCCAAAACTCAAGGTTGATGCCTAACATGGCACATGTGCCAATGGTGCACCCTCAACAACATATGCACAGTAGACCTCAGGTATGTACAATGTGCCTGTAAATAACCACCCATGTTCATTTACAATGGCCCATACATCATGACAGTCACAACATGGAGTCAATACACAGGACACGGACAATGACAACATGGTGATGTGTAGTCTCTCAAGTATAGGCAAGTCAACTTCAATGATGCAGGTAAAGTGTAGCAAAATCAACCAGTCACACCAGAAAGTACAAACTTGCATAATGCACACACACCTAAGAAGGTACTCCGTAAACACAGCAGGCACATGTACTAATGGCCACATATCTCTTCAATCTGTCTCATGTGATCAAGGACATGCCCTCACACCATGGCTGATGACACCCCTCAGAGTGACACACACACAGGCCCAGAGAGACTACAACGTTGCACTGGGACGCACAAGGGCCATAGTTGAACAGACATTTGAAGTCCTCAAATCCAGGTTCTGGTGCCTTGATGTTTCGGGGGGCCGACTCCTGTACAGTCCTGAACTCGTGCTCAAGATCATAATGGCCTGTTGCATTCTGCACAATATATGTGTATGCACAAACACGCTATTGATGAAGAGCAGGAGGATCAGGACAACCCATCTGATGGCCAGGATGAAGAGGCAGATGCGAGACACACACCAGCCTCTGCTGTGAAAAACAGCAAGGAGAGATCAAATTATCTTAAATTTATTTGCCTAATCACCGGACAAAATATCCCATTATATATATATATATACATCCAAAATATTTAAACATTGTAACTCAGTAAAATAAAATAGCACCACACCAAAGTCCTGTATGAAAGTTTCATCATTTCACAAGTACACATATCTGTCAAGTGAAAGTAAAATCATAATATGTGCAACACACCTATCACGTATAGCAGTGGATCCAACATCAATCACCCATGTGAATATGTCATATAACAAAGTGATCACCAACATGTGTTGATGATAGGATGCAACATATATCTGTCCCCTGAATGGCAACATCTGCAAGCAGATCACATGGACAATGTTGTCCATTCAAAAATGTCAGGCACAAGCAGGCTTTTCCATGGATGACCTGCTGATACAACCTCTGGTCCTCCTATCACTCACTCACAACCATTACTAGCAACTCAATACTACAGCAGATGTCAATATACAACACTCTCTCCGGCTCACTGACTAAGCAAGCAGAACCCTTTGTGAGCACAGACAATCAAATACAGGGTACAGAATGGAATGAAAACCATGCAATTCAAATAACTGATGCAGGGGATGGGAGGGGACACTCCAATTTGCCTCATCACATGTCCCCGGCATCACAAGTCCAGCCGAGCCGAAGTCCCTCCTCCCCGACAGTGATGGTCTGCGCAACATATTCTTGCTGACATACATTAAGAGCACATTCAAAGAGATCGGATGTCTACCCTGCAACATCATTGTACTCATGGTGTGTGTACTGCAATGTACAGTAACCTTTGTACACAACCAGTACCATCACTCAATTATGAACACAACAAGTTGCAACATGCATACTTCACATGTGACTGTAGTCAAAACAAGGACATGACAAGACTTGACATCAGGTAATGTTCATTGCACATGCAATACCTCTAAGGAAATGTGACCACCAGACCACGTACAATGCAGGCAATGTCATCTCTGTCACTCTGCTGTAAGTCAGCAGCATCTGTGTCCATACACCAGGATCTCATACAAAGGCACAGCATGATCCTCAGGACATGTGGACAGCAAATGCTAACAGGCATTGTCACTTTAGTTTTTGCAAGGACTGTGACATGCAAAGTGCATCCATGACATTACAAAGTAACAATGACATGTACACATGTGCAGCTGGGTCTGCAACATGCTTCCTCATGGCTCAATGTGTCATGTAGAGCTATGCATGAATCTGAGGATGCAGCTACCTCATGTCATCTGTTACACACATCTAAGTATGCATAATCTGATCTGTGTCTGTAGGATTTTGTAGTCCATTGGGTACTATTGGCATGTGTAGAGACAACACCAAAACTAACTTACAATGTCAACAGTGCCCCCAATACATATTGGAACATACAGGATAACATCAGCTCATTGCTGACATGCTTGTGTTTTCATGTGACTTTGTGTGCACAAAAACAGACCCACAACATGTAATGTTTGGACTAGCATTTCAGGTTAATGTTGTTAATGGAGATGGCCAGTCCACACTGAGCAGATACCATGTAATGGCCAGCAATGCAGGAAAAACATACACATATCTAGTAAAAATGAATGCATGACTGCTGTACCACAGACTGTCATCAATGTCCCCCTTTGTGTCCACAGATATTCATACACTTCAATGTGAATGTTCTGCCATATCTGTGCATTGCATGCGGATCTGCTAATTTCATAGACAAGTAGTGACTGACGTTGATCCAGTACATATGTGTAGCAAGACCATCAGACTAGCACAAACATCACAGCAATGTGTGATGTCAGAGGCTCACATGTAGTGACACATACCACCAATGCCAACCGTAATGTGTGACACCCTGGCAAGGGATCTACGTACACACATGTCCAGTCCGGAAACAACACCAATGTGATAAAATAGTGCCTCATAATGACTCTGGACCACTAACATATGTACAGAACAGATACAACACACAAAATGACAACACACAGATCTCATCACTAATACATAATGTACTGTTATCACAGACTAAATGCATGAAATGTAAATTATATTGTTCATGTGTACAGTAGCGGTCAAAAAATAAACGCTATTACCCCTTTGTGGCAATTTTTCCCATTTCCAGACGGAAAATACTTGCACAATACACATATTAACATGAAATATTCCCGCTCAGCCCTCGGCATGAGAAAAATCATCGCAAAATGAAAAAACGGGCCGCAAAATGACAGGAAATGATGTCATTCAGCTTCCTGGCACATGGAGGTGTACAGTACACTTTCACTTTCTCTTTCAGCCACACTGTTACTGTGTGTTGAGAGTTGTGGAGGTTTTTGACGGTGTCTGCTGTTCTTGGTGTGTTTGAGAGAGTTTTGTGAGTTGTGTACTGTCCATACAGTCCTAGTCAAGTCCTGTATCACTGTCCCTACGTGTCAATTTCATTTGTCTGATTGTTTTGTTGGGTTACGTCTCTGGGGTATCTTTGTATAGTTAAGTAGTTATTTGGTTTTGACTGTGGTATTGTTTTGTGGTTGCCAGTGGGAAGTATTGTATTGGGGTATGTTAGGGCAGGGTAGATGTAGGAGAGTAGGATCTGCTTCCCATGGGTACCCCCAGTTTTTGCTGATGCTTCACTGTTTTTCGACTTTAGTCTGGCTGGGGCCCTGCTAATCAGAACCCCAGCCTAGCTGCTTCCTCTCTAAAATGGTTTCCATGTGCCTTAGGCACATCTCTGATTGGAATCTGGAGTGCCCTTATAAGTCCCTAGTATATGGTATACTATGTACCCAGGGCATAGGTACCTCAGAGGCCTGCCAGGGGCTGAAGCATGTATTATGCCACCCCTGGAAGGCCAGCCAAAATGACACCACAGGTCTGCTACTGCAGCCTGAGTAAGGTGGTGCATGCACCCCTTACAGTGGTATAGGCTACCTATATCACTACCATTGCACACACATATAAACCTATAAGTCACTCCTATGGCAGGCCTTGACAATGCTGAAGGCAGAGTGCTTGGTTTTCATGTGAGAGGGTGCCCCTGCATGAGCAGAGCCCCTCTGCAGCATTCGGAGTACCTCCTCTGATGCTGTTTGCAGTGCAGCCTGACCATATACTCTTAAGTGCATTATAACCTCGTTTTAAATGCTAACTTTGGGATGGCTGCACGGAAACATGTCGTGTTTGGTGTCAAACATCTTGGAATACTACCCCCCGCCAGTTCTGGTGGCGCGGGTAGCATTCCACCCTTCTAGAGGGAGAGACATGTGCCAACCGGCATACCCGGTATTAACTTTACAGAGCCCTGGCATCACAAAATGGATGCTGCAGCCACAGACACGGGTCTGGCCTCCTGCTGCTGACCGAAACTCCAGCAGGGGAGGCCTGGACAATAGGTTTCCTGTTGCAGGGAGGTGTAACTACCTCCCAGACAGGCTGATGTGTATTGGGGCTGGGTGGGTGCAGTCTCAAAGTGCTTTGAAGTCCAGCACTGGGGGCACATTTGGTGTCCCTGTGCATACCCCAGTTCAAACCAACTCAGGGGCTTCCAGCCCCTGCTCTGGTGCAAAACTGGACAAAGGGAAAGGGGTGTAACCACCCCTCTGCCCTGACCCTCCCATAGGTGGGTCCCCAGAGTATGTCCAACCCCCTAACTTGGTATAAGTATGGGACCACAGTCCTTAGGACTTTAGATTTACCTGGACAAAACTCTGATACAGAATCCTGGACCTTCGACGCTCTACTTCAAGATTAGAGGACTGAAGAATCTCCCTTGGGGTCAAGGAGTGACTCCCCTGCTTGGCAGGCACCTAAGAAGCAATTGTCCGGTCTGCATCGCTGAAGCTCCCACCGGACACCAAAGTCTTTGCATCACCAGAGGTAAATTTCCAGACTTCCCTGAGACAGCCCTGAGTCCCCAGCAAAGCTGAGGCCCGTAGCTGTCGTGGGTAACGTGGAACTGTGACCCCTGGACACTGAGTACTTTTGCAAGTGCATCCTCTTCTGGGTCTCCCACGAAGTTGTGCTTTGGGCTCCGAGTAGCCCTTGCTTCCAGCACCGACTGCACCGAAGATCACTGGCCTCCACTCCACGAGTGTCCTGTGAGCCAGCTCCAAGTGCGTCCACTCGAGGCTCCTTCGCGGTCGCTAGTCTGTTGGCTAGTGGGCCCTCCTGAAGGCAACTCTTCTTTTCCTTGGGCTTTCCTGGTTGCTCCAGAAGTGCCCTGACTTACCCTCGCTGGGTGAGTCCCTCAGACCTTGCTGGTCTGCACCACCGTCCTTCTTCTATTTCCACGAGACTTGCCGTTTCCAAGGCTTGTTGGGTCCAAGCCAGTCGCCGACACCCCTGCAATCGACAGACATCGTCGGACAGCTCGAATCCAGCTCCTGGTTGTCGTTGACACCTCCTGGACCTCGTGGCTGAAGAGTCAAGATGACTGTCAACCTACCTGAAGCACTCGACATCGGTGGGCATCTGCTCATCGCCTTCCTGGTCACTGGCTAGTGACCCGGACTCTGTCCCCTCTGCTTTCAGGTTCTTCAGATCTTCGATCCACCTTTGTATCTACCCGAACACTTTCGACTTGGCCGCCAGCAGCACTTTGCAGCAGATCGCCATTGAAAACGACGACGAAACCCGACCCCGAAAGACACCTATGCACCCGGCTTCCCTGGGTGAGGTAACTCGAGTACTCCGGTGCTCCCGTGGGTATAGACTCTAGAACAACCCAGTTCTAAAGGGGTTTGCTCCAAGTCCTCCTCCAAGTGTCCCTTTTCTTTAAAACTCCAACCGCGACATTCCCCATAGAAGTCAACGGCGGCTTGCGGCTGTGTTCTCACATTGCACGCGTCCCCCGTGGGTCCCCTGTGTCACTACCTTGGGTGGTTCCTTGAGGGCCAAGCACTTCTACAGGCTCTAGGCCCTGTGTCTAGCTCAGTCGTGGTTCTTATACCACTTTATTGGTATATGGTTTGGAACGCCCCTAGGGCTCAAACGTGTATTTGTGCTATTACTGTTGATAACTGACTTGTAACTTATGTACTTCGAACTCTAGCCTCATAAAGAGACTAGAGGGGTGTGTTTAAGACTAAATACATATATTTTAAATATATACCTGGTGTGGTCCTCTTTCATTTGGTCACTCAAGAGATTATAGACTGGTAAAACAAGCTGCTTTACATTCCTTCAAGACTTAGCCTGAAGGCTGCTCTCCATAGCTACCACTAGGATAGCTTTCAATAAAGGTTGTCTTTAACCTATCTCCAATAAGGGGTTGTTTGGACTGGTGCAAGGTGCCCACTATAATTAGTGGACAGCATATACCAGGCCAACTTCTCACATTGGTGTGCAGCATGTGGGATTCCAGCTTGCTATTGTTTTACCAGATAATCTCAATTGAATTGATCAACTGAAAACCACTAAGGGTACCTTAGGTACATATAAATCAAGCTTAGGATACAGTAAGTTCTACTGAACTTAGAGTTGTGTGTTAAGGGATAGCACACCCTTTCTACAACTCAAGAGAGTTTATTAGGCCACACTAGAGTAGGTAGTGCATACACCACACCTCACTAGTAATGTCTTCAAAGCCAGGACCCAGTGAGTCCTTGCCAGAAGCCAGTGGGCTTCTTCCCTCCAAGTATGATAATCTCCCATTCTTGGAATTGAGAGCATTGTGCAATACTAGGAAGCTGAAGACAGGCAAAAGTGCCAGCACCCAACACCTCAGGGAGGTGCTTCTGTCAGATGATCTCAAAAGACCCATAGGGCCTGAAGGGGTAGACAGAGAGGGTGGGGCAGAAGATGAGGAGGGGACCAGGGTTGACATCACCCAGGCCCCCCCCTCTGAAACTGGCAATGAAGGTGACAATGACCTTGACCTGGAAAACCCAGCCATTCCTGTGGAAGAAGAGGAGGGTCAGAATGACCTCACCTTTGTCCCAGCAGGAAGCGTTGTGAGTGTGCCCAGAAGGACTAGATCTCCTTCTCAGGAGTCTAACCACTCTGACACCTCAATAGGGACCTCTGTCTCTTCTCACAGGAGAGAATCGTCTCATGAGAGGAGAAACAGACTGATTCAGTATGAGCAAGCCCAGCTTGAGCTCAGAAAACAGCAGTTGGCTATAGACAGGGAGTCCCTAGATCTCTATAGAGAGAGAAAAAAGTTGGGACTAGAGTCCCATGGTGGCAGCAGTTTCCCCAGAGATAGGGAAAGGTCACATGACCATAGAAACCTGAGCAAGATTGCCCCTCCCTACCAGAGTGGGGATGACATCCACAAATGGATAACTGCACTGGAGAGGGCCTGTAAAGTACAGAGGGTCCCTCAGGAGCAGTGGGCAGCAATCTTGTGGCTCTCCTTTGCAGACAAAGGTAGAGACAAGCTCCTCACTGTTAGAGAAGAGAATGCTGACAATTACAAAGTCTTGAAGAGTGCTCTGATTGATGGGTTTGGCCTAACAACTGAACAATACAGGTTAAAGTTCAGAGATACCCAAAAGCACAGACTCAAGACTGGGTGGACTATGTGGATTGTTCTGCTAAGGCTCTGGAAGGTTGGTTATTGGGCAGTAAGGTATGTGACTTCACAGGATTGTACAATCTTATCATGAGGGAGCAGATTCTTAATAACTGTCAAAATCAGCTGTTGCATCAGTACCTGGTGGACTCTGATCTGACCTCTCCCCAAGAATTGGGAAAGAAGGCAGACAAATGGGTCAGAACCAGGGTGAGGCAGAAGGTACAGAACCAAGGTGGTGACCCTAAGAAGCAAGATTCTAAAAACTCTGATAAGGGTGGGGAGAAGGGTAAAGACCAGAAGTCTTCACAAGCCCCCACAAATCTTCTTCAGGTGGGGATTCACAGTCTAACAAGGGAAAAGGCCAAAAGAAACCATGGTGCAAAGTCTGTAAGCAAAAGACACACTGGACCAGTGATTGCACCAAGTCCAAAGACTCTATTCCAGCCCCAACCAATGCCCCTAAGGCACCTGTTCCCCCTAGTGCAGTTACAGTTGGTGGTGGGAATACACAGGCCAAGGGTTTAGTAGGGTTGACCCTGGGTAAGGAGATGAGCTCTGACCTAGTCAGAGAACTCACTCAGGCTGTCCTAGTCTGTGATGGAGGCATGGATGTGACCTCCTCTGTGAGTCCCAGTAATCTGGGCAAGTACAGACAACAGCCCTTAATCAATGGAAAAGAGGCTTTGGCATTTAGGGACACCGGGGCAAGTGTCACCATGGTGACACAAGACCTTGTGGATCCTGGGCAGATTATACTTGGTGAAATGTACCAAGTGACCAATGCTAGCAATGTCAGAACAGACCATACTCTGGCAGTTGTTAACTTCTCCTGGGGAGGGGTAACTGGCCTTAAGAAGGTTGTGGTAAGTGCAGACCTACCAGTTGAATGCTTGCTTGGCAATGATCTAGAAACTTCAGCTTGGGCAGAAGTGGAGCTCAGGATCCATGCAGAAATGCTGGGCATCCCTGCAGATGTGTTTGCTGTGACCAGGTCACAGAGCAAAATGTCTAACACTGAACAGGCCTTGGATCCTGGAAAAATGGACCAAGTGCCATCCAAGAGGAGGAGTAGTAGGGTAAAGGCAGTGCCTTCCCCCTTGGCTCAGAAGGAAGATCAGTCTCTTGAGGGGGGATGATCTCAGTCCTGAGGAAGGAACTGTCCCAGAGGAGCTTGAACCTGACCAGGTTGAGTTCTTGGGGACAGGGGGCCCTTCCAGGGCAGATCTGAGCCAGGAGCAGCAGAGCTGCCCCTCTCTTGAACCCCTCAGACAGCAAGTTGCTGCTGAGGCTGCTGGGAAAGCTAGTGGTCGCCATACAGTGTATTGGGATGATGGACTCTAGTACTCCGAGTGTAGAGACCCCAAGCCTGGTGCCACCAGGAGGTTGGTTATACCTCTGAAGTTCAGGGGCTTCCTATTGACCCTAGCCCATGACATTCCCTTAGCAGGTCACCTGGGCCAGAACAAGACTTGGGACAGAATTGTCCCTCACTTTCACTGGCCCCACATGTCTGAAGACACCAAGGAGTTTTGTCGCTCCTGTGTAACCTGCCAGGCCAGTGGCAAGGCAGGTGGCACTACAAAGGCCCCCTGATACCACTACCTGTGGTGGGGGTTCCCTTTGAAAGGGTGGGGATTGACATTGTTGGTCCCATGGATCCCCAACAGCATCTGGACACAGGTTTATCCTGGTGGTAGTGGATCATGCCACCAGGTACCCAGAGGCTATTCCCCTTAGGACCACTACAGCACCTGTGGTGGCAAGGGCCCTCCTGGGAATTTTCTCAAGAGTGGGCTTCCCTAAGGAGGTTGTATCAGACAGGGTGCAAACTTTATGTCTGGATACTTGAAAGCAATGTGGAAGGAGTGTGGAGTGACTTACAAGTTCACCACACCCTATCACCCACAATGCAATGGTTTAGTTGAGAGATTCAACAAAACCTTGAAGGGCATGATTAAAGGGCTCCCAGAGAAGCTTAGGCGAAGATGGGACATACTCTTGCCCTGCCTTTTATTTGCATACAGGGAGGTGCCTCAAAAGGGGGTTGGCTACAGCCCTTTTGAACTTTTGTTTGGTCACCCTGTCAGGGGTCCATTGTGCTTGGTAAAGGAAGTATGGGAGTTACCTCTCAAGCCCCCAAAGCAAGACATAGTGGACTATGTACTTGGTCTCCGCTCCAGGATGGCTGAGTACATGAAAAAGGCAACTAAAAACCTTGAGGCTAGCCAGGAACTGCAAAAAGCCTGGCATGACCAAAAGGCTGTACTGACTGTTTACCAGCCAGGACAGAAGGTGTGGGTGATGGAGCCAGTGGCCCTAGCAGCTCTCCAAGACAAATGGAGTGGACCCCATACCATTGTTGGACAGAAGGGTGAGTTTACCTACTTAGTAGACCTGGGAACACCCAGGAGTCCCCACAGGGTTCTCCATGTCAACAGATTAAAACCATATGTGGACAGGGCAGACATGGGCTTGCTCATGGCTACTGATGAGGGACAGGAGGAAGAGAGTGACCCACTCCCTGACCTGCTCTCACAGAACCCTGATGATGGGTCAGTGGATGGTGTAGCCTTGGCAGGCAGCCTCACTGCCCAGCAGCAAACTGATTGCAGACAGGTGCTCAATCAGTTCAGGCAAATATTCTCTCTGACTCCAAGTCAGACCACCTGGTGCACTCATGAAGTGGACACTGGGGACAGTCTGCCTATTAAAAATAAGATTTATAGGCAACCTGACCATGTCAGGGACTGTATCAGGACAGAAGTCCAGAAGATGTTGGATTTGGGAGTTATTGAACCCTCAGATAGCCCTTGGGCTAGCCCAGTGGTCCTTGTGCCAAAACCTCACAACAGTGGTGGGAAAAGAGAGATGAGGTTTTGTGTGGACTACAGGGGTCTCAATGCAGTCACTAGGACTGATGCCCATCCAATACCCAGGGCAGATGAGCTAATAGACACTTTGGCATCAGCCAAGTATCTAAGCACATTTGACCTAACAGCTGGCTACTGGCAGATGAGGCTAGCTGATGATGCAAAGCCAAAAACAGCATTCTCTACCCCTAGTGGGCATTATCAATTGTTGGTGATGCACTTTGGTTTGAAGAATGCACCTGCCCCTTTTCAGAGGTTGGTGAATACAGTCCTTACAGGTCTGGAAGCCTATAGTGCAGCATATCTAGATGATATTGCTGTCTTTAGCTCCACCTGGGAGGATCACCTGGTCCACCTCAGAAATGTTTTGCAGGCCCTGCAGAAAGCAGGCCTCACTATCAAGGCCACAAAGTGCCAGATAGGGCAGAGTCAGGTTGTGTACCTGGGCCACCTTGTGGGTGGAGGCCAGGTTCAACCCTTGCAGAGCAAGATCCAGACCATCATGGACTGGACTGCTCCAACTACCCAGACTCAGGTGAGAGCCTTTTTAGGCCTGACTGGGTACTATAGGAGATTTGTCAAGGGGTATGGATCAATAGTGACACCCCTAAATGACTTAACTTCCAAGAAAATGCCCAAAAAGGTTCAGTGGACAGTTAGCTGTCAAAAGGCATTTGATGACCTGAAGCAGGCCATGTGCACTGCTCCCGTTCTACAGAGTCCTGATTACTCCAAGAGGTTCATTGTCCAAACAGATGCATCTGAATTGGGGGTAGGGGCTGTACTGTCACAATTGAATGATGAAGGTCAGGATCAGCCAGTAGCTTTTATTAGCAGAAGGCTGACCCCTAGAGAGAAACGTTGGTCAGCCATAGAGAGGGAGGCCTTTGCTGTGGTTTGGGCTCTGAAGAAGTTGAGGCCATACTTGTTTGGTACTCACCTCCTTGTTCAAACAGACCACAAGCCCCTCCTATGGCTAAAACAAATGAAGGGTGAGAACCCCAAACTGCTTAGGTGGTCCATTTCCCTACAGGGGATGGACTTTACAGTGGAACATAGACCTGGGAGTAACCATGCCAATGCAGATGGACTCTCTAGGTACTTCCACTTAGAACATGAAGACTCAACTGGACAAGGTTAGTTTAATGTCCCTATGTTTGGGGGTGGGGGGGTGTTGTGTAGGAGAGTAGGATCTGCTTCCCATGGGTACCCCCACTTTTTGCTGATGTTTCACTGTTTTTCGACTTTAGTCTGGCTGGGGCCCTGCTAATCAGAACCCCAGCCTAGCTGCTTCCACTCTAAAATGGTTTCCATGTGCCTTAGGCACATCTCTGATTGGAATCTGGAGTGCCCTTATAAGTCCCTAGTATATGGTATACTATGTACCCAGGGCATAGGTACCCCAGAGGCCGACCAGGGGCTGAAGCATGTATTATGCCACCCCTGGAAGGCCAGCCAAAATGACACCACAGGTCTGCTACTGCAGCCTGAGTAAGGTGGTGCATGCACCCCTTACAGTGGTATAGGCTACCTATATCACTACCATTGCACACACATATAAACCTATTAGTCACTCCTATGGCAGGCCTTGACAATCCTGAAGGCAGAGTGCTTGGTTTTCATGTGAGAGGGTGCCCCTGCATGAGCAGAGCCCCTCTGCAGCATTCGGAGTACCTCCTCTGATGCTGTTTGCAGTGCAGCCTGACCATATACTCTTAAGTGCATTATAACCTTGCGTTAAATGCTAACTTTGGGATGGCTGCATGGAAACATGTCGTGTTTGGTGTCAAACATCTTGGAATACTACCCCCCCCCACCAGTTCTGGCAGCGGGGGTAGCATTCCACCCTTCTAGAGGGAGAGACATGTGCCAACCGGCATACCCGGTATTAACTTTACAGAGCCCTGGCATCACAAAATGGATGCTACAGCCACAGACACAGGTCTGGCCTCCTGCTGCTGACCGAAACTCCAGCAGGGGAGGCCTGGACAATAGGTTTCCTGTTGCAGGGAGGTGTAACCACCTCCCAGACAGGCTGATGTGTATTGGGGCTGGGTGGGTGCACTCTCAAAGTGCTTTGAAGTCCAGCACTGGGGGCACATTTGGTGTCCCTGTGCATACCCCAGTTCAAACCGGCTCAGGGGCTTCCAGCCCCTGCTCTGGTGCAAAACTGGACAAAGGGAAAGGGGAGTAACCACCCCTCTGCCCTGACCCTCCCATAGGTGGATCCCCAGAGTATGTCCAACCCCCTAACTTGGTATAAGTATGGGACCCCAGTCCTTAGGACTTTAGATTTACCTGGACGAAACTCTGATACAGAATCCTGGACCTTCGACGCTCTACTTCAAGATTAGAGGACTGAAGAATCTCCCTTGGGGTCAAGGAGTGACTCCCCTGCTTGGCAGGCACCTAAGAAGCAATTGTCCGGTCTGCATCGCTGAAGCTCGTGCCGGACGCCGAAGTCTTTGCATCACCAGAGGGGGATTTTCAGACTTCTCCGAGGCTGCCCTGAGTCCCCAGCAAAGCTGAGGCCCGTAGCTGTCGTGGGTAACGTGGAACCGTGACCCCTGGACACCAAGTACTTTTGCAAGTGCATCCTCTTCTGGGTCTTCCATGAAGTTGTACTTTGGGCTCCTAGTAGCCCTCGCCTCCAGCACCGATTGCACCAAAGATCACTGGCCTCCACTCCACAAGTGTCCTGTGAGCCAGCTCCAAGTGCGTCCACTTGAGGCTCCTTCGTGGTCACTAGTCCATTGGCTAGTGGGCCCTCCTGAAGGCAACTCTTCTTTTCCTTGGGCTTCCCTGGTTGCTCCAGACGTGCCCTGACTTACCCTTGCTGGGTGAGTCCCTCAGACCTTGCTGGTCTGCACCACTGTCCTTCTTCTATTTCCACAAGACTTGCCGTTGCCAAGGCTTGTTGGGTCCAATCCGGTCGCCGACACCCCTGCAATCGACAGACGTCGTGGGACAGCTCGAATCCAGCTCCTGGTTGTCGTCGACGCCTCCTGGACCTCGTGGCTGAAGAGTCAAGACGACCGTCAACCTACCTGAAGCACTCAACATCGGTGGGCATCTGCTCATCGCCTTCCTGGTCACTGGCTAGTGACCCAGACTCTCTCCCCTCTGCTTTCAGGTTCTTCAGATCTTCCATCCACCTTTGGATCTACCCGAACACTTTCGACTTGGCCGCCAGCAGCACTTTGCAGCAGATCGCCATTGAAAACGACAACGAAACCCGACCCCGAAAGACACCTATGCACCCGGCTTCCCTGGGTGAGGTAACTCGAGTACTCCGGTGCTCCCGTGGGTATAGACTCTAGAACAACCCAGTTCTAAAGGGGTTTGCTCAAAGTCCTCCTCCAAGTGTCCCTTTTCTTTAAAACTCCAACCGCGACATTCCCCATAGAAGTCAACGTCGGCTCGCGGCTGTGTTCTCACACTGCACGCGTCCCCCGTGGGTCCCCTGTGTCACTACCTTGGATGGTTCCTTGTGGGCCAAGCACTTCTACAGGCTCTAGGCCCTGTGTCTAGCTCAGTCGTGGTTCTTATACCACTTTATTGGTATATGGTTTGGTACGCCCCTAGGGCTCAAACGTGTATTTGTGCTATTACTGTTGATAACTGACTTGTAACTTATGTACTTCGAACTCTAGCCTCATAAAGAGACTAGAGGGGTGTGTTTAAGACTAAATACATATATTTTAAATATATACCTGGTGTGGTCCTCTTTCATTTGGTCACTCAAGAGATTATAGACTGCTTTACATTCCTTCAAGACTTAGCCTGAAGGCTGCTCTCCATAGCTACCACTAGGATAGCTTTCAATAAAGGTTGTCTTTAACCTATCTCCAATAAGGGGTTGTTTGGACTGGTGCAAGGTGCCACTATAATTAGTGGACAGCATATACCAGGCCAACTTCTCACAGTAGAGAGGGCAGGATGTTAGAGGGGGCCATAGGGGCCTTCCTCTGGCTGGTAAATTTTTACCTGCCCAGGATGGTTGAGGCTGGAGGACGCATCCTCATGGGGTACGATGTGAAGGTACGGAAGGTGAGATGGGAGCACATCCGTGAAAATATGCTGGACATGTTGGGTGTGGACAGGACTGTCCAGCAGTGGAACCACCGGTGGCAGGACTTTGTGGGATGTGAGGGTGACCTATTGGATCATCTTGGACTGATCGTCAGGATGCAAGGTGGTAAGTACATGAACAACATCATATCACATTAGAGGATGAATGCCTAGGACACAAATTATGTCATGCTTAAGATAGACGCACACATCATTTGAATAACCATTTGGCCAAATAGCTTGTCTGTCATGACATACTGTGCCACACCTAGATCCTTGATAAATTTGTACACTTCACATGATCAAGTGGCTGCAAATTAACACATGATACATATTGTGGCTCACCACAAGACCTGAGCACGTGACATACCTGTGTGAATATGAATGACTGATTTGACCCTCAAACGTCACACATATTGAGGTGCGAGAGTAGATTTAACATCTATGTAGAATTGGGACAGGTTGTAGTCTGTTATGTCAATCAAATCATGGCATGGATGCCCATTGCAACAAAAAACAAGAAAGGGACCCTGAAAAAGTTCAATACGCAAGGAAGGAACCAGGGAAATAGCAACTACAAAAGAACAAAACCTTCCCTCACATGTATACCTCTAACATTGGCTATAAGTCCATACTTCAAGAAAACCCACAGACCAACGATATTTTTATAGAATTTTTTTTTTTTTTAATTCATTCATTTATCAAAATATATTTTTTTCATACTATTTTATGTATTTGTATTCATATTCTTCACACAGAATTCAATAAAAACACGACAGGAGCCCAACATCATGATATATAAGGGTACCTATGAGTAAATAGACATGTAACCACCCCAGCCACCACATACAAAAGATCTAACAATACATAGCAATAAGCCATACAAAACAGATAAGAAACAGTACATACAACAAAATTGACAAAGGCAAACAGGAAAAGAAAGCGCCGACGCGCGTTTCGGAGATCCCAAATATATATCAAACTCCTTCTTCAGGGCGCACTTTATTTAATCATTATGAAGTTGACCATCATCTTGACTGTAAACACTAATTCTCATCAATTTGATGTAGATGTGTTCGAAAAATTAAAGGGCTTCAATCACAATAAAATATTGGTTCCGAATGGGTTCCAATACACACACCGGTCAAATGGGCATAAGCGGTACACGCCACCACCAGTCAATGTTCATAAAACAGATAAAAAGTAGAATTCTCTTGAGAAGTAATACAGAGAATTTACTTAAAAGATGATATATAGACAGTTGAGGTATCGTGGAGCCACAAAGGACATAGCGACAATCTATATAGGCATGATGTCTCTAAATTGCCGAGTACCGCATTCAGCACTGAGCTAATAGGGTCAGGTACCACCGAGGGAAACTGTCTCCTCGTGTACGGTCATGAATGTATCGTCCTCATTCCTACACCGCGGGGGTCCCAAGTAGTAAACTCAACTTCAATTGTCAATTTAGAGACATCATGCCTATATAGATTGTCGCTATGTCCTTTGTGGCTCCACGATACCTCAGCTGTCTATATATCATCTTTTAAGTAAATTCTCTGTATTACTTCTCAAGGGAATTCTACTTTTTATCTGTTTTATGAACATTGACTGGTGGTGGCGTGTACCGCTTATGCCCATTTGACCGGTGTGTGTATTGGAACCCATTCGGAACCAATATTTTATTGTGATTGAAGCCCTTTAATTTTTCGAACACATCTACATCAAATTGATGAGAATTAGGGGTCGATTCCGATTCGGGCCGGAAATTTCTCCGACCGAGCCGGACCCGGAGAGATTTCCGACCGAATCGGACCCGTGCAGTCCGACCGAACGAGTCCGATGCGTCCGTATGTTATCGGACACGAGTCGGTCGGACTCCCATTGAACTCAATGGGAGCCGGTCGCACAACGCGTGCGCGGGCTCCCATTGCCTCAATGGGTGCGAGGCGGACAAGGGCGCCCCTACAGCGAGTACGCCGCGAGCGCTCCGCGGCGTACACGCACAGGTAGGGGGACCCATGGGTCCCCCTGTGTGCGCCTCGCACGGGTACGCGTACAGGGGGTCCGACACGGACCCCCAAAGTACGGCTCCGACAGCGAGTTCGAGTCGGACGGCGCGAGTCGGTCGGAGCGGTCGAGGTGCGCATCGTACTTACCCGGCCGGAAAGCGTCTCCATTGCGCGGTGCGAATCGGGTCCGACCGAGTCGGTCGGAGCGGTACGATCCGGGTACGAGTCGGTCGGAGCGGTCGGGTCGCCCGGACGAGTCGGTCGGCGAATTCGCATCGTACTCGCTCGGCCGGACCCGCGTACGGTTCGGTCGGGAAACAGGCTTTCGCATGGCTTTTTTCCCGACCGAATGGTATTGGGTGCGCCTCCGACCGAGATCGGAATCGGCCCCTTAGTGTTTACAGTCAAGATGATGGTCAACTTCATAATGATTAAATAAAGTGTGCCCTGAAGAAGGAGTTTGATATATATTTGGGATCTCCGAAACGCGCGTCGGCGCTTCTTTTCCTGTTTGCCTTTGTCAATTTTGTTGTATGTACTGTTTCTTATCTGTTTTGTATGGCTTATTGCTATGTATTGTTAGATCTTTTGTATGTGGTGGCTGGGGTGGTTACATGTCTATTTACTCATAGGTACCCTATATATCATGATGTTGGGCTCCTAGTCGTGTTTTTATTGAATTCTGTGTGAAGAATATGAATACAAATACATAAAATAGTATGAAAAAATATATTTTGATAAATGCATGAATTAAAAAAAAATCTTTTTCTATAAAAATATCGTTGGTCTGTGGGTTTTCTTGAAGTATGGACTTATAGCCAATGTTAGAGGTATACATGTGAGGGAAGGTTTTGTTCTTTTGTAGTTATGGATGCCCATTGCGGCACCAGTGTGACCCTGACATGTGTTGTGTGTAAGACCAGCTTAGCAGATTGCAACATGTATGTAACGTGGCAACACACCTGACTATTTCAATGACTGTAATTTACCATGTAAATATCAATGATGTATGTTATCTTGCAAAACATGATGTCAATGAAATTAATTATACCTTTAACATTTTTCCAACAGCAGGCAGATCCTTGATCACACAAGGAGATGTGGATGCATTTATGGACCCACACGCCACAGGTGAGCGTGTTGTCATTAGCTATGGATATTTTGTCGACATATGCAAGCACTGCCACAGGCCATGTATGTCGTAGTACACATTGCTTATGTGCATCACACAACAATCAGCTCTTGTGTGATGATGATGCATCAAGTCAGGTGTATTGCACATCAGCATCATGTGATGCATGAGGACATAATTGACATGTCTACATTGGTGTAGCAACAGAGTCAGATGAGTCACAACACTGTGGGGCATATGTACAAGGTAGTGGCGGAGCTTGTCGCTAGCCTCCTTGGCTTAACGACATGCTCCGCCACTTCAGAAACGCAAGGCTGCACCATATTTACAAGGATATGGTGCAGCCTTGCGTTTCCCCCTGCGATGGCGCTAAGTTTAGCAACTTAGCGCCAATGCAGACACCCTTGCATCAGAGTGCAAGGGTGTCTGCTTGCAGGGGAGGATTGTTTATGTGTAGGAAGGTGTCCCTTCCTGCACATAATAAACCAGAAAATGCAATTCTGTCACTTTCGTGTGTACTGCTTCATGCAGCACACATGAAAGTGACAGAATTGCATTTTTTTTAAAGGTTTGTTTATGTACAGGAAGGGACACCTTCCTGTACATAAACAAACCATGGCATTTTGCTTTTTCCATGTGTGGTGCACAAGGCAGCACACATGGAAAAAGCCAAAACGAGGAGGAATAATGCATTTCTCCTCGTTTCACCAACTTAAGACCAGGGTTTTCCTGGTCTTAATTTTGGCGCTGTTTCCTATGTGCGCCACCCTTGTACATTGGGGGCAGCGTCAAATACAATGGGTGTTGCGGTGGAACGCCCACCACCCACTGCCTTGTGCAGCACATATGGAAAATCAAAAATGCCATTCTTTCTTCGTGTACAGGAAGGTGTCCATTCCTGTACATAAACACACTTTATTGTTTATGCCATTTTGTCACCTTCATGTATGCTGCATGAAGCAGCACACATGAAAGTGACATCATGGCATATGAGGATTGTGTTTGTGCATTTTGGTGCACCTTCCCACATATGAACAATACTCCACTGCACGCAGCCCCTCTAGCAACATGGTGAAATGGTGCCTGCGTTGGCGCTAACTTTGTAAAGTTAGCCCCATCGCAGGGTTAAACACAAGGCTGCCCCACATTCTTCTCAATGTGGTGCAGGCTTGCATGTAAGATGTGGCGGAGAGAGACAATCAGCCCGGAATAACAACACATCTCTCAGCCACTTCCTTGTACATATCCCCCATGAGTACGTGTCAAAGAGGGATGAATGACATGTTGGAACATCAACAAGTTTTGCAGGAACAGTCACTCGATGTGGAATAGATTGTCGTTACATGAATCGGTCATATCAAATAGTTGTGTATTTCATGATGAAGAAGGCCAATCAATTCAATGCTGAGTCATATAAGCAAGCCTCTGTAGCCAATAGGAAAGCTTGTACTCACAACATAGTCTTGGACAGACTAATGCAGAGTCAGTGTGGAAGCCTGCATTGTGAAATCAGGGTAGGACAATCTCCAAACAGGCATCCTTGCAGACTGCATTGACTTGATGACTGTTGGGCATTGGTACTCTGCTTAGAGCAATCATCATGACACAGTACCAGTCACACATGGTCACCTACAACTCCGTGTAGTGACTGTTTCTCATACTGTGTGCAATTAATGTTGAAAACATGCTGTTTACGTTGATATGTTCAATGCTTCTGCCATTTCACATGTTACAATTTGGGCATCTGGATGTGTCACACATGAAATACAGATCAGTTCACTGATGGATCAGGGGCATGTTGGGGATCCTTGCGTAACTTTGACTAACATGTGCTCAGACCAGACAACAGAGCACCTTTGGGTGAGGCTGTTAGCCTTAGCAATACCATAATTGTGTTCACATTGCCAATGCAATGTGAACACTGCAGAAACATGTGGGGGTCACATGCAGCATTTTTGCTGTCCCATTGGTTCATGGCACATTAATGTACTTACTTCCTTTATGCATCTATAAACTTTCTATGTACTTATGGATCTATATATTTACTACTTTCCTCTAATTCAGCATATCCAATACACTACCCTATTTTCACCCTATACCTCTCTCAATATATCTTCTACCGCTTACCTGCCAGCAGTCACTGCCGTGAGGGGAACGGCTCTCCTCCAGTCTTCCTTTCCCTCCTACCAGCCGTGAGGGGAACGGCTCTCCTGCCAGTCTTCCTTTCCCTCTTGCCAGCCGTGAGGGGAACGGCAGTAGTGGACTACACATCCCAGCAGGCGCAGGGAAGACGCCTGCTGACATCGTCATTGCGGCGCCAGGAGGCGCAATAAGTCGAGACCCGGCCCCCCGCAGCACGGGACGCGCTTACCTGCCAGCAGTCACTGCCGTGAGGGGAACGGCTCTCCTCCAGTCTTCCTTTCCCTCCTGCCAGCCGTGAGGGGAACGGCTCTCCTGCCAGTCTTCCTTTCCCTCTTGCCAGCTGTGAGGGGAATGGCAGTAGTGGACTACACATCCCAGCAGGCGCAGGGAAGACGCCTGCTGACATCGTCATTGCGGCGCCAGGAGGCGCAATAAGTCGAGACCCGGCCCCCTGTAGCGCGGGACGCGCGCGGGCAGCGCCCGGGCGGGCCCGTCAGTGTCCGATTGAGGCCGGGCTGGGCCATCTCGCTTTTGTTGGTGGCATCGAACCAGGTGAGCACTGCCCCCTGATCATCTGCATCCCAGCTGTTTAAATTTCAACTATGGGGAAGAGAACTGATACAATACCGCCCCGCCCAGTTATCACAAGTATAGATAGTATGCTGGAAAGGGCGGTGAATATAGTTTCTAATGAGATTGATTTAACTGAGAGGAGACTATCCTTTGGCATTGAGGCATTGCATGATGGTCCTATGTTAGGGCCCGAATTGGCTGATACAGCTGGCTCTCTTCTGCTTTATAGTGCTCGGAATGTTCATCCGACGAACTTACCGACTTCCAGCACCGGTCCTATGTCCTATTGCTTCATCGGTATATGTGTGCCACAAAGAATTGAACTTGCCCTACATCGAAGATTACATTAGGGCTCGTCCGGCACTGTTCTGGGTTGCAATTTGGAAAAACACTGCGGCAACTCTCACCAGAGATATAATAACTGATTGCCTCAGATGTGAGAGGGGCGGGGATATACCATGGCTTGCCGCTGTAAAAGAGAGCCTAAAAGGCGTAAATTATTTACGCATCTTTTAAATCCAATTCAATCCGAGCTAATTAATAAAAAAGCAATACAAGAGGCATTGTATAAAAAATATAGTGATGAAAGGCACTGGAGAGAGACCAAGAAAACCTCAGTTGTAAGGTATATGTCCATAGAGGATTGTTCTTATTTGCCTGCTAGATATCTTTTAAAACCCTTAGGATATTGGGAAAGAGGGTTGTTATTTCGTTTACGGGCAGGTACTATGAAATATTTATTATGCTTCCCCTTGGGTTACAATACTGAACTTGATGCATTGCCCTGCCCCTGCAACGCACACAGTAATCAAACAATGTTGCACTTTTTATTCTTTTGCGGTTTTTATTTTAAATTTGCAAAGGATTTTTGATACCTTTTTTTAAATCACGTGCTATTTCCGACTATAGGATAGCCTACACGGAAGTGCTTAAATTGGCGGATGATGAATTAATTTTCCGTGTCGGATCATTCCTGAAGTCGGCCGTACGGTCACGTAGAACTATGTGTGCCCAATGAAGGTCGTTAGAAATGTATTTTACTGTATTGTTATTAAAACCCCCTACCGATTGTTAATACATGATATATCACGCTATTTATGATCCATTTTAGTCACTGTTATAAATGTACTGTATCTTTTGTTTTGAATATGTTGCCATCTATGAATTGTTTTTATTGTGCTTTTATGGATATCTCATATTCGAATAAAGATATTTTGATTGATTGATTGATATCTTCTACCTCAACTCTCTGACTCATCACAAACCTCTTTCTACTACTCTTTCCAATGCACTAGCCTATTTCTCACCCTATACCTCTATCAATATATCCACTACCTCCACTCTCTCATTCATCCCAAACCCCATACCACTACTATGATCCCCAAAATAGCCCTTTCTAGACTCTCCCCTACTCTACCCCTCCTTGCACCACCTGACACCTCTTTTACTATACTGATCCCCCAAAACAAGCCTTTCTAAACTCTTCCCTCTGACTCTTCCCCTCCACATCCCTTTTTACTCATCCCAACCCTCCCTCTACTGCTATGACCTCCAAAAACATAAAATAAAGTCTAAAGCCTTCATTCTTCTATCCCTCCACTATCCTTTTCAATCGAAATAACAGCCTAACACGTCCACTTCTCAAATTTCATATTTCACTATCCTAATTCACCACTAATCCTTTATGGGTTCCGGAGTAGCATGCTACTCGCCGAAAAAGCGCTTCAACACCCCATTAGGGGTAACAAGCGCTATATATATATATATATGCAAACCTTTGTCCCTCTTCTATCCCTCTGCTACCCTTCTCAATCCAAATAACTGACTAACAACCACCACTCAAATTACTTTCATATTTCACTATACTAATTCAACACTAATCCTTTAATGGGTTCCGTTGTAGCGTGCTATTCGCCCCCCCAAAAAAAGCACTTCAACACCCCATCAGGGGTAACAAGCGCTATATAAATGCAAACCTTTTCCCTCTTCTATCCCTCCGCTATCCTTCTCAATTCAAATAACTGATTAATATCCACCACTCAAATTACTTTCATATTTCACTTTACTAATTCACCACTAATCCTTATGGGTTCCGGAGTAGCGTGCCACTCGCCAAGAAAGTGCTTCATCACCCCATTAGGGGTAACAAGCGCTATATAAATGTTAACCTTTTTTCCCTCTTCTATCCCTCCATTATCCTTCTCAATCCAAATAACTGACTAATATCTACCACTCAAACTACTTTCATATTTCACTATACTAATTCACCACTAATCCTTTATGTGTTCCGGAGTAGCGTGCTACTCGCCGAAAAAAGCGCTTTAACACCCCATCAGGGGTATCAAGCGCTATATAAATGCAAACCTTTTTCCCTCTTCTATCACTCCGCTATCCTTCTGAATCCAAATAACTGGCTAACCTATCCACCACTCAAATTACTTTCATATTTCACTATACTAACTCAACACTTATCCTTTATGGGTTCCGGAGTAGCGTGCTACTCGCCGAAAAAGCGATTCAACGCCTCGTCGGGGGTAGTAAGCGCTATATAAATGCAATTACAATTACAATGTTCAGAGATGGTTAATACTTGTATACACAGCTGCATGCAACATATGCCCTCTCTCCTTGCATGCCTTTCAAACTTTTAAGTATTGTCCCACAAATTTACAATAACCTGTGTACAGGATCTAATCTGTTTGTGTACCTGTGGTGACACCTCCGTGGGCTCACTCATACATTGTTTTGACATTTGCTCTAATGTGTCACATGACTACCACTGTTGTGAATAGTCACCAGAATTAATCACAGGCTGTGCATCCTACTGTCTTCGGTTAATTGGAATGGCAGGGTCTGCTATGGGCCTGTCATACTACAGACTTGCTGAATTCCCCCTATTGTCCTTGATTGCTGTTAATTTGCAAGGCCAAATTGCAAACAGATATCTACAAATTGTTGTCACTGCACTCTGTGTCTGCGTTGTCCAAGCACAGTACTAATAATGTTGTCATGACGTATAGGACACTTTACCCTGCATGCGTTACTCAGCAGTGCCATTACCCTGCAGAATTTTCCCCACTAAATGTATTACAACGCAGGGCTGTACACCTCAAACTAGTACAACACATTCCCCATTACAACACAATTTAGTATTCAAACACCAACATTGCGTTGTAATGGGGAAAGCGCTGTGATAGTTTGCGGTGTACTGCGCTGCGTTGTAATAGATTTAGCGGGGTAGAAACTGCAGGGCAATGGCACTGCGGAGTAACGCATGCGGGGTAAAGGATGTTTCTCTGTCAGGACCATCCAATTCAGAATACGGCTATGATGTGTTCATGATTCATCAGGTCATGTGTCTATGTGCATGTTGTTTTTGATGACGTTCACGTAATCTATGGCTAATTATTGATTGGTGTGTCAAATATGCTTTATGCTAGCATGTTATTGGAGTCAGGAAATATGACAAATATCATTTTATTATTTCAGATAACATGTCCCTGGAGGAGCAGCGAAAGGAACCTTATGACATATCAGGCGTGTGGCTAAGGGGTACAGGGCAATGGCCAAGAGGTGCTGGGATGAAAGGGCTGCAGGCAGATGGAAATCGATACCGGACAGTGCAATGATATATGGGAAGAAACACACTACACACTACACAGCCTGCATCGTCAACACAGCAGAGCCAGACCCAGCCAATCCCTGGAACATCGGGAACTCATCAGCCCACTCACAGGAGAAGTTCTGCTATCCAGGCTGGATCAGGGGCTGCTCCCCGTGCAGCTGCAACATCCTCACGCATGACTCTTCCCCGCTCACAGAGTTCTCAACCAGGGACATCCTCCAGAGCTCATGCCCACCCTGATAGGTCTGTCCTCACCAGAAGGGAAAGGAGGTTAATGTTCAGTCTGTAGATAGAGAGAAAAAAGGGAGTAACCCCACTGACCAAGAGACAGGGTACTACAGGTACTAGTTAAGAAGAAACTCTCTTGGACCAAATATGATTACCAAACGTCATACACCTCAACTTCCAATCAATCCAGGGTCTCGAGTAACTCGATCGTGGAGCAGAGCGGTGCAGGGAGATATCTGACGCTGGATCCCTTTACAAAAGGATTTAGATAAAGCAGCAGCAGGACACAGTGATTAACAATAAAGATATCGTCCCCTGGCACACAAGGATGAAAACGGAATACATTTAATCAAAAGTTACCTTGGATATCCAAACTGTGCATAATAAAGGATCCCACTGATATAACAGGGGATCTTTTCTGACCTGGACCCGAGGCGGACAACGTATTTAACTCTCGCTTAAGATTTGAGGAAATCTCAGTCTTTACATTGAAAAGCACCACAAGTGGAGTCCTATTGGCCCAAGAAGATTTCTTAAGGTTTTTTCGTCACCGTGACTACACACTTACCGCAAAGGTGACATGAAAGTGTACCACAAATTGTACCATTAGGAGAGACAATTATTACCTTTGTCCTGATGAAGGTGGCTTCTCAATAATTTATTGCCACCGAAACGCGTTGACGCCCTTGTTTGATTTTAAGGTTATATTCAAGGAAGTGTCCATGCCCAGTCGTACAATTTACTGACGGACTTTTGATCAAATTGATTGATTCTTTTGAAATAGCCATATTTTGATGATCTGTATGTTTCACATGTTCGTTGTCTCTCATGTATTTCACACTTTGATCATTTGTTGTTTGTAATTATATTGGTGTCATCTTTTTAACATTGAATTTGTTTTTAATTATGAATAATGTCTAAAGAATACTATTTTTAATAAATATTTTTATATTATTTTCAATTTCTATTAATGTGTTTATAATTGTTCTTTGGGTTAGATGCTGTGGTTGATGTGAGACCCTGGATTGATTGGATGTTGAGGTGTATGACGTTTGGTAATCATATTTGGTCCAAGAGAGTTTCTTCTTAACTAGTAATGTTCAGTCTGAACATAAGAGTTGCCCGATTAGAACGGGACCAGTATGACATTAAGGGCCACCTCATGGACATTAAGGGGGCCCTGGGGCTCCCTTATTGATGAACGATGTGCTTATGTTTCCCACCCTGTCCAGTTCCACGGTTACCCCCTCCTATTTATCATCCTGTTGACATATTTAGTAGTTAGTTAGTGTAAGTGAAGATTTAGTGTAGGTATAATATAGTGTTTGTTTAAGGTAGTTTTTAAATATAGGATTTTATCTTCATAGTACTTTGGTTTAAGTTTCCGTTTCCTTTGGGTAGGGGTTGATGTGTTTTTTGACTTGTTAATAAAAATAAAAAAAATAAAAATATATATTTGTTTAGAATGCATATTTAGTTAGTTGATGTATAGGATAAGGTGTCTTTGTGCCGTCAACAATGTGCTTAAGGGGGGTGGTGGGCTGATCTTTAAGATATGTTGTTCTGTGTTTAGTCTTAGGTAAGCTAGTTAGTTTAGTGTAGTTAGATGTTAGTACAAGGTAGCTTAGTGTAGTGTAGGATTAGTTAGGATAATTTTGTACTTTTATAAGAATGGTTTTGTTAAAAATAAATTTAAGATGTTTGAGGCTTTGTGCTCCCATCATCTTATTGTGTGTTGACCGGTACTGTTGGATTGGTAGTGGATCAGGACAGATGCATACCCCCAAATCATATTTACTGTCAACAATTGTTATTACAGCATCTTCAAGGGACAGGCCACCAACAAACCTCATTAGAAAATATTTTTAGACAAACTTATTGCTGTTTTGGTGAACAAAGTCCACATTGGAAAAGAGTCTTTGATTGGTCTTACAAATATTTAAACATATGTGGTGATTAATCTAGGACAGGTTAACACAGGATGCACGGTGGCCATTGTGCTAGGCACAGCATTGTATCAATGCTGTGGACATGGATTCTGGACACTTTTTGGTATCTTTTATTACATCTGTCTCCACAACAGCTTCGCTTTCCACGTGGGGCTGCAGGGGATGTATGCTTAGCATGATTCACAGTTCCTTCTGACGCCTCATTACATGTTTCTGCACAGACTGGTCTATTTAGAACAACAGTGTGAACAATTGGTAGAATGTTGTGGGAGGGATATAGTGATGGACGTTACAGCTAACCTTAGCACGTCTTGGCCCCATTAGCAGATTCCGAGCTATGCTTTCCTACACCATTCCTCCTCTTCCTTCTTGATAGAATTAAATTCCATATGTGACGTTTTAGGTGACAGGAATTTACATGTGTCATGCCACAACACACATCTTTTCACACATTGTCTAACAGATTGACTATGGATAGTTCTTCAGTGTTTGTATTAATTAAGTATTGTTAGTAGACACTCCGGGGCCTATCTAAGAGTAGATGGCAGAGTGAGGGATTAGCCGTCATGGATTAACAAATCACTCCGCCACTTCGGGTACACAATGCTGCAACATGTATACAACATTATGGTGCAGCCTTGCTTTTCACACCTGCGCTGGTGCTACACTTAGCAGTGTAGAAGCAACACAGGCACCCTTGCACCATAGTGTAAGGGTGTCTGCTTTTAGGGGATGATTGTTTATGTGTAGGAAGGTGTCCCTTCCTGCACATTGACAATCCTAAAATGTCTTTTTCTCACTTTTATGTGTGCTGTTTCCTGCAGCACACGTTAATCACGAAATTGAATTGTTTTTACATTAAATTTATGTTAAGGAAGGGACACATTCCTAAACATACACAATCATTGCCAGATAGCTTTTTCCATGTGTGCTGCACAAGGCAGCACACATGTGAGAAGCAGATAACTGGCGGTGAGATGCATTTCTCATTTTTTTCCCCATGTTTAGAGCATGTTTACCATGATCAAAATGTATGCACTGCCACCTATGTATGTTGCCCTTGTACATAGGGGGCTGAGTCAAAATGAATGGGTGTTGCACTGGAATACCCACCACAACACACACTGACCATCCCTTTCACACTAACCATGGCGTGAAATGTTGCCTTCTCAACAAGGCAGCGTTAAGACACGTTAAGTGGCTTAACACTGCCTTGCAACTGAGGCCATTACCCTATTGCCACCACAGCATCACAAATAGTGAGCTTGTGTTGGCGATAGGGGCTTGTACATATGGCCCTTCATGTGTCTGTACGGTGACGTGAGCATTGTTACAAATCACAATCTACATCATGGTCATGTAGTACATTTCTTTCTCGAAGACATTGTTGTCTAACAGATCAGGGTATTTTTTCTGTTGCAAGTGTCAGGCACTCACATTGCATATCATGGACACAGACTATGCTTTTTCCCTTTGTCAGATGTTCTTTGATTAGTAGTAATGGCTACCCTGAACATGCATTGTTGGCACATTTCTGACATAATTGCTCACAGGCAACACACATCTTCGTGACTCAATGATTTTTATTTACAAGTGCAGTGACTAATGTGGGAGGCAAAAAAAAAGAATAAACCTATAATGTCACCTCAGTGATGTTGTACAATGATACCTATCCTGCATGTCATAGGTATCTCCTCCCAAACACTCTGAATGGATATTGTCATGCTGTCTGCTTGTAAAATGATCAAAAGCATCATCATACTTGACTGACACATACAACAGCATCTCACCTTTACATTGCAGAGGGAGAAACATCATCTCCTGCACAGCAGCCTGTCCCACTCTTCAATGATGAAGATGAAGACATCTCAACCATCGACCAGGACACCCTCCAAGAGCTGCTCAACTCTACTGGCAGCCCATCTCCAGAAGCAGGGACATCCAGCAGCGTTGTGGTAGCTCCACCCCCTGCACAAAATGCACAGCAGCAAGCACCTACCACCACAGCTGTCTCATAGGACCTTGAGGACCCACTTCTAACATACCACAATGCAGTGTACAGATACATAAATCTGAGTTATTTTGAGCTATCCTGCATTGACAACAATGTGGTACAACCTGCACCATTGCCACTACTGAACAGAAGACACAACTGGTGCTGCATGTGTGTAGAAATTGGCCACTCACAATTAGCATTTGGTGCATGTGTCCTGCCAACGGTGAAGACATACTCACTTCTGACCATCATCGGTCTCGTTCACGCTGCATCATCATATTGTGGTCAAAGAGATGCAGTCCTGTGTAGACAATTTGTATGTGCGTGGTGTTGAGGCAAGGAGGCCAATGTGACACTCTGCCACATCTCCAGTCAATGTGCCCCTTTGCTTGTTCATGTTGCCCTTATTTTGTAGTCTGTAGCAAATGTTTCTTTAGCTGTAGTTTGTATTACTTTTCTGTGCAGATTTCCAAGTCTGTGACACCATCAATAAGTGCCTTGCAATATTTTCATTGACTATGGTGATATGTGGCTATACCCCCAGGTACAATAGTATCTGGGACAAGAGTGGATTCACGCTGATTTGCGTGCAGTTTCTGGCCGCTGACTGGCCGACCGCCACTTTTTCACGTTGGCGGCAAGATTTTTATCGCCGTAACGCAGAGGTTTACGTCGGCAATTCTGCCCTCAATGAGAAACTATCGCCATGTAGCGACATATCGTAAATACGTCGGTACCATGGCAATAGTTTTCAGCGGTACAGGGCAGTAGGAAAATTGCAGCTACTATCGCTAACATTAGTTAGCGGCAATTCTTGTACATATACCCCAATGTCTCCCAATCTTTTCCGATATTGGTTACACTGCAGCTAAAGAAGTTTGACCAGGCACTTAGTGCACCTCTCATTCTTGTGTGAAGATTTCATCAAAATTAATTATGCTAAGAATTGGCCAAGGCTAAAACTGAAGATGCCAAGCAAAGTTTATTTTAGATTTTCACTATGGATTTATAAGCTGCTAATATCAACGGAGAAATAACTTTGAATTTGCTGTTTGGTTTTTGTGACAGAATAATGCTCAAAGAACATATCCTTTCTTTAAGCTATCTAGACAGGGGGATCCATTTGCTTAAAGTGACTGCAACCTCGGACTATGCACAGTTATATTATCTATGCTTAGCATGCATTTTTAAATTTGCAGATTTTTTTCTGTGTTTTTTTTAAATTATTCTTTCGGAAAAGAGGCAAAGGTTTCAGGAGGGGTAGTGGATAACATAACGATTTGCAACCTTTCCTTCTCTCTGAATGGATGTAATTTTTGTATATGTGCACCAGAGTATTAGCTGATATTGTAATAGAGTGCAGGCAGCCAAGAACGTTCATATAGCAGTAAGTTTTGTTAGAGTAATCTTTGTGTATTTGCATCCAAGTCCAATAACACATCCTACTTAATTAGTATTATTCTATTTCATTCGTTATTCTGCAGTTACTCAGTGCTACAAGAGATCAGGTTGGTGTATCTCTTCCCATTAACTTTTTCCCTTGGGAGCCTCCTTTACCCAAGCTTAGCCTGGGTGGTGAGCCAGCTTATGATATCCCCATTATTGAGGTGACCGTTTTCAAAGACTCTTGTATCATATGTGTTAGAAGGTAGGTTATTAGTAATGGTAAGTAGGCACCCACCACTGGCAATAAGGCCACCAATCCAGTCTAGGGTCCAGTATTGGTCTCAATAAATTATTCCCATGCTCAACCCTTGTTAGCTTGCCTGCGAGCAGGCAGGCTTATTTAAGAGACAGGTATGTAAAGCATTTAATAACACCAATTCAGTAAATAACTAAGACACAATACATAATTAAAATCAAACACCAATTTATAAAAGTAAGAAGTATTTGTATCTTTAAAATAACACCAAAATGACAAAAGTCCTATGTAGGGAATAGGGGATATGAATTTTTAAAGAATAAACACTTTCTTGCATTTAGTCACCTTTTGGAGTTTTTGTTTCCAAAGTTGCTCAAAACTTCTCCAAACTTCTGGAACTATTTCCTGAAGTTCTTCTTGAGGGTCAAAAGGGTCCAAAACACAATCCTAGGGCCTGGAAGCTCCATGATGGTCCTGGAAAGTTTGGGACCATAATTCCCACAATGCACCTGGTCAAAACCCTTAAAAGTTCACTGGAGGCATGGGACTCTTGGTGGAGTTGATGCAGGTGAGCTCTGTTAACCTGTAGCTTGCAGGGAGTCCACTCTTTAATCTGTTTGAAGGAAGGCACCTCCACGGGGCTGTAGTTCCAGATTGTGCAACAGGTGCAGTCAGTCAGAATGCAGGGCCTGGTGGTGCAAATCAAGTTTTCAGCATGGCAATCCTTCTTCTTCTCTTAGTTTCAACCAGCAGATATGAGAGGCTCTGCACTGCTCAAATATTTAGTCAGTGGTCTCTGGGGTCAAGCAGGAGAGGACTCCGGTCCAATGAGGTGCGAGGCAACACCCCAGAGCATGGCCACTTCCTTCTAAGTGTGACATAATCCTCTTCCAGAAAGCACTATTCCTCCAATATTCAACAGAGCATGAAGAGCTAACTAAACCAACTCTCAGTATAGCTCATTTCCATAGCTCTCCTCCCCCTAACATCTGAAGATTCCTGCCTTAAGCCTCCTATCTGGCTGGGTCAGAGGGGATGGAGTATATGGATCTGGCATTACCTGCCTGTCCTATTCCTCCTTTGAAGCTTCATGCTTCACGACCCCTCCCCCCTGCTCTGGCATTCCTGTGTAGCAGATCTCGCTCCACCAGATAGCCTCTTCCTGGGTGACCCACTTATCACTTCTTCAAAGCAGCCTGGCTAATTCTGTTAGCTCTGACCAATCATGGAGCACTGCAGGAAAGCTGAATTTTTGGCTTACAGACAAGAAAGTCTTATAACTTCTTTTCTGTACATTTTTTAATAAATTCAGCAATGAAATATTGTTGGATTTATTAATACCATTCTCCTAAGTCCTTGAATGATAATTATTCAATTCCTAGCAATATTTATGCATTCATAAACTATTGCCATGTTATCCTAGGCATTTACAATTGAGGAAACTGCAATGTGCAATTTTTCAATCATTAGGGCATATAAAATATCTTTTATAAGGGCCCTGCTTATAGTTATATGACCCCCCCCCCACACCCCTGGGACATCTAGGGGAGACCCTGGGGGTACCTAATATGCCATAATATTGTAGGTTATCACTTTTTAAGTGCCCCTACCACCAAAGTCGAGTTTGCAGTGAATTTACTTTTAAAAGCAGTGCTGCAACACAAGGCTGCTTTTAAAATGACCTCATGCGCTCAGCAGTGCACACATGCAAGTGCAGATAAGGGCTGCTGGCGTCTAAACTGCCATGCCCTGTTATATGCTAGGAACTTATAGGTAGTTTTAATCCCCCTGCCCCATTATCTACTAGGGACTTATAGGGTAGGTCATGCCAATTGTAAGTGTTTTCACTTGTGTTTTCAACATAACACTGGCCCTGGGCCTAGTTAGATAGAGCTGAGGGACAGTCAGAGTCAGTTACCACCAGTACCAGTCAGCAAAAAATGGGGGTGCACACGGCACAAAGGATTACTTTGCAACAATATGAGATGAAGTAAATTTGGCTCATAGTTTGATGACATGAGAAAATCTAAAAACTCCTTAACAGATTGAAAAAATTCTAAATAAGTGCCCTTAGTGTTCACATATTGTTGCTGAACGAAACGAAACATGGCTGACATTTAATAACTATGCACGGCTTGACAAAACTTGTGGCTTGCCGAAATTGTAGTGCTTGTTGGAAAATAAACTACACCCATATATTGACACATGAGTATTTCAGTGTCTTGTTGGAATATGCAAGAGTTTGTCAAATGCAATTCGTTTCTCTCCTTGTCTTGTCATTTGAATGAATCTGTGAAAAGTGAAGGTGAGAAGAAAAGCACAAGGGAGTTTGCATGATAGAGTAGTTTTGTTAATGCTTCCAACACAACGGGCCGCAGTCTATAAATAATCAGATGACTCCATTTTAGTATGCAAGCATGCTTTTGTTACCTAGCCTGAGCATGATTAAAGAATGTGATGTCCCCTACCCCAGAGATATGTTGCAAATTAAGTTGGGCTTATGGGCCTAGTCAGAATAGAATGTTAGATGAATTAACATGAGGGAACAGAACACAGTCGTGTAGGAAAAAAGTCACAGGACATGCAGGGATTTATTTTAAAGCATGCACATAAACAACATGTAGAGCATCTGTTTGACAAGGAGTGAGAAGAGAAAGTGATTTCTGTTGGTGCAGTTTCAGAATTCTGGATTTGTGGGTGTTGGTTTCAGTAAGTCAGGACACTTAAAATTCTGTGCAGAAGTGACGAGTGGTGTCCTCTCATAAAAAAGGATGAAGCGTGCAGAATTTACATAAAGGGCCAGATTTACAAACCTTTTGTGCTGGATTGGTGTCAGTGCAAAACGTTTTATGTTAGATTTCGACTTTGACCAACTTGGCTCAAAAGTGCCTGGATAGACCCTGGGGTGATTAGCAGCGCTCTACAAGTACTGATTGATTGATTAGATTTATTAAGTTGCCTACAAGTAATGCAAAGCAGTGCAAAGTGCTGCTTTGCGTTACTCAGCTTCAGAGGGGTGTTGCATCAATGGTATGTGGGCATTCCTCTGTTACCATACATGCTTTTTGATACAAAACCCTATCTACTAACAATAGTGGATAGGAATCTGCACCGAAAAAATAATGCCACTTTAAAGCAGGCATTAAAAGAAGAAATAATTGTATTTCTCCTTTCTTTTCCGGCTTTGCAAGTGCGCTGCACTGTACAACACACATACAAAGCAGGGAAAGGTTTACAGTTTATCTAGGCATAGTAGTTTGTACTGGAAGGGTACCCTTTCAGTAGCAAACCTATGCTGGACTCAAGCAGACACCCTTGCATTATGGTGCAAAGGTGGGGGGTGGCACCTGGCTGCCTGATTGTGCACCAACGCTAGGGAAAGGGGAGGAGAGTGTCATACCTCTGTAGATACGGCGCTTTCCTCCTCTCTCCCTGTCACACAGTCCAGCAACTTTGGGTACTATGCGGCAGTGTGTAACAGGGTTGTAAATGATCTCAATTTGATTTTGAGTTGCGATTTTCTACAGCGCGTGAATGCCTTTGGGCGTCTTGGCGCTAGCATTATCCTGCGTCCAACCCTAATGTCATAAAGCGGGGGGACCATAGAAGACTATAGGGAAAGCAAGAACAGGCAAGATTTTAAGTGCTTGTGGAAGCTGAGAAAATTAGACTGACTTTTGAGGTGCATGGTCAGTCTGTTCCAGAGTTTGAAGGTGGAATAAGCAACACTACAACTCTTGATTCCAGGAAGGATTAATGAACGTGAGATGGCAGATCACAGCAATCTTTTTGGGGAGTACACCTAAATTTACTTTGAGGTACTCTGGTTCAGTTCCATGCAGAGCTTTATAAGCCAGACAGAGCCTTAAAGGCGATTCTTTTCCTGACTAGGAGCCAATTAAGCTACGCCAGGGCGCCTGATACAGACTTAAACTTCGGTATTTTCTTAAGTAAGTGGCAGGCTACATTCTGCAGTATCTGGAACTTGTTTAATGACCTCTGTTTAATGCCCACATAAAGGGCTTCACAATATTCAAGCCTAGATAGGACTAGAGTGATGACAAGTGATTTTTGCAGAACAAAGGGAATAAAGAACAACACCTTCCTCAACATTCTCAGAATGAAAAAACAAGATAAGGTCAGTTGTTTATCTGATCCACAAAAGACATCTCAGTATCAAAGACCACGCCTAGGTTCCTTACTTTGGAAACTGGCGAGGGGGGTGGGCCAAGGGACTGAGCCCACCAGGATCGGCCATAAAAAGCAGCATCTTTCCCAAAATGCAAGACCTCAGTTTTTTCAAAATTCAACTTTAAACAGTTACCACTCATTCAGTTGACAATGGCATTCATACACCTATTGAACCTCCTCCACATTGCTTGAGATCGACACCACAATTTGGATGTCATCAGCATACACTACTGTGGCGAAGTCAAATGAGTGAATGAGGCCCAAAGTTTCAAATCTGACCCCAAGTCTCAAATGGAACCTATTGCAGTTGTGGGAAGTTACAGGACAAAACCTTTGAGCTTAGTTGTACGACAAGAAGTGACATCATACAGTCAATGAATATCTAAAAATACAACATATTTTGAGCATATACAAAAGCTTGCAATAAGTGTAAAATAAATAAGAGTACTATAACATGCCAGGAACACACATGAAAGGTTATATTAGTTATCCACTGTTTCGTAACTCAGTTAAAAAGCCTGATTTACAAAGGTAAATTTACACCTGTAGATTTTCCCACTTATAAATCCTCTACTGTACTTATGTATGTGTATTCATCCAGGAAAGGGTGAGAAAAACAGGTGTGCCATGGCAAACCTATACAAGGTTAGGCTGATAATGACATCTTGTGTCTCAGGGTTATTGATGACTTGTTCATTATTTCTATAGGAGACTGGTGTACAGACAGATTATCGAGCTTTCTATATCGACTGGCAGAAATATCGAGTCATAAATATCATGAGTGAGAAATATCGACAGCAAGAATATCGTGGTCAAGAATATCAACTTAAGGTAAGTAATATTGATTTTAAAAATATCGAAGTGTTTAATATCGTTTGCAAAAATATAGTTGATAAAAATATTGATTTTTTAAATTAATGTTATGTATTTTAGCATATGTTTTAAATGTATGTGATGTATTTTTTTTGCATAAGAATTGCTTATATTTTTTAATACATGTGTTAAAATTTTAGTAGTTATAAAAAAAATATTTGAATTTGGTGTTTTTTAGTTCCGTAGCGGGTTGTGGGTTTAAAGGGCATAGGGTGGGAAGTAATGTAATTATATTAAATTAATGATTATTTGTTATTTAATAATATTTATTTAATTGAGATGTTATAGTGTTAAATGCGTAAAGTAATTTATTATTAATTATTAATAATTAGTTGTTAGTTAATATTAATTAAGAAATTGTAATTCATTATGGTAATTGTGTAATTAATTTTAGGTATGCGTGTTGGTATTTATTGGTGTAAAGGGTGGGAAGACATTTTTTGTATTGATGAATTCATAATTTGTTGTTAATTAATATTAATAAATTAATTGGTAAATAATTATCATAATAGTATAAATAATTTTAGGTGTGTGTTTTGGGGTTTATAGGGGTAAAAGGTGGCCGTTTTTTTTATTATTAATTATTTGTTAATTGATATTAATTAATGTAATAAAAAATAATTATGGTAATTGTGTAATTAATTTTAGCTGTGTGTTGTGGTGTTTATAGGGGTAAAGGTAGGGAAGTAATTTGTGCTTAGTTATTTAATATATAGTTGTTTATTCATGTTAATTATTTGATATTTATTTTGCGTAATTGTTTATTTTTTGATGTGTTGTTTTTACGTTTAAAGGGGTAAAGGGTGGGTATTAACTACATTTTATTTACTTACTTCATAATTAGTTGTATAATAATAATAGTATTTCATTTTAAAATAAGTTTTAATTGTGTAATTTATTATTTTACAGTTTAATTTAGGTTTGCGTTGTGGGGATTATAGCGTTAAAGTGTGGGTAGTTAATTAATTTGTATTCAGTTTTTTTGTATTATTAATATTTTTTAATTCATAAATAATTATTTTAATTATGGAAGCACATTTTTAAAAATAAATTAGAAGTGTGTTGTGATTTGTACGGTGTTATAGGGTAAGAAATAAAATATATACATGTATGTTATAATTAATGTTTTTGTTTATAAATGTTTTCTAGTTTAAAATATTTATTGTTTTGAAATTAATTTGTTATTTTATTTTATATAATATTTGTATGTATTTCTTATATGTAATTAATATCATATTTTTTATATATTTCATATATTTGTTTTTTAATTTTTAAAATATTTATATATTTTTTTAATTATTTATTTATATATATATATTTTTTTTAAATATTTTTTTTATTTTATTTTTGAACTGATTGGAGTGTGAAAGGTAAATGTTATCCCTTCGCTATCCAACACTTTCCCTACTGTTGTACTCATTGGAGTGGGAATAGTAATATTTACTCCTCCACTATCGACCACTTACCCTACTGTTGCACTCACTGGAGTGGGAATAGTAATTTTTACCCCTTCGCTATCCAACACTTTAGCTACTGTTGTACTCATTGGAGTGGGAAGAGTAATATTTACTCCTCTGCTATCCAACACTTTCCCTTCTGTTGCCGTTATATGAGTGGGAACAGTAACTTTTACCTCTTCGCTATCCAACACTTTCCCTACTGTTGTACTCTATGGAGTGGGTATAGTAAAATGTACCCCTCCGCTATCCAACACTTTCCCTACTGTTGCACTCACTGGAGTGGGAATAGTAATTTTTACCCCTCCGCTTTCCAACACTTTTCCTACTGTTGCACTGACTGGAGTTGGAATAGTAAATTTAATCCCTCTGCTATCCAACACTTTCCCTACTGTTGCACTCACTGGAGTGGGAATAGTAATTTTTACCCCTCCGCTATCCAACACTTTCTCTTCTGTTGCACTCACTGGAGTGTGAATAGTAACGTTTCTCATTTTAAACCAGGTCCAATCCTTTGAACATAGTGTTCATAAATATTCTTTTCCCTTTGTTGCAACATTCAAATGATCGTTTTTTGAAATAAAGGGACCACAAATCCCATAATGCTCCATAACTGCCTCTTCAACTACTTCATGGTATTCAATGTAGATCTTGGCAAAACTCCTCTTGTATATCTGTGCACCGATCGCACACAGTGCTTCACAGGAAAAGTTCCATACACGGGCACAGTTTGTCAAAAGAAAATTCAACTACCACCAAGCTTTACAACAGTTCGTCACTTGCCTTTGAGTTGGTAACCTCGAGCCCGCTGTGCATAGGGAAATCCCTTTTGCAGACCCTGGCTGCTGCAGAGTTCACTCTCCAAGTAGAGGCGGGCCTCTGATCATGGCCCTTCCATCAACACCTTCGTTCGTGTCCAGTGTCACAGCCGGTGGGTGCTCCTTACATATAAATCCAAACGAAAGTCTGACAATCAGGAGCACCTCAACCTGTTCAAAGGATTGGACCTGGTTTAAAATGAGATTGTGTGCTCACCTTTGCTGCAAAAAACGAACTATGAAAGAAAAAATAGACTGCCTCTTTAAATGTGGAACAAAGTGGACTTTGTCCTTTTTCAATGTCTGAGCTACGTTATTTAAAATGCTAACGAACCCACCTGAAAATACAGTGGCATCTGATGAAAACTCATCCGAGTTGAAATGCGTAATGCCTGCTTGCATTTCTTTGCCTCAAATAAAGAAATAACTGAGCAAGTTTGGAGTGGCCTGTTTTCATGCTGCAAATGCAGTGTGGTTTCTTTTGGAATATGTGAGGTGTCTGACACACCTGTGACAGGCCCCGACCCGTGAGGTTGAGGTGCTCCTGATTGTCAGACTTTCGTTTGGATTTATATATATATATATATATATATATATATATATATATTATCTACTGTCGGTCGCCAGTAGATAGTTATAGTTACAACCTATTATCCATAGGAAATCCGCTACATTCTATTTGAAATAACTCTCTTGCCGGTTGACGTATCTTCGCAAAATTTTCAAACTTTGTGGGGCGCTCCGGTCCGCTCCTACCCTGAAAGTCTCGGGGGGATTAGTCAAGCGGGGGCCGAGAAAAAAGGGGGGTCCCAAAACGCGTTTTCCCCATGCAATTTTCCATAGGAAACTTTAGACACGGCTACAGCCCGAACTGCTGAACGGAATTACACCAAATTTGGCAAAGAGGTAGTTCTTGGTTCAGAAAGAACCCTTTTTGTTAAATGGTGTAAATCCGTTCAGTAGTTACTGAGAAAATCAAAAGTAAAAGTATAGTGATATCTATGGCCGAGTAGGGTCCGCGTACCCTCAGCGCACCCTGCGCGCACCGTCCCGATCACGAGCTGCATGTTAATTGGCTGTCAGCTGGCTGTCAACATTCCGATTCAGGAAATGTTGGCAGCCATTTTGTCCTCGGTAGAACCGAGGGACAGAAACAAGTGCGCAAAGCGCACAAAGGGAGCAGGGTAGAAACACCCTGACCCCCTAGGTTTGCTCAGGGGTCCCACAAGGGACCCCTGGGCAAAAATCGGCAGGATGCGCTCAGGGTGCGCGAATCCTGCCGAAAAAAAAAATCGAAGCGCGGTCTCCCGCGCTCGATTACATTTGCCCCCGGGTGGCCCAAGTCCCGGGGGCATGGTGGGAGTGGGTATATTGTTTGTATGGGGGCCTCAAAGGGCCCCCAAGCCCGGGACCACCACCCCCGGGGCTTTATAAAAAAAATGGTGCGGGAGGGCTCTCTTGCCCTCCCGCAGCCCGAGGACCGCCACCCCCGGGGCTTCTTTTTTTAAATAAATAAGGTGTGGGGGGGCTCCAGCCCCCACACGCCCGAGACCACCACCTCCCGGGGCACTTACAAAATAAATGTGGGGGTCCATTACGGACCCCCAGAGCCCGGGGACCACCACCTCCCGGGGCTGTGCAAGTTAAGGGGAGGGGGCCACGCGGCCCCCTCCTGGAAGCCCTTGATGGCCCTGGGGACCGCCACCCCCAGGGCTGGCTCCTGCAGTGTCCCGGGGTGCCTACCCCCGGGACACTGTAGTTTGCTATGGCAGGACGGGAGCCTCGCGGCTCCCGTCCTGCCATAGCAAACTGCTTGGATATTGGAAGAGAGAGCAGGAAACCTGCTCTCTCTTCCAATATCCAAAGCACATTGCTTTCCACATGGGGAGCTGCATCTTAGCAGCTCCCCATGTGGAAAGCAATGCCGGCTCCCAAGGGACGCGGGAGCCGGCGGGACTGTGGGGGATTGGGGACCCCAACCCACAGTCCCCAACGGAGAGGGCCAGCCCTGGGGGATGGGGTCCCGGGGCAAGTAGTGGCCCGGGAGGGGGCCACGCGGCCCCCTCCCCAAAAAATAAATAAAATAAATAAATAAAAAAAAACGGAAAGGCCGGCCCGGGGATGGGGTCCCGGGGCCTTAAATGGCCTGAGGAGGGGGCCACGCAGCCCCCTCCAAAGAAAAAAAAATCGAGGCCATGCCCCGGGGATGGGGTCCCCGGGGCCAATACAGGCCCAGGGAAGGGGGGCCACGCGGCCCCCTTCCCGTTTTTTAAATAAAATTTAATTTAAAAAAAGGGGTAAGGCCCTGGGGGATGGGGTCCCCAGGGCCCAAAAACAGGAAAAAGGAAGGGGGCCACACAGCCCCCTTCAGGGAGACAAAAAAACGATCGGGCCCGCAGGCCCCGCCCCTTCCTTCACCACTCTGCAAACGCGCCCCCTGGCGCGTTTGCAGAGAGGAACAAATTCCCCTTGAATACTGGGGGTCCCTGGGGGCCAACTAGCCCACCAGGAACCTCCAGTATGCGCCAGGGAGCTGCGTTGCAGAGAGGTGTACAGAGGCCACGCCCCTTTTACACCTCTCTGCAACGCAGCTCTGTGGCGCTTTTGGATATACCTGTTGGGCTAGTTGGCCCCCAGGGACCCTCAGGATTCAAGGGAGTTAATCCCCGACTTAAAACGCGCCACGGGGCGCGTTTGCACAGTGGTGAAGGGAGGGGCGGGGCTTCAGGTGACATCTGTGCAAACGCGCCCCGTGGCGCGTTTTAAGTTGGGGATTAAATCCCCTTCAATCCTGAGGGTCCCTGGGGGCCAACTAGCCCAACAGGTACATCCAGAAAGCGCCACAGAGCTGCGTTGCAGAGAGGTGTAAAAGGGGTGTGGCCTCTCTACACGTCTCTGCAACGCAGCCCCTGGCACATATTGGAGGTTCCTGGTGGGCTAGTTGGCCCCTAGGGACCCTCAGGATTCAAGGGGACTTAATCCCCAACTTAAAACGTGCAACGGCGCGTTTGCCAGATGTCACCTCAGGCCCCGCCCCTCCCTTCACCATTGTGCAAATATTCTTCTAAAATCATCCGAAATACGAATTCCGATTTACTCACCTCTTATAAGGAGAGACCTCAGTTCTGTATCTTTCAGTCCAGTACTGGTCCTGAAAAGTAATTTTAACCGTACTTACCAGTAACTTGAATTTTCTTCCATAGGATATCATTGCCTGCTTTTTGCTGAAAAAGTTTCTAAGTGTGGAGTTTTGGAACTTTAAAATATTCCTCTAAAATCAGCCAAAATACGAATTCCGATTTACTCACCTGTTATCAGGAGAGACCTCAGTGCTGCATCTTTCAGCCCAGTACTAATCCTGAAAAGTAATTTTAACCGTACTTACCAGTAACTTGAATTTCCTTCCATAGGATATCATTGCCTGCTTTTTGCTGAAAAAGTTTCTAAGTGTTGATTTTTGAAACATACAAATATTCCTCTAAAATCAGCCGAAATCCGAATTCTGATTTACTCACCTGTTATCAGGAGAGACCTCAGTGCTGCATCTTTCAGCCCAGTACTGGTCCTGAAAAGTAATTTTAACCGTACTTACCAGTAACTTGAATTTCCTTCCATAGGCTAACATTGACTGGTTTCACTTGGAAATTCTTCTAAGTGTGGTGTTTTGGAACTTTAAATTATTCTTCTAAAATCAGCCGAAATACGAATTCCGATTTACTCACCTGTTATCAGGAGAGAACCCAGTGCTGCATCTTTTAGCCCAGCACTGACCCTGAAAAGTAATTTTAACCGTACTTACCAGTAACTTATCTTTTCTTCCATAGGAATCCATTGTCTGGTTTTCAGCAGAAAAGTTTCAAAGTGTCGATTTTCACAAACTACAAATATTCCTTAAAAATCGCCTGTATGACTTAAACACATTTTTTCAACTGTTTACAGGAGATGCACCAGTGCTGGATCCAGGATCCAACACTGAGTAAGAAAAAGTAACGATAACAGTTTTTACCTGCTAAGTGAATTTCCTTCCATAGGATAACATTGGTGATTCTATGAGGAAAAGTTTCTAAGGGGCACATTACGATGGCGGGCGGAAGCACCACCGCCGTGCTGGCGGATGCAAAAACCACCAGTTACCGCCGGCACGCAGCAGTCCACACGCCCGTCCAAGTACGATGCGAAAAGTAGGCCAAACACCGCCGGCAAGCCAGCAACACCGTCCGCCATCAAAGTGCGCCCGTACACGTAGCGGCGCAGCTCAACTGACACACACCGTCCGGCGAAACACGTCCCGCCCGGCGCATAAATTACGATGCCGCAAACAAACGGCTCCCATGGCCAAGAGATACCGTACGACAAACCGAAGCGGTAACACGGATGCCGAGCACGGACAACGAGAAGCGGCCCCCGAGCATGAATCCAGCACTGCAGGCTCTCCCCATGCTTCTGCTGATGCACCACCAAGGACGCAACGTGCCGCGGAGACGCAGGTAGGCACACACAGAACAAGTGCACGCAAACAGCGCACACAGTGCAAGGGCGGAAAAAGCGGACAACTCCCCACCAGCGCGTGTACACTACACATCCACCATCGCATCCACATATGACACACAGGCCAAATCGTAACATCGCAGAACACATGTGTACACACCACCTGGGACTAGGAACCAACCACCCCGTCACGGCCCCAAAGTGCCGATGACGCCGCCACACATGCGCACAACGCAGAGGCCAACCGCAGCGCCATGCATGCGTCGCACACAGACACAGGGACACAACCAAGCAGCACACACATCAGCCCCACCCCGAACGCACATGACACGTGACAGGCCTGCCACAGACATGTCCCCAACGCCCAATTCACGGACAACACCCAACGCCACACAACCGACGCACACATGTCAGTGAAGACACGCAACAGCAGGACACACCCCAGTGTAACAAACATGGCGTAGCACACAGCGGCGGCAACACCAACTAGGAGAAGCAGGGCCCCTTCGGGAAGAGGAACGCCAGTACCACACAGAAACACCCATACCACCCTGCACATATGAACAAGACATATAAAACGGAACACCAAAGAGCCCGGGGACCGACAACAGGTGGCCCAAGAATAACATTCACACACAAGGCCCAACGCAGAGCGGAAAGGCAGCCTGCCGCCCACACAAGGGAGAGCAGACAGCACTGAATGACCTTCCATTCCAACTCCGAAACCACAGCCCTACGACAGAAGCCGGTGAATACAGCCATTGTCCAAGAATAGACCAACACAGGCATGCCGAGGAGACCGACCACAGGGCAGATAGCGCATATCACAGAAGCACACAACGGACGGGGAAGAAAGAAGAAAACACTCCCCCATGTCGGCCACATGCAAGTTAATTGGAAGGAGTCACACATCACTGACCTTGAACTGTCTGAGAAGCATGTGGGAAGAGGGCCCGTGTCCTCCAAACAAGCCAACAGAACACAAGTCCTGTCTCCCTACGACTACACAGAGCTCACAGCAACCTCGGAGCGTGCACATTGCAGACTGCACACACAGCCGGAGCACGCCACCTCAACGAACCGCTGCGAAATGGCAACCGCAACACACCTACCCAACTACGCCGAACAGCTCAAGCTGTACAAAACCAACCTGTTCCATACATTGGGATGCGATCTCCTGTCCCTGCTGAACGTAAGTTACCGACTGACTTACCGCATCACATTGTTCAGCTGCGTCATGCCCGTCTTCTACTGTCGGAGGTGTCCCTACCAGCATCCCGTCGAGATATGCCTCTCCAACCCGGCATGTCTGAAGGCGGACCTGCTACCACTACTCCTCCCTCTGGACGCACACGACAGGGCCTGCTCTGCCTATGGGGGCATGGCGTATGTGGCCAACATCGCACCCGCACTGAAATGGGACCACTGTGCCTCCACACGACGGATCATCGAGAACAGCTACATCGAATGTCACCCAGCATGCCCCATCATGGTCCTCCAAGGGACAACTTACGAACAACACCTTGACAGCCACCATCCGCTACATTGGCTGGCAAACATGTACACCACCAATGACATGGAAGCCCTGCTGGACGGCATCGCATACCTGACAACCTGTAAATTCGTCGGACCACAACGCAGGTTCCCGAGTGACCTATGATGTCCAACCCCGCACCCATGCTTAGCTTCCGCACGGACTGGCCAGTCACCACCACAACAGCCATACCAAACGACCGGCAACTGTAACCACACCATCAACGACATCGCCATGACATCGGATATGACCGGGACATGCACACTGTTCCCCATCACATCCAGGAACACCGCATGCATCGTGGGAGGCAGTGGCATGGGCTCTGTGTATCGCACCCACATGGACGGAACTGCACGAACAACCAGGACACGACATGGATCCAGCGCACATGGACACACACACCGCTCAGTGGACATGAATAGGTCGCCTGGAGTCTGTGGGTGCTGCACCCCTCCCACCCCCGCCCGGGAATCCCATACCAGGACCTTTGCATGGACGACAAGTGCATACAACAACAACACGACCCCAGTGACTGTGACATGTCCAGTAACCACCACAGTGCAACAACAAGTGGCACGCCGCTGCATGCACGCAAGCACATGCCCTGATGTCATCTCACATGCACGCGTGCATGAGGAACAACCGCAGCAAACCTGTCACATGGAACTGAGATGGACTGTGCCCATGATGCCAAGCGGTCTGGTAGGCTACATGTATACCGTCTGTGTCAAAGTCCGCAGCTCCGCAGCTATACGTAAATGTACATTAGCACAGCCTTGGCCAAGCAGATGTCACTCTGAAGCCCACATCCCACATGCAACAGCCAATCACATGTAACCCCACACCTATCCCATTTGCAATCATGCTCAGTATATCCTCAACATGTATTCCGCTGCCAGTAGTGTCCACTATACTGCATCACAGAGGACAGAAGTCTCAATATAATGTTTGAAACCAAAACTGTCTCCGCTGACTCATTTCACAAGTACGAATGAGAGAGGATGAGAGTATGTGAAGTACACGGCAGTCGTGACATGACCATGTAGTCCACTGGTATTGGATGTCAACGCAAATGAGTAGCACTACTGTGGAAGACACACATGTGTCGTGTGAAGTCGTATGGACGCAGTGCTCAGGTGGGTGGGTGCGACGGGTAGATGCGCACATGCCAAGTTGGAGCACGCCGTGTTGGGAGGGGTCATGAACAGTACACCACCGCTTCCCTGGTCATTGTGAGAGGACACCTGTCGGAGGAGTGAACACGTGTGTGCACAGCAGCCGGGCACACGTACAAAGCGGTACCAGGCGCACCTCAGCCCACCCTCTGTGGACAAGCTGGATCCTGTTGTGCGCCCGCCATGCCCCTTGACAAGGCACACACAGCCCCAGTCGACCAGGTGTAACCCCAACATAGTCAATCCGCACAGGCGATACAGTGCACGGGATGGCAGTGGAGCATGGTGTGTGAGAGGTCTCCTCGCGCTCCTCCTGGTCATATCACGCAGGCAATAGAACCTCAACGTCTAGCATGGCACAAGTCAAATGGAAGTGTAGGGGGACGCACCACAGCACGAGCAGCACTGACGTCACGGGAGGTGGCTCGCACCATCCCATCCATTGCCCATCATACCAACCACGCCACATGCCATTGCGACTAAGTGCAAGCGCGTGCGCCACCACCCCGAGCCCTCCCCAGAGAGGCCAAAGAGTGAATGTGTGGGCCATCAGTCACAGACGGACGTGGCCTGGCCGCAAGGGCAGCCACAGCCACTGGGTGTCGCAGGTGGCGGATCCGGAAGGCGAAGACTGTGATGCATAGTCCATGCAGGCCGGGTCTCCATTTGGGGCACCACGCAGGTGGACGGCGTCCCGCAACACATCATACCCTGAGACAGCCCACTCGTGCAACTGGACCCACACATACACTCCTTGCCCTCTCTGGTGCGAGCTTGGGGCTGCCTGTGCAAGCGCTAGCCTCGCAGGTGAGCATGCATATTGGGGGAGCGAGGGGAGGACATGAGGGCTGGGGCGAAGATGACTGTATCACTGTCAGTCAGTACAAGGGATGACCCAGATGTGGAAAGGAAGAGACGTGTCCCGTGTGTACTGCAACTAGTCGCCAATCCAACTACCCCCCATGTCCGGAATGTAAGCCCGCACCTAGGCCCGCCCATCCGCCACATCGAACATACCACCAGCACGACAACCTTCCCATTCGAAACACCGACTGGGGCGGCGACCAGTGTACAATCATGTGTAGCCTACCCACGCGTACATGTGGGCCCTCCATGATCCATGTCACCTGCAGCAAAGTCATGACATGCGCAATGAGGGAAGTGAGGAGAGCTGTCCGCCCCACGCGCAGAAGGTGCATCAGCTCCACAGACCCAGCAGCGAGTCCAGCAGGGGTCACATGTGCAGGGGCAGCTGTGCCTGGTGTGAAGGCACATGCATATAGACAGCACATCGACCAATGTGTAGTCTGCCCACATCTACAGTCCATCATCATGCGGACATAGGAATTGAACACAGGGCAACACATCTTAGTTGGTGCACCCACCGTGACCAACAATGCGCAATCATCGACGTACCCGCCCTGTGCATGGCCCCCACCCAACGGAGGCACATCCAGTGCCACCATCCCACACACACAAGCCTTCCACGGAACATGCTGTGTCCAATGGTCAGTACAGAGTCAGCGCCCATCTGGTGGAACCTGAACAGGAGACACATGCACACACATGCCAGCTCCCACTATGTACGTCTGCCACCTGGCACGTGCAATGTAACCTCTCACCTGTGACGTGTGACTGCAAGCACACAGCCGTCTTGGCATGGGGCTGTCAATGTGGACACCTGTCAATGTTTCGGGAGGTGTGATCCGTACAGTGCTGTACATAGGGTGCAGTGCTGACACCTACTACTGTCTCATATCCCCTCGTGCCACAGGTCCCACTTGTTTTGGCCGCTCAGCCTGTGCCCACATCGTTGTCGTCGTGTGCCATACTCATCCAGCCGCGGAAGCAGTTCCATGCTCAGCAGACATTCATGTTGCCGTGGCGTTGCCGCTTGACGGATATGCAGTCAGTCCCGATCAGCACGCCCCGCAAGTCATTGGGGCCTAGATCCCCATGTGCATGCACATGGCAGTGGTTTGTATCACTAGCCATTGCCATTGTTGGGAGACCTGTGTAAGTGTATTGTGGCCGTGCCGTCCCAGCTTGACAGCTGGGCTGTGGCTCATGTGCTTGCTCAGTCATGTCAGTGATGTGTATGCGAAATTGCTATGTGTTGTGTTGCTTTGACATGTGTCCACTGCCATTTTCCCTAGGCGGAGACCGAACATTGACCGCCCATACCAATTGCTGGCGGACATGGACGATACAGAGGTTATTAGGAAGTTTCGGCTGGACAGGCCAACCCTGCATCGACTGTGTGCCATGTTAGAACCCCATCTCCGTCCCCGCAGGGTGTATCCGACTGCTGTCACCCCCACGGCTAAGGTGATGGCCGCCATGCATTTCTTCGCCACTGGGTCATTCCAGCACACAGTGGGCATTGGAGGAGGGATGTCCCAGCCCATGTTCCGCAAGGTGCTGAGGGATGTACTGGCAGCCATGATGCTGTACCGGAACAGGTACATCCGCTTCCCCAGGGCTCGTGAATTGGCGGCAGTGAAGGGTGCATTCTATGCCCTTGGCAGAATCCCACACGTCGTTGGAGCCATTGACTGCACACATGTCGGCCTTGTTCCACCACAGGCCACTGAGCACCTGTACCGCAACAGGAAGCACACGCACTCCCTGAATGTGCAAGTGGTGTGCCTTGCGGACATGGTGATCACCCACGTGTGTGCAAAGTTCCCAGGCTCGGCCCATGACGCACACATAATGCGCAACAGCATCTTGCCACGACTGATGTCCAATATGCAACAGGATCGGGCCTGTATTGTCGGTGAGTATGTGGAGTGGTGTAGCGTGCTGGCTGTGCGATGCTGTCCCCTGTCCAGTTGGATTAGCAACGGTTCTCTGTGTCCCTCACACCCAGGTGACTCTGCGTACCCGAATGGGGCATGGCTGCTCAGTCCATTGAGGAATCCTCGCACCCCAGCAGACGATCGCTACAATGAGGCACATGGGAGGACCAGACGTGTGGTCGAGCGTACCTTTGGCCTCCTCAAGTCCAGGTTCAGGTGCCTGGACCGCACCGGGAGTGCGCTGGCGTACTCCCCACAGAAGGTGTGCCGGATAGTGGTGGCGTGCTGCATGCTGCACAATTTGGCCATTCGGAAGCAGATCCCCCTCATCGTGGATGACGGAGATCAACCAGGGCCCCAGCCCGCAGACCAGGACAGCTCGAGTGAGGAGGACAGTGGAGAGGAGGAAGCTGGTAATGTGCGGCAGCAGCTCATCGCCCGCTACTTCACTTGACGGTGAGTGTCCATGTACGACGGCTGATGTGGCTGTATCTGTGCAGGTGTGTGTGTGCTGTGTCAGGGTGGCCGTTTGTTCACTGCGTGCTGTGTGTCAACGCTCCATGGCCAGGGTAGTATGCCACTGTTGGTGGCTGTGGCATTGTGCCCTATTGCTCTGTGCGATGTGTGTACATTGCTTGTAGTTGTTGACATGTACTGTGTGATGGGTGTGTGACACACTCATTGAATGTGCTCCTGTTCTGTCTCCCACCCCTAGGTCCCTACAGGTCCCTCCGGATTCAATTGCCATGCCACGCATCAGGTGCCTTTCCGCCCAAGGTGGCCGTTGTATTCCGTACAAATAAAACACATGGCACAAACAGCAGTTAGTGAAAAAGGTGCATTTATTACAAACTGTGACATGTGATTGTGTGTAAGGTGATGACAAAAGTGGTGCGTGCAGTGACAATGAGCTGTCGGTCATGGCTGCGTGATGATCAGGGTGTACCCACTGGTTCTATGTCCATAGTCCAACACACACATGCCATCCAGATGGCTGTGTGGAGTGGGATCGTAGTCCAAGTCAATGCAGTGGCTGGTCAAGGAAGGCTGGCGGAAGGCTGGCTGGCTGCCTCACTTGCGTTTGGAGCGTGCGAAGTCCTCCCGGGAGATCTGTTTCCACTTCGGACGGCCCCTTCCACGTTTGCGAGGGGGTGCCTGCTTGCGACATGCTGGTGGTTGAGGTGTGCTCACTGGCTGTGGACGCAGGGGAACTGGACACTGCTGCTCCACCCTGCGCCCCGGCAGGTGGTGGCGGAGGGGAGCTGCTGTCCCTGGCTGTGACCTCACCGCCACCACCAGCTGTCCCATGAGGTCCACGATTTGGCCCATACGGGCGTCCATGGACCTCAGCACCCCCAGCACCTCACGCGTGTCTGAAGCAGACCGGACCCATTGTCCTTGGGCCTCTTCATAGGCCCCAAGGACTCTGGCCATGTGAGGCAGGGCATGGCTCCCAGGGGAGGCTGGCGTTTCCCTGACCCTGCTCCTCCTACCAGTCCTGCTGCCACCGGCCCTGCCCACTAGCCACATTGCTCACCACGGTCCTCGCTGTGGCTCCCAGGGTGGATCCAGTCGGCCGGGCCACCACCTGCGCTGGGGCTGGTGCCAGCGAAGACGTGGCGGTGGTGGCGGCGGTGGTGGTCGGTGCGGCGATGGTGGCGGTTGCGGCAGTGGTAGTGGCCACAATGACCGTGGGTGTGGCCGCAACGACAGTGGCAGCAGGGGGCTGGGAATGTTCAGCAGCCCTGGATGATGGGTTGGTGGGTAGGAGGGGTCCTGGGGAGCGGCTGGGCCCTGCCACACCAGATGGGCCTGCTTGGTGGTCCATGTCCGAAGAGGAGGACAGATCCTCCAGATCCGTGTGTCCTCGTTGGGGGCTTGTAGGCTGGCTGTGCTGGCTGCTGGCTCCATCCCCAGCATCCAGCAGTTCATCACCTGTGGAGAGAATGAGATTTGTTATTGTGTTGCACCTGGCGAAGTATGTATTTGTCGTCTGACATTGACAGTTCGTGCAATCTCGTACATGGGTTTCCCGGAGGCGTGTGTGTGGCTGTAGCATCTGTAGTTGTGTGTGCTTGGCAATGGGACTGTGTGCTGTGCACATGTGGCATGGGACGGATTGGCCATGCCGATGGGTGTGTTGCTGTGCCCCTACTTATTGTGACTCTGGTGTATGCGGGCTCCTGGCCCATCCTGGGTCTGGTTTGTACTTTGCTTTTGGTGTTCAGATGGGACGCTTAGGAACGCATATGGCAACATGGGGGCCATGCCCCAGATTCGCATTTGGGAGGGGATATGCTTTTGGGGTTCAAATGGAACGCTTAGGAACGCATATGGCAACATGGGGGCCATGCCCCAGATTCGCATTTGGGAGGGGATATGCTTTTGGGGTTCAAATGGAACAGCTTAGGAACGCATATGGCAACATGGGGGCCATGCCCCAGATTCGCATTTGGGAGGGATATGCTTTTGGGGTTCAAATGGAACGCTTAGGAACGCATATGGCAACATGGGGGCCATGCCCCAGATTCGCATTTGGGAGGGGATATGCTTTTGGGGTTCAAATGGAACGCTTAGGAACGCATATGGCAACATGGGGGCCATGCCCCAGATTCGCATTTGGGAGGGATATGCTTTTGGGGTTCAAATGGAACGCTTAGGAACGCATATGGCAACATGGGGGCCATGCCCCAGATTCGCATTTGGGAGGGGATATGCTTTAGGGGTACATGCTGTGAGCCATGGGTGCCGAACGTGACATGTGTTGTGGCAGCATGACAGTGCATGGTTTGAGGTGTGTGCATGCTTGACATGGCCTGCATATTTGCTGTCTGTTGTGATTACTGGACATGGCATTGGACGCATCGTTATGAGTGAGTGATAGTTGTGTGCCAGCCAACGTATTGCAGTTGTCCCATCTCCTTGGTGTGTGTGCTGCCCTGTGCCATGTGCATCACTGCAGTGCTCGGGGGGGGTGTGTGGCCCATGTTGTGTGTTGTTGCTCACAGTGTGTCGTGCGCTTCATTGACTTCTGGCACATGGTTGGTCATGGGCATGTATCTTAGCGTGACTGCTGTATGTGTGGCAGCTGTGCGGATGACATGCCTTTCATGAGACTGGGGCTGACGGATGGGATGGATGGTATGTTGTATGTGCATAGTGTGTCTGTGAGTTTGATGGGTTCAGTGGTGTTCGTGTGCATTTATGTTGTTCCGCTCTGTTGCGTCTAGTGTTGTTTGTCTTACATAGGCGTAGTTGTGGGGTGTGTGGTTGACAGGCAGTAGGGGCTACATGGACAGGACTTCAATGGTGTTTCGGTTGTGTGTGATGAGTTGCACAGTGGCTGCCGTGTGGGACTATATTCAGTGTGGCTTGTGCATGCAGACGTGGCTCTTTGGGTGTTGCTATGTCTGTGATGGGTCATGTGGGGTGTGAGTCTGTTGTTCATGTCCGTGTGCACATTGTTCACTTGTTCGTGATGGTGGGCGGTGTTGCGTGTTCGTCTGCTACGTGACATGTCCCATGTGTTGGTCGTGTTATGGTCCTCATGCCTCCAGTAATCCAGCCCTGTCCAGTTTCCCACCTGCAAGTTGTTCGTGCGTGCACTGTACTGGATGCCACATGGCTCTAAGCGGGGGTGCTCCATGTTGCAGGTCTGTAGGGGTGGGGGGTGTTGTGGGTCGTGGGGGTGGCTGGACACCCACTGACACCGATTGCTGTGGACCGTGATGTCTGCCTTTCGGCTGTCGTTGTGCACTGCGGTGGCTGACACGTGGCTGTGGGGTGTGGGGGATGCTCCTCCTTGCTGTGTTGTGGGACTGGGGCCTGGTGTGTGTTGTACTTGGGCTGTCCACCGTCCCACCCACTGCACTTTGTGTTCCTGCCACTTACCTGTTACTTGTCGGTTAGTGCAGCTGTGGCGGACACATGGGTGTGGTGGGTGCTCGTTGTGGCGCTTCTGGCATATTTGGGGACCTGTTGGTGGTTACGTGGCTGGCTGAGTGTACACATGTCCCCACGCATCTTACAGTTGTTCGGTTTGGGCTGTGTGTGGTGGTGTCTGTTGCATGTGTGTGTGATGTGTTGTGTATTGTGTGCTGGACATGGGGGTGTTTGTCCCTGGGAGCTGTGGCATGGTAGTTGCGCATGTGAGTACATAGCGGTGTGCTGGTATACATTAGTTTGTACTTACCAGCCTCCACTCCCCTGCTAATCCAGCGAGGATCTCCGGATGTATTACGACTCGCACCTTCTCCTCCCACGCTTTGAAGGTCTTAAAGAGCGCGGGATTCCCTCCGCCAGTGACGGCAGCCAGCTCTCTGTTTTTGCCCTCCTTCTTCTTGACCAGGCTCTTTACGTCATTCCAACGTTTGTTAATTTCTACTCTGTTCCTGGGCAGGGTCCCGACTGCATTGACCTGGTCTACGATCCGGTTCCACATTCTGTTTCTGGTGGCTAGTGGTGTGTGCTGGACCATGTTCCCATAGATTTGTGGGTACACCTTGATGATCTCGTCGACCATGACCGTCAGCTCCATGGGCGTGAACTTGGGCATTCTTTGTGGTGCCATGGTGTTTGTGGTGCTGGTGCGGTGTGTGTTGTGTAATGTGCAGGGGGTTTGTGGTGCCGGTGTTTGGTGGTGGTGGTGGTGGTGTTTGGTGGTGGTGGTGGTGGTTGTGATGTGTGCGTTTCTGTGGTGTGCTGCTGTCCTTGCTGTGTCACTGTGTCCTCTCCTCTCCTCTCTGGTTTGCAATGTAGCAAGGGGTTATGGTCTGTGGGAGTGCTGCTTTTGTACTCACCTATGTGGGTGTGTCCTCATGGTCTGTTGTTTTCAGGTGTGTTGTGTCTGGGGTTCTGGCCTTTGTATTTTTTGTTTGTCCGGGGGTGTTTTCGGGATGTGTACTGTGCTTGTGTATTTGTGCGTGCCTTGCTGTGTGGACTTGTTGGCCATGTTGTGTGCTATTGGTTTTGTGTGCGGATGGTTTCTGTGCAGGTACGTTGGCGCCATGGCTTCTGCCGTGTCGATTCTCATCGGCGTTGTTTGCGCTGGCGGGCGGTATATTTGTGGTTTTTCCGCGCTCATGTCGGTGCGATCGTAATTTCACGTGCGGTGTGTCGGCCGTGAGGGCGGGCGGTTTTGTGTTGTCGTGCGTGTTTCCGTCCGTGGCGGGCGGTTTGACTCCGACTTCGGACGTTGGCGGGCGGTATTTTGTGTGATTTTTCCGCCGATGGCGGTTTTCGGTTTGTGAAATCGTAATGGCGTGGTCGGTGTTCAGGCGGTGTGTGCGGGCGGATTTTTGCCGCTTCCATGCCTGGCGGATTTATTTACGCCGGGTATCGTAATGGGCCCCTAAGTGTCAACTTTTAAAATACAATAATATTCCTTAAAAATCACGACTGTAACCAAAACGCTTTTACTCAACTGTTTACAGGAGATGTCCCAGGACTGAATCTAGGATCCAGTCCTGTGGTTAGAAAAGTAATCCATAAAGTAACTAATTGCATTTAACTAGAAATTCACATTGAGCTGAATGTTGCATTGTGTTTGAAAATGTGTTGCCCATTGCAAAAACTGTAACTACTGTACTTAAAAGTCTATTGCCTATGTGCTAAGTATTTAATCTAAAGTAATTCATTCTGATAAAGTATTTTTTGTAATGTAATGTATAATGTAATTACAATGTAATTTAAAAAATAAAATATGTAAAAGAAATTGTTTCTAAAAATGTAGTAAATCAGTATGAAAAAAATTTATATAAAAATTAATACATTTAAAAATGTCATTTAAAAAACCTTTGAAATTCACTGAAAAAACCGTAGGTTTCAGGCACGTTATAGTTACAAATTAGCATTTAAAAAACCTTTGAAATTCACTGAAAAAACCATAGGTTTCAGACACGTTATAGTTAGAAATTAGCATTTAAAAACCTTTGAAATTCACTGAAAAAACCATAGGTTTTAGGGACAGTTATAGTTACAAATTAGCATTTAAAAAACCTTTTAAATTCACTGAAAAAACCATAGGTTTCAGATATGTTATAGTTACAAATTAGCATTTAAAAAACCTTTGAAATTCACTGAAAAAACCATAGGTTTTAGGGACATTTATAGTTAGTTGGACATTTCACTCGTACAAAACCCGTGAAATTCCCCCGTTATAGTTAGTTCAGCTAACTATAACTCGCGCCCACAATGCACTGCTGATGACGTCACATATTACATCACTCATGACATGGTCAGTGACATCACTGATGACATCACTGATGACATCTCAAATGACATCACTGATGACATCATCCACGTGATAATCTGATGCAGCTCCTCACACCCTAATATAACCTTTGATACACCCAATCTAAATTACAGACTGCCATTCGCAAAACTATAGACACTCCAACACCAATAACTACATACCCACTCACTGATTCTTAGGTCTACACACACACATCCACTCACTCACCCGTACAGTCACTCATACTTATGGTCACTCAGTACAGGACTATCATATGCACTCTTACTCCTATATAGACACTCAAACACCGCCACTCATCCATAGAGGTACTCACACACCTAGGGGTCGATTCCGATTCGGGCCGGAAAAAGCACCGACCGACTCGGATCCGGAAAAAATACCGACCGACACGCACCCGTGGCGCCCGACACGCCAAGTACGATGCAAGGCGCGAAAAATCCGACCGACACGTAATGAAACCAAGCCGACCGACCGAGCCGCACGGAAAACAGCAATCCGGCCGGAAAAACACGCGAATCCAACCGACCGACACGCACCCGGAACAAATCCGACCGAAACGTACACGCTAACTCCAAACCGCTAAGTACGATGCAAGGCGCGAAAACCACGAGCGAGTCGGACGGAGGACAAGCCGTACGACCGACACGCATACAAAACCGAGCCGAAGCAACACAATACACCGCGACCGACGCGTACGCAGCATAGAAAACTGCACAAACACAGCGTGAACGAAACGGAAAACACCGTACGAGACCAATGCAGGGTCCGACTCGGTCACAAGAACGTTTCCAACATACACAAACAGCACAAAGGAAAAATCACCCAAAAAAAGGCCAAACAAGCAATTACCAAGCCAATAAATACTGGGGGGGTGGGGACAGAGAACAAAGACACACCCACAACTCCACCTATATAAAGGACACAAATCACTACCATGAGCCTTTGCAAATGCCATTCCACTGCCAGCACCCAAGAGGAAGCAACCACACACCCACAGCTCATCCCTCACACAAGCCACACACCATCAGCACACCTACAAATACCTACCTCACATACACCCAGCAAAACACACACTCACACACCCTCACCTGCACACCAACACACACATCACTCACCATCACCACCCATCACCATGCCCCCCAAGAAGAATCACAAGTTCCTAGATTGTGAATTGGAAGTCCTGGTAGACGAGATCCTCAGGGTAGAGCCACAGCTGTTTGGCACATTGGTCCAACAGACCCCCATGTCGCAGAAAACCAAGATGTGGGAGAGGATCATCAACAGGGTGAACGCACAATCACCATGTCGGCGCACAAGGACCGACATCCAAAGCAGGTGGTATGACGTTCGCAGGAGGGTACGGAAACTGCTGAAGCAAGACTACATCAACAGCCAACACACCGGCAGTGGCCCTCCTGCCAAGCATTTATACCTCAGGCCCTGGGAGGAGAAGGTGCGGGCCATCCTACCGCCAGTGAGCATATATGGACTAGAGGACATCCCAGAGCCTGGTGAGTACACAACAAATGTACACAATATACTGCCACAAAACACACACACATCACTGTCAAGGGGAGAGTCAAACCATGCACTCATAGCAATCACACAGCAACCAGAACAGAATCATCCCAAAATGTGTATGTCAGTCAGAGAAACACAACACATGCCATCAAAAAAGTCACATCCAACCGTGCCAACACATGTACAAACACAACCACAACTACAGCTAGGCAGTGGCACAAATAGAACTAACAAACACATCCACACATGTAGCCACCACAACAACACCAACACACAGTGAAGACCACTCAAAGGAAGGAATTCTGTGTATGCTGGCCAAGTCAGTGTAGCCAATAGCATCATGGGAGTCGCAGTCACACATATTGCCCGCCCCAAAACTGTCCCATCAACACCACCATGAACCATGCGCACATCACAGGGAGTGGAGAAGGACTCACAAGATGGCTGACACTGGCTACTGCTGTGAGGAGCACAAGGCCCTGCTGGCAACTGTGCACCAACAAACAGCAGGACACCACTGACTGACATCCTGAGAGACAACTTACACTCCCTGCAATGCAAGCACGTTCCATGGTGGGATATCTGGCTGGCTGGGTGGGAAGGGGGACTTGCAGCACTGACTATAGTCACCAGCACCTCCCCTCACACCCCCCCAACACAAACTCCACAGTACCCACCTGGTAGAATGCAATGCCCTCCATCCTAACACAAGATCCCACAAAGCACCACCACCCTGGGTTATGTTGTGTGAAGCACAGGGACACTCTTGGGACTCTTAGCCAAACAACTGCCAGGACAACACTCCCAGCCATCCTGTCAGCACAGCCAGCCCACCCCACAGGGAAGCAGAGTCAAAAGGAAGGAAGCATGGGCATGCTGGGAAGGGGGTGGAGGCAATAGCATGATGGGAGTCGTAGTCACAGACATTGCTCAGCCTCACTACTGGCCCATCAACACCACCCTGAACCATGCTCACATCACAGGGAGTGGAGAAGGACTCACAAGATGGCTGACACTGGCTACTGCTGTGGGGAGCACAAGGCCCTGCTGGCAACTGTGCACCAACAAACAGCAGGACACCACTGACTGACATCCTGAGAGACAACTTACACTCCCTGCAATGCAAGCACGTTCCATGGTGGGATATCTGGCTGGCTGGGTGGGAAGGGGGACTTGCAGCACTGACTATAGTCACCAGCACCTCCCCTCACACCCCCCAACACAAACTCCACAGTACCCACCTGGTAGAATGCAATGCCCTCCATCCTAACACAAGATCCCACAAAGCACCACCACCCTGGGTTATGTTGTGTGAAGCACAGGGACACTCTTGGGACTCTTAGCCAAACAACTGCCAGGACAACACTCCCAGCCATCCTGTCAGCACAGCCAGCCCACCCCACAGGGAAGCAGAGTCAAAAGGAAGGAAGCATGGGCATGCTGGGAAGGGGGTGGAGGCAATAGCATGATGGGAGTCGTAGTCACAGACATTGCTCAGCCTCACAACTGGCCCATCAACACCACCCTGAACCATGCTCACATCACAGGGAGTGGAGAAGGACTCACAAGATGGCTGACACTGGCTACTGCTGTGGGGAGCACAAGGCCCTGCTGGCAACTGTGCACCAACAAACAGCAGGACACCACTGACTGACATCCTGAGAGACAACTTACACTCCCTGCAATGCAAGCACGTTCCATGGTGGGATATCTGGCTGGCTGGGTGGGAAGGGGGACTTGCAGCACTGACTATAGTCACCAGCACCTCCCCTCACACCCCCCAACACAAACTCCACAGTACCCACCTGGTAGAATGCAATGCCCTCCATCCTAACACAAGATCCCACAAAGCACCACCACCCTGGGTTATGTTGTGTGAAGCACAGGGACACTCTTGGGACTCTTAGCCAAACAACTGCCAGGACAACACTCCCAGCCATCCTGTCAGCACAGCCAGCCCACCCCACAGGGAAGCAGAGTCAAAGGAAGGAAGCATGGGCATGCTGGGAAGGGGGTGGAGGCAATAGCATGATGGGAGTCGTAGTCACAGACATTGCTCAGCCTCACAACTGGCCCATCAACACCACCCTGAACCATGCTCACATCACAGGGAGTGGAGAAGGACTCACAAGATGGCTGACACTGGCTACTGCTGTGGGGAGCACAAGGCCCTGCTGGCAACTGTGCACCAACAAACAGCAGGACACCACTGACTGACATCCTGAGAGACAACTTACACTCCCTGCAATGCAAGCACGTTCCATGGTGGGATATCTGGCTGGCTGGGTGGGAAGGGGGACTTGCAGCACTGACTATAGTCACCAGCACCTCCCCTCACACCCCCCAACACAAACTCCACAGTACCCACCTGGTAGAATGCAATGCCCTCCATCCTAACACAAGATCCCACAAAGCACCACCACCCTGGGTTATGTTGTGTGAAGCACAGGGACACTCTTGGGACTCTTAGCCAAACAACTGCCAGGACAACACTCCCAGCCATCCTGTCAGCACAGCCAGCCCACCCCACAGGGAAGCAGAGTCAAAAGGAAGGAAGCATGGGCATGCTGGGAAGGGGGTGGAGGCAATAGCATGATGGGAGTCGTAGTCACAGACATTGCTCAGCCTCACAACTGGCCCATCAACACCACCCTGAACCATGCTCACATCACAGGGAGTGGAGAAGGACTCACAAGATGGCTGACACTGGCTACTGCTGTGGGGAGCACAAGGCCCTGCTGGCAACTGTGCACCAACAAACAGCAGGACACCACTGACTGACATCCTGAGAGACAACTTACACTCCCTGCAATGCAAGCACGTTCCATGGTGGGATATCTGGCTGGCTGGGTGGGAAGGGGGACTTGCAGCACTGACTATAGTCACCAGCACCTCCCCTCACACCCCCCAACACAAACTCCACAGTACCCACCTGGTAGAATGCAATGCCCTCCATCCTAACACAAGATCCCACAAAGCACCACCACCCTGGGTTATGTTGTGTGAAGCACAGGGACACTCTTGGGACTCTTAGCCAAACAACTGCCAGGACAACACTCCCAGCCATCCTGTCAGCACAGCCAGCCCACCCCACAGGGAAGCAGAGTCAAAAGGAAGGAAGCATGGGCATGCTGGGAAGGGTGGTGGAGGCAATAGCATGATGGGAGTTGTAGTCACAGCCCTACATCCCCCACCACATGGCCCAGCAAGCTCACACTCACGCATGCACATCCCACAGAGAGTGGAAAGGCCCATCAAAGATGTCTGACACTGTTGCTGTGTCGTGGGGAGCACAAGGGCATGCTGGGTACTGCACACCAACCAACAGCAGGACACCACTGTCAGCCATCTTGCCATTGCCCTCACACCCACACCCACTGAACTCCACACAAAAGCAAGTAAGTATGGGAATGCTGGCAAGTGGGGTGGAGGCAATGGCATGATGGGAGTCGTAGTCACAGACATAGCTCACCCCCACAACTGTCCCATCAACACCACCCTGAACCATGCTCACATCACAGGGAGTGGAGAAGGACTCACAAGATGGCTGACACTGGCTACTGCTGTGGGGAGCACAAGGCCCTGCTGGCAACTGTGCACCAACAAACAGCAGGACACCACTGACTGACATCCTGAGAGACAACTTACACTCCCTGCAATGCAAGCACGTTCCATGGTGGGATAACTGGCTGGCTGGCTGGGTGGGAAGGGGGACTTGCAGCACTGACTATAGTCACCAGCACCTCCCCTCACACCCCCCAACACAAACTCCACAGTACCCACCTGGTAGAATGCAATGCCCTCCATCCTAACACAAGATCCCACAAAGCACCACCACCCTGGGTTATGTTGTGTGAAGCACAGGGACACTCTTGGGACTCTTAGCCAAACAACTGCCAGGACAACACTCCCAGCCATCCTGTCAGCACAGCCAGCCCACCCCACAGGGAAGCAGAGTCAAAAGGAAGGAAGCATGGGCATGCTGGGAAGGGGGGTGGAGGCAATAGCATGATGGGAGTCGTAGTCACAGACATTGCTCAGCCTCACAACTGGCCCATCAACACCACCCTGAACCATGCTCACATCACAGGGAGTGGAGAAGGACTCACAAGATGGCTGACACTGGCTACTGCTGTGGGGAGCACAAGGCCCTGCTGTCAACTGTGCACCAACAAACAGCAGGACAACATCTGACTGACATCCTGAGAGACAACTTACACTCCCTGCAACGCAAGCACGTTCCATGGTGGGATAACTGACTGGCTGGCTGGGTGGGAAGGAGGTCTGGCTGTCAACCAAACACAAGCAATGCAGACCATGTTCACACCCCAGAAAATACATAGAAATGCCCAAATAATGCAGGACAATGTGCCACACCAATATCAACCCCTGACTGTGACGACTTAGGACAATGCAATGTACAGGCCCGCACCCAGAGGCACAGTCACAACTGTCATGTGTGTCAACCACTGATGCCTGCAGAAACATGACATACATTGTTTGTGTCTCCCAAAAACAGGTGATGATGGGGACACAGCAGCAGACGCTGAGGAGTCCCAGTCCCAGGCTCAAGAGGATGCCGAGCTCACTGGCGTCGTACAGCCTCTGTCCTCCTCGGACGATGAAGAACAACCTGGCACATCCGGTGCAAGTCAACATGCAGCACCAGCAGGACCACCAGCTGCAGCACCAGCAGGACCACCAGCTGCACCCCCTGCACCCACCCCTACAACGACTGTCACCACGAATACCATCCCTGCCGACATGGACAGAATAAGGAGCAACACCAGCACAGTGACCCTGGACCAACCTGGGGCCATGGACACCACCACCACCACCAACCCCCAAGGTGGACCAGGGTTATCTGTGCGTGCCACTGCACACACTGCACATGTCAGCAGGGGTGGTGGGAGGGGTGGGAGACAGAGGTCGCTGCTTGCAGACGTTGCTGGTGTGCATGACGACCCACAACTGGTATGCATAGCTGATGCGTACCAGTCCAGCACCGGAGAGCTCAGCCAGGTAGTGGGGCTCCTCAGAGACATTAAACAGCAGCAGGCTGCCCATCATGCCCGCTTGGACTCCCACATGTCCCACGTGGAGTCACACATGTCCCGTGTGGACTCACACATGTCCCGCGTGGAGTCCAAGTGGGATGCACTGCATGAGATGACGGCGGTGCACAGGGACATTTTACAATGCCTCCGCCAGATGAACAGCAACCAGTCCACACCTCCCTGTGTGCCAACAACATCTGGTGCCGAACAAACTGCAACTGCCACAGGGAGGGAGGAGGACTCTGGCGGAGAGTCCCCTGCACCGCAGCAGCCTGCACTTGAGGGCCCCCACCCCAAGAAGAGGGGTCGTCCGAGGAGGGAAAAGTGAAAGGCCGATGGCCAAGCGCAACTCCCAGGAAGCCTGAACCTGTTCTGGATGTTCGCCTTTGTGCACAGACTGTTCACCCTGTTGACGGCAACACTACTCCCACACATTGCATGGGGAGTACAAGTTGGACCAATGTGTCAGACAACTGTGGCCCCGATACTGGGGATCCTGTCTACCCGGACTTTCAATTCACCTAGGAACTTGGGATTGCAAGATTCATGTACAGCACAACCCATCCTATGCACTATTAACACAAATGTATCACAATAAACACACTAATACACCATACTTGCCTCTGTCGTGATTCCAACGTGGGTGCTGTTATGGGGATGATGAACTGCAAAATTACACTGTGTATGCGAACTGCAACAGCAAGGACAACACAGGTATGTGAGTACAGGCAACGTGACACACATGAGGGAGACACACCACCAGGGCTACACGACACATACACACCTAGGCCATCTGACTCATTGCCTACACTGATGTTGCCAGGGAAGACGGTGCAATGCACAGACACCACACCCATTCCCAGTTGTAGTCAAGTAGCCCACAGGTGCAGTAAGCAAATGGCAGTCAAATGTGTGACCACAGACAACGCACATCACTAAGTGAAGCACAGGTTTATTACACAGTAGCAACATGCCGTAACCACTACAGATGCAAGGTAACCCCACCTGGTAGCGGGCACACAGTCAACAACTGTAGATGGAAGGAAGTCCATGGGTGTGGCGCACATCACCTGTAGGGACACAACAGCTACCAGCCTGGATGTGCAATCACGTCGTCGGTGGACACAGTTGACCAAACGAATCTGAAAGTACCCTGTGAAGGACAGAAATGACACACAGTCAAAAGCAATGGAGTACAGGACAGAACAGCAAAACTCATGCACAATACATGTTACAAGATACCCACCCAGAACCAAGTTAGCATGTCAACACTGTTGGGGAGTACAGCCCACCTGTAAGCACACATCGCAACACACATCCAGTCAAGTAGCCCATGGACACACTCCAACAGCACCAGAGCACCACCCACACATCATGCCAACTCACATCATTGACATGACACCTCAGGATACTCACATTCAGCTAAAGAAGTTGGTGATGAGCTGTGTGCGGACATCACCATCACCATCATCATCATCATCGTCACTGGCATCGTGGTCCAGGCCAGGATCCTCCACAGGTGGCGGATGTTGGTCATCGTCATCCTGGATGAGAGGCAACTCCTTCCGCACTGCCATGTTGTGGAGCATGCAGCAGACGATGATAATCTTGCACACTTTCGCAGGGGCATATGGGAGGGACCCTCCGGTCTTGTCCAGGCAGCGGAAGCGGCTCTTCAGGAGACCAAAGGTCCGCTCAATCACTCTCCTGGTCCGACCATGTGCCTCATTGTAGCGCATCTGGGCAGGTGTCACAGGGTTCCTGAGGGGTGTCAGCAACCACGGCATGTTGGGGTATCCCGAGTCACCTACGGACAGACAAGTGCACATTAGCTGACTTGGAAAAGTGGGCGGAATACTACAGATCAGATCACACACAATGGCACAAAGTCAGTACACACCGACAAGCCAGGCACGCTGGTTCTGCATCTGTGCCATCATCCTGGGGATGCGACTACTCCTCATCACAAAGGCATCGTGTGCTGAACCAGGGAAACGGGCACACACGTGTGTGATGGTCATGTCTGCAAGACACACCACCAGTGCATTGACCGAGTGGTAGTGCTTGCGGTTCCTGTAGGCCTGCTCCTGGGCCTGTGGTGGTACCAAAGCCACATGTGTCCCATCAATGGAGCCAATGACATGCGGCATCCTCCCCAGGGCATAAAAGTCACTCTTCACATCAGTGAGTCGTCGCAGTCTAGGGAAATAGATGTACCGGTTCAGGAAGAGCAACATTGCTGCCAAAACATCGCGGAGCACACGGCTGAACATGGTCTGTGACATCCCACCAGCAGACGCCACAGTATGTTGGAAGGTACCGGTGGCAAAGAAGTGTAGGGCTGCCATCACCTTCACCTTGGGGGTCAGCGCTGTAGGATACGGCCGGCCAGGCTGCAAATGTGGGGACAACTGCACTGCCAAATCCTCAATCAGCTGCCTGGTGAAGCGGTACCGTCGGATGCTGTCCCGTTCCACCATCGTTGCCAGGTCTGGGAATGGCCGATGGACAGCAGGAGCCCTGCAGTGCAGAGGAGAAGTAAGCAAGATCGTAAGTCACCCCACATATGCAGCATTGAACACACTCAAGATCCCAACATACATCATCATGAGGCACAACTACATGAAGTGTGCAGTACCGGAAGGACATGTATGGTACATACATGGCCAACATCTGTCAACACGGTCCTACAGGTGGCATCAATTTGTCCCAGGTTGGCCCATTGGATATCATGATGCCGTGTCACAGTCACCCCCCACAGTGACATGTGAGGACAGATGTGCCCCAGGCACCACAGCTCAACGACAGGTACATTCCCAGGGACCCTGTAATGCCACATGGACACTGGCATCACCTGGAGTATCATGTGTACACCACAGCAAAACAAACATGACCCCCACAGGTAGTGGCCACACTTGCCATGGCAGGACAGACATGGACGTCTGTGACACACACGCACAACATCAGAGTCCATGCACACACAACGTGGATGTGGAGACTGTCTCCCATTGTGCACATGAAATCAGAGACATTGTAAACACTACATGCACAAAGACTGTGGAGGTCCATCACTATTGTGCCACTGGGACACCCTGGCTCAAACATACCGTCCCACATGGGACTCACGGGGTATGTGACATGACATACACAAACACCACTGTGAAATGTGACCATGACACATGCACAGATATGAACAGTTGCACATCACAGTGGTCACGTACACGTAACACCCAGGATCCTGTCCCCATGAACACGTGCACAGCCTGGGGGTGGCTGCCCACAGGTGACACCCACAGGACAACATGTACACCAACATACACACAATAGGAAATGCAGCCTTACATGCCTTATGATAAGGTTTGGACAGGCTGTCGTGATGTAGGTGTGCCCCTCACTCCCTGGGAGCTATCTGTGTCTGGCATATGTCCATCTGAGACAGGCATGCTGACCTATGCCAGTCACATGTACAGTGATGCGTTGTACTGCAATGGACCGATCGGTGCCTCCGGCCGGCCCATTGCCTTCAATGTGTGCGGGTACGCGTTGTACCCCTGTGCGCGTTGTACCGCAATGGACCGATCGGTGCCTCCGGCCGGCCCATTGCCTTCAATGTGTCGGGTACGCGTTGTACCCCTGTGCGCGTTGTACCGCAATGGACCGATCGGTGCCTCCGGCCGGCCCATTGCCTTCAATGTGTGCGGGTACGCGTTGTACCCCTGTGCGCGTTGTACCGCAATGGACCGATCGGTGCCTCCGGCCGGCCCATTGCCTTCAATGTGTGCGCGGTACCGCGTTGATACCCCTGTGCTGCGTTGTACCGCAATGGACCGATCGGTGCCTCCGGCCGGCCCATTGCCTTCAATGTGTGCGGGTACGCGTTGTACCCCTGTGCGCGTTGTACCGCAATGGACCGATCGGTGCCTCCGGCCGGCCCATTGCCTTCAATGTGTGCGGGTACGCGTTGTACCCCTGTGCGCGTTGTACCGCAATGGACCGATCGGTGCCTCCGGCCGGCCCATTGCCTTCAATGTGTGCGGGTACGCGTTGTACCCCTGTGCGCGTTGTACCGCAATGGACCGATCGGTGCCTCCGGCCGGCCCATTGCCTTCAATGTGTGCGGGTACGCGTTGTACCCCTGTGCGCGTTGTACCGCAATGGACCGATCGGTGCCTCCGGCCGGCCCATTGCCTTCAATGTGTGCGGGTACGCGTTGTACCCCTGTGCGCGTTGTACCGCAATGGACCGATCGGTGCCTCCGGCCGGCCCATTGCCTTCAATGTGTGCGGGTACGCGTTGTACCCCTGTGCGCGTTGTACCGCAATGGACCGATCGGTGCCTCCGGCCGGCCCATTGCCTTCAATGTGTGCGGGTACGCGTTGTACCCCTGTGCGCGTTAGTACCGCAATGGACCGATCGGTGCCTCCGGCCGGCCCATTGCCTTCAATGTGTGCGGGTACGCGTTGTACCCCTGTGCGCGTTGTACCGCAATGGACCGATCGGTGCCTCCGGCCGGCCCATTGCCTTCAATGTGTGCGGGTACGCGTTGTACCCCTGTGCGCGTTGTACCGCAATGGACCGATCGGTGCCTCCGGCCGGCCCATTGCCTTCAATGTGTGCGGGTACGCGTTGTACCCCTGTGCGCGTTGAACTGCAATGGACCGATCGGTGCGCACCCATTGACAATGGGCTTGCCTGGCAACGGACGCGTTTTCGAATTTCGAACGAGTCGGTTGCTGGAAATTCAGTTGGTCACCCACAACAATGTTGCAAAATCATGTATGTCATGAAGTTGAAGATTTGAAGGATGCTGTGGGCGTGTTTAGGTGCTGCTATTCCATGGATTGGCCAGATTCAGAAGATGCAAACGACTTGGACCTATCACTTTGGACACAAGGGACAGTATCTGCCTCTCCAGCACATATATATTGCTGGCTGTTCCCCTGAGAGCCCACTTGCCTGCACTACATGCTCCAAGACGACATCTGCCACTGCACTGCTGCTGTCTCTGCCCCTCTGGACCCTGCAATGGCACGTACTGTGGAGAGAGCCCCAGCCTTCAGCCTTGAAGAGAACCAGGCCCTGCTGGACAGCCTACTTCCACAGTACAGCAAGCTGTATGGGACACCAGGGGAGCAGGTGAGTGTCCTGTGCACTGCCTTTCTGAATGTGCATTTTGTCAGACTAGCAAGGCTGAGAGTCTGCACGCCACTGGCTAGCAGGCTCACTGAGTAGTTGTCACCCCCCATAGTGTGTAGTGACTTGCACTGGACAGGTATGGTGCAGTGACAGTGCTTCTGAACAGGGTTTTACTCCCCATGCAATGATACCATGTAGTGACTTCTGGAAAACTGTCCATGGGCAGCCGTGCACTGCCTGTGTACACCATGTGCCCCTGTGATTGCGACATGTATATGCAACTGTGTCATGCACGGATATGTTGCATGTGTAGTAATGGCCTTATCACTTTGTCATCCTGACAGGCTTCTGCCCATCGGAAGCAGGAGATATGGAAGGACATCGTCCGGGCTGTCCGGTCCGTGGGGGTCTACAAGCGCCGGATCCGCAACTGCCAAAAGAGGTGGCAGGACCTTCGGGGCTGGACCCGGAGGATTGCACGGGTCCAGCTGAAGCTGTCGCCTCCTCGCAGGAGGGGCGGAACACGGACCCTGACCCCCACATGCTCAGGATCCTGGCGGTGGTCTTTCCAGACCTGGATGGGCAGCTGAAGGCCAGAGAGCAGCAAGGAGGGGGTGAGTCAAAGACTGCACTGTGAACTCTGTCTAACATGCTATGTGCCCTCCTCGGGCCTGGTTAAACTGCCACAGTACAGCAGTCATGTTGTCCAGGAGCCATGTCCCTCTATTGTGCACTGCCCACTCCTCATCTGATACCCAGGTGTGGCCCTTACATGCAGGGGATTCTGTCACTTAGGACTGTGTCCTTGCAGTTTGCTTGACTCAAGGTGGGAGACAGCATCTGTTTCCCTGACTCTGTGGTGGGCATCATGGGTGGGTCCATTGCTTACACAATGCCTGTATTCTGACATGTATTCAGCGTGTTACTTTGATCTGTGGTCCAATTGCTGAGCTGATCCACCACATGTGGCTGGGGTATCTGGCACACACCCATGCTGCGGGTGGGAACAATGTTTGGGCCCCAGGAGTATGTATATGACGTGTGTCACACATACTTAGCCAGCTGCCTACAGTCCAGGGCTCAACCCTCATTCATGTGGGGCTGGACAGTCATGCCTACTCCAGGCCATACAATACACTCTGTACTCCCACTCCCGTGTATCAGCTGACACATTGTGCGCAGTGATTTGACCCCTCAGGTGTCTGCCTCTGTGTCAGTGTGCTGTGGATTAGTCGCCAGGACTGCTGTGGAGTTTCTTGGTAGGGGCTCAGCATGCCACTGGAGATGTGACCATAGGAGACGATACTTGTGTGACACATAGGTGTCTGATCAGCTGCCCATGCAGACTGGGGCATGTGAATGTGAAGTTCAGGCAGCTGTTCCCCATGCACAGCAGAGTGTGAGGGGCTCAGGTTCAGAGGGTAGTGTCACAGGTCTACCATATGTCCAATAGGTATGACCTGGACAGATGAGGGTTAAGAGGATGTGTTGTGGGGGGATGTACATGTGCACTTGTGCAGCTCCAGGACTTGCATTCCCCATGACCTACTATTGTGACACAGTGCAGAGTGTTGTTGCCTGGCTGCAAAGTCATACATCACTGAGACAGTGATGTATGACTTTGCAGTCATGCCTCCGCCATGGCATGTGTCTACTGATTGTTGAGCCTGCAGGGGAGTGACATGTGCTACATGCACACCATAGTGGCGCTGGCTATCAGGACATGGGTGCATCATGGTGTCTGTCGCTGGTATGCATCACATGCATTTCCTATTTGACTCTGGGCATCCCTTTCATCCGGAAACCTGTACTGACTCAGTGGCAAGAGCTGTGATGTGTCCACACCGTGTCCTCTGCACTGTCCAACTACTGTGTACTTGGTGCATGTGTCCACACTGGGGTGTTGCAATCCAACAGACACCAGACAGATGGGTGCAAGGCCATGTGGGATGTGAGTGCCATGCTTGGCATCAGACTGACAATTGGCTTCTCCTGTTCAGTTAGGGCACTTTTAGCAATGTACAACTAATGATGCCAGGGCTTGCTCTGTGATGTGCTGTGCTCACAGTGGTGTGTGCGTTATGTGCAGGTGACTGATGTCTGTCTGTTTCCCCATTGTTTGCAGATACATCCACGGCCACGGAAGGGGACAGCTCCACGGACCAGGAGGAGCCAGAGAGCCAGACTGGGTCAGCAGCCGAGGAGTGGTCGGAGGGACCCAGTGGCACGGAGGGCGAGGGGAGCCACACCGAGGAGTCCTCAGCAGCATCCACCTCAGCTGAGGACCAGAGCAACTCGGAGGATGACTCCCTTGTGGAGGCGGGTGTCAGCAGCCACCACACCCCAGCTAGTGTTGCTGTCCCCGCCACCACCAGCACCACCACCGCCCTCCCATCGGCTCCCATTCCCCAGGTCCGTGGAGGCTCCCATGTCCGGGAGCGTGTCTCCTTTGGGCCAGGCACCGCAGCCCCTGCCCCTGTGTCCCCTGCTGCCCTGAGTGAGGAGTCTGTGTACCTCCTTCGCCAGCTCCATGTAGGGCAGACAGCCATGCTGAGTGTCCTCCATGCGCACACCGCGCTGTTGACTCAGCTGGTGTCGTTCATGGAGGGCATCTCATCGGGCATGTCTGACCTACAGAGGGGCAATAGGTCCATGGACTCCTCCCTGACGGCAGCAGTGTCCCTCCTCAAACGGTCCCTCACCCCTCCTGCCTCTGCTCCATCCACACTCCCCAGCACCTTACCCATCCCAAGCACACACACACCGGCACAGGCACACACCAGCACACACACATCCAGCACACTGACACGCACGCCAATGACAAAACGCACACGCACGCACATTCAGGGGACTGAAGCCAGACTCACAGGGGATGGGGCCCTGGAACACACACACGCATCCACATGCACTGCGCAGTCCTCAGTTCCCTCTCCCTCCAAAGCACCCTCCCTTGCCTCACCTGCAACCCCAAAGTCACAGCAGCTCTTCCTCTGTGACCTCGGCCTCTTCCCCACCGATGAAGCTGCTCCAGCATCCCGGGGGAAGAGGAAGCCCACCCACACGGAGCAGAGTGCCCCTCGCCCCCGGACACCCTCCCCCAGGCGCAGACGGACTGAGGCCCCCACCCGCAAGTCCCCACGGAGTCCTAAGAGCAAGACCCCGCCACCGCCCTGCAGCTCAAGCACCAGGTCTCCTTCCTCCATCCCTCAGGCCCCCACTCCACAGGTGCCCCCACCACACCCTGCCCCAGGTTCCCCCACCCACAGATATACCATCCCCAAGATGCTCCGGCCTTCTCCCCCTGCCACTTGCTCTCCCAGCACCACACCCCCCGCTGCGCTTGTCTGTGCCACTGATGTGGTGAGGGTGTCCTCCCCCTCTGTCCAACCCACCTTGCCTGTTCCCCATTCTCCTCCCCTGGAGGTAGGCACTGCAGTGGAGTCCACTACCGCCCTGTCTGACTTGGGCACTGCAGTGGCGGACCTGTCCACTGCATCTGCAGGGTCCACTGCAGTTGTGCCGGCACCCACGACATCTGAGTCATGCCCCCCAGTTGTGCCGGCACACACCATGTCAGACACCTCCACTGCAGTTGTCAGTGGCTCTCCAGCACCCACCACCCCTTCCCTGACTCCCCCTGGTGAGCCCTGATCCTGTCCCTGCGGTGCCTGGCCTGCCCCCCGGTTGCCCCTCCTAGTGGATTGTCCCTGGTTTTGTGCAGGCATGCGTAGGGTGACATCTGCCAGTGTCACCCTGTTTGAACTTTGACAATGGACTGGCCATTGGCCTTTGCTCTTTTTTTCTGGACGTCGTTTTCAATCAACACATATGCTGAATAAAGCAACTTTCTTTTCTCTAGTGCTCATGCTTCAGATGTACATGTTGTTGGTGCTGCTAACCATGCCCTTGCTGCAGTGATGGTGATATCTGGTCTCATGATTATGAGGTGTTACTGTGCAGGAACCCATGTGGTCCAGGGGGAATGTGTCCTATCATGTGGTGTATCCATGTCATCCATAGCAGCATCTGAGGGTGTCATGTGTTCAGTATTTGGCAATGGGATTTCCTACTTACATTAGCAATTTCATATCTGTGGCTTCCACCCCTGCACATCTGTTGTGCCTTCCATTGTTGGATTTGTCTACTTCCCTGACCGTGTTGCCATCTCCACTGGACATGCAGGTTTGGGCATCAATGGGGAAGGACTCATCCGTGTAGTCAGTGCAACATTGCTATACAAGTGTGTTGGATCTGTGCTGATGATTCCGTTGGCACATCCATGACCAGGCTGATGTGATGGGAGCCCTCATTTGGTGCTAATTGTTGATTGTGTGACCAAGTGCTCAGCTGACATGATGGGGCCCTACTGAGGCAACATATGGCACAGCTTTCCTCACACAGGAGTGGAGTCCCCTCATGGCAGTGTGTACACGTGTGACATTGCCTGCGCCCAAGGTGTGTGTTGTGTGTGCATGTCTGTGTGTTCACTTCCATTTATCTGCGCATGCTGTGATCCCTAGTGTTGTACCTGTTTGTGATGCTTGCTGACTTGAGCTATGTTCCCCCAAAGTCTTCTCCCTGTGTTCTCTGTGATGTGGGTGCATGGCACATTACTGGTCATCAGGGTGTCACCCATAGGTGTGTTTGCTGTCAGGGCTGAGTTTGTGTGCAGACGCAGATGGGTCACAGTCAGGTTTCCCCTTGGCACTTGTTGTTTGCCCCTGTCATGTGATTTTCAGTTCGTGTTATCTTTCAGTGATTGTGACACGTTGTGTGTGTGACTGCTGGCACTCCTCAGGGTCCGGGCTGCAATGTTGGTTGTTGTCTATGTGTGTTCTTTGTGGGTGACCTTGGCTTCTTCATTGGTGTGTGACTGTGGCTGGGATCCCATTGGTTGGTGTGGTATCGCCGTCATGTCCATGTACAGCGTAGTGTGCAGTGTGTCAGACATTCAGGAGTCTTGTTGAGTGGCCATGTGTGATGTGTTTCTGCACCTTGGTTCCCACCCACCACCCTGGAATGGTCATGGGTGCATGTGCAATGTCACCAGTGCATGTGTACTTCACTGCTGCACATTGTTGGAGGTCGAGGGGTGTGGTCTTGAGTGTGTGCAGATGGGAGTCGTTGCCCAGCTAGTCCCCTGCCTCCATGTTGGCCTTGGCTTACTGGCCATGCTGATTGATTTGTGCTTGTGTAGGTGTGATGGTAGTTTGTTGCTCAGGACACCTGACTGTGGTTCACAGTGTGAACGACATTTAGCTTTGTCATCACAGTGGGATTTTTATTCAGCCCAGGGTCACCACATTGTGGGGGCCCTGGGGGTGGTGCTGTGGTGTGTCTGTGTCTTGCTGTGTCAGTTGTTGTTCCTACGTGCCTGTGTGACATGTGTGTTTTGTGCTCCCTCTCATCTGACAATGCCTGCTTGCCCACATAGGGGATTTGGATCCATGAGTTACCTTAGTGTGGCAGTGTATGCACATCTGTATGATTGGTATTCAGCTCTCCTCATGTGTTGTGTGGTTGCCTGGGGACACTGGCACCCCCACCCCTCACCTGCTGTGTATGATGACAGTGTTGGTCTGCCTGTTTGTGTTTGTGCATCTGCACCACTGCATTGGCATATCTTGGGTGTGCCATTGGCTGTATGTTGTTTGGTGTGTTTCCCCTGCTGTCCCTGGGACTCCTAGGTCATCGGTCAGCACAGTGATCATGGTTTGTGTGTCCCATTGCTGCCATGGTATGGTATCTGTTCACCTCACATCTGCTGTCTCCACAGGATATCTGCATTTGTGTGCCCATTGGTGCAAATATGTGGTTCTGCATTCTGATGGTCACTTCTGTCATTGTGTCATTGATGAATGTTGACGGTGTCAGCCCCCATGGGTGTTGTTTGTCTGCACATGGCCAAAGGAATGTCTCATTTGCACTGCAGTATTTGGCTCACCCAATTTATGTTGCAATGGGACACATACACTACTTTGCCACAGATGAGTTTTTGGTTCTGTGACCAGGAATGATCCATGCAGTTTGGCAGTTGCAGCTCTTTCTTTGTCAACACTTACCGTTTGGTCACTGTGATGATGGGGGTGTAGACCCCATTGCCACAATGGTCAAAATGTGCTTCAGCTATGGACCCCACACTTGCCTTTTGGTCACTGTGATGATGGGGGTTTAGACCCCATTGCCACAATGGTCAAAATGTGCTTCGGCTATGGACCCCACACTTACCTTTTGGTCACTGTGATGATGGGGGTTTAGGCCCCATTGCCACAATGGTCATGGGCTGCTTGCATTGTGGGTGCCACACACATATATGTGTGGCACATGTGCTAGGGGGTCACATTGTATGTTCAAAGTCATGTTCGGTGTTGTAGGCATTTGACACAGCCTACACACGCTTGTCATGGTGGTGGGGGGATGTCTTTATCTTGCATTCCCTAGGTTGTGGTGTGCTTGTTGTGTCATGCATTGTCCATCCTATGAGTGGGGGTGGTAGTAGTGGTAGGCATCAAGCCCCCCTGGCTAAGGGTGGTAGTAGTGGTAGGCATCCTGCCCCCCTGGCTAAGGGTGGTAGTAGTGGTAGGCATCCAGCCCCCCTGGCTAAGGGTGGTAGTAGTGGTAGGCATCCTGCCCCCCTGGCTAAGGGTGGTAGTAGTGGTAGGCATCCTGCCCCCCTGGCTAAGGGTGGTAGTAGTGGTAGGCATCCTGCCCCCTGGCTAAGGGTGGTAGTAGTGGTAGGCATCCTGCCCCCCTGGCTAAGGGTGGTAGTAGTGGTAGGCATCCTGCCCCCCTGGCTAAGGGTGGTAGTAGTGGTAGGCATCCAGCCCCCTGGCTAAGGGTGGTAGTAGTGGTAGGCATCAAGCCCCCCTGGCTAAGGGTGGTAGTAGTGGTAGGCATCCAGCCCCCCTGGCTAAGGGTGGTAGTAGTGGTAGGCATCAAGCCCCCCTGGCTAAGGGTGGTAGTAGTGGTAGGCATCCAGCCCCCCTGGCTAAGGGTGGTAGTAGTGGTGGGCATCAAGCCCCCCTGGCTAAGGGTGGTAGTAGTGGTAGGCATCCTGCCCCCCTGGCTAAGGGTGGTAGTAGTGGTAGGCATCCTGCCCCCCTGGCTAAGGGTGGTAGTAGTGGTAGGCATCAAGCCCCCCTGGCTAAGGGTGGTAGTAGTGGTAGGCATCCAGCCCCCTGGCTAAGGGTGGTAGTAGTAGTGGGCATCAAGCCCCCCTGGCTAAGGGTGGTAGTAGTGGTAGGCATCCTGCCCCCCTGGCTAAGGGTGGTAGTAGTGGTAGGCATCCTGCCACCCCTGGCTAAGGGTGGTAGTAGTGGTAGGCATCCTGCCCCCCTGGCTAAGGGTGGTAGTAGTGGTAGGCATCCTGCCCCCCTGGCTAAGGGTGGTAGTAGTGGTAGGCATCCAGCCCCCCTGGCTAAGGGTGGTAGTAGTGGTAGGCATCAAGCCCCCCTGGCTAAGGGTGGTAGTAGTGGTAGGCATCCTGCCCCCCCTGGCTAAGGGTGGTAGTAGTGGTAGGCATCCAGCACCCCCTGGCTAAGGGTGGTAGTAGTGGTAGGCATCCAGCCCCCCTGGCTAAGGGTGGTAGTAGTGGTAGGCATCAAGCCCCCCTGGCTAAGGGTGGTAGTAGTGGTAGGCATCCAGCCCCCCTGGCTAAGGGTGGTAGTAGTGGTAGGCATCAAGCCCCCCTGGCTAAGGGTGGTAGTAGTGGTAGGCATCCAGCCCCCCTGGCTAAGGGTGGTAGTAGTGGTGGGCATCAAGCCCCCCTGGCTAAGGGTGGTAGTAGTGGTAGGCATCCTGCCCCCCTGGCTAAGGGTGGTAGTAGTGGTAGGCATCCTGCCCCCCTGGCTAAGGGTGGTAGTAGTGGTAGGCATCAAGCCCCCCTGGCTAAGGGTGGTAGTAGTGGTAGGCATCCAGCCCCCTGGCTAAGGGTGGTAGTAGTGGTGGGCATCAAGCCCCCCTGGCTAAGGGTGGTAGTAGTGGTAGGCATCCTGCCCCCCTGGCTAAGGGTGGTAGTAGTGGTAGGCATCCTGCCCCCCTGGCTAAGGGTGGTAGTAGTGGTAGGCATCCAGCCCCCCTGGCTAAGGGTGGTAGTAGTGGTAGGCATCAAGCCCCCCTGGCTAAGGGTGGTAGTAGTGGTAGGCATCCTGCCCCCCTGGCTAAGGGTGGTAGTAGTGGTAGGCATCAAGCCCCCCTGGCTAAGGGTGGTAGTAGTGGTAGGCATCCAGCCCCCCTGGCTAAGGGTGGTAGTAGTGGTAGGCATCCAGCCCCCTGGGTAGGGGTGGTGGTGCGCATTCAGGCCCCTGTGTGCATATGTGGCATTGGTGATGGGCATCCCGCCCCTATGGTGCTGCTGTTGCTGGTGTAAGTATATTCAGCATCCCCGTGTGTGTGTGTGATGTGTCGTGTACGTGTTGTATGTGTTTTGTGGTTGGTGTCTGGCTTACCTTCTGCGCCGTACGCGTCCGTGCCTGTTCCGGTAGTAGATGTAGAATATTGGTATGATCGGGACGAAGGGATTCATGGTTGGTTCGTGTCGTTCGTCCTTCTCGTTGCTTCGCGTCGTCCTCGTCACTTCGCCTCGTCCTCGTCGGTGCCGTGTTCGTCTCGTAGCCGTGGATCGTGTTGTGGCGCGAATCGGAGCTTATGTGCGCCTCTCCCGGATGCTTTGACGTGCCGTGCGTAGCGACGGGTTCGGCGCGTACGGGAAGCGCATCGTACTTGTCCGGCCGGACGGGCCTGCATTTTTCCTTCCGTGCGACTCGATTCGGCGTTTCCGGATTCGCCTCGGTCGGAGAACAGGACCTGGTTTGGGTGAGTACGGCTCGGCCGGATTTTTTGCTGTTGTACGCATCGTACTTGCTCGTTCGGTGTACTGTACGGATCGGTCGGGAAACAGGCTTTCGCATGGCTTTTTTCCCGACCGAATGGTGTTGGGTACGCCTCCGACCGAGATCGGAATCGGCCCCCTAGTCAGTCATGCAAATAATTAAACACACTGCCATTTACTCACCTATACAGTTATACACACACCAGCTCACTTAATCATACAAATACTAGCACATTGTTACGCTCTTATACAATCACTGATACAAGCACACACTCATCCATACAGCCACTATCACAATCACTCACTCTCGCTTATAGCTATTTATATACTCCAACACACATATATACTGGCTTTCACATATGTAGTTACTCACACATGTACCACTGGGACATACATTCACTCACTAACACACTCTTACACACAGTTACCCACCCATACAGTCTATCACAGATGCACTCTTGAAACCATCCACCCAGTGAATCACCCACTCACACATCTATGCACAGAGTCGCACACACCCCACCCACACAAACACTCAGGCACCCATACAGATACTCAGACAACCAATCAATAACTCATATAGACACTCATGTAGCTATTCACAAACCCATGCAGCCACTTACACAGCAACAGACAGACGGATACAGACATTCACCCATTGTAGTCACTAACCCATGCATTCAGTAAGATACGTTTAATCACTCACTTATAGAGTTAGTCACGCACCTACTAAATCATCCATACAGACACTTATACACCCACTCATTCTTCAATACGCCTTTCCCTATATATATTAAAAATATTTAAACTTTACAGAAACAAACAGTCACTGGATGATGTCGTCAGTGATGTCATTTGAGATGTCATCAGTGATGTCATCAGTGATGTCACTGACCATGTCATGAGTGATGTAATATGTGACGTCATCAGCAGTGCATTGCGGGGGCGCGAGTTATAGTTAGCTGAACTAACTATAACAGGGGAATTTCATGGGTTTTGTACGAGTGAAATGTCCAACTAACTATAACTGTCCCTAAAACCTATGGTTTTTTCAGTGAATATATATATATATATATATATATATATATATATATATATATATGTATAAATAATTATGGTTTTTTTAAGTTTATTTGTTATATTTTGGTAAAATGTACATTACATGTATTTTATTTTGTTAAAAACAAATTTTAATATTTAATATATTTAATATATTTTATTTTATTTATATAAATCGATATTTTGTACATCTCTATTTTTTACCTCAATATTTTGTAGTCAATATTTTTGTACTTCCCTGTTTAAGTATACGGAGTCGATATATTTGTAGTCTGTGGGGCCGATTCCGATCTGGGACGGAAATCTCTCCGACCGAGCCGGACCCGGAGAGATTTCCGACCGCACCGGACTCCTGCAGTCCGACCGAACGAGTACGATGCGGCCGTATGCTGCCGGACTCGATTCGGTCGGATTCCCATAGAAGTCAATGGGAGCCGGTCGTACAACGCGTACACGGGCTCCCATTGACTGAATGGGTACGTCGCGAACAAGGGCGCCCCCTACAGCGGGTATGCGTCGGTGCAACGCGCACCATACATGCATGTGTAGGGGGGACCCATGGGTCCCCCCTGTGTGCGACTCGTGCGGCTACGGGTGAAGGGGGGTCCGACACGGACCCCCGAAGTCTGGCTCCGACAGCTCTTTGGAGCTGGACGGTACGAGTCGGTCGGGCTGTTCGAGGCGCGCATCGTACTGGCTCGGTCGGGTAACGTCTCCATTGCGTGGTGCGAGTCATGTCCGTACGGGTCGGTCGGAGCGGTTCAGAGCCGGAAACGAGTCGGTCGGAATCAACGCGTACATTCGCATCGTACTAGCTCGTTCGGATAGCTGTACGAGTCGGTCGGAAAAAACATGCACGCTTCGTATATTTCCCGGGCGAATCCCGTTCGGTGAGCTTCCGACCGAGATCGGAATCGGGCCCTTTATTTTTTCATCGATATTTTTTACATCGATATTGTTGACATCGATGTTGTGTCAGTGAACCTAGGAGACGAAAGTAAACTCATGCACTTTATTAATATCCTAAATTCAAATAAATTGAACCTGAAATTCACATACACAATAAGTAAAAAGGAGACTGTTTTCCTGGACTTAGGGCATTAGGATGACGGACGGACTGGAGTCCGTCCGCCATCCTGGTGTAAACTGGGACTGTCTGCCATGCATGCGGCGGTTCCGCACACCTGATCAGGATGCGACCGCCACCATGGCGGACGGATCCTGCATTCTAACATTGCGGCGGGTGCTGCTGACAGCAGCACCTGCTGCAATGTTAAAATGACATGTTGTGCATTTCACAGCACTACGTGGCAGGCACCACACAGTGCCTGCCACGTAGTTCTGTGAAATGGTACCCCCCAAGTGCACCCTCACCTCCCCCCAACAAAAGGGGGCCCGCAATGGGCCCTCGTCAGTAATCCCCACCAGCCTTTCCATGGCTGCATCGCCGCCATGGAAAGGCCTGCAATACCAAGCATCCTAATTTGGTGGATGGTGTCTGCTAGGCACCGCCACCATTTAGGGCTATCGGATCCGTCCGCCAGGCAATCTGTTAGATTGCTTTTGGCGGACGGTCTTTGCGTCCGCCACAGTCCAAGCGCGATTCCCTCCGCCATTGTAATGTGGCGGGGGAAAATCGCGGTACGATTGCGGAAGGACCGCCACAGGCCTTCCGCAATCGTAATCGGCCCCTTACTTCTGACAGTCAGGGATGACAAGGCTATGTCTTTCTTAGTCAGAAAACTGATTGAAGGCAATAGCATGCTGCATTCCACTAATACTCACCCTACGCCTCAGAAATGGTACATTCCATGTAATGAGCTCTCAAAATCTAAACGTAACTGTTGGACACAAATTTCATTGGTAGAAACACACAAAATAATGGTTATTCGTTTTCATGAGAGAGGTTACCCTTAGAGGTGCTGGATAGACATGTTAACAGGCTGAAATCAGGGAAGAAAATTGTAAGAGTGGGGTGACGGTTGAAGAGAGAAGATGCAGCAGTGTAGAGTAAACTCAATATGGTTTTATTGAGTACAGCAGTAGCGATCCCATCCAGCATCAAGCCCTGCAACTGTCAACTGACCAATTGCTTACATTCTATGGTCCTTCACATTCTGCATTGCAGTTCTGTCACCTAGGAACAGTGAGGTAGCTTCTGCTCCAGAACGAGGACACTACATCACCTCCCCCTCTCAATAAAAAATAAGAAAACAAAATGAGCCTTATACAAACTAAGTAAAAAAAAACAAAGTAAACTCAAAGAACACAAGAGAAAAATTTGGCACAACATCAACATGTCTAGACATAATCCTGAAGCTTGGCTGGCCGTTAGAAGCACCCTGCGAGGCCTGAGATACATTCGTTGTGGAACAACACTAGATCTTGCAGACACATCTGTTGGTTGACATTTAGCCACTCTGTTTAAGTTCCATACCCTATGGTCACTGGTCTTAATGGCGTTCTTGAAAATCTTTATTACCTTAAAAGGTACTTTGAATTTCGAGCCACTTTTGCCCAAGCTAAGAGATCTTATTTTCACCCAATCGCCCTCAGAAACCACTGTGTGTTTGACCGCCCTCCTCTCATCATACCATCACTTTCTTTTCTCCTTAACCGCAGACTCCCTTTCTCTCCAGCCTTCCACACAATCATACTTTCATCGACCAAAAGTCTCTTGGAGGAGACCCAAGAGGGACAAACTTCCGTGTTCGCCACCCTCTTTTTGAATAAGCGAAAAGGGGATACACTTGTAGAAGAGTGTGGAGTAAATCTGTATTCTCTCACCTTTTTTTTTATGGCTGCCTCCCAGTCAACTCCATTCGCTACAGCCTGTTGCATAGTTTCCTTCAACACTTTCACAAATCTCTCAACAACCCCATCACTTTCAGGATGGTAGAGGGCTGCTTTCTTGTGTTTAATGCCCCTAGAGGACAAGAATTCTTCTACCACAGTCGAGGTAAATTGCACACCATTGTCGGAAAGCAAAGAAAGGGGAAAGACTTCCCTTTCGAAAAGACCATCTAAAAACTCAATCACCACAAAAGATTCAACCGAGCCCACCACCTTAACTTCTGGCCAACGTGAGTACATGTCCAAACACACCAGGACATACTGATCACAAGATCTTATTTTAACAAGCCCCAAAATATCAATTGCAATGTCCATCCAAGGCCCATCAGATCTCTCTCTCAATACCATGGGTTGGGATCTACACTTCAAAACGTTATCGCTGCATGCACATTCTGTGCACTTCCTAACCTCCCTTTCAATCCAGACGTCCATGGCTGGCCACCAATAAGCTTCTCTCAGCCTCTCCTTGGTCTTAACTATACCCATATGGCTGGCATGGGCACTCTTCAATAATCTATCCCATAAGGTATGTGAGGGAATTAATCTGCTACCTCTCATGAGAAGACCATCCACGACCGACAATTCATTAACTTGCCAAAATCCCATCAACTCCAGATCACAAACTTTCTTTTCACACCAACCTTTTGAAACCATAGTCAAAACCTTTTGCACATCCTTCGCTAATGCCTCTCTCCAATCACCTTCAGAAACAATACCGTCACTAATCAAACAAACATCGACTTCTTCTTCGAATTCTTCACCACCGAAACTATCGCACTCTACCACATCTTCTTGGTCATTGCCCAACCTTGACAAACAATCAGGAAGAATGTTGCAGACACCTGGCAGATATGAGACAACAAAATTGAACTCCTGCAACGCAACAACCCACTTCCGAATTCGATGAGAAACAAAATCAATTCCTTTCTTTGTAAAAACCTCTTTCAACCGTTTATGATCCGTGAGTACTTCAAATTGGCTTCCCCAAAGAAACGTACGCAATTTGCGGATAGCCCAATAAATAGCTAGGGCCTCCCTTTCCATGATGGAATAGTTGAGCTCTGCCCCTCTCAAAGGTCTGGACATGAACAACACAACCTTCTCTACTCCCTCGGATTTCTGAAACAAGACCACACCAAAACCCTTAGAGCTGGCATCTGCTATCAAAAAAGACTCCTTTCTTGGGTCAAAACTGCCTAGATCTTGCGCCTTACTAAGACACTTCATAAGATGTAAGAATTCCTCATCACAAACGCTTGACCATGCGAACTCACACCCCTTTTTTAGAAGATCTCTTAAATTTCGGGTGACCCCTGCGAAATTAGGCACGAACTAGTGATAAAATTCCGCCATGCCCAGTAATTTCACAAGTTCATCTTTATTTTGGGGAGCTTTGAGATTGCAAATGGTGTTCACCAAAGCAGCCTTGGGCTTAATTCCACTCACAGAGACTTAGGGGCCGATTCTGATCTCGGTCGGAGGCGCACCCAACACCATTCGGTCGGGAAAAAAGCCATGCGAAAGCCTGTTTCCCGACCGATCCGTACAGCACACCGAACGAGCAAGTACGATGCGCACAACAGCAAAGAATCCGACCGAGCCGTACTCACCCAAACCAGGTCCTGTTCTCCGACCGAGGCGAATCCGGAAACTCCGAATCGAGTCGCATGGAAGGAAAAATGCAGCCCCGTCCGGCCGGACAAGTACGATGCGCTTTCCATACGCGCCGAACCCGTCGCTACGCACGGCACGTCAAAGCATCCGGGAGAGGCGCACATAAGCTCCGATTCGCGCCACAACACGATCCACGGCTACGAGGCGAACACGGCAGCGGCGAGGACGACGCGAGCGATAAGGACGAGGCGAAGCGACGAGGACGACGCGAAGCAACGAGAAGGACGAACGACACGAACCAACCATGAATCTCTTCGTCCCGATCATACCAATATTCTACATATACTACCGGAACAGGCACGGACGCGTACGGCGCAGAAGGTAAGCCAGACACCAACCACAAAACACATACAACACGTACACGACACATCACACACACACAGAGGGATGCAGAATATACTTACACCAGCAACAGCAGCACCATAGGGGCGGGATGCCCATCACCAATGCCACATATGCACACAGGGGCCTGAATGCGCACCACCACCCCTACCCAGGGGGGGCAGGATGCCTACCACCACTACCACCCTTACCCAGGGGGGGCTGGATGCCTACCACTACTACCACCCTTACCCGGGGGGGCAGGATGCCTACCACTACTACCACCCTCAGCCAGGGGGGGCAGGATGCCTACCACTACAACCACCCTCACCCAGGGGGGGCAGGATGCCTACCACTACTACCACCCTCACACAGGGGGGGCAGGATGCCTACCACTACTACCACCCTCACCCAGGGGGGGCTGGATGCCTACCACTACTACCACCCTCACCCAGGGGGGGCTGGATGCCTACCACTACTACCACCCTCACCCAGGGGGGGCTGGATGCCTACCACTACTACCACCCTCACCCAGGGGGGGCTGGATGCCTACCACTACTACCACCCTCACCCAGGGGGCTGGATGCCTACCACTACTACCACCCTCACCCAGGGGGGCAGGATGCCTACCACCACCCTTAGCCAGGGGGCTGGATGCCTACCACTACTACCACCCTCACCCAGGGGGGCAGGATGTCTACCACCACCCTTAGCCAGGGGGCTGGATGCCTACCACTACTACCACCCTTAGCCAGGGGGGCAGGATGCCTACCACTACTACCACCCTCACCCAGGGGGGCAGGATGCCTACCACTACTACCACCCTCACCCAGGGGGGCAGGATGCCTACCACCACCCTTAGCCAGGGGGGCTGGATGCCTACCACTACTACCACCCTTAGCCAGGGGGGGCAGGATGCCTACCACTACTACCACCCTCACCCAGGGGGGGCAGGATGCCTACCACTACTACCACCCTCACCCAGGAGGGGCAGGATGCCTACCACTACTACCACCCTCACCCAGGGGGGCAGGATGCCTACCACTACTACCACCCTCACCCAGGGTGGGCTGGATGCCTACCACTACTACCACCCTCACCCAGGGGGGCAGGATGCCTACCACTACTACCACCCTCACCCAGGGGGGCAGGATGCCTACCACCACCCTTAGCCAGGGGGGCTGGATGCCTACCACTACTACCACCCTCACCCAGGGGGGCAGGATGCCTACCACTACTACCACCCTCACCCAGGGTGGGCTGGATGCCTACCACTACTACCAACCTCACCCAGGGGGGGCAGGATGCCTACCACTACTACCACCCTCACCCAGGGGGGCAGGATGCCTACCACCACCCTTAGCCAGGGGGGCTGGATGCCTACCACTACTACCACCCTTAGCCAGGGGGCAGGATGCCTACCACTACTATCACCCTCACCCAGGGGGCTGGATGCCTACCACCACTACCACCCCCACCCATAGGATGGACAATGCATGACACAACCAGCACACCACAACCTAGGGAATGCAAGAAGAAGACATCCCCCAACACCATGACAAGCGTGTGTAGACTGTGTCAAATGCCTACAACACCGAACATGACTTTGAACATACAATGTGACCCCCTAGCACATGTGCCACACAAATATGTGTGTGGCACACACAACACTAAGCAGGCCATGACCATTGTGGCAATGGGGTCCAAACCCCCATCATCACAGTGACCAAAAGTGTGGGGTCCATAGCTGCAGCACATTTTGAACATTGTGGCAATGGGGTCCAAACCCCCATCATCACAGTGACCAAAAGGTAAGTGTGGGGTCCATAGCTGCAGCACATTTTGAACATTGTGGCAATGGGGTCCAAACCCCCATCATCACAGTGACCAAAAGGTAAGTGTGGGGTCCATAGCTGCAGCACATATTGAACATTGTGGCAATGGGGTCCAAACCCCCATCATCACAGTGACCAAAAGGCAAGTGTGGGGTCCATAGCTGCAGCACATTTTGAACATTGTGGCAATGGGGTCCAAACCCCCATCATCACAGTGACCAAAAGGTAAGTGTTGACAAAGTAAGAGGTGCAACTGCCAAACTGCATGGATGATTCCTGGTCACAGAACAACAAACACATCAGTGGCAAAGTAGTGTATGTGTCCCATTGCAACATAAATTGGGGAGCCAAATCCTGCAGTGCAAATAAGACATAACTTTGGCCATGTGCAGACAAACAACACTCATGGGGGCTGACACCGTCAACAATCATCAATGACACAATGACAGAAGTGACCATCCGAATGCAGACCCACATATTTGCACCAATGGGCACACACATGCAGATACCCTGTGGAGACTGCAGATGTGAGGTGAACAGATACCATACCATGGCAGCAATGGGACACACAATCAACAATTAGCACCAAATGAGGGCTCCCTTCCCATCAGCCTGGTCATGGAAGTGCCAACGGAATCATCAGCACAGATCCAACACACTTGTATAGCAATGTTGCACTGACAACACAGATGAGTCCTTCCCCATTGATGCCCAAACCTGCATGTTCACTGGAGATGGCCACACGGTCAGGGAAGTAGATGAATAGAACAATGGCAGGCACAACAGATGTGCAGGGGTGGAAGCCACAGATGTGAAATTGCCAATCTAAGTAGGAAATCCCATTGCCAAATACTGAACACATGACACCCTCAGATGCTGCTATGGATGACATGGATACACCACAGGATAGGACACATTCCCCCTGGACCACATGGGTTCCTGCACAGTAACACTTCATTATCATGAGACCAAATATCACCATCACGGCAGCAAGGGCATGGTTAGCATCATCAACATCATGTACATCAGAAGCAAAAGCACTAGAGAACAGAAAGTTGCTTTATTCAGCATAAGTGGCATTAAAAGTAGAAGTCCGGTAGAACATAAACAAAGGCCAATGGCCAGTCCATCAACAAAGTCACAAGTGGGTGACAGTGGCAGATGCCACCCTACACATGCCTGCACAAAACCATGGACAATGCACTAGGAGGGGCAACCGGGGGGGGTAGGCCAGGCACCGCAGGGACAGGATCAGGGCTCACCAGGAGGAAGCAGGGAAGGGGTGGTGGGTGCTGGAGAGCCACTGACAACTGCAGTGGAGGTGTCTGACATGGTGTGTGCCGGCACAACTGGGAGGCATAGCTCAGATGTTGTGGGTGCCGGCACGACTGCAGTGGACCCTGCAGATGGAGTGGACGGGTCCGCCACTGCAGTGCCGAAGTCAGACAGGGTGGTAGTGGACTCCACTGCAGTGCCTACCACCAGGGGAGGAGAATGGGGAACAGGCAAGGTGGGCTGGACAGAGGAGGAGGACACCCTCACCACATCAGTGGCACAGACAAGCGCAGCGGGGGGTGTGGTGCCGGGAGAGCAAGTGGCAGGGGGAGAAGGCCGGAGCCTCTTGGGGATGGTATATCTGTGGGTGGGGGAACCTGGGGCAGGGTGTGGTGGGGGCACCTGTGGAGTGGGGGCCTGAGGGATGGAGGAAGGAGACCTGGTGCTTGAGCTGCAGGGCGGCGGCGGGGTCTTGCTCTTAGCACTCCGGGGGGACTTGCGGGTGGGGGCCTCAGTCTGTCTGCGCCTGGGGGAGGGTGTCCTGGGGCGAGGGGCACTCTGCTCCGTGTGGGGGGCTTCCTCTTCCCCCTGGATGCTGGGGCAGCTGGATCGGAGGGGAAGAGGCCGAGGTCACTGAGGAAGAGGCACTGGGTCTTTGGGGTTGCAGGTGAGGCAAGGGAGGGTGCTTTGGAGGGAGAGGCAACTGAGGACTGCGCAGTGCCCGTGGATGCGTGTGTGTGTACCAGGGCCCCATCCCCTGTGAGTCTGGTTTCAGTCCCCTGACTGTGCGTGCGTGTGCGTTTAGTTTGTGGCGTGTGTGTCTGTGTGCTGGACGTGTGTGTGCTGGTGTGTGCCTGTGCCGGTGTGTGTGTGCTTGGGACGGGTAAGGTGCTGGGGAGTGTGGATGGAGCAGAGGCAGGAGGGGTGAGGGAGTGTCTGAGGAGGGACACTGCTGCCATCAGGGAGGAGTCCATGGACCTGTTGCCCCTCTGTAGGTCAGACATGCCCGATGAGATGCCCTCCATGAACGACACCAGCTGAGTCAACAGTGCGGTGTGCGCATGGAGGACACTCAGCATGGCTGTCTGCCCTACATGGAGCTGGCGAAGGAGGTACACAGACTCCTCACTCAGGGCAGCAGGGGACACAGGGGCAGGGGGTGCGGTGCCTGGGCCAAAGGAGACACGCTCCCGAACATGGGAGCCTCCACGGACCTGGGGAATGGGAGCCGATGGGAGGGCGGTGGTGGTGCTGGTGGTGGCGGGGACAGCAACACTAGCTGGGGTGTGGTGGCAGCTGACACCCGCCTCCACAAGGGAGTCATCCTCCGAGTTGCTCTGGTCCTCAGCTGAGGTGTGTGGTGCTGAGGACTCCTCGGTGTGGCTCCCCTCGCCCTCCGTGCCACTGGGTCCCTCCGACCACTCCTCGGCTGCTGACCCAGTCTGGCTCTCTGGCTCCTCCTGGTCCGTGGAGCTGTCCCCTTCCGTGGCCGTGGATGTATCTGCAAACAATGGGGAAACAGACAGACATCAGTCACCTGCACCAAACGCACACACCACTGTGAGCACAGCACATTACAGAGCAAGCCCTGGCATCATTAGTTGTACATTGCTAAAAGTGCCCTAACTGAACAGGAGAAGCCAATTGTCAGTCTGATGCCAAGCATGGCACTCACATCCCACATGGCCTTGCACCCATCTGTCTGGTGTCTGTTGGATTGCAACACCCCAGTGTGGACACATGCACCAAGTACACAGTAGTTGGACAGTGCAGAGGACACGGTGTGGCATGTGGACATGCACACATCACAGCTCTTGCCACTGAGTCAGTACAGGTTTCCGGATGAAAGGGATGCCCAGAGTCAAATAGGAAATGAAGTGATGCATACCAGCGACAGACACCATGATGCACCCATGTCCTGATAGCCAGCGCCACTATGGTGTGCATGTAGCACATGTCACTCCCCTGCAGGACCACCAATAAGTTGACACATGCCATGGCAGAGGCATGACTGCTAAGTCATACATCACTGTCTCAGTGATGTATGACTTGGCAGCCAGACAACAACACTATGCACTGTGTCACAATAGTAGGTCATGGGGAATGCAAGTCCTGGAGCTGCACAAGTGCACATGTACATCCCCCACACAACACATCATCTTAACCCTCATCTGTCCAGGTCACACCTATTGGACATATGGGAGACCTGTGACACTACCCTCTGAACCTGAGCCCCTCACAATTTGCTGTGAATGGGGAACAGCTGCCTGAACTTCACATTCGCATACCCCAGTCTGCACGGGCAGCTGATCAAACACCTATGTGACACACAAGTATCGTCTCCTATGGTCACATCTCCAGGGGCATGCTGAGCCCCTACCAAGAAACACCCCAGCAGTCCTGGCAACTAATCCACAGCACACTGACACAGAGGCAGACACCTGAGGGCTCACATCACTGTGCACAATGTGTCAGCTGATACACGGGAGTGGGAGTACAGAGTGCATTGCATGGCCTGGAGTAGGCATGACTGTCCTGCTCCACATGAATGAGGGATGTGCCCTGGACAGTGGATAGCTGGCTATGTATGTGTGACACACGTAATCTGCACACTCCTGGGGCCAAAACATTGTTCCCACCCGCTGCATGGGCGTGTGCCACATACCCCAGGCACATGTGGTGGCTCAGCTCAGCAAGTGGACCGCATATTAAAGCAACACGCAGATCACATGTCCAAACACAGGCGTTGTGTGAACAATGGACCCACCCATGATGCCCACAACAGAGTTAGGGAAACAGATGCTGTCCCCCACCTTTAGTGAAGCAAACTGCAAGGACACAGTCCCAAGTGACACAATTCCCTGAATGTAAGGGCCACACCTGGGTATCAGATGAGCAGTGGGCAGTGCACAATAGAGGGACATGGCTCCTGGACAACATGACTGCTGCACTGTGGCAGTTGAACCAGGCCAGAGGAGGGCACAAAGCATGTAATACAGAGTTCACAGTGCAGTCTTTGACTCACCCCCTCCTTGCTGCTGTCTGGCCTTCAGCTGCCCATCCAGGTCTGGAAACACCACCGCCAGGATCTGGAGCATGTGGGGGTCAGGGTCCGTGTTCTGCCCCTCCTGCGAGGAGGCGACAGCTTCAGCTGGACCCGTGCAATCCTCCGGGTCCAGCCCCGAAGGTCCTGCCACCTCTTCTGGCAGTTGCGGATCCGGCGCTTGTAGACCCCCACGGACCGGACAGCCCGGACGATGTCCTTCCAGATTTCCTGCTTCCGATGGGCATTAACCTGTCAGGATGACAAAGTGAAAACGCCATTACCACACATGCAACATATCCGTGCATGACACAGTTGTATATACATGTCTCAATCACAGGGGCACATGATGTACACAGGCAGTGCAAAGCTGACCATGGACAGTTTGCCAGACGTCACTACATGGTATCATTGCATGGGAAGTAAAACTATGTTCAAATGCACTGTCACTGCACCATACCTGTCCAGTGCAAGTCACTACACACTATGGGGGGTGACAACTACTCATTGAGCCTGCTAGCCAGTGGCGTGCAGACTCTCAGCCTTGCTAGTCACACAAAATGCACATTCAGAAAGGCAGTGCACAGAACACTCACCTGCTCCCCTGGTGTTCCATACAGCTTGCTGTACTGTGGAAGTAGGCTGTCCAGCAGGGCCTGGTTCTCTTCAAGGCTGAAGGCTGGGGCTCTCTCCACAGTACGTGCCATTGCAGGGTCCAGAGGGGCAGAGACAGCAGCAGTGCAGTGGCAGATGTCGTCCTGGAGCATGTAGTGCAGGCAAGTGAGCTCTCAGGGGAACAGCCAGCAATATATATGTGCTGGAGAGGCAGATACTGTCCCTTGTGTCCAAAGTGATAGGTCCAAGTCGTTTGCATCTTCTGAATCTGGCCAATCCATGGAATAGCAGCACCAAAACACGCCCACAGCATCCTTCAAATCTTTAACTTCATGACATACATGATTTTGCAACATTGTTGTGGGTGACCAACTGAATTTACAGCAACTGACTCGTTCGAAATTCGAAAACGCGTCCGTTGCCAGGCAAGCCCATTGTCAATGGGTGCGCACCGATCGGTCCATTGCGGTACAACGCGCACAGGGGTACAACGCGTACCCGCACACATTGAATGCAATGGGCCGGCCGGAGGCACCGATCGGTCCATTGCGGTACAACGCGCACAGGGGTACAACGCGTACCGCGCACATTGAATGCAATGGGCCGGCCGGAGGCACCGATCGGTCCATTGCAGTTCAACGCGCACAGGGGTACAACGCGTACCTGCACACATTGAATGCAATGGGCCGGCCGGAGGCACCGATCGGTCCATTGCGGTACAACGCGCACAGGGGTACAACGCGTGCCCGCACACATTGAATGCAATGGGCGGCCGGAGGCACCGATCGGTCCATTGCAGTTCAACGCGCACAGGGGTACAACGCGTACCCGCACACATTGAATGCAATGGGCCGGCCGGAGGCACCGATCGGTCCATTGCAGTACAACGCGCACAGGGGTACAACGCGTACCAGCACACATTGAATGCAATGGGCCGGCCGGAGGCACCGATCGGTCCATTGCAGTACAACGCATCACTGTACATGTGACTGGCATATGTCAGCATGCCTGTCTCAGATGGACATATGCCAGCCACAGATAGCTCCCAGGGAGTGAGGGGCACACCTACATCACGACAGCCTGTCCAAACCTTATCATAAGGCATGTAAGGCTGCATTTCCTATTGTGTGTATGTTGGTGTACATGTTGTCCTGTGGGTGTCACCTGTGGGCAGCCACCCCCAGGCTGTGCACGTGTTCATGGGGACAGGATCCTGGGTGATACGTGTACATGACCACTGTGATGTGCAACTGTTCATATCTGTGCATGTGCCATGGTCACATTTCACAGTGGTGTATGTGTATGTCATGTCACATACCCCGTGAGTCCCATGTGGGACGGTATGTTTGAGCCAGGGTGTCCCAGTGGCACAATAGTGATGGTCCTCCACAGTCTTTGTGCATGTAGTGTTTACAATGTCTCTGATTTCATGTGCACAATGGGAGACAGTCTCCACATCCACGTTGTGTGTGCATGGACTCTGATGTTGTGCGTGTGTGTCACAGACGTCCATGTCTGTCCTGCCGTGGCAAGTGGGGCCACTACCTGTGGGGGTCATGGTTGTTTTGCTGTGGTGTATACATGATACTCCATGTAATGCCAGTGTCCATGTGGCATTACAGGGTCCCTGGGAATGTACCTGTCGTTGAGCTGTGGTGCCTGGGGCACATCTGTCCTCACATGTCACTGTGGGGGTTATTGTGACACGGCAGCAGGAGATGGGAACTGTGACACGGCCTCATGATATCCAATGGGCCAACCTGCGACTAATTGATGCCACCTGTTGGACCGTGTTGACAGATGTTGGCCATGTATGTACCATACATGTCCTTCCGGTACTGCACACTTCATGTAGTTGTGCCTCATAATGATGTATGTTGGGATCTTGAGTGTGTTCAATGCCGCATATGTGGGGTGACTGACAATCTTGCTTACTTCTCCTCTGCACTGCAGGGCTCCTGCTGTCCATCGACCATTCCCAGACCTGGCAACGATGGTGGAACGGGACAGCATCCGACGGTACCGCTTCACCAGGCAGCTGATTGAGGATTTGGCAGTGCAGTTGTCCCCACATTTGCAGCCTGGCCGGCCGTATCCTACAGCGCTGACCCCCAAGGTGAAGGTGATGGCAGCCCTACACTTCTTTGCCACTGGTACCTTCCAACATACTGTGGCGACTGCTGGTGGGATGTCACAGACCATGTTCAGCCGTGTGCTCCGCGATGTTTTGGCGGCAATGTTGCTCTTCCTGAACCGGTACATCTATTTCCTAGACTGCGACTGACTCACTGACGTGAAGAGTGACTTTTATGCCCTGGGGAGGATGCCGCATGTAATTGGCTCCATTGATGGGACACATGTGGCTTTGGTACCACCACAGGCCCAGGAGCAGGCCTACAGGAACCGCAAGCACTACCACTCGGTCAATGCACTGGTGGTGTGTCTTGCAGACATGACCATCACACACGTGTGTGCCCGTTTCCCTGGTTCAGCACACGATGCCTTTGTGATGAGGAGTAGTCGCATCCCCAGGATGATGGCACAGATGCAGAACCAGCGTGCCTGGCTTGTCGGTGTGTACTGACTTTGTGCCATTGTGTGTGATCTGATCTGTAGTATTCCGCCCACTTTTCCAAGTCAGCTAATGTGCACTTGTCTGTCCGTAGGTGACTCGGGATACCCCAACATGCTGTGGTTGCTGACACCCCTCAGGAACCCTGTGACACCAGCCCAGATGCGCTACAATGAGGCACATGGTCGGACCAGGAGAGTGATTGAGCGGACCTTTGGTCTCCTGAAGAGCCGCTTCCGCTGCCTGGACAAGACCGGAGGGTCCCTCCCATATGCCCCTGCGAAAGTGTGCAAGATTATCATCGTCTGCTGCATGCTCCACAACCTGGCAGTGCGGAAGGAGTTGCCTCTCATCCAGGATGACAATGACCAACATCCGCCACCTGTGGAGGATCCTGGCCTGGACCACGATGCCAGTGACGATGATGATGATGATGGTGATGGTGATGTCCGCACACAGCTCATCACCAACTTCTTTAGCTGAATGTGAGTATCCTGAGGTGTCATGTCAATGATGTGAGTTGGCATGATGTGTGGGTGGTGCTCTGGTGCTGTTGGAGTGTGTCCATGGGCTACTTGACTGGATGTGTGTTGCGATGTGTGGTGACAGGTGGGCTGTACTCCCCAACAGTGTTGACATGCTAACTTGGTTCTGGGTGGGTATCTTGTAACATGTATTGTGCATGAGTTTTGCTGTTCTGTCCTGTACTCCATTGCTTTTGACTGTGTGTCATTTCTGTCCTTCACAGGGTACTTTCAGATTCGTTTGGTCAACTGTGTCCACCGACGACGTGATTGCACATCCAGGCTGGTAGCTGTTGTGTCCCTACAGGTGATGTGCGCCACACCCATGGACTTCCTTCCGTCTACAGTTGTTGACTGTGTGCCCGCTGCCAGGTGGGATTACCTTGCATCTGTAGTGGTTACGGCATGTTGCAACTGTGTAATAAACCTGTGCTTCACTTTGTGATGTGCGTTGTCTGTGGTCACACATTTGACTGCCATTTGCTTACTGCACCTGTGGGCTACTTGACTACAACTGGTAATGGGTGTGGTGTCTGTGCATTGCACCGTCTTCCCTGGCAACATCAGTGTAGGCAATGAGTCAGATGGCCTAGGTGTGTATGTGTTGTGTAGCCCTGGTGGTGTGTCTCCCTCATGTGTGTCACGTTGCCTGTACTCACATGCCTGTGTTGTCCTTGCTGTTGCAGTTCGCATACACAGTGTAATTTTGCAGTTCATCATCCCCATAACAGCACCCACGTTGGAATCACGACAGAGGCAAGTATGGTGTATTAGTGTGTTTATTGTGATACATTTGTGTTAATAGTGCATAGGATGGGTAGTGCTGTACATAAATCTTGCAATCCCAAGTTCCTAGGTGAATTGAAAGTCCTGGTAGACAGGATCCCCAGTATCGGGGCCACAGTTGTCTGACACATTGGTCCAACTTGTACTCCCCATGCAATGTGTGGGAGTAGTGTTGCCGTCAACAGCGTGAACAGTCTGTGCACAAAGGCGAACATCCAGAACAGGTTCAGGCTTCCTGGGAGTTGCGCTTGGCCATCGGCCTCTCACTTTTCCCTCCTCGGACGACCCCTCTTCTTGGGGGGCCCTCAAGTGCAGGCTGCTGCGGTGCAGGGGACTCTCCGCCAGAGTCCTCCTCCTCCCTGTGGCAGTTGCAGTTTGTTCGGCACCAGATGTTGTTGGCACACAGGGAGGTGTGGACTGGTTGCTGTTCATCTGGCGGAGGCATTGTAAAATGTCCCTGTGCACCGCCGTCATCTCATGCAGTGCATCCCACTTGGACTCCACGCGGGACATGTGTGAGTCCACACGGGACATGTGTGACTCCACGTGGGACATGTGGGAGTCCAAGCGGGCATGATGGGCAGCCTGCTGCTGTTTAATGTCTCTGAGGAGCCCCACTACCTGGCTGAGGTCTCCGGTGCTGGACTGGTACGCATCAGCTATGCGTACCAGTTGTGGGTCATCATGCACACCAGCAACGTCTGCAAGCAGCGACCTCTGTCTCCCACCCCTCCCACCACCCCTGCTGACATGTGCAGTGTGTGCAGTGGCATGCACAGATAACCCTGGTCCACCTTGGGGTTGGTGGTGGTGGTGGTGGTGGTGTCCATGGCCCCAGGTTGGTCCAGGGTCCCTGTGCTGGTGTTGCTCCTTGTTCTGTCCATGTCGGCAGGGATGGTATTCGTGGTGACAGTCGTTGGAGGGGTGGGTGCAGGGGTGCAGCTGGTGGTCCTGCTGGTGCTGCAGCTGGTGGTCCTGCTGGTGCTGCATGTTGACTTGCACCGGATGTGCCAGGTTGTTCTTCATCGTCCGAGGAGGACAGAGGCTGTACTGACGCCAGTGAGCTCGGCATCCTCTTGAGCCTGGGACTGGGACTCCTCAGCGTCTGCTGCTGTGTCCCCATCATCACCTGTTTTTGGGAGACACAAACAATGTATGTTATGTTTCTGCAGGCATCAATGGTTGACACACATGACAGTTGTGACTGTGCCTCTGGGTGCGGGCCTGTACATTGCATTGTCCTAAGTCGTCACAGTCAGGGGTTGATGTTGGTGTGGCACATTGTCCTGCATTATTTGGGCATTTCTATGTATTTTCTGGGGTGTGAACATGGTCTGCATTGGTTGTGTTTGGTTGACAGCCGGCCCTCCTTCCCACCCACCCAGCCAGTCAGTTATCCCACCATGGAACGTGCTTGCGTTGCAGGGAGTGTAAGTTGTCTCTCAGGATGTCAGTCAGTGGTGTCCTGCTGTTTGTTGGTGCACATTTGCCAGCAGGGCCTTGTGCTCCCCACAGCAGTAGCCAGTGTCAGCCATCTTGTGAGTCCTTCTCCACTTCCTGTGATGTGAGCATGGTTCAGGGTGGTGTTGATGGGACAGTTGTGGGGGTGAGCTATGTCTGTGACTACGACTCCCATCATGCCATTGCCTCCACCCCACTTCCCAGCATTCCCATACTTACTTGCTTTTGTGTGGAGTTCAGTGTGTGTGGATGTGAGAGCAATGGCAAGATGGCTGACAGTGGTGTCCTGCTGTTGGTTGGTGTGCAGTACCCAGCATGCCCTTGTGCTCCCCACGACACAGCAACAGTGTCAGACATCTTTGATGGGCATTTCCACTCTCTGTGGGATGTGCATGCGTGAGTGTGAGCTTGCTGGGCCATGTGGTGGGGGATGTAGAGCTGTGACTACGACTCCCATCATGCTATTGCCTCCTCCCCCCTTCCCAGCATGCCATGCTTCCTTCCTTTTGACTTTGTTTCCCTGTGGGGTGGGCTGGCTGTGCTGACAGGATGGCTGGGAGTGTTGTCCTGGCAGTTGTTTGGCTAGAGGTCCCAAGAGTGTCCCTGTGCTTCACACAACATAACCCAGGGTGGTGGTTCTTTGTGGGATCTTGTGTTAGGATGGGGGCATTGCATTCTACCAGGTGGGGTCTGTGGAGTTTGTGTTGGGGGTGTGTGAGGGGAGGTGCTTGTGACTATGGTCAGTGCTGCAAGTCCCCCTTCCCACCCAGCTAGACAGATATCCCACCATGGAACGTGCTTGCATTGCAGGGAGTGTAAGTTGTCTCTCAGGATGTCAGTCAGTGGTGTCCTGCTGTTTGTTGGTGCACAGTTGCCAGCAGGGCCTTGTGCTCCCCACAGCAGTAGCCAGTGTCAGCCATCTTGTGAGTCCTTCTCCACTCCCTGTGATGTGAGCATGGTTCAGGGTGGTGTTGATGGGACAGTTGTGGGGGTGAGCTATGTCTGTGACTACGACTCCCATCATGCCATTGCCTCCACCCCACTTCCCAGCATTCCCATACTTACTTGCTTTTGTGTGGAGTTCAGTGTGTGTGGGTGTGAGAGCAATGGCAAGATGGCTGACAGTGGTGTCCTGCTGTTGGTTGGTGTGCAGTACCCAGCATGCCCTTGTGCTCCCCACGATACAGCAACAGTGTCAGACATCTTTGATGGGCCTTTCCACTCTCTGTGGGATGTGCATGCGTGAGTGTGAGCTTGCTGGGCCATGTGGTGGGGGATGTAGAGCTGTGACTACGACTCCCATCATGCTATTGCCTCCTCCCCCCTTCCCAGCATGCCCATGCTTCCTTCCTTTTGACTTTGCTTCCCTGTGGGGTGGGCTGGCTGTGCTGACAGGATGGCTGGGAGTGTTGTCCTGGCAGTTGTTTGGCTAGAGGTCCCAAGAGTGTCCCTGTGCTTCACACAACATAACCCAGGGTGGTGGTTCTTTGTGGGATCTTGTGTTAGGATGGGGGCATTGCATTCTACCAGGTGGGTTCTGTGGAGTTTGTGTTGGGGGGTTGTGAGGGGAGGTGCTTGTGACTATGGTCAGTGCTGCAAGTCCCCCTTCCCACCCAGCTAGCCAGATATCCCACCATGGAACGTGCTTGCATTGCAGGGAGTGTAAGTTGTCTCTCAGGATGTCAGTCAGTGGTGTCCTGCTGTTTGTTGGGGCACAGTTGGCAGCAGGGCCTTGTGCTCCCCACAGCAGTAGCCAGTGTCAGCCATCTTGTGAGTCCTTCTCCACTCCCTGTGATGTGAGCATGGTTCAGGGTGGTGTTGATGGGACAGTTGTGGGGTGAGCTATGTCTGTGACTACGACTCCCATCATGCTATTGCCTCCTCCCCCTTCCCAGCATGCCCATGCTTCCTTCCTTTTGACTCTGCTTCCCTGTGGGGTGGGCTGGCTGTGCTGACAGGATGGCTGGGAGTGTTGTCCTGGCAGTTGTTTGGCTAGAGGTCCCAAGAGTGTCCCTGTGCTTCACACAACATAACCCAGGGTGGTGGTTCTTTGTGGGATCTTGTGTTAGGATGGGGGCATTGCATTCTGCCAGGTGGGTTCTGTGGAGTTTGTGTTGGGGTGTGTGTGAGGGGAGGTGCTTGTGACTATGGTCAGTGCTGCAAGTCCCCCTTCCCACCCAGCTAGCCAGATATCCCACCATGGAACGTGCTTGCATTGCAGGGAGTGTAAGTTGTCTCTCAGGATGTCAGTCAGTGGTGTCCTGCTGTTTGTTGGTGCACAGTTGCCAGCAGGGCCTTGTGCTCCCCACAGCAGTAGCCAGTGTCAGCCATCTTGTGAGTCCTTCTCCACTTCCTGTGATGTGAGCATGGTTCATGGTGGTGTTGATGGGACAGTTGGGGGGGCAATATGTGTGACTGCGACTCCCATGATGCTATTGGCTACACTGACTTGGCCAGCATACACAGAATTCCTTCCTTTGAGTGGTCTTCACTGTGTGTTGGTGTTGTTGTGGTGGCTACATGTCTGGATGTGTTTGTTAGTTCTATTTGTGCCACTGCCTAGCTGTAGTTGTAGTTGTGTTTGTACATGTGTTGGCACAGTTGGATGTGACTTTTTTGATGGCATGTGTTGTGTTTATCTGACTGACATACACATTTTGGGATGATTCTGTTCTGGTTGCTGTGTAATTGCTATGAGTGCATGGTTTGACTCTCCCCTTGACAGTGATGTGTGTGTTTTGTGGCAGTATATTGTGTACATTTGTTGTGTACTCACCAGGCTCTGGGATGTCCTCTAGTCCATATACGCTCACTGGCGGAAGGATGGCCCGCACCTTCTCCTCCCAGGGCCTGAGGTATATTGGCTTGGCAGGAGGGCCACTGCCGGTGTATTGGCTGTTGATGTAGTCTTTCTTCAGCATGTCCCGTACCCTCCTGCGCACGTCATACCACCTGTTCTGGATGTCGGTCTTTGTGCGCCGACATGGTGATTGGGCGTTCACCCTGTTGATGATCCTCTCCCACATCTTGGTTTTCTGCGACATGGGGGTCTGTTGGACCAGTGTGCCAAACAGCTGTGGCTCCACCCTGAGGATCTCGTCTCACCATGACTTCCAATTCACTATCTAGGAACTTGGGATTCTTCTTGGGGGGCATGGTGATGGGTGGTGATGGTGGGTGATGTGTGTGTTGGTGTGCAGGTGAGGGTGTGTGAGTGTGTGTTTTGCTGGGTGTATGTGAGGTAGGTATTTGTTGGTGTGCTGATGGTGTGTGGCTTGTGTGAGGGATGAGCTGTGGGTGTGTGGTTGCTTTCTCTTGGGTGCTGGCAGTGGAATGGCATTTGCAAAGGCTCATGGTTGTGATTTGTGTCCTTTATATAGGTGGAGTTGTGGGTGTGTCTTTGTTCTCTGTCCCCACCCCCCAGTATTTATTGGCTTGGTAATTGCTTGTTTGGCCTTTTTTGGGTGATTTTTCCTTTGTGCTGTTTGTGTATGTTGGAAACGTTCTTGTGACCGAGTCGGACCCTGCATTAGTCTCGTACGGTGTTCTCCGTTTCGTTCACGCTGTGTTTGTGCAGTTTTCTATGCTGCGTACGCGTCGGTCGAGGTGTTTTGTGTTGCTTCGGCTCGGTTTTGTATGCGTGTCGGTCGTACAGCTTGTCCTCCGTCCGACTCGCTCGTGGTTTTCGCGCCTTGCATCGTACTTTGCGGTTTGGAGTTCACGTGTACGTTTCGGTCGGATTTGTTCCGGGTGCGTGTCGGTCGGTTGGATTCGCGTGTTTTTCCGGCCGGATTGCTGTTTTCTGTGCGGCTCGGTCGGTCGACTTGGTTTCGGTACGTGTCGGTCGGATTTTTCGCGCTTTGCATCGTACTTGGCGTGTCGTGCGCCACGGGTACGTGTCGGTCGGTATTATTTCCGGATCCGAGTCGGTCGGTGCTTTTTCCGGCCCGAATCGGAATCGACCCCTTAGTGACCCAAATATTCGATTTCAGCTAGATCAAATTTGCACTTGTTGGCCCGTAAGAATAATCCAGCATCACTCAACTTCTTCAACACTAGTCTCAACCTAACATCGTGCTCTTCAGAGTCCACTCCAAACACCAGGACATCGTCCTGATATATTTTGACGCCCTCAACACCCTTCAGGATGCGTTCCATGAACCTCTGGAAGACCGAGGCTGCCGAGATTAGGCCAAAAGGCATTCTCAAAAATTTGAACGTGCCAAAGGGGGTAATAAAGGCCGTAAGATTTTGAGAGGAGGGATGTAACTTGACCTGATGGTAGGCTGAAGTTAGATCAAGTGATGAAAAATGTTTTGCCCCCCACCAAGAGAGCACAACATCTCACAAATGTTGGGCAGTGGATAGTGATCTACTACCACCGCCTTATTGAGCTCCCTTAGGTCCACACAGAGCCTGGCCTCCCCATTGGCCTTCCGGGCCATAACTATGGGAGAAAGCCATTCAGTTGCCTCAACTTCTTCTATAATCCCATTGGCCATCAATTTGTCAAGCTCATCCTTCATACTCTCTTTCACCATAAGGGGAACACCCCGAACCTTTGCCACCTTTGGGAGAGAACCAGGTTTAATCTTGATCTGGTGCATGTAGTTCTTAAGACACCCTAATTTGTCATCGAATACCTCAGGGAACTCAGTAACCCAGGATTTGCATTCTCTACCCACTTGACTAATGGATGGAATGTCCCTCAAACACACGGAGGGACTCTCATTAGGGTCTAAAAAGGCATGCAAATGACGTTGGTGAAACCAGCTCACTAAAGAATCTCCCTTCATGGACACGTACACTTTCCCGGCAATGATTCTGCTTTTGTAATCAATTGTCCCCCCAAAACCATCCTAGGAGATCAATGATTTCGCCACCATACCCCTTGGTTTTATATCTGCCTTTAGAAGAGTGACCTTTTTCAATAAATACTGGTCAAAGAACTTCTTGGGGATCAACGTTACTTTGGCACCAGAATCAAATAGCATTTATTTTTACAGGTGCATCATTGATTAATACAACATCAATGGGACCCCCAGACCCCTTGACTTGACAAATCTCGACTTCTTCAACTTCTTCCTCGAATAAATTCACTTCTCTGACTTTCTTTTGAACTCTTCCAGACCTACAACACCTCGTAAAATGGCCTTTACGACCACACACTGCTACACAAAGCTTTCCAACCAGGACAGTCCTTGAAGTTTGCCATCTGGCCTGAGTTTCCACATCTGAAACACTTACCGTGGAAGTTCTTGAAATTGCTTGGATGTGAGACAGCCTTATTTAACATTTTGTTCTTCACTCCCTCATGCTTATTCTTATCTTTATCTTTATCTATGGTAAGCACAGAACTCTGACTTTTATCAAGTGAAGTATTCTTTTGTGTAGTCTCTAAACATGCTTTTGAGTGTTCACACGTTTTAGCAATAGTAACCACTTCATGTAAGGAAGGGGTATCTTTTTGCCACAAAGTGTCTCTAGCTTTATCAATGCTACAACCTAACATCATTTGATCCCTGAGACCCTCCTCTAAAGATGCGCCAAAATTGCAAGTTGAGGCCAACTTACGCAATTCAGTAATGTACTGCTCCACGGATTCATCACGTTTCTGCATTCGCTTACCAAAGTGATATCTTAGGTTAGATACCGATGGCTACAACAGGTATGCCGGAACCTTGGGACAAAGCATTGTGTGGAGGCCTATAGGCTCCTAAAATACGACACCAGTCTGCCCATAGTGTATTCAGTCTCCCGATATTTATTCTCTATGTGGTGTGTACGTTTATCCATATTAAAAACTGGATCCATCGGATAATTTTAGCTTTTTATTGTAAATAAAACTTATTCATAATTTTTAACTCCCTTTTTAAATGTTAAAAAATGTCTATTTCTAAGTAGTACCTCTTATATATCCATATTCAGAATTCTTTTTAAACACTGCAATGCACGCGCACTTTATCTTTGTAAGATTTTAGTATGCAAGCATGCTTTTGTTACCTAGCCTGAGCATGATTAAAGAATGTGATGTCCCCTACCCCAGAGATATGTTGCAAATTAAGTTGGGCTTATGGGCCTAGTCAGAATAGAATGTTAAATGAATTAACATGAGGGAACAGAACACAGTCGTGTAGGAAAAAAGTCACAGGACATGCAGGGATTTATTTTAAAGCATGCACATAAACAACATGTAGAGCATCTGTTTGACAAGGAGTGAGAAGAGAACATGATTTCGAGGCAAGTGATTTCTGTTGGTGCAGTTTCAGAATTCTGGATTTGTGGGTGTTGGTTTCAGTAAGTCAGGACACTTAAAATTCTGTGCAGAAGTGACGAGTGGTGTCCTCTCATAAAAAAGGATGAAGCGTGCAGAATTTACATAAAGGGCCAGATTTACAAACCTTTTGTGCTGGTTTGGTGTCAGTGCAAAACGTTTTATGTTAGATTTCGACTTTGACCAACTTGGCTCAAAAGTGCCTGGATAGCCCCTGGGGTGATTAGCAGCGCTCTACAAGTACTGATTGATTGATTAGATTTATTAAGTTGCCTACAAGTAATGCAAAGCAGTGCAAAGTGCTGCTTTGCGTTACTCAGCTTCAGAGGGGTGTTGCATCAATGGTATGTGGGCATTCCTCTGTTACCATACATGCTTTTTGATACAAAACCCTATCTACTAACAATAGTGGATAGGAATCTGCACCGAAAAAATAATGCCACTTTAAAGCAGGCATTAAAAGAAGAAATAATTTTATTTCTCCTTTCTTTTCCGGCTTTGCATGTGCACTGCACTGTACAACACACATACAAAGCAGGGAAAGGTTTACAGTTTATCTAGGCATAGTAGTTTGTACTGGAAGGGTACCCTTTCAGTAGCAAACCTATGCTGGACTCAAGCAGACACCCTTGCATTATGGTGCAAAGGTGGGTGGTGGCACCTGGCTGCCTGATTGTGCACCAACGCTAGGGAAAGGCGAGGAGAGTGTCATACCTCTGTAGATACGGCGCTTTCCTCCTCTCTCCCTGTCACACAGTCCAGCAACTTTGGGTACTATGCGGCAGTGTGTAACAGGGTTGTAAATGATCTCAATTTGATTTTGAGTTGCGATTTTCTACAGCGCGTGAATGCCTTTGGGCGTCTTGGCGCTAGCATTATCCTGCGTCCAACCCTAATGTCATAAAGCGGGGGGACCATAGAAGACTATAGGGAAAGCAAGAACAGGCAAGATTTTAAGTGCTTGTGGAAGCTGAGAAAATTAGACTGACTTTTGAGGTGCATGGTCAGTCTGTTCCAGAGTTTGAAGGTGGAATAAGCAACACTACAACTGCCCAAGAAGCTTTCTTGATTCCAGGAAGGATTAATGAACGTGAGATGGCAGATCACAGCAATCTTTTTGGGGAGTACACCTACATTTACTTTGAGGTACTCTGGTTCAGTTCCATGCAGAGCTTTATAAGCCAGACAGAGCCTTAAAGGCGATTCTTTTCCTGACTGGGAGCCAATTAAGCTACACCAGGGCGCCTGATACAGACTTAAACTTCGGTATTTTCTTAAGTAAGTGGCAGGCTACATTCTGCAGTATCTGGAACTTGTTTAATGACCTCTGTTTAATGCCGACATAAAGGGCTTCACAATATTCAAGCCTAGATAGGACTAGAGTGATGACAAGTGATTTTTGCAGAACAAAGGGAATAAAGAGCAACACCTTCCTCAACATTCTCAGAATGAAAAAACAAGACAAGGTCAGTTGTTTATCTGATCCACAAAAGACATCTCAGTATCAAAGACCACGCCTAGGTTCCTTACTTTGGAAACTGGCGAGGGGGTGGGCCAAGGACTGAGCCCACCAGGATCGGCCATAAAAAGCAGCATCTTTCCCAAAATGCAAGACCTCAGTTTTTTCAAAATTCAACTTTAAACAGTTACCACTCATTCAGTTGACAATGGCATTCATACACCTATTGAACCTCCTCCACATTGCTTGAGATCGACACCACAATTTGGATGTCATCAGCATACACTACTGTGGCGAAGTCAAATGAGTGAATGAGGCCCAAAGTTTCAAATCTGACCCCAAGTCTCAAATGGAACCTATTGCAGTTGTGGGAAGTTACAGGACAAAACCTTTGAGCTTAGTTGTACGACAAGAAGTGACATCATACAGTCAATGAATATCTAAAAATACAACATATTTTGAGCATATACAAAAGCTTGCAATAAGTGTAAAATAAATAAGAGTACTATAACATGCCAGGAACACACATGAAAGGTTATATTAGTTATCCACTGTTTCGTAACTCAGTTAAAAAGCCTGATTTACAAAGGTAAATTTACACCTGTAGATTTTCCCACTTATAAATCTTCTACTGTACTTAGGTTTAAATCTCTAAGTTTTTGCAACTTACCCTTTTTGAGTGAATATTTACACTTATAAGTAGATGTATGTGTATTCATCCAGGAAAGGGTGAGAAAAACAGGTCTGCCATGGCAAACCTATACAAGGTTAGGCTGATAATGACATCTTGTGTCTCAGGGTTATTGATGACTTGTTCATTATTTCTATAGTAGACTGGTGTACAGACAGATTATCGAGTTTTCTATATCGACTGGCAGAAATATCGAGTCATAAATTTCATGAGTGAGAAATATCGACAGCAAGAATATCGTGGTCAAGAATATCAACTTAAGGTAAGTAATGTTGATTTTAAAAATATCGAAGTGTTTAATATCGTTTGCAAAAATATAGTTGATAAAAATATTGATTTTTTTAATTAATGTTATGTATTTTAGCATATGTTTTAAATGTATGTGATGTATTTTTTTTGCATAAGAATTGCTTATATTTTTTAATACATGTGTTAAAATTTTAGTAGTTATAAAAAAAAATTATTTGAATTTGGTGTTTTTTAGTTCCGTAGCGGGTTGTGGGTTTAAAGGGCATAGGGTGGGAAGTAATGTAATTATATTAAATTAATGATTATTTGTTATTTAATAATATTTATTTAATTGAGATGTTATAGTGTTAAATGCGTAAAGTAATTTATTATTAATTATTAATAATTAATTGTTAGTTAATATTAATTAAGAAATTGTAATTCATTATGGTAATTGTGTAATTAATTTTAGGTGTGCGTGTTGGTATTTATTGGTGTAAAGGGTGGGAAGACATTTTTTGTATTGATGAATTCATAATTTGTTGTTAATTAATATTAATAAATTAATTGGTAAATAATTATCATAATAGTGTAAATAATTTTAGGTGTGTGTTTTGGGGTTTATAGGGGTAAAAGGTGGCCGTTTTTTTTTATTATTAATTATTTGTTAATTGATATTAATTAATGTAATTAAAAAATTATTATGGTAATTGTGTAATTAATTTTAGCTGTGTGTTGTGGTGTTTATAGGGGTAAAGGTAGGGAAGTAATTTGTGCTTAGTTATTTAATATATAGTTGTTTATTCATGTTAATTATTTGATATTTATTTTGCGTAATTGTTTATTTTTTGATGTGTTGTTTTTACGTTTAAAGGGGTAAAGGGTGGGTATTAAATACATTTTATTTACTTACTTCATAATTAGTTGTATAATAATAATAGTATTTCATTTTAAAATAAGTTTTAATTGTGTAATTTATTATTTTACAGTTTAATTTAGGTTTGCGTTGTGGGGATTATAGCGTTAAAGTGTGGGTAGTTAATTAATTTGTATTCAGTTTTTTTTGTATTATTAATATTTTTTTAATTCATAAATAATTATTTTAATTATGGAAGCACATTTTTAAAAATAAATTAGAAGTGTGTTGTGATTTGTACGGTGTTATAGGGTAAGAAATAAAATATATACATGTATGTTATAATTAATGTTTTTGTTTATAAATGTTTTCTAGTTTAAAATATTTATTGTTTTGAAATTAATTTTTTATTTTATTTTATATAATATTTGTAAGTATTCCTTATATGTAATTAATATCATTTTTTAAATATATTTCATATATTTGTTTTTTAATTTTTAAAATATTTTTATATTTTTTTAATTATTTATTTATATATATATATTTTTTAAATATTTGTTTTGATTTTATTTTTGAACTGACTGGAGTTTGAAAGGTAAATGTTATCCCTTCGCTATCCAACACTTTCCCTACTGTTGTACTCATTGGAGTGGAATAGTAATATTTACTCCTCCACTATCGACCACTTACCCTACTGTTGCACTCACTGGAGTGGGAATAGTAATTTTACCCCTTCAGCTATCCAACACTTTAGCTACTGTTGTACTCATTGGAGTGGGAAGAGTAATATTTACTCCTCTACTATCCAACACTTTCCCTTCTGTTGCAGTTATATGAGTGGGAACAGTAACTTTTACCTCTTCGCTATCCAACACTTTCCCTACTGTTGTACTCTATGGAGTGGGTATAGTAAAATGTACCCCTCCGCTATCCAACACTTTCCCTACTGTTGCACTCACTGGAGTGGGAATAGTAATTTTTACCCCTCCGCTTTCCAACACTTTCTCTACTGTTGCACTCACTCGAGTGGGAATAGTAAATTTTACCCCTCCGCTATCCAACACTTTTCCTACTGTTGCACTGACTGGAGTTGGAATAGTAAATTTAATCCCTCTGCTATCCAACACTTTCCCTACTGTTGCACTCACTGGAGTGGGAATAGTAATTTTTACCCCTCCGCTATCCAACACTTTCTCTTCTGTTGCACTCACTGGAGTGGGAATAGTAATGTTTCCCCTCCGCTATCCAACACTTTCTCTACTGTTGCACTCACTGGAGTGGGAATAGTACATTTTACACCTCCGCTATCCAACACTTTTCCTACTGTTGCACAGACTGGAGTTGGAATAGTAAATGTAATCCCTCCACTATCCAACATTTACCCTACTGTTTGCTCTCATTGGAGTTAGAATAGTAATTTTGACTCTTTCGCTATCCAACACTTTCCCTACTGTTGTACTTATTAGAGTGGGAATAATAATTTTTACCTCTCCCTATCCAACACTTGTCCTACTGTTGCAATGACTGTATTGGGAAATTTAAGTTTAAATATTTATTTATTGTTTAATGTTTTAATTTATGATATAATTTTTTTTCTTAATTTTAAAATTATTGATATATATATTTTTATTTTTATATAATTTTAAACTTTTAAAATATATTAAAAATAATAGCTTAGGGGCCCATTACGATACCCGGCGTAAAAAAATCCGCCAGGCATAGAAGCGGCAAAAATCCGCCCGCACACACCGTCTGAACACCGACCACGCCATTACGATTACACAAACCGAAAACCGCCATCGGCGGAAAATCACACAAGATACCGCCCGCCATCGTCCGAGTCGGAGTCAAACCGCCCGCCACGGACGGAAACACGCACGACAACACAAAACCGCCCGCCCTCACGGCCGACACACCGCACGTGAGATTACGATCGCACCGCCATGAGCGCGGGAAAACTACAAATATACCGCCCGCCAGCGCAAACAACGCCGATGAGAATCGACACGGCAGAAGCCATGGCGCCCACGACCCTGCACAGAAACCATCCGCTGACAAAACCAATCGCACACAACATGGCCAACAAGTCCACACAGCAAGGCACGCACAAATACACAAGCACAGTACACATCCCGAAAACACCCCCCCTGGACAAACAAAAACTACAAAGGCCAGAACCCCAGACACAACACACCTGAAAACAACAGACCATGAGGACACACCCACATAGGTAAGTACAAAAGCAGCAATCCCACAGACCACAACCCCTTGCAACATTGCAAACTAGAGAGGAGAGGTGAGGACACAGTAACACAGCAAGGACAGCAGCACACCACAGAAACGCACACATCACAACCACCACCACCACCACCACCACCAAACACCGGCACCACAAACCCCCTGCACATTACACAACACACACCGCACCAGCACCACAAACACCATGGCACCACAAAGAATGCCCAAGTTCACGCCCATTGAGCTGACGGTCATGGTCGACGAGATCATCAAGGTGCACCCACAAATCTATGGGAACCTGGTCCAGCACACACCACTAGCCACCAGAAAGAGAATGTGGAACCGGATCGTAGACCAGGTCAATGCAGTCGGGACCCTGCCCAGGAACAGAGTTGAAATCAACAAACGGTGGAATGACGTCAAGAGCCTGGTCAAGAAGAAGGAGAGCAAGAACAGAGAGCTGGCAGCCGTCACTGGCGGAGGGAATCCCGCGCTCTTTAAGACCTTCAAAGCGTGGGAGGAGAAGGTGCGAGTCATCATACATCCGGAGATCCTCGCCGGATTAGCAGGGGAGTGGAGGCTGGTAAGTACAAACTAATGTATACCAGCACACCGCTATGTACTCACATGCACTACCACCATGCCACAGCTCCCAGGGACAAACACCCCCATGTCCAGCACACAATACACAACACATCACACACACATGCAACAGACACCACCACACACAGCCCAAACCGAACAACTGTAAGATACGTGGGGACATGTGTACACTCAGCCAGCCACGTAACCACCAACAGGTCCCCGAGTATGCCAGAAGCGCCACAACGAGCACCCACCACACCCATGTGTCCGCCATAGCTGCACTAACCGACAAGTAACAGGTAAGTGGCAGGAACACAAAATGCAGTGGGTGGGAGGGTGGACAGCCCAAGTACAACACACACCAGGCCCCTAGTCCCACAGCACAGCAAGGAGGAGCATCCCCCACACCCCACAGCCACGTGTCAGCCACCGCAGTGCACACCGACAGCCGAAAGGTAGACATCACGGTCCACAACAATCGGTGTCAGTGGGTGTCCAGCCACCACCACGACCCACAACACCCCCCCACCCCCACAGACCTGCAACATGGAGCACCCCCCGCTTAGAACCATGTGGCATCCAGTACAGTGCACGCCCGAACAACCTGCAGGTGGGAAACTGGACAGGGCTGGATTACTGGAGGCATGAGGACCGTAACACGACCAACACATGGGACATGTCACGTAGCAGACGAACACGCAGCACCGCCCACCGTCACGAACAAGTGAACAATGTGCACACGGACATGAACCACAGACTCACACCTCACATGACCCATCACAGACACAGCAACACCCAAGGAGCCACGTCTGCATGCACAAGCCACACTGAATATAGTACCACACGGCAGCCACTGTGCAACCCATCACACACAACCGAAACACCATTGAAGTCCTGTCCATGTAGCCCCTACTGCCTGTCAACCACACACCCCACAACTACGCCTATGTAAGACAAACAACACTAGACGCAACAGAGCGGAACAACATAAATGCACACGAACACCACTGAACCCATCAAACACACAGACACACCATGCACATACAACATACCATCCATCCCATCCGTCAGCCCCAGTCTCATGAAAGGCATGTCATCCGCACAGCTGCCACACATACAGCAGTCACGCTAAGATACATGCCCATGACCAACCATGTGCCAGAAGTCAATGAAGCGCACGCCACACTGTGAGCAACAACACACAACATGGGCCACACCCCCCGAGCACTGCAGTGATGCACATGGCACAGGGCAGCACGCACACCAAGGAGATGGGACAACTGCAATACGTTGGCTGGCACACAACCATCACTCACTCATAACGATGCGTCCAATGCCATGTCCAGTAATCACAACAGACAGCAAATATGCAGGCCATGTCAGACATGCACACACCTCAGACCATGCACTGTCATGCTGCCACAACACATGTCACGTTCGGCACCCATGGCTCACAGCATGTACCCCAAAAGCATATTCCCTCCCAAATGCGAATCTGGGGCATGGCCCCCATGTTGCCATATGCGTTCCTAAGCGTTCCATTTGAACCCCAAAAGCATATTCCCTCCCAAATGCGAATCTGGGGCATGGCCCCCATGTTGCCATATGCGTTCCTAAGCGTCCCATTTGAACACCAAAAGCAAAGTACAAACCAGACCCAGGATGGGCCAGGAGCCCGCATACACCAGAGTCACAATAAGTAGGGGCACAGCAACACACCCATCGGCATGGCCAATCCGTCCCATGCCACATGTGCACAGCACACAGTCCCATTGCCAAGCACACACAACTACAAATGGTACAGCCACACACACGCCTCCGGGAAACCCATGTACGAGATTGCACGAACTGTTAATGTCAGACGACAAATACATACTTCGCCAGGTGCAACACAATAACAAATCTCATTCTCTCCACAGGTGACGAACTGCTGGATGCTGGGGATGGAGACAGCAGCCAGCACAGCCAGCCTACAAGCCCCCAACGAGGACACACGGATGTGGAGGATCTGTCCTCCTCTTCGGACACAGACCACCAAGCAGGCCCATCTGGTGTGGCAGGGCCCAGCCGCTCCCCAGGACCCCTCCTACCCACCAACCCATCATCATGGGCTGCTGAACATTCCCAGCCCCCTGCTGCCACTGTCGTTGCGGCCACACCCACGGACATTGCGGCCACACCCACGGTCATTGCGGCCACTACCACTGCCGCAACCGCCACCATCGCCGCACCGACCACCACCGCCGCCACCACCACCACGTCTTCGCTGGCACCAGCCCCAGCGCAGGTGGTGGCCCGGCCGACTGGATCCACCCTGGGAGCCACAGCGAGGACCGTGGTGAGCAATGTGGCTAGTGGGCAGGCCGGTGGCAGCAGTACCGGTAGGAGGAGCAGGGTCAGGGAAACGCAAGTCTCCCCTGGGAGCCATGCCCTGCCTCAAATGGCCAGAGTCCTTGGGGCCTATGAAGAGGCCCAAGGACAATGGGCCAGTTCTGCTTCAGACACGCGGGAGGTGCTGGGGGTGCTGAGGTCCATGGACGCCCGTATGGGCCAACTCGTGGACCTCATGGGCCAGCTGGTGGTGAGGTCACAGCCAGGGACAGCAGCTCCACCACCGCCACCACCTGCCGGGGCGCAGGGTCGTGCAGCTGTGTCCAGTTCCCCTGCGTCCACAGCCAGTGAGCACACCTCAACCACCAGCAGGTCGCAAGCAGGCACCCCCTCGCAAACGTGGAAGGGGCCGTCCGAAGTGGAAACAGATCTCACGGGAGGACTTCGCACGCTCCAGACGCAAGTGAGGCAGCCAGCCAGCCTTCCTTGACCACCCACTGCATTGACTTGGACTACGATCCCACTCCACACAGCCATCTGGATGGCATGTGTCTGTTGGACCATGGACATAGAACCAGTGTCATCACCTTACACACAATCACATGTCACAGTTTGAAATAAATGCACCTCTTACACAAACTGCTGTTTGTGCCCTGTGTTTTATTTGTACGGAATACAACGGCCACCTTGGGCGGAAAGGCACCTGATGCGTGGCATGGCAATGGAACCGGAGGGCCTGTAGGGACCTAGGGGTGGGAGACAGAACAGGAGCACATTCAATGAGTGTGTCACACACCCATCACACAGTACATGTCAACAACTACAAGCAATGTACACACATCGCACAGAGCAATAGGGCACAATGCCACAGCCACCAACAGTGGCATACTACCCTGGCCATGGAGCGTTGACACACAGCACGCAGTGAACAAACGGCCACCCTGACACAGCACACACACACCTGCACAGATACAGCCACATCAGCCGTCGTACATGGACACTCACCGTCAAGTGAAGTAGCGGGCGATGAGCTGCTGCCGCACATTACCAGCTTCCTCCTCTCCGCTGTCCTCCTCACTCGAGCTGTCCTGGTCTGCGGGCTGGGGCCCTGGTTGATCTCCGTCATCCACGATGAGGGGGATCTGCTTCCGAATGGCCAGATTGTGCAGCATGCAGCACGCCACCACTATCTGGCACACCTTCTGTGGGGAGTACGCCAGCGCACCCCCGGTGCGGTCGAGGCACCTGAACCTGGACTTGAGGAGGCCAAAGGTACGCTCGACCACACGTCTGGTCCTCCCATGTGCCTCATTGTAGCGATCGTCTGCTGGGGTGCGAGGATTCCTCAATGGACTGAGCAGCCATGCCCCATTCGGGTACGCAGAGTCACCTGGGTGTGAGGGACACAGAGAACCGTTGCTATTCCAACTGGACAGGGGACAGCATCGCACAACCAGCACGCTACACCACTCCACATACTCACCGACAATACAGCCACGATCCTGTTGCAGATTGGACATCAGTCGTGGCAAGATGCTGTTGCGCATTATGTGTGCGTCATGGGCCGAGCCTGGGAACTTTGCACACACGTGGGTGATCACCATGTCCGCAAGGCACACCACTTGCACATTCAGGGAGTGCGTGTGCTTCCTGTTGCGGTACAGGTGCTCAGTGGCCTGTGGTGGTACAAGGCCAACATGTGTGCAGTCAATGGCTCCAACAACGTGTGGGATTCTGCCAAGGGCATAGAATGCACCCTTCACTGCCGCCAATTCACGAGCCCTGGGGAAGCGGATGTACCTGTTTCGGTACAGCATCATGGCTGCCAGTACATCCCTCAGCACCTTGCTGAACATGGGCTGGGACATCCCTCCTCCACTGCCCACTGTGTGCTGGAATGACCCAGTGGCGAAGAAATGCATGGCGGCCATCACCTTAGCCGTGGGGGTGACAGCTGTCGGATACACCCTGCGGGGACGGAGATGGGGTTCCAACATGGCACACAGTCGATGCAGGGTTGGCCTGTCCAGCCGAAACTTCCTAATGACCTCTGTATCGTCCATGTCCGCCAGCCATTGGTATGGGCGGTCAATGTTCGGTCTCCGCCTAGGGAAAATGGCAGTGGACACATGTCAAAGCAACACAACACATAGCAATTTCGCATACACATCACTGACATGACTGAGCAAGCACATGAGCCACAGCCCAGCTGTCAAGCTGGGACGGCATGGCCACAATACACTTACACAGGTCTCCCAACAATGGCAATGGCTAGTGATACAAACCACTGCCATGTGCATTCACATGGGGATCTAGGCCCCAATGACTTGCGGGGCGTGCTGATGGGGACTGACTGCATATTCGTCAAGCGGCAACGCCACGGCAACATGAATGTCTGCTGAGCATGGAACTGCTTCCGAGGCTGGATGAGTATGGCACACGACGACGACGATGTGGGCACAGGCTGAGCGGCCAAAACAAGTGGGACCTGTGGCACGAGGGGATATGAGACAGTAGTAGGTGTCAGCACTGCACCCTATGTACAGCACTGTACGGATCACACCTCCCGAAACATTGACAGGTGTCCACATTGACAGCCCCATGCCAAGACGGCTGTGTGCTTGCAGTCACACGTCACAGGTGAGAGGTTACATTGCACGTGCCAGGTGGCAGACGTACATAGTGGGAGCTGGCATGTGTGTGCATGTGTCTCCTGTTCAGGATCCACCAGATGGGCGCTGACTCTGTACTGACCATTGGACACAGCATGTTCCGTGGAAGGCTTGTGTGTGTGGGATGGTGGCACTGGATGTGCCTCCGTTGGGTGGGGGGCCATGCACAGGGCGGGTACGTCGATGATTGCGCATTGTTGGTCACGGTGGGTGCACCCACTAAGATGTGTTGCCCTGTGTTCAATTCCTATGTCCGCATGATGATGGACTGTAGATGTGGGCAGACTACACATTGGTCGATGTGCTGTCTATATGCATGTGCCTTCACACCAGGCACAGCTGCCCCTGCACATGTGACCCCTGCTGGACTCGCTGCTGGGTCTGTGGAGCTGATGCACCTTCTGTCCGTGGGGCGGACAGCTCTCCTCACTTCCCTCATTGCGCATGTCATGACTTTGCCGCAGGTGACATGGATCATGGAGGGCCCACATGTACGCGTGGGTAGGCTACACATGATTGTTCACTGGTCGCCACCCCCAGTCAGTGTTTCGAATGGGAAGGTTGTCGTGCTGGTGGTATATTCGATGTGGCGGATGGGCGGGCCTAGGTGCGGGCTTACATTCCGGACATGGGGGGTAGTTGGATTGGCGACTAGTTGCAGTACACACGGGACACGTCTCTTCCTTTCCACATCTGGGTCATCCCTTGTACTCACTGACAGTGATACAGTCATCTTCGCCCCAGCCCTCATGTCCTCCCCTCGCTCCCCCAATATGCATGTGCACCTGAGAGACTAGCGCTTGCACAGGCAGCCCCAAGCTCGCACCAGAGAGGGCAAGGAGTGTATGTGTGGGTCCAGTTGCACGAGTGGGCTGTCTCAGGGTATGATGTGTTGCGGGACGCCGTCCACCTGCGTGGTGCCCCAAATGGAGACCCGGCCTGCATGGACTATGCATCACAGTCTTCGCCTTCCGGATCCGCCACCTGCGACACCCAGTGGCTGTGGCTGCCCTTGCGGCCATGCCGCGTCCGTCTGTGACTGATGGCCCACACATTCACTCTTTGGCCTCTCTGGGGAGGGCTCGGGGGTGGTGGTGCACGCGCTTGCACTTAGTCGCAATGGCATGTGGCGTGGTTGGTATAATGGGCAATGGATGGGATGGTGCGAGCCACCTCCCGTGACGTCAGTGCTGCTCGTGCTGTGGTGCGTCCCCCTACACTTCCATTTGACTTGTGCCATGCTAGACGTTGAGGTTCTATTGCCTGCGTGATATGACCAGGAGGAGCGCGAGGAGACCTCTCACACACCATGCTCCACTGCCATCCCGTGCCCTGTATCGCCTGTGTGGATTGACTATGTTGGGGTTACACCTGGTCGACTGGGGCTGTGTGTGCCTTGTCAAGGGGCATGGTGGGCGCACAACAGGATCCAGCTTGTCCACAGAGGGTGGGCTGAGGTGCGCCTGGTACCGCTTTGTACGTGGTCCCGGCTGCTGTGCACACACGTGTTCACTCCCCCCCCGACAGGTGTCCTCTCACAATGCCCAGGGAAGCGGTGGTGTACTGTTCATGACCCCTCCCAACACGGCGTGCTCCAACTTGGCATGTGCGCATCTACCCGTCACACCCTCCCACCTGAGCACTGCGTCCATACGACTTCACACGACACATGTGTGTCTTCCACAGTTGTGCTACTCATTTGCGTTGACATCCAATACCAGTGGACTACATGGTCATGTCACGACTGCCGTGTACTTCACATACTCTCATCCTCTCTCATTCGTACTTGTGAAATGAGTCAGCGGAGACAGTTTTGGTTTCAAACATTATATTGAGTCTTCTGTCCTCTGTGATGCAGTATAGTGGACACTACTGGCAGCGGAATACATGTTGAGGATATACTGAGCATGATTGCAAATGGGATAGGGTGTGGGGTTACATGTGATTGGCTGTTGCATGTGGGATGTGGGCTTCAGAGTTACATCTGCTTGGCCAAGGCTGTGCTAATGTACATTTACGTATAGCTGCGGAGCTGCGGACTTTGACACAGACGGTATACATGTAGCCTACCAGACCGCTTGGCATCATGGGCACAGTCCATCTCAGTTCCATGTGACAGGTTTGCTGCGGTTGTTCCTCATGCACGCGTGCATGTGAGATGACATCAGGGCATGTGCTTGCGTGCATGCAGCGGCGTGCCACTTGTTGTTGCAATGTGGTGGTTACTGGACATGTCACAGTCACTGGGGTCGTGTTGTTGTTGTATGCACTTGTCGTCCATGCAAAGGTCCTGGTATGGGATTCCCGGGGCGGGGGTGGGAGGGGTGCTGCACCCACAGACTCCAGGCGACCTATTCATGTCCACTGAGCGGTGTGTGTGTCCATGGGCGCCGGATCCATGTCGTGTCCTGGTTGTTCGTGCAGTTCCGTCCATGTGGGTGCGATACACAGACCCCATGCCACTGCCTCCCACGATGCATGCGGTGTTCCTGGATGTGATGGGGAACAGTGTGCATGTCCCGGTCATATCCGATGTCATGGCGATGTCGTTGATGGTGTGGTTACAGTTGCCGGTCGTTTGGTATGGCTGTTGTGGTGGTGACTGGCCAGTCCGTGCGGAAGCTAAGCATGGGTGCGGGGTTGGACATCATAGGTCAATCGGGGAACCTGCGTTGTGGTCCGACGAATTTACAGGTTGTCAGGTATGCGATGCCGTCCAGCAGGGCTTCCATGTCATTGGTGGTGTACATGTTTGCCAGCCAATGTAGCGGATGGTGGCTGTCAAGGTGTTGTTCGTAAGTTGTCCCTTGGAGGACCATGATGGGGCATGCTGGGTGACATTCGATGTAGCTGTTCTCGATGATCCGTCGTGTGGAGGCACAGTGGTCCCATTTCAGTGCGGGTGCGATGTTGGCCACATACGCCATGCCCCCATAGGCAGAGCAGGCCCTGTCGTGTGCGTCCAGAGGGAGGAGTAGTGGTAGCAGGTCCGCCTTTAGACATGCCGGGTTGGAGAGGCACATCTCCACGGGATGCTGGTAGGGACACCTCCGACAGTAGAAGACGGGCATGACGCAGCTGAACAATGTGATGCGGTAAGTCAGTCGGTAACTTACGTTCAGCAGGGACAGGAGATCGCATCCCAATATATGTATCAGGTTGGTTTTGTACAGCTTGAGCTGTCCGGCGTAGTTGGGTAGGTGTGTTGCGGTTGCCATTGCGCAGCGGTGCGTTGTGGTGGCGTGCTCCGGGTGTGTGTGCAGTCTGCAATGTGCACGCTCCGAGGTTGCTGTGAGCTCTGTGTAGTCGTAGGGAGACAGGACTTGTGTTCTGTTGGCTTGTGCGGAGGACACGGGCCCTCATCCCACATGCTTCTCAGACAGTTCAAGGTCAGTGATGTGTGACTCCTTCCAATTAACTTGCATGTGGCCGACATGGGGGAGTGTTTTCTTTTTCTTCCCCGTCCGTTGTGTGCTTCTGTGATATGCGCTATCTGCCCTGTGGTCGGTCTCCTCGGCATGCCTGTGTTGGTCTTTTCTTGGACAATGGCTGTATTCACCGGCTTCTTTCGTAGGGCTGTGGTTTCGGAGTTGGAATGGAAGGTCATTCAGTGCTGTCTGCTCTCCCTTGTGTGGGCGGCAGGCTGCCTTTCCGCTCTGCGTTGGGCCTTGTGTGTGAATGTTATTCTTGGGCCACCTGTTGTCGGTCCCCGGGCTCTTTGGTGTTCCGTTTTATATGTCTTGTTCATATGTGCAGGGTGGTATGGGTGTTTCAGTGTGGTACTGGCGTTCCTCTTCCCGAAGGGGCCCTGCTTCTCCTAGTTGGTGTTGCCGCCGCTGTGTGCTACGCCATGTTTGTTACACTGGGGTGTGTCCTGCTGTTGCGTGACTTCACTGACATGTGTGCGTCGGTTGTGTGGCGTTGGGTGTTGTCCGTGAATTGGGCGTTGGGGACATGTCTGTGGCAGGCCTGTCACGTGTCATGTGCGTTCGGGGTGGGGCTGATGTGTGTGCTGCTTGGTTGTGTCCCTGTGTCTGTGTGCGACGCATGCATGGCGCTGCAGTTGGCCTCTGCGTTGTGCGCATGTGTGGCGGCGTCATCGCCGCTTTGGGGCCGTGACGGGGTCGTTGGTTCCTAGTCCCAGGTGGTGTGTACACATGTGTTACGCGATGTTACGATTTGGCCTGTGTGTCATATGTGGATGCAATGGTGGATGTGTAGTGTACACGCGGGGGTGGGGGGTTGTCCGCTTTTTCCGCCCTTGCACTGTGTGCGCTGTTTGCGTGCACTTGTTGTGTGTGTGCCTACCTGCGTCTCCGCGGTACGTTGCGTCCTTGGTGGTGCATCAGCAAGAGCATGGGGAGGGCCTGCAGTGCTGGATTCATGCTCGGGGAGCCGCTTCTTCGTTGTCCATGCTCGGCGTCCGTGTTACCGCTTCGGTTTGTCGTACGGTGTCTCTTAGCCGTGGGAGCCGTTTGTTTGCGGCATCGTAATTTATACGCCGGGCGGGACGTGATTTCGTCGGACGGTGTGTGTCAATTGTGCTGCGCCGCTACGTGTACGGACGCACTTTGATGGCGGACGGTGTTGCTGGCTTGCCGGCGGTGTTTGGCCTACTTTTCGCATCGTAATTGGGCGGGCGTGTGGACTGCTGCGTGCCGGCGGTAACTGGTGGTTTTTGCATCCGCCAGCACGGCGGTTGTGCTTCCGCCCGCCATCGTAATGACCCCCTTAATTATTGTTTTAAAGTAAATATATATATATATATATATATATATATATATATATATATATCCAATTACACTCCCTTGTGCCCTTGACGCACAACAAACAGGTACAGACAACTTCTTAAGCTGGTGCCAAATATTACTTTATTTTATTAAAGTTAAAGTGCAATGCTTCTAATGACGCGTTTCGGGCCTCCTATATATATATATATATGTATAAATAATTATGGTTTTTTTAAGTTTATTTGTTATATTTTGGTAAAATGCTTCTAATGACGCGTTTCGGGCCTCCTATATATATATATATATATGTATAAATAATTATGGTTTTTTAAGTTTATTTGTTATATTTTGGTAAAATGTACATTAAATGTATTTTATTTTGTTAAAAACAAATTTTAATATTTCATATATTTAATATATTTTATTTTATTTATATAAATCGATATTTTCCACATCTCTATTTTTTACCTCAATATTTTTTAGTCAATATTTTTGTACTTCCCTGTTTAAGTATACGGAGTCGATATATTTGTAGTCTATGGGGCCGATTCCGATCTGGGATGGAAATCACTCCGACCGAGCCGGACCCGGAGAGATTTCCGACCGCACCGGACTCCTGCAGTCCGACCGAATGAGTACGATGCGGCAGTATGCTGCCGGACTCGATTCGGTCGGATTCCCATAGAAGTCAATGGGAGCCGGTCGTACAACGCGTACACGGGCTCCCATTGACTGAATGGGTACGCCGCGAACAAGGGCGCCCCCTACAGCGGGTATGTGTCGGTGCGACGCGCACCATACATGCATGTGTAGGGGGGACCCATGGGTCCCCCCTGTGTGCGGCTCGTGCGGCTACGGGTGAAGGGGGGTCCGACACGGACCCCCGAAGTCTGGCTCCGACAGCTCTTTGGAGCTGGACGGTACGAGTCGGTCGGGCTGTTCGAGGCGCGCATCGTACTGGCTCGGTCGGGTAACGTCTCCATTGCGTGGTGCGAGTCGTGTCCGTACGGGTCGGTCGGAGCGGTGCAGAGCCGGAAACGAGTCGGTCAGAATCAACGCGTACATTCGCATCGTACTAGCTTGTTTGGATAGCTGTATGAGTCGGTCGGAAAAAACACGCACGCTTCGTATATTTCCCGGGCGAATCCCGTTCGGTGAGCTTCCGGCCGAGATCGGAATCGGCCCCTTTATTTTTTCATCGATATTTTTTACATCGATATTGTTGACATCGATGTTGTGTCAGTGAACCTAGGAGACGAAAGTAAACTCATGCACTTTATTAATATCCTAAATTCAAATAAATTGAACCTGAAATTCACATACAAAATAAGTAAAAAGGAGACTGTTTTCCTGGACTTAGGGCATTAGGATGACGGACGGACTGGAGTCCGTCCGCCATCCTGGTGTAAACTGGGACTGTCTGCCATGCATGCGGCGGTTCCGCACACCTGATCAGGATGCGACTGCCACCATGGCGGACGGATCCTGCATTCTAACATTGCGGCGGGTGCTGCTGACAGCAGCACCTGCTGCAATGTTAAAATGACATGTTGGGCATTTCACAGCACTACGTGGCAGGCACCACACGGTGCCTGCCACGTAGTTCTGTGAAATGGTACCCCCCAAGTGCACCCTCACCTCCCCCCAACAAAAGGGGGCCCGCAATGGGCCCCCGTCAGTAATCCCCACCAGCCTTTCCATGGCTGCATCGCCGCCATGGAAAGGCCTGCAATACCAAGCATCCTAATTTGGTGGATGGTGTCTGCTAGGCACCGCCACCATTTAGGGCTATCGGATCCGTCCGCCAGGCAATCTGTTAGATTGCTTTTGGCGGACGGTCTTTGCGTCCACCACAGTCCAAGCGCGATTCCCTCTGCCATTGTAATGTGGCGGGGGAAAATCGCGGTACGATTGCGGAAGGACCGCCACAGGCCTTCCGCAATCGTAATCGGCCCCTTACTTCTGACAGTCAGGGATGACAAGGCTATGTCTTTCTTAGTCAGAAAACTGATTGAAGGCAATAGCATGCTGCATTCCACTAATACTCACCCTACGTCTCAGAAATGGTACATTACATGTAATGAGCTCTCAAAATCTAAACGTAACTGTTGGACACAAATTTCATTGGTAGAAACACACAAAATAATGGTTATTCGATTTCATGAGAGAGGTTACCCTTAGAGGTGCTGGATAGACATGTTAACAGGCTGAAATCAGGGAAGAAAATTGTAAGAGTGGGGTGACGGTTGAAGAGAGAAGAGGCAGCAGCGTAGAGTAAACTCAATATGGTTTTATTGAGTACAGCAGTAGCGATCCCATCCAGCATCAAGCCCTGCAACTGTCAACTGACCAGTTGCTTACATTCTATGGTCCTTCACATTCTGCATTCCAGTTCTGTCACCTAGGAACAGTGAGGTAGCTTCTGCTCCAGAACGAGGACACTACATCACCTCCCCCTCTCAATAAAAAATAAGAAAACAAAATGAGCCTTATACAAACTAAGTAAAAAAAAACAAAGTAAACTCAAAGAACACAAGAGAAAAATTTGGCACAACATCAACATGTCTAGACATAATCCTGAAGCTTGGCTGGCCGTTGAAGCACCCTGCGAGGCCTGAGATACATTCGTTGTGGAACAACACTAGATCTTGCAGACACATCTGTTGGTTGACATTTAGCCACTCTGTTTAAGTTCCATACCCTATGGTCACTGGTCTTAATGGCGTTCTTGAAAATCTTTATTACCTTAAAAGGTACTTTGAATTTCGAGCCACTTTTGCCCAAGCTAAGAGATCTTATTTTCACCCAATCGCCCACAGAAACCACTGTGTGTTTGACCGCCCTCCTCTCATCATACCATCACTTTCTTTTCTCCTTAACCGCAGACTCCCTTTCTCTCCAGCCTTCCACACAATTATACTTTCATCGACCAAAAGTCTCTTGGAGGAGACCCAAGAGGGACAAACTTCCGTGTTCGCCACCCTCTTTTTGAATAAGTGAAAAGGGGATACACTTGTAGAAGAGTGTGGAGTAAATCTGTATTCTCTCACCTTTTTTTTATGGCTGCCTCCCAGTCAATTCCATTCGCTACAGCCTGTTGCATAGTTTCCTTCAACACTTTCACAAATCTCTCAACAACCCCATCACTTTCAGGATGGTAGAGGGCTGCTTTCTTGTGTTTAATGCCCCTAGAGGACAAGAATTCTTCTACCACAGTCGAGGTAAATTGCACACCATTGTCGGAAAGCAAAGAAAGGGGAAAGCCTTCCCTTTCGAAAAGACCATCTAAAAACTCAATCACCACAAAAGATTCAACCGAGCCCACCACCTTAACTTCTGGCCAACGTGAGTACATGTCCAAACACACCAGGACATACTGATCACAAGATCTTATTTTAACAGGCCCCAAAATATCAATTGCAATGTCCATCCAAGGCCCATCAGATCTCTCTCTCAATACCATGGGTTGGGTTCTACACTTCAAAACTTTATCGCTGCATGCACATTCTGTGCACTTCCTAACCTCCCTTTCAATCCAGACGTCCATGGCTGGCCACCAATAAGCTTCTCTCAGCCTCTCCTTGGTCTTAACTATACCCATATGGCTGGCATGGGCACTCTTCAATAATCTATCCCATAAGGTATGTGAGGGAATTAATCTGCTACCTCTCATGAGAAGACCATCCACGACCGACAATTGATTAACTTGCCAAAAACCCATCAACTCCAGATCACAAACTTTCTTTTCACACCAACCTTTTGAAACCATAGTCAAAACCTTTTGCACATCCTTCGCTAATGCCTCTCTCCAATCACCTTCAGAAACAATACCGTCACTAATCAAACAAACATCGACTTCTTCTTCGAATTCTTCACCACCGAAACTATCGCACTCTACCACATCTTCTTGGTCATTGCCCAACCTTGACAAACAATCAGGAAGAATGTTGCAGACACCTGGCAGATATGAGACAACAAAATTGAACTCCTGCAACGCAACAGCCCACTTCCGAATTCGATGAGAAACAAAATCAATTCCTTTCTTTGTAAAAACCTCTTTCAACCGTTTATGATCCGTGAGTACTTCAAATTGGCTTCCCCAAAGAAACGTACGCAATTTGCGGATAGCCCAATAAATAGCTAGGGCCTCCCTTTCCATGATGGAATAGTTGAGCTCTGCCCCTCTCAAAGGTCTGGACATGAACAACACAACCTTCTCTACTCCCTCGGATTTCTGAAACAAGACCACACCCAAACCCTTAGAGCTGGCATCTGCTATCAAAAAAGACTCCTTTCTTGGGTCAAAACTGCCTAGATCTTGCGCCTTACTAAGACACTTCATAAGATGTAAGAATTCCTCATCACAAACGCTTGACCATGCGAACTCACACCCCTTTTTAGAAGATCTCTTAAATTTTGGGTGACCCCTGCGAAATTAGGCACGAACTAGTGATAAAATTCCGCCATGCCCAGTAATTTCACAAGTTCATCTTTATTTTGGGGAGCTTTGAGATTGCAAATGGTGTTCACCAAAGCAGCCTTGGGCTTAATTCCACTCGCAGAGACTTAGTGACCCAAATATTCGATTTCAGCTAGATCAAATTTGCACTTGTTGGCCCGTAAGAATAATCCAGCATCACTCAACTTCTTCAACACTAGTCTCAACCTAACATCGTGCTCTTCAGAGTCCACTCCAAACACCAGGACATCGTCCTGATATATTTTGACGCCCTCAACACCCTTCAGGATGCGTTCCATGACCCTCTGGAAGACCGAGGCTGCCGAGATTAGGCCAAAAGGCATTCTCAAAAATTTGAACGTGCCAAAGGGGTAATAAAGGCCGTAAGATTTTGAGAGGAGGGATGTAACTTGACCTGATGGTAGGCTGAAGTTAGATCAAGTGATGAAAAATGTTTTGCCCCCCACCAAGAGAGCACAACATCTCACAAATGTTGGGCAGTGGATAGTGATCTACTACCACCGCCTTATTGAGCTCCCATAGGTCCACACAGAGCCTGGCCTCCCCATTGGCCTTCCGGGCCATAACTATGGGAGAAAGCCATTCAGTTGCCTCAACTTCTTCTATAATCCCATTGGCCATCAATTTGTCAAGCTCATCCTTCATACTCTCTTTCACCATAAGGGGAACACCCCGAACCTTTGCCACCTTTGGGAGAGAACCAGGTTTAATCTTGATCTGGTGCATGTAGTTCTTAAGACACCCTAATTTGTCATCGAATACCTCAGGGAACTCAGTAACCCAGGATTTGCATTCTCTACCCACTTGACTAATGGATGGAATGTCCCTCAAACACACGGAGGGACTCTCATTAGGGTCTAAAAAGGCATGCAAATCACGTTGGTGAAACCAGCTCACTAAAGAATCTCCCTTCATGGACACGTACACTTTCCCGGCAATGATTCTGCTTTTGTAATCAATTGTCCCCCAAAACCATCCTAGGAGATCAATGATTTCGCCACCATACCCCCTTGGTTTTATATCTGCCTTTAGAAGAGTGACCTTTTTCAATAAATACTGGTCAAAGAACTTCTTGGGGATCAATGTTACTTTGGCACCAGAATCAAATAGCATTTATTTTTACAGGTGCATCATTGATTAATACAACATCAATGGGACCCCCAGACCCCTTGACTTGACAAATCTCGACTTCTTCAACTTCTTCCTCGAATAAATTCACTTCTCTGACTTTCTTTTGAACTCTTCCAGACCTACAACACCTCGTAAAATGGCCTTTACGACCACACATGCTACACAAAGCTTTCCAACCAGGACAGTCCTTGAAGTTTGCCATCTGGCCTGAGTTTCCACATCTGAAACACTTACCGTGGAAGTTCTTGAAATTGCTTGGATGTGAGACAGCCTTATTTAACATTTTGTTCTTCACTCCCTCATGCTTATTCTTATCTTTATCTTTATCTATGGTAAGCACAGAACTCTGACTTTGATCAAGTGAAGTATTCTTTTGTGTAGTCTCTAAACATGCTTTTGAGTGTTCACACGTTTTAGCAATAGTAACCACTTCATGTAAGGAAGGGGTATCTTTTTGCCACAAAGTGTCTCTAGCTTTATCAATGCTACAACCTAACATCATTTGATCCCTGAGACCCTCCTCTAAAGATGCGCCAAAATTGCAAGTTGAGGCCAACTTACGCAATTCAGTAATGTACTGCTCCACGGATTCATCACGTTTCTGCATTTGCTTACCAAAGTGATATCTTAGGTTAGATACCGATGGCTACAACAGGTATGCCGGAACCCTGGGACAAAGCATTGTGTGGAGGCCTATAGGCTCCTAAAATACGACACCAGTCTGCCCATAGTGTATTCAGTCTCCCGATATTTATTCTCTATGTGGTGTGTACGTTTATCCATATTAAAAACTGGATCCATCGGATAATTTTAGCTTTTTATTGTAAATAAAACTTATTCATAATTTTTTAACTCCCTTTTTAAATGTTAAAAAATGTCTATTTCTAAGTAGTACCTCTTATATATCCATATTCAGAATTCTTTTTTAAACACTGCAATGCACGCGCACTTTATCTTTGTAAGATTTATATGTATAAACTGTGCTGTATTCTTTTCTTTGTGCTTTTTTTTGGCCATAAAGGCCGAAATAAAGAATTTTTGAATTGAATTGAATTGGATATCTTTCTAGAACAGTGCTTACCTTTGGTAAGTAGTGTAGATCTAGTTTTTTTATGGAATTTTCAAACTCATTGAGAGTGGACGAGTCACTGTCTGAGAGGTCAGGCAGATGTTCAAATACCTCTTGGCCCTCAGATCCCAAACAGTGCATTAACAAAGAAGTTTTTCTTTCAGCGCTGAGAGATGTCCAACAGACATGAGCATAGTTGTTGAAAACTTTTTCCACTTCAACCAGGGTATACTAGGTTCACCAGGGGACGATAAGAAGAAAGCTGGAGCAGGAACGTTTTGCATAGTTGTTAATTTAAGGCAACAATTAAAACAAAATATACCAGATAGATATAGCAAAGTTAAACTTTGGTGTAGAAGTAAACTTCTGTGTGTATCAGCGATGAAGAACTTTGAGTTGCTGCAAGAATAATACTAGAAACAAACAGCTGTGCGCATCAGCGGTGATGCGCGTAGTAATATTTGCAATAAACAGCTGTACGCATCAGCGGTACTGAAATAAATAGATGCACACAAAAGCAGCTGTGCACAACAGAATCGGTGGACGCCAAAATTGGCACAAGAAAAGTGAATGCACAAAAAAAACAGCTGTGTGTATCAGCGGAGATGCACACAATGATAACAGCAAAGAGTAGTGCTAAAATAGACAGATTTTCTCTGCAGAAGTTGTGGTCATCAGTGCCAGTAATTCTTAGTACTGGTAAAGATGTGTAGAAAGCTGTGCGCATCAGCGATGGTGTGCATTGAACGCTTTGCGCATGAGCGATAGAGGGCACTGCACAGTAAGGAGAATGTGCTGAAAGCTGTGCACATCAGCATTGGTGCGCGTTGAACGTCATGCACATAAGAGATAGAGGGCGCTGCACCGTAAGGAAGAAGCGAACTTCAGGATCACCATGGAAACAAACTTGAAGCCGCGTGAGGGCTGTCCATGCGAGGTGGACGTAGTGTTTCAAGAGAATCACGATACCAAACAAACGTTGCGTTTCAGTGACGTCAAGCAATGAAATGAAAAGAGTACTCGCATCGCCACGCGCATGTACACGCGCTCTGCTCTCCTCTTCAAAGACGTCAGGAAATAAAATAAAGAGAGTACTTACATCGCCACACGCATGTAAGCGCGCGCAGCTCTCCTCTCACCGAGGAACCAAGTGCCGTAAGCAGCAAAGCGAGGAGAGGCACGATGGTTTTTCAAATGGGACAGAGGCAGCCAGAGGAACGGCGTCAGCCTTTGAGGAGGTAAAGATGAAAGCGAAGAGCTTCTTTTCTTCTTGAGGCTTCTTCGTGAGACTCGATGTGTTGAGGTCGGGATGGAACACGTGGGTAGTTCTGGTCATCGCCAAATGTAAGAGTGGGGTGATGGTTGAAGAGAGAAGAGGCAGCAGCGTATAGTAAACTCAATATGGTTTTATTGGGTACAGCAGTAACGACCCCATCAAGCCCTGCAACTGTCAACTGACCAGTTGCTTACATTCTATGGTCCTTCACATTCCACATTCCAGATCTGTCACATAGGAACAGTGAGGTAGCTTCTGCTCCAGAACGAGGACACTACATCAATCTTTATTGTTTGAGAGGCAACAGAAGAAAAAAAGAATCTAACTATGTCTGACTATCCCTACATTTAGCTTGAAACTTAATACAATTCATAAAACCCTAAGACAACATTGGAGAGTTCTAAAATCTGACCATGTTTTGGGGGAAACTTGTCAAACAGACCTGCTAATATATATAGAAACTTATGGGATCATTATGATGGCGGTGAACCCGCCACCGGCAGCCTGCCGGTGGTGGGTTCACCGCCATCATGCGCCCATTCTCCGTCCGCCGGATAAGGATGGCGGGCAATGTGCTGGCGGACGGAAAGCCCGTCCCCCACAGGTCCGACACAGGCAATCATTACGATTGCCTGTCGGACCCACCCCGCATCCACAAAATGGTGGCGGTGCCTAGCAGGCACCGCCCACCAGATTTGGATGCCGCATCCCCACCAGCCTGTGTATGGTGGTTCAACCGCATTCAAAGACTGGCGGGGATGTACTTTGGGGGCCCATTGCGGGGCATGTTACTTGTGCACTTGAGTTCCCTACACCAGGTGGCAGGCACCGCATGGTGCCTGCCACATAGTGCAGGGAAATGCACAACATTTATTTTTTATCATTGCGGTGGGTGTTGCAGCCAGCAGCACCTGCCGCAATAGTAAACATGCACAATGCGACCGCAACAGTGGCGGTCGCATTGTAATTACTTGTGCGGGACCGCCGCCATATAGGCGGCCGGTCCCAATTCCTGGGACGATGGCGGACGGACTTAAGTCCGTCCGCCATCGTAATCACTCCCTTAGTTAATTAAAAGACAACTTAGTCAAAAGTGAATTTAACTAAGAAAGTCTGTCATCCATCTGTTCTGCATTTTAATTCCATGACTTAAAGTAGCTGTTGCACTCTATAAATCGATCAAAATAAACATAACCATCCACATAGCTTTTGGGCAAAATCTGGCTACCAAGTGCAAGGCATGTAAATATAGGGATTATAGAGATTCCTAGGAGAATTATTTTACAGGCAAAGTAATTCAGATCAAGAAATGTATCACTTATAAAGATGGCCACGTTGTTTATGTTTTATTTTGTCCATGCTCCAAGCTCTATATGACTATGGTGCTATCAGTGATGTCATCAATTATGTCATTTACAATTCCATGAGGGATATATTAGGTGAGGTCATAAACAGTGGATTGCAGGGGCACAAATTAGCATTTGCTCAGTAAACTATAACTGGTTAGTTTCAGTGTTTTTATTAAACATTAGTTTTTGTGTTATTTTATTGCCTAACTATAACAACACATTAATCATTGTTTTTTCAGTGAATTTCTAGGGATTTTTTAACATAAGCTAAGAACTTATTACCATACATTACCATACATATCTATGACGTCAGTTCAACCTATTCTTTTTCAGTGATATTATGAGGTTTTCTTAATGTTTGGTAAGATCTTAATACAATACCTAACTCAAACGTCACTTTAAATTATGTTTTTTTCAGTGAATATTCTGCCTACTCCCCCACTGAGTCCAGCTTTCGGGTCATGCGCAGCAGACCATTAGGAAAGTGGTTGGGCCTTTGGTGGGAAGCCAACCACCTGCTGTCCATGGCCTTCAGGAAGATGGGCGCAGTGTCTGGCCTGTGTCCAAGCCCTGCATCTAACCCCATCATAGACAGCCAACTCCACACTGCGCATGGCCTTTGGCTGTGTACAACAGGAGGTTGATTGCAGGACCAGGCCTCTGGCTTGGCCCTGCACCCTATCCTGAGCGGGTGCTGAACCCTCCAGGGATCCCAACCCACATTTCATTTATTATGTTTAAAAAAAAAAAATTGCAGGTATGACAGTATTCCTGCAGTACCAGTGCTTTAGCTTCACCCCAGTGGTACTGCGGTCTGTACATCTACCATGGTTGTACGACGGTACAATGCAGGTAAATGCATTGTATGCCTTTGCCACGCATTTGTTAGCACGTGTGCTTTTACCGCAAATATGCATTTATAACGCATGCCAATACCACGCATTGTTTTTAGATTTAAAAACAATGTATTTGTGGGGGGAGACCCCCACCCCTCAACTTACCTTAAATGCGTGGTATTGCATGCGTTGTAAATGCATATTCGCGGTAAAAACTTGCTTGCTAACAAATGTGTGATAAAGGCACAACGAGGTAAAAAGCTCGTTGTAAAGGCTGTTTCCCATCTACCATGGCAGTACAATGGTTTTTATCTCTCTTTAGAAAGTTTGAACTTTTTAGATACACGCAGAAATTTTGGCATCTTGTCTGCTTACTATCTAGGCTGACATGTTTTATTGTTTACTGCCATGACATCATGGATGCTCACCGCATTAGATAAGATGGGCCTCATTTATGAAAAGTGACGCATCGCTGCGTGAAAACAGCGATGCGTCACTTTTCATTGCGCCCTCCTTGCGACATGCTGGATGCGTCATATTTACAGTATGACGCATCATGTCGCAAGGAGTTACAGATACGTCAGTATTTCTGACGTATCTGTAGGCGCAAAAATGACGCATTGCTGGAGTGTGTCACGAAAGTGACGCAACTCCATCAATGGGTCATTTCACATGGGCAAGTCCCATTTCAAGTGTGCCTGCGTCAGTCTTACGCCTGCTGTGAGGCAGGCGTAACATATTGACGCATTTGCATCCTAGAAGTGATGCAGTGAAATCTCATAGATTTCACTGTATCACTTCTACGAGGCTTACTTGCGTCAGAACGCCCACCCTGCATACATTATACCTGGCGCAGGTATAATGTGGCGCAGGGGTTTACAAAGTGACGCATCTACCTAGATGCGTCACTTTGTAAATATGACGCAACATGGCGCATTTTTTACCCTGCTGGTGCATCACAAAAAGTGACGCACCAGCGGCGTAAAAGTGATGCAAGGGCTCATAAATATGCCCCGATGTTTTTATTGTTTTTACTTATAGGAGCATTTATTAAACATGTGATTCAAGATGGCATATTTATCATAATCTTTGTTTAGTCTTGTTGATGCTTTAGTGTCTGCTAGTGCTATTTTGTTTATAAACATAAGATAAAATCGGTGATCAGATACTGTAAAAACTTGACTGTCCATGGGATATAAGGACTTCACACTAGAAATATTAAGCCGAAGGTCACGCCTGTTCCTGCTGAGCTGTTAACAAAAACAGGTAAGGTGTGTGATCCATCTTAAGTAACTCGAACAATAGGCTTGCCATTTACTACTTCAGCTAAAAATTAGCATAGCACCTAGAAAATGTTTTAGGGTGTTAGGAAGTTCAGAACTAGCTAACCATGTTAGAAATGTTCTTGATGCTTTTTCTGACCATGAGATGCATTGCTGCATTCCTTTTTGCATTCTGAGTGTTTACTTTACATATTTTATGCACTAGACTAGGATTTTAATATAAACATTTTAACATACCCCCTACTGTTTCTTAGTTCTAATTTGAGTGTGTAATTCATTGATGATGCAGGGTTTGGTCTTCCACTATGTCCCTGAATTAATCTTATGGGATTGATTTTTAGCAGAATCACTTCCTGGGCAGTATTGCTAAGCAGGTTTTATATATGCCCAGTCTGATTTCTAATTAATATTCATACATTGACTGAGTCATTGTACCAGGGAGTTCAAAATTCTACCCCTGTGAATCTGGAGGGGGCTCCCAAATCATATCAGGAGGGCCTCGCTGTGTCCCACAGAAATTTTGTGGTAACCCATAAAAAAATGTTTTTACTTTTGACTCCAGAGTTCTTTCTGGGTCCTCCCTAAGTGATTTTATCCCTATGCTGCCCCCTTATACTAATTAAAAATTAAAATTTCAGAACACTGGGACTGGCCCCTAAGTCCAGTAATGGCCAGCACAACTATTTCTTTCAAATTGCATGTGGCCAATGAGATTGCACTGTACCACAAGACCAGTACCGGTCCTACAGTACTGAAATGACTGAAGGTAGAAAATATCCCTTGGCCAATCCGAGGGCCTATTTTTTAATTCACAAGACTGCAAGACTCATTTGGGACTAACAATCAAAATATACCTATTTTTAACCCCTTTATGACCACCTCAAACATCTATCAAATGCAAATTTCTCTGAAATGGCTGAATGAAACAAATCACAAAAGCACACTTTCTGAGTAAAGTTCTAACTGTTTGCTAAATTTGGTGTAATGCTGTTCAGACATTTTGTTTGGTACCTGCAAAGTTCCCTTGTGGAATTAACATGAGAAATCCATGTTTTGGGATTCCACACTTTCCAGCAAGAACCTGAGTTGTATCTTCCAAAAATGTTCATCCACCTCAGCTCCTACCTGGAAAGTTTCAGGGTGATCCGACAAGCAGGGGCTAAGACAAATGGTAGGGAGACCCAAAATGTTGATTTCCCTTGTTAATTTGATTCTTTTAGGGAATTTTGGAAAGTGATGAGAAAATATAGCTGAATGAAATTACACTGAATTTGGCATAAAGTTTGAACTTCAATCTGAAATCATGCTTTTCATGATGTGGTGTAAATCCATTCAGCTGTTTTATAAAAAATAGACCCCAAAGAGGGGCTCAGGTTGGGCGTAAAGGGGTCATAAAGTTAGACATGTCTGAACAGTTGGTGTCCAGATGCCCTCTGAGTGGCCACCTTGTACTTCCAACAACAGCAGCAGTTAATTACCTCGTAATTTACTGCAGAGTCATCAGAAAATTCTAATGAACAACTAGAGCACTAACATTCTGTATTCAAGACAGAAGTGAGGAACTCATGAACACTATTTTGTTGGAATGGGAGCTGTTGAATTTAAAGAATTCCCTGAAGAGGAGACTGGAGTAAATGAGCCCTGAGGTGGAAACGAAGGTATGAAGCCAAAGGGGTAAAAACATGAGGGGATGTGTGGGTTTTTAGTAATTTGAAACATAATGCAATAGTAAAGAGAGAGATATCTGCGTAGGTAGAGCATCCTCTTTCCACCACATCTGTTTACTCAGCATAATATTTTTCTCAGTCGCTTAACAGCTTTCTACATTTAAAAAGGTTATACTTTAGTATGATGACTCTTGCAGTAACATGCTTTTGGATGAACAGTTAAGAAGGCACTTGGCTTTAAATGTTATTCTGCAAACAAGTTTGGGACTCAGTACCTGCTGTACTCCACAGAAGAGCAAAACATGTGCCTGGGCTAAGAAAATGAAAGATTTGAAGAAATTAATAGTTACAAAGCTTCAAAATTGAAACATCAAGCTATGCTTCACTGGATGAAGTGACCCTTTGCAAGGGATTGACCACATTGACCAGAATGTACCAGGAGGGCTACTGAGTCGTGCTTCACTTGAAGCCCAAAGGTGAAGGCTAATCGTGAGTGCTAGTCCTCTTTTGAGTGCTGCTAAATGGGTGCTTTTGCCGAGCGTCAATGGCTGTGTACCAGAGGGAGATGACCCTTGCATTATGATGCTGTTATATGAACAGTTAAAAAGGCACTGGTCTTTGAATGTTATGCTGCCAAAAAGTGTGGCACTCTGAGTCATGTTTCACTTGAAGCCCACAGTTGATGGCTTATGGGGAGTGCCAGTCTTGTTTAGAGTACTGCCAAATGGAGATTTCTGCTTTTTGCATATATTACACAGTGGCGGTCGCCACTGGGTAGTTATAGTTGGGATCGTGTTTCCATAGGAACTGCCTTTTTTGTGTTCCTAATAATTGTGGTGCAGTTTGATGAATGACCACAAAACATTGCTAAAAAAGTGCTACTTTTTGACTACTTTGCACATGGATCCATCAAGTGGGGGCAGAGAAAAAGGGGATCCCAAAACGTTTTTTTCCCATTAATTTTTCTATGAGAACTTTAGACACAGATGCAGACCAAACCACTGAACATATTTATACCAAATTTTGCAGAAAGCTAGATCTTGGCCCAGAAAGAGTGTCTTTTGTGATTTGATATCAATCCGTTCAGTAGTTTTTGATCAATTAGTCCTCACAGAAAATTGTATATCTAGGGATATAGCCTCTGTGGATCTGGCAGATCTCAAGCTGAGATCTGATTGGCTGCCACCACATCAAACAGGAAGTGGCGGCAGCTATCTTAGGGCTCGGGACTCAGTCCTGTATCATAAAGAAAATGCAATAAAAGACATATGGGGTAGGGTAGGGATACCCTGAACCCCTAGGCCTGCTGGTGGGGTCCCAGAAGGACCCCGTTTGAGGCCAAAAATGTTTTTTTAAGACATTCTGCAAATTCACGGAGAATCCATAAAATCTGTGGCAAAAAAAGGAAGTGCTGGCTTCTACACTTCTTTTTAAAACCACCCGTTGTGGGCCAAGGCCTGGGGGTGCAAAGGTAGGTTATATTTTTTGTCAGGGAGCGCATGGTCCCTCTCCCGAGTCTCTGAGAGGACATGAGGACCCCATCCCCAGGGCCGAGGAAAAAAAAACAGAGGGTGGCACGGAGCCCCCATCCTAGAGCAAACATAGGCCCCGGGACCCCATGCCCTGGGGCCAAAATATAAATAAAAGGGGAGGAACCCCCTTCCCTGAGCCTTAAAAAGACCCTGGGCAGTCACTTTAATTAAAATGGAGGGGGGCACCCCTCCCTGAGTCTTTAAGGGCCCTGGGAACCCCATCTCCCAGGGCTGGCTCATTGACTGTGTCTCAGGAAGTCCACACCCAGGACACAGTAGTTTCCTTGCCTGCACTAGTGTAGGCAGGGAAATGTGCTTGCTCCCTTCTGGTAGGAGCATTTTTAAATCACCTGCCAAACAAGAGCAAGGACCTAAGTCTACTCCCAGCCGGTGGGATATTTAAAAATGTTCCCACAGCTGGGAGCACACTGATGCAGGCAGGGAAACAGAACACATATTGCTCTCGCCTGAGGGAGCATGCATAAATTGCTGCTCCCTCCGTGCATGTGCAATGCCAGCTTCTGCACCATGCAGGGAGCTGGCTGGAGCAGTGGTGGCCTTTGTACTCCCCTGTGGCCCTCAACATGGTCATGGTGGGTTCCCTGGGTGGGCTCTGTGGCACCCACCTATAAATCATGGATACCCCAGGGGATGGGGCCCCTGGTGCTAGAATAGGCTTTAGGAGTGGGCTGTGTGGCCCCCTCCCCTTTCAAAAAACAGACGGCCCCAGGGAATAGGGCCCTCAAGCTTATTAAGGTTCAGGGAGAGGGCCGCTTGCCCCCTCCGCATATAATTCAGCCCCGGTGGAAGGGGTCCTCGGGCTTATTAAGGCTTGCAGTGGCCCCCCTTTTTTATTATATTTGTACCCAGAATACAGTTTCTGGGACCTGATGAGGCTCAGGGAGGGGGTCTGCATGCCCGCTCTCCTTAGAATTCAGCTCCCAGGGAAAGGGCCCCGTGGCCTAATAAGCCTTGGGGAGGAGGGCAAAGAAGCCCCATCCCCTTTTTTAAATGAATTTGGTCCCAGGAGATGGAGTCCCCATGGATTAAGGAGGCTTGAGGAGGGGGGCACAGGCCCCCTTCCCTTTTCTAATTTAATTTAGCCTTGAGGATGGGGTCTCAGGTGCCTAATGAGGCGTGGGGCATGCAACCTCCCCTTATAATTTGGCCCAGGGGGTTAGTGCCATGGGGCCCAAGAAGGCTCAGGGAAGAGGCTGTATGACCCATCCACTGTTTAATTATATTTGTCCCTGGGGAATGGGGTCCCCAGAGCCTTTTAAGGCTTGGGGAGGGGGGCTGCCTACCCTCATCCCCTTAATGTATACGTTTGTTCCCAACAGACGCAGTCTCTGGGGCCCGAAGGCCAACCCTACACCACGCACGCCAAAGGCTGTGCACAGCGTGGGGTTGGCAGCCTGCTGGGGTGTTGGCCACAGGGACTGGTGGCTGGCCAAGCGCTGTGGCCAACCCTCTACTGCGCATGACAAAAGGCCGTTTGCAGCAGGGGGGTTGGCTTTACATATGGTAATAAAATATTACTTTATGTCAAAAAACAAAAGTTAAAGTAATGTTACAGTTAGGTGATTTGTTCAGTACCAATGTTATGTTTTAAACTCTAAAATCCACAGAAATTCATCAGCGTATCACTGTAGTGATAAACGCTGACTGATCTCGGGAGCTCTCCCCGGCTTAATGAAAATGGACATGTAAATGTTTTTATTATCTTGTTTACATGGGTTCTGCAGTTTTCAAGAAATGTGCATTTAAAAAGGAGCTCTGGGCAGTTGGACAAGCTGGAGTCCTGCAGGACCATCGTTTTAAAAAATGTGGCCTTCTGATTGCCCCAGGGAGCTTTTTTTCTTTTGAATCTTTTTTGGTACTGCCTGACTAGGACCAATTCACTGATAACAAAAAATCAGATTGGCTGGCCGCAGCTAGAAACAAAATGCTGCAGCATTCATTAAAGTACTTGGAGAGTTGGTCCACAACCCTTACAAATTTGTTTTCAAAAGCCCATAAGTGGGTAGGTTGGGCACACCTAAACCCCAGGGCCATGTGCAGGTGCCTAAAGTTTTAAAAAAGAATTCAGGTGGTGGGTACTGTGGCATGAAACAGCTAATACCGTAGTACCCAGTGTGGCCCACTACCACATCATAGTAGCAGCTGTATGTTTCCACATTCTGCAACTCTTTTAATTTTCTTTTTTTATATCTCTCTGGCCCTGCAGGGGAAGTAAGCTTACTACAGATATCTGCCTGGAGGGGTAAGGGAAACACAACAGATGATAAAGGGCAGGAGGAAGGGGTAGGGGCAGCACAATGACCATGGGGCACTCTCAGGGGCGTGGACAATACAACGGACTGCAGAGTGCAATAGCGAGGGATCAGGAGCACACATACAGAGTGCAGGAGGCAGTGGCAGAGGCGACAAGCTGACCAGGGAGGGAAGGCAGAAGAGACAGTTGCATCATCCATGCATAATAATCATCATTATTTCATATGCCAATGGCACCCAGCTCATCCTCTCCCTAGCAGAAAATATCTCAGACACCCAAGCGAACTTCATCAGCTGGATGTCTAAGGTCACGACTGGATGAAATAAACAGCTTAAAACTCAACGGAGGTAAAACAGAAGTGATCCTTTTCAGAAGAGACACCTCTCTCCGGTCCTAGGCCTGGTGGTCCACAAAGCTAGGAACATTTCCACACTCGTCCAACTCAGACAGGAGCCCAGGAATCATGATTTGCAACAAAATCTCAATGACCAACCAAGACAACATGGTCACGTCCACCGGCTTCTACTCCCTTAGGCAACTCAAGAAAGTCTTAAGATGGCTCCTGCTTGATATCAGAAGGTTAGTCATGCAAGGCCTTATAACCAGAAGACTTGACTACAGCAACACCCTCTACGTTGACATTACCTCTTAACTCACCAAGAGGCTACAGTTCATACAGACCACAGCAGCAAGACTACTGTGCAAACTACCACACCACATGCATGTATCCAAATGCCTCATGGCTTTCTACTTGCTCCCTATCCACAGACACCCTCTCTTCAAACTCTGACACACACCTACAAAGCATTACACAATAAAGCTTACCTCAATAGCCGCATCCAGTTCCACCACACACCGACCAGACACCTCTGCTTGGCCAACTTCTCAACACACACATCCCCTGCATCTGCCAAGTCAGAGGCCTTGCCGTCTCCTAATCTGGTCCCCTAAGCCTGGAATAATCTCCCCTATCGCATCAGAGCCACCAGCACCATCCTAGAGTTCCATAAGAAACTGAAAGCCTGACTTATCCAATAAGCCCCAGAAAGATCTGCACCCCTCCTCTTCTCAGGTGCAGGATACCCTCCCAGGTGATATGTGCACTATACAAATGAATACCTTGTGCTGCCACTGCTCTCCAACCTGCCCCTGTGGTCTACTTTCTGCCCCTGTCCCCATCCCCCTGCCCTCTGTTCTCTGTTCTCTATGTACTTACACCTTCCTTCTCCATCTTGAGCTCTGTGGTCTGTTGTGCCACTGCTGTCCCTCCTGCCTGCCCTTCCTGGTCAGCAAGCATCCCCTATCACTGCCCCAGCTCCCCTCCCTCTGCCTTCCCTTCTCCCTATGTGTGTCCCTGCCCTCCCTCCTGCCCTCTGAGGTCAGGTGTGGTGCCACTGCACCTCCTGGCTGCCCTTTCTGATCAGCTTACTGACCCTGTGCCTGCACCCTCCACCCGATCCTCTGTTCTCAGTGTGAATGCCTCTGCCCAATCCAACCTGCCCTCCTGGTACCTTGTGTTGCCACTGTCCCTCCCCCCTGCCCTCTCCCATGTCAATTACATGCTAACCAGGGAACACAAGAGGGAGGGGCTCTAACCGCACAACATTTAACAATTTTAGGTAATTTGTTTAAATCATCCCTGATATGTTCTTTTCCCCAAGCCAAAAAAGACTTTGCCTGTATCATTTTGCCTTCAATTGATCAAAATGCATGATTTTGGAGATATTTGCAATGATGACATTTCTTTTTCTTCTATTTGGCCACTCCTATTTTAGCTCAAACTCTTCGCATTTCCCTTATTAGGCCACTATAATTCTCAAGTCTGCCATCGCTCTTTCACTAGCACTTTCAGTTGCACTGGGGTCAAACTCTGGAGTCACTATGCTCAAACCTCCGTTTCTGTTCATGAAGCCCCTTAAATATGTTGTAGGGACGTCTTGGAAAAATGGTGCTTGACTCTTACAAAGGGGAACAAAAGGGGGAGGTTAATATATCTTGGGAGCTGGATGTGTGGAATCCACTTATCCATTTTAATTCTAGCCTTTGAACCTGATATTTATTGCTATCCTTTAGATGACTTTGGTTTCTTGGTGAAAAACATATTTGTGGTCTTTGTAACATGTTTCTTGCTGCTGAGTGGTTAGCTGGTTTATCACAGGTTGACTACTGGCAGCAGAATCATTATGTAGCTGTCCTTGGAGTCACAAGGTATACTTTCTTTGTAATTCCACTATGACTAGTAAACATAGATATATATAGGAAGTAGTTGTATATCTTAGGATGCTCCCTTCTGCATCCTTGATGCTCGCAATGGCCATCCGCAGATTGACCATCTAATAACTTTCCCTTACTCTTCGAGTAACTAATAAAAGATCCCAGAAAGCATTGGTTAGACATTGCTCCATCTCTAGGGAAGTTGGCAATCCCTGAAGTGACTGCTATATGAGATGAGTGACTCTTAGGGAATATGTTGTATCTCCCTCTAATTTTATTTCAGTAGTGATGGTATTTGTAGCTTGGTGTTTTGGGCAATTTTAATGTCTTCAAGACAGTCTAAATTCCCAGGGCTGGTTCTCTTGCTTTCCAATTTGCTGACTTCACTCTTTCGTTTGTTGGCTAGAATTGAGAATTGGGATTTTCAGACGATCTATAATATTAGTGTCTATCACTTTCTGTCTTGCAAAGGATGAGAGTCCAGATAACAAAATTTCACTCACTCAAAAGTCATAAGAAAATAATAGATGTGTAAGTTTAGATGGTTAGGTTTCAATTTAACTTTTTGGTTGCTGCCATATGAAATAACAGACAACAATGTGGAAAGTATGGCAAGTATCATAAGCAATCACAAAGGAGGGACGTAGGGCTTTTTAGACAGGTCCAGCGTTCTCGAATGCGCTACACTCGCACTCACAGAAAATGTCTTCGAGTTTAAGGGCCAACTCTACCACCAGACCCAAGGTACTTCCATGGGAAGTACCTTCGCCCCGAGTGTAGCATGTTTATACATGGCAGCTTTTGAAGAGAACTTAATCTTCAAAGATTCAAACCCCTACCGCATCAATCTTATCCTTTGGAAAAGGTTTATTGATGACATTGTCATTTTCTGGTCAGGCTATATGAGGACCTGCAAAGAATTCTGTAACTGGATTAATACCTTAAACCCCTACCTGAGGTTTACCAGTTCTATATCTCACACTCAGATCCCTTTCCTTGACCTCACCATCAAATTGACAAATGGCAACCTCAGCACAACAGTCTACAGAAAACCTACAGACCGCAACAGCCTGTTGTTATTTAGTAGCCACCATCCATGTTCATTAAAGGAGAACTTACCCTTTGGTCAAATTTTAAGGCTGCGAAGAAATTGTAGCAGTCTAGAGGATTCCAAAACTGAGGCAGACAAGCTGACTATTAATTTGAGCAGACGAGAATACCCACAACGTAACATTGCGCTCTCCAAAAAAAGAGCTAGGAACAACAATCGAGAGGTTCTACTTGAACCTAGAGAGAAAGAACAAACTGACACTCTCACATGTGTTACCACCTACACACCCGATTCCAACAAAATCAGGAATGTGATTAAAAAATACTGGGGCATATTGAACACAGGGTCCTTGGAATTAGATATTCCTAGATTTGCATTCAAGCGCACAAATAATCTTAAAGATATGCTAATACATACGAGACCTAAGCCACATAAAGAGATGTCATAATGGCAATTGTGGGACTTACCACCAGTTCAGGGCCACTACCCATGCGGAACTTGCACAGTATGTGCATTCACCGAAGTTACCAAAACCATAACCTTTTCAGACTCTTTCACATGGGAAATACGTGCACACACTAACTGCAATACATCCAACTGTATCTATATGATCACCTGCCCATGTGATCTAAGGTATATAGGTATGACCACCAGATCTGTGAAAGCACGCATCACAGAACATCGTAGTAACTTCCAATGTCACAAGCTCAACACAAAAATGTGTACACATTTTTCCCAACTTCAACATTTACCTGACTCCCTGCGATGGGTAATACTAGAGGCGTACCCCAAGATTAACAAAGGAGCCCTGTTTGCGAAAGAACAGAGATGGGTCTGTCATTTATCAACCAGCACACAAGGGTTGAATGAAGATATTCCCTGGAGCACATTAAACACTTGACACGCTTAGAAACCGATAATACAAAACTTTTTGTCATGCCAGTACAAATAAACTAACCCCAGAGTATGTATTAGCACTACCCCAAACCATACATGAGGTAATACAGCAGCGCAAACCATAGAGTGATTCACACCACTGATACAAATATGGATTATATCAAGGCCTAAGTTTCCCAAATATGTGGCATACACGATAATATAACACACAATGAATCACACTAACCGATTGACTCACACCACTGATACAAATATGGGTTTATGATTATATCACGGCCCAAGTTTTTCAAATATTTCACATACATGAGAATATAACACGCATTGAATCACACTAACCGCTCCATACCACCGGGTAAACTCAAAAAACATTCCAAGATGGCGGTCATTTTTTACCAGGATTAAACATCTTCAAAGATGGCCCCCACGTATTTCTGCAAAAGCTGTAACAGTCTAGTGCAGGCTGTGAATCGACCGGAAGGTTCCCGCCTTTTCAACTTGAGTCACTCACAGTATTTAAGCCTGCTGGACGACCCGGCACCTCCCGATCCCGGCAGAAGATGGTAGGTCGGCCGGCCTTTTGCGGACTTTGCAAAACGTGAGTACACTATGGCACAATACACTGTGCTCTTGTAGGTAATATTGATCAGATTCCTTTATTATTTGCCCATACATTGGGAAGCCTCAGCCGCTGTATAACTAGTCTGCTCAACATCACGCTAGATGCCCACAGCTCTGACAGCCCCGCCGCAAACAATTTGTTTTCAGATTATTTATAGACCAGATATGCTATACCTACACCAATACTAGTGCAGGTATTTTGAAGCAAAGTAATACTTACTCAACTCATGCCCAGGCTGTTCGTGGTAACGGCGAAGCCCGTTACTCACCGTATTTTATTGTCAACCCCTAGTAACATCGTTACTAGTTTGAAAGACTCCTGCATTGCTTAACACACCTTAATCACATAGTTTATGTGATATGCTCTAATTTTTGTTTCTTTTAATCCACAACCCACGCAGCACACAAGGAAATTCCTTGTGAGATACCTGCCAGGTATCGATGACGTAGATAGAGAAACCCAACTAGGGTGAGTTCATCAATTCCTTCTGCAACTATGGTGGTGTTCCACCAGATGCGCCTGTGTAATCCTCACGATAAAATGTTTGTGAGAGTCACCCACATGGCACTCACGTTACGTATGTTTTTAGTCATTACCACTGTGTGCTGTGAGCTTGTCACACAGGGAACACGAGAGTTTTGTTTATACTGGTACATCTGATTCTAATAACTGTTTTTATTCCTTTACCAGGTTGGTCATATGCTATCAGGTACTAAACATAGCATGTGTTAGGTTGGTTTAAAAGGGTAGATCACACCATACAACCACCCACGTGTAGATAGATTTGATTTTATTAGGTCCTGACGAATCGCCACCAGATTGTTTAACTACCAGGCGAGAAACATGTTGACCGAACAATAGAGAGCCCTACCTGAGACATAATCTCAGACACGTGCCTTTGTTTCTTTTAATCAGGGTGGGAGACCCATTGATTAAAATAGTCTTCGCTGGTACTCCCTTACCTGTTTTAAAATTTCTTTCAGGTTATACACCTCCACACTTTCACCTACACTAATTAGCCCCTCACCCCCAGTGCACCAAACGGCATTTGGAATAAAAGATCTCCGCCAAAGAGCCCCTCATAGGGAGCCCGTCAGGTATTGCAGCGCCGACCTGATGAGGAGCAGCCCATATGATGAAGCATGACACCTTGCCGGGTGTGTGAGGGCCCTATATTCCAAGAGGAGGAATCCTCATCCTCCTACACTTCATGACCCCATAAAACCAGTTTTCCCTTGTCTCGATATTAGGAACAGCATACCTTTTGTATCTTCCAGTATCATAAGCAGCAACAGAGCAAGCAAAAGGTAGCACAAGAATTTGCAAGACCATATATACTACAAGGCATGTGCACCATTGTTTATCAAGCCTTGTCACCAATAACCTCCTTCATCTGTCTTTGACCTTACTGGGCTGCTTGTGTACAGCATCCATTTTAGGACATGATCGTTCCTCATTCCTCATCCCTACTTCATCCCTGTTTCTCATCCATCATCCCTACTTCTCATCCATCATCCCTACTTTTCATACCTCATCCCTGCTTCTCATTCCTACTTCTGATTCATCATCTCCACTTCTCATCCATCATCCCTACTTCTCATCCCTACTTCTCACCCCTCATCTCTACTTTTCCTCCATTGTTCCTAATTCTCATCCCTCATCCCTGTTTCTCATCTCCACTTCTCATCTATTATACCTACTTCTTATCCATCATACCTACTTCTCATCCCTTATTAATGCTTCTCATCCCTACTTTTTTTCATCATCCCTACTTCTCATCCCTACTTCTGAGCCATCATCTCTACTTTTCTTCCATCATCCCTACTTCTGATCCATCATCCACACTTCTCATCCATCATCTCTACTTCTACTCCATCATTCCTAATTCTCATCACTCATCCCTGTTTCTCATGCCCACTTCTCATCTATTATCCCTACTTACCATTCATCATCCTTACTTCTCATCTATCATACCTACTTCTCATCCCTTATTAATGCTTCCCTTCCCTACTTTTTTCTATCATCCCTACTTCTCATCTACCATACCTACTTCTCTTCTATCATCCCTACTTCTCATTCATCATCCCTACTTCTCATCCCTGCTTCTCATCCATCATTCCTGCTTGTCTTCCATCAACCCTACTTCTCATCCCTCATCCCTGCTTCTCATCCCTACTCCTCATTCATCATCCTTCTCACCCATCAGCCTTACTTATCATCCCTACTTCTCATACATCACCCCTCCTCCTCATCCCTACTTCCCATCCCTCATCCCTACTTGGCATCCCTGCTTCTCATTTATCATCTCTACTTCTCCTCCCTACTCCTCATCCATCATCCCTTCTTCTCATTCCTCATTCCTTAGTCACACCAACACGATTTCAATGTTGTTAAACACCCCTTCACACTGATTGGTTGACAACATCCAATCAAAGTTAAGAGAGAGGGCTGCATTCTATTGGTCAAGCCACATGAAAAAAAACCTTTTTCATTGCACATGCTTGTTGAGTACAAAGGAGAGGAAATACAACTGGCATTTGCTTTCAATGAATCCAGGGATGTACAGCATTATTAGTTTTATTTAAGTAAGTGATTTTCAGTTTACACAGGTCTCTGTGGAAAGTTCTGATGGTTTGGGGAAGACAAGGGCCTACCACCTGGGCCATAAATCAACACTTGGAGAGAGGGCTCTACAGTTCATCCAGAAAATTTGTTTGGTTTCAATTTCATATGTAAAAACTCTGTAAAGGTCTTGCTCTTCCTAAATTCCTACACAACTGAAGTCCGGCCCTTGAAAACTGCAAACTGCAAGTAAAGAAAAAAACACAGCTCTCAGAGCTAAAAGCAGCCTCAGCCTAAAACATTAACAAACTGAAACTAGAAAAGTTTCTGATGAACTGTATTAACCTGTCTCTAAGAATTGATTTTAAACATGTTCCTTGTTACAATATTAAACTGAAACCAGACAAGGTTTCTGATGACCCGTATACCAGTCTCCAAGTGTTGATTTATCACTCAATCAATCGATCAGGGGTTTGTAAAGCGTAGCTACTCACCCGTGAGGGTCGCAAGGCACTGAGGGGGTGACTACGTTGGATGCTGGGGTCATCTGAAGAGTCAGGTCTTGATGTCCTTCCTGAACTGGAGTAGTGTAGGGCTTTGCTAGAGCTGATGGGGGAGGTTGTTCCAGGTTTTGGCTGTGAGGTAGGAGAAGGACTTTCACCCGTTCTGGTCTTGTAGATGCGTGGGATGGTGGTTTCTCTTGGGTGTGTGGAAGGAGAAGCAGTTGTTTAGGTACACTGGTCCGATGTTGTGGAGGGGTATTCTTCTTTCGATGGTGAGCCAGTGGAGACCACAGAGGTGTTGAGTGATGTGGTTGTGACGGGGGATGTCTAGGATCAGTCTTGCTGTGGCATTCTGGATGGTCTGAAGCTTGCAAAGGAGTTTTTTGTTGATTTCGGAGTAGAGGGCGTTGCCGTAGTCCAGTCTGCTAGTGATGAGGGCATGCATAACCATTTTTCTGGATTTGGAGGGGATCCATCTGAACGTTTTTCAGAGTATGCGGAGGGTGTTGAAGCAGGCCGAGAATAAGGCATTGATCTGGCAGTTCATAGTGAGTGATGAGTCCAGTAGGATGCCGAGGTTTCATGCATAGTCTGTCGGGGTTGGGGGTTTCCAAGGGCATGGGCCACCAGGTGTCGTATACAATCAGAAACTGCGGGGCTCTGTTCCTAGGGAGGAGTGTAAAATGTCACTCATTCCCTTGAAAAGAAAAGAAGAGAAGAAAGGAATGTGTCTCCTAGGTCTAGGACTCAGTAGAGATGGGGAAGAACAAGTCTTGTTCCTTGTTGCCCTCACACACCCCGAAGGATGTCATGCTTCATCATTGGGCAGTTGCTCCTCGTCGGGCCAGCGCTGCAATGCCCTACGGGTCCCCGAAGGGTCACTTTGTCAGAGATCTTCTGCAGACTGCCGTTTGGTGCATGCAGGTGTGTGGGGAGGAGAGATTCCTAGTGAATAGTGAATGAGTGCGTGCAGTGATCTAAAATTGACTAAGGGTTACCAGGAAAAAAATGTTTTAATGTGGCAGTACCCTTGCCAAACTAAAAAACCCTTAGGTTGTGTGTTATCTCGTAAAGCATAATGTGCCTGGGTAACTTAAACGGTCAACATGTTTCGTGCCTCCATGGTCCCGTAGGATCCGTGGCGCTTCTTCAGGACCAATGAACGTTGTGTGAAGTGCATGTGAAAAAATAAATCAATAAATAAATCAAGAGGATCAATCACCCTCTGAAGGATCAGTGCAGGGCCAAACCTGTGAATCCTACAGGAGGGCTACAACTTAATAGTTGAACCTGCTGTCTGATCGTCAACCTAGGAGAAGGAGAATGAGCAAAAAGAGAGGACATATATCAGGCAAAGAACGCAATATAGTAGCATGCCGAAAATATACGTCGGGACACAGAATGTAGGATGCATTCTGTAGAGACATGATAGACAAGGCTGTTAGATAAAGTCAAACAAACACATGTACAGTGGCGGTCATCCCACAGGGGCGTTTGGTGCATATCGCGCACAACTTAGACACGAAAATGTCAGCTGTGGTGCAATAGTATCGCTGCCCACCCCCGAGCATGCCGCAACCGCGACATTGCTTAATTGTCAGGTACCCGTGTCCGTGCCACAGGAAGGGCTGGTCATGGCAGGCACCTGTCACACACAAATATAAACACCTGTAAAGGAGTTTTTCTCCTGATGTGATATTCACGAGTGCGCAGTGCAAGCATGTCCAATTTCAATCTATTGCACTGAGCACGAGTCCTGTCCCCCTATGCTTAAATATATAATGATGCATGTACAGCGGTACCCTTACCTAAATGTAGACGGAGAAGTACTCCTTGGGCTAGGACCGTGGGATGCCCGCACCTTACCGGGCTGAGGGGAGAAAGAACACATAAAGAGCAAGAGCAAAGCACGTTAGATTATTGCCCGGACATATAGACCGGCATCCAGCGGACTTACTGTTTCATGTAGCAGAGGTTCTACTCACACACTGACTCAGGTGCCGGCTCATAACAAACCTACCCCGACCTCACGTCTACCCGCAAACTAGCAAGGCCAGGTGGGGGCCAATCATATATAGGTATCTAGATTGGGAAGGCGGGCGGTCCCTGTATCCGGTATGCGTAGTCATGCCAAATTGTGGTGTGGCTACATGCGGTGTAGTGCGCATGCGCTCTAATGGTCCAAAGGAGTACGAGTGAATGCGCATGTGTGCCACAGTAGTGTTTTAGTGTTTAGAACGGAAAGCGGGGATGTTCTGTATTTGAAGTCAGTTTACAGCAGAGACGTACTCAGCACCAACCGGGCGCTATATGAAACAGGTATTGGTTTAAAAAGCTCCTTGGCAACGCACTCACACATTTGCTGAGCACTATAAAAACAGTATTGAAATCACCACCATGACAGTGTGTGGTTACGTTGTTATCACAAAGCCAGAGGGGCTGAAGGTAACCCAGTGAGGCAATGTTGATGCAGTGTCGTGCTGCTACACTAGCGTCACCCTGCTGCTTGGAGGTAACCATGAGAGTGTGCGAACCCCAGCGCTGTAAGGAGTGTCAAATCCAAGAATGTCGCAAAAAGACAGGGGCCCTTGGGCAAAAGAGAAGAGAGATGTCTGGACAGGTGGGGGGTCACAGTTCACTCCATGGTATTTCATCATTCAGGCCATGGGAGTCAGTTCCGAGCCGGTGAACCCAGCGTTGCTCACGCCGCAGCAGGGAGGCACTGCTCCAGCCTGGATTGGCTTCCAAGATGGTCCATCGTAATTCTTCACAAGAGTGTTTCTTTTCAATGAAGTGATTCGTCATCCTAGTGGCTGATCGGCCGCGCCTGATTGTACTCTTGTGCTCACTGATTCTTGTTTTAACAGGTCGAGTTGTCATGCCCACATATCTAAGCGGGCATGGGCAAGTCAGCAGGTATACACAGTTGGTTGTATTACAGTTCGTGTGTTTACGCTGTTCCCACTCAACATTGCCCAGGGTTAGTGTTTTAGTGTGACTGGTTTGTGGGCATGCTGCGCAGTTACCGCAGGGGTAATGGCCGACAACAGGTGGCAGATTCCATAGAGTAGCATCCTGCGTTTGCTTCTTTTTCCGTGGTCGTGTGTTGACTAATTCGTCTCGGAGATTCGTGGTGCGTTTGAACGCAAAACGCGGTGGTTCCATTTTTAAGGAATCAGTGTTCAGAATCCTCCAGTTATGCTTGATGATGTTCTTAAGTTGGTTCGACAGAGGAGTGAAAGTTGTGACACATGTGATCACATTGCTAGTCTGTGGTACTCTTGTCTCAGGCAGTCCCTGGCGATTATTGTTGCTAGCGCGCTTCCTGGCCTTCCGTATGACTTCGCCGGGGTAGTCTCTATCCATCAAATTGTCGGTAAGGCGGGTGGCTTGAACATCAAAATCAGTGATACTGCTGCAATTCCGTCAAATTCTTAGGAATTGGCCATAAGGGAGATTTTCTCGCAAGGCTTTGGGGTGATGGCTTTTAAAACTTAGGAGACTGTTACAGTCAGTCGTCTTCCTGTATGTCGTAGTATGTAAGTGTCCGTTGTCCAGGGTAATCAGCAGGTCTAGAAAAGATATGGCCTTTTCACTGGACATCTTGGTAAAGTGCAAATGGGGATCCAGGTTGTTAATCCATTCATGGAAAATGGTCGCAGTTTCATCCGTACCCCTCCAAAGGATGAGGACGTCGTCAATGTACCTCTTCCAGGTAACTATGTTCTCTTGGAATGGATTGGTATCAGAGAAGATGTTGGCGGCTTCAAAGTGTGACATATACAACCCCGCCAGACTCGGCGCGAAGGTGCTTCCCATACTCGTGCCCTGTATTTGATGATAGATGGTTGTTTCATACTGGAAGAAATTGTTTTTCATGGTGATGGTGATGGTGATGACATCAATGATGAAGTCGGCCGGTGTATTGGTGGGGAGGGTAGTCCCTCGTAGTAAGCTGCCCACTACCTCGATGGTGGCGTCCTGGTGTATGTTGGTGTATAACGCCTCTACATCAAGTGTGAGAAGAAGATTGATTTCCTCCGTATTGTTCTCATTGATGTCTTGTATTAGATTGAGGACATCACGTGTGTCTTTGAGGTATGCCGGTGTGGCTTGGACCAGGGGCCGCAAAAAAAGGTCACTGAATTGGCTGAGAGGTTCGAGTAAAGACCCTATGCCCGCAACAATGGGGCGACCAGGCGGGGCGATTGTGCCCTTGTGGATTTTTGGGAGCAGATAGAAATTCAGCATCCTGGGATTAACATTCACCAGGAAGGCGGTTTCTTTTGGGGAGATCCACCCCTCGTTAGCTGCCTCGTTGACCATAATCCGGATCCTCGTGAGTAGCCGCTCTGTGGGATCAGCGTTGAGTCTCTGATAATACTGGGTGCTGCTCAGTTGCCGTGTGCATTCGTTTTCGTAATCCTTGATATCGAGGATAACTGTGGCACCCCCTTTATCTGCGGGCTTGATGATGACCGTGTCGTCATCGTTGAGCGATTTGATTGCATCACGGAGTTTGTTCGACATGTTGTTGTAGGTAGGTTTTCTCTTCAACTGATTGGCCTCTTTCAGCACAGCTTTCTCAAATGTCAATACCTCACTGGGGACCATGCCTGTAGTAGGGGTGAATTTTGAGGGTTGTCTCAGTCCTGAATCTTCACATTCCATTGTCGGTGTGTCATTGAAGAAAGATCTAAGTCGAATCTTCCGGAAAAGTTGGTGGAGCTCCTCGTTCATCCAGAAATTGTCCTCCTTCGGGGTCGGTACAAAACCCAGGCTCAATTCCAGGGCTGTGATCTCCTCAGGATTCAGGTGTCTTTTGGAAAGGTTGACTATTAGGTTCTTTGGTTCGTCGTGCTCCTGGTTGTTTGCGGTGGTGCCTCCGTGTCTCGCCACTGCACTTGCTTGTTCCCTCTTCTTCTTCCTCTGCCTCTGCCCCTGCCTCTGTTCTGAAAACCCACCAGGTGTTGTCCCATGCCGAGGGGGTGGAGCCAAGGATGGGACTTCTGAATTCTCTGAGTTGAGTTTCAGGCAGCTATTCTTCATCCAGGTGGTGCTGGCTTTCATCCCTTCTTGGAAGTTGCGCCTGGTGATGTTTGGTTCCTTAGTAAGAGAGAGGATGAGCTGGGTGTCGTCGGTGTAGGAGACAATGTTGAGCCCATTGTTTCAGACGATGGTTGTGAGGGGGGCCATGTAGATGTTGAAGTGGGTGGTGCTGAGAAAGGATCCCTGGGGTACTCCACATCTGGTCTCTGTTTGTTCTGAGAGGTAGGGTGGGAGTCTGACTCGCTGAGTTCTGCCTGTGAGAAATGAGCTCATCCAGTCGAGGGCCTTTCCTCGGATACTGGCGTCGTGGATTCTGGTGGCAGATGGTGTCGAAGGCAGCTGAGAGGTCCAGGAGGATGAGGACTGACCCAAGTGGAGGCCCCTTGTCTTCCCTAAACCATCAGAGCTTTTCACAGTTGGTCTTTATAAATAGTAAAACACCTAAATAAAATGAAATGCTGTACAGCCTTGGATTCACTGAAAGAAAACTGCACAGTGTGCAATGAGAAGGCTGTTTGTTCAGTAGCAGATCCTATAAAATGCAACCCTCTCTCTTAACTTTGATTGGCTGTTGCCAACCAATCAATGTGAAGGTGTGTTTCACAGCATTGGAAATGTGTTGGGAGGAATGAGGAATGAGGAATTAGAAGTAGGGGCTGAGACGTAGGGATGATGGATGAGAAGTAGGGATTATGTATGATGGATGAAAAGAAGGGATGATAGATGAGAAGTATGGATTATGGATAAGAAGTACGGATGATGGATAAGAAGTAGGAGTGAAAAGTAGGGGTGATGGATGAGAAGCAGGGATGAGAAGTAGGGATGATGGGTAAGAAGAAGGGATGAGAGATAGGAAGGATGGATGAGATGTAGGAATGATTGATGAGAGGTAGGGATGAAAAGCAGGGATGAGGGATGAGTAGTAGGGATGATGGATGAGAAGTAGGTGTGATGGATGAGAACTAGGTATGAGAAGTTTGGGTGAGAAGTATGGATGATAGATGAGAAGTAGGGATGATAAATGAGAAGCAGGAATGAGAAGCAGGGATGGGATGTAGGGATGATGGGAGTGTTGTAGGGATGATGAATGAGAAGTAGGGATGATGGATGAGAAGTAGGGATGGGCAGCAGGGAGGAGGGATGAGAAGCAGGGATGATGGAAGAGAAGTAGGGATGATGGATAAGAAATAGGAATGATGAATGATCTATCAGAAGTTTTGATGATGGATGAGAAGTAAAGAAGATGGACAAGAAGTAGGGATGGGTAGTATGGATGATCGATGAGAAGTAGGGATAATGGATGAGAAGTAGGGATGAGAAGTAGGGATGAGGAGTGAGGAATGTGGAATGAAGATGTCCTAAAATGGATGTTATACTAGGGGCATACTTACTAACATTTCGCTCACACAATTCAGGGAAACAAGCAAAGTTGCCTTACTGCGTTGCGCGAAACTGAGAGAGCAAAAATGCACCATATCTAATATGATACGATGCATTTCTGATCCCTCCTTGCGCTGATGCACTTGAGGCTGCCTAGCATCAGTGCAGGCACCCTTGTGCCTTGCACAAGGGTGCCTGCATTATGAGCATGTTTTTGTGCAGTAAGGCATGCATTCCTGCACAAAAACAATGCTTAAAGGCACATTTCTTTTCCTAGGTGTGATACACAATGCATAACATATAGAGAAAGGAAGAAACAAGGAGAAATGAAGATGTTTTTCCTTGTTATGCACGGGTCTGGAAGGTGCATTATTTTGGTGCAATTCCAGGTTTACTGACCTTAGTAATTCTGGGACTGCATCAAAAGCCTTAGGTGACCTCCTGGTCAGTGTCACTGCTCTCCCCCCGCGCAGCTCGCTCTGTTTTACTATTTCTCTTGTTGCTCTTTCTGTTTTACCCTTCTCTTTTGCCCTTTCTGTTTTGCTTTTGCTCTTTTTTGTTTCCATCTCTTGCCCGTATTTCCCTTTCTGCTTGCTCTGTTTTGCCCTTCTCTTTTGATCCTTTCCCCGCACTCCCCGCTGCTGCTACCCCTGCAGTCCCTCCCCCAGTGTGTCGCTACTGCTCCTGCCTCCCAGCTGACCATCCTCCCTGACACCTACTTAATGGGGGGCCGTTGGCGTGCCGAAGGTGCGCCAAAGGCAAGCCCGTCTGCACCCATCCATGACCCGACCTTGACCAGCGCCAGGAAACCTGGTCCCCCAACCCACCACCGGTACGACCCCAGCACCCTCTGCACACTCCACCCCGGACACAGCAACAACTGCCAGCTCTCAACACCAAGCAACACCCAAGGCCCGGTCTCCTGCTGACACTGCCGCTGCACCTTCACCCACCTCCGTACCCCAGCTGTAGCCCCCAGCCCACCGTACTCCAGCACACTCAAACCACAGAACTGCATCCTCCTCAACGTGCGCTCCCTGCACTGTCATGCCGTAGAACTCTTGGACCTTCTCAGCACTCACATGCCTGACGTCGCTTTCCTCACAGAGACCTGGACCAACGCCAGCTACACACCCAACATCACAACCGCCATCCCCGACAGATACAAGATCCTAAGGAAATACCGCCCCACCCGCCCAGGAGGAGGCATCGCCATCATCCACAAAAGCTCCCTCCACATGACAACCACCGACCCGAACGACGCCTCACCCAACATGTAACATCTCCACTTCCAGATCCAGACCAACCCTAAAACGATGCTCCACAGAACCCTCGTCTACAGACCACCTGGCCCCGTGCTCCATTCAACAACACCATTGCAGACCTCATCGCACCCCACGCCCTTGCCTCCACAGACTACATACTACTCGGAGACCTAAACTTCCACCTGGACAACCACAGCGACCCCAATACCACCATCCTCCTAGAGAACCTCACCAACATAGGACTGAAGCAACTTGTCTCCGCCCCGCTCACACAGGAGGGCACACACTCGACCCCATCTTCGTAGGAGGAAACAGCGTCTTCTTCAGCCACACCATGGAACCGCTCTGGACTGACCACCACTGCATCCATTACTCCTTTAGAAAACCCACCGCACACAAGCACGCAGGCCGGCTCCCACACAGAAGCTGGAACAAAGCCACCGAAGAACACCTCACATCCACCCTCACCAGCACTCCACCCCCACCACACCAGATGCCAACATCATGGCAAGCAACCTCCACCAAAGGATCACCAACTGCGACGACACACTCGCCCCCCTCTGGAAGGCTACAGGGCGACACAACAAGAAAGCAAGCTGGTTCACCACGTCACTCCAAGAATCCAAGTGCTCCTGCCGATGACTCGAAAAGACGTGGAGAGACAGCAAAACCCCGGAATCACACACCGCCTACAGAACAGCCACCACAGCACACCCCCAACTCATCAAAGCCACAAAGAAGAACTTCCTCCAAGACAAATCATCTCCAATGCCCACAACTCCAAGGAACTCTTCTCCATCATACAGGAATTCACCAAACCCAACAGTGAAACAACAGACATCCCACCCTCCCAAGATCTCTGCAACAGACTCAGCTCTTTCTTTCACCTCAAGAACAAAACATCCATGCCCTCCTCGATCAGGGCCAAACGGTAGCCCTCATCCTCCTGGACCTATCAGCAGCCTTCGACACTGTCTCCCCTCGCACACTAGCCACCAGACTCCATGACGCCAGCATCCAAGGAAAGGCCCTGGACTGGATACGCTCATTCCTCACAGGCAGAACACAGAGAGTCAGACTTCTGCCATACCCCTCAGAACTGACAGAGACCAGATGTGGAGTACCCCAAGAATCCTCCCTCAGCCCACCCTCTTCAACATCTACATGACCCCCCTCACTACCATTGTCAGAAACCACAGGCTCAACAACATCTCATCCTCTCCCTCACCAAGGAACCCAACATCACCAAGCTCAACTTCCAAGAAGGGATAAAAGCCATCGCAACTTGGATGAAGAACAGGTGCCTGAAACTCAACTCAGACAAAACAGAAGTTTGCGTCCTCGGCTCCACCGCCTCAGCTTGAGTTGACACTTGGTGGCCACCCGCCCTTGGAAACCCACCCACCCCGACAGACCATGCTCATAACCTCGGCATCATACTGGACTCATCACTCACTATGAACCGCCAGATCAACGCCGTCTCCTCAGCCTGCTTCAAAACCCTCTGCATACTCCGAAAAACATTCAAATGGATACCCCACGAATCCAGAAATACGGTCACACACGTCCTCATCACTATCAGACTAGACTATGGCAACGCCCCCTATGCCAGAATCAATAAAAAAACTAGTCCGCAAACTCCACACCGTCCAGAACGCCGCAGCCAGACTAATCCTCGACATCCCCAGGCACAACCACATCACCCAACACCTCCAGGATCTGCACTGGCTCCCCATCGAAAGAAGGATCACCTTCAAGCTGCTCATGCACTCGTACAAGGCCCTTCACAACATCGGACCACAATACCTCAACAACCGTCTCTCCTTCCACGCCCCCAAGAGAAACCTCCGTTCAGCCAACCTCTCAATGGCCACCATCACATGCTTCTACAGGAACAGAGCAGGTGGAAAGTCCTTCTCCTCCCTCGCAGCCAAGACCTGGAACGGCCTCCCCCTTCACCTCCAGCAAAGCCCTAAGCTGCACCAGTTCAAGAGAGAGCTCAAGACCTGGCTCTTCAGATGACCCCAACGGAACTGCACACACCCCCCTAGAGCCTTGAGACCTTAACGGGTGAGCAGTGCGCTTTACAAATCCATGATTGATTGATTGATAGGTGGATGCATGGGAACACCCATGCTCACTCATGGAATGACTCATTGACAATAAAGTAACGCCATGCAGTGCACAGTGTTACTTTGCTTTCACTAAAGCACACAAAGTGGCTTTGTGTGGCTTAGAAAATCCCATAAAAGGACTTGCATTACCTTATATTGAGTTGCATCACGCTAAGACAATGCAAGTCCTTGGTAAATCTGGGCCTTGACATCTAAGTATTATATCTAGTAATACTTGAGGCGTGAATTCCTCTGTTCCTTCATGGAACAATTCAAAGTTCATGGGAACTTATTGTCCTTAAAGTCTTTGAAGAATAACGTCTAAACTAAAAAACAGTTCACGTTTGTTTTGCCCTTGGCTTCTTTTTCTGAATACTTCTCTGAAACAAGATTGTCTTTTATCAAACTCTGAAAGATGGAGACTGTGCCTCCACTACAAATCACAATTAAATGAAACATAGTTGATGGCTGGAGCAACATGGTAGCATGACTGCCGAGCAAGGACAATGTGACACAGGAGGCAAGTTAAAACCATCATCCAAGATGGCTCTCCCATCTCCAAACATTGCAAGAGTTTGTGGCTTCCCGGAATTGTAGATTTGTTGTGGGACATTGTCACTTAGTGCATTCGCCTAATGTATAAATCTTTACACCAGGTTGGACTGACACTCTGTGCACACCATCAGCCTTTCTGCCCATGAAATTAACTCAGCATTGGCATCTTTAGAGTATAGCTCTCCTGCACCTCATGATTAAGTAAGGTAGTAAGCCATGCCTCCAGGCATGCCTACTGACAGCATGACCTTCAATAGCTTGAGTGGAATCCCTGATATGTAGGTTTTAACAAACAAGATTAACTTACCAACTGTGTTGTACGCACACTTGAAGTCAGGGATTGAGTTGTAAGGTGGTTTATTAGTAGGTGCAGGTAGGTACCTACAGCCAGTAATAACACCACAATCACACATAAGGTCCTGTCAAGTCCCAATAAGTTAATCCTTGCTCAACCCTTGATAGCTTGGCTCACGAGCAGTCAGGCTTAACTTCAGAGACAGGAGTGTAAAGCATTTAATATCACTCAAAACACTAAATATCTAAGACACAACATTGAATAAAAATCCAACACCAATTTATAACAATAGAGATTATTATTATCTTTAAAATGACACCAAAATAACAAACATCCAATCTAGAGAACTGGAGATATGATTTTTTTAACGATTACATGAAAAAATGTGCTTTCTAGTGCCTAAAAGTGAAACCCACCAACTTGGGCTATCTGGTCGCGCCTGACAGGGACCAAGTCAAAGTTTTGGCAGACCACAGTGGAGCGCAAATTAGATACTTTGGGTGGTTGGGTCCGGTCAAAATTTTGCCTTTGCACTTAGTCACTTTTTTGGTTCCTTTTCCCTCCACGTCAAGCGACCCTTCTCTGCAATCCAGTTTTCCGTTCAACGATACCAGCCTGTTTCATCGCGATGCCTCTGTGACTCATGGAGGTCTTTTTCTTCATCGTAGGTGGCGATGACCTCCAGAGCTTTCAGTGAGACAAACCTGGATTTCAAGCCAAGTAGCTGATCAACCTCACCGGCTTGACTCTCGTAGTTTGGGTCAGTCAAGTTATGGAGCTTTTTGACAAAAAATGTCCCATTGCTTCCAAACTTCTGTATATTCTTCCATAAGGTCTTCTTTGGGTCTTTGAGGGTCCAAAACACCAGCCAAGGGTCCAGAAGCTCTGAGTTGCCTCTTGGAGGTTTTGAACTACAATTACCTCAATGCACCTGGCCAAATCCCTTAAAGTCCAGGTAAAGCTGGCCATCTGGGTTTGTCCTGGTGGAGTTGAGGCAGGTGATGTCTTGAAGCACTTTTCTACTTGTTGCTTTCCAGGAAGTCCACTCCTTAAACTTTTGAAGCAAGGCAAAGACCACTTTTGTGAAGCCCAGAGTATGCAGTAGGTGCAGTCCTTCAGAGTGCATTCCTCTCTTGGTGCAGACCAGGGTTTCAGCAGGGCAGTCCTTCTTCTCTTAATGTTTCGAAGCAGGGGCCTGAGTTGGTCAGCTCTCCCATAATTATTCCAGTTTCTGGACTGGCAAGAAGTAGGCACCCCTACCAATGGGGTGCCGGATGCCACCCTCTCTGATGACATCTTCCTCAGAGGATTGGCATATTTCTGACCCATGAAGCACTTCTCAACAATAATCAAAATGGAGAAAATCTCTCTTGGAGGTTTAGGTCTGGCTAATCCAACCCACAGGTATGGCAAACCTTTCCCTACACTCCGCTTCCAGCCCCTCTCCTAATTCAATTACAGGGGCTTCGATCTGGCTGAAGTTGCAGAAAGTGGGGGTGAGCCTGGTTCATGTCCTCACTGCCTTTCTCCATTAGAAGACCAGATTGGCTAACCAGACCCCTTCCTGTCCAGGCATCTGCAGGTATCAGATTTTCTCCTTCCAGATGGTCTCTTTGTCTCAGCCCAGGCCACTTCACACCTAATCAAGGGAGCTTGGCTCAGCCTGTCAAAGACTGGCCAAATAGAAGAGGCTGCTACAGGGATGATTTTGGGTAACTTTAGGAAAGCAGTTCTGAAACCACTTTCCTGCAATAGGTATAATACATCTAACTCACTCCTGTAAAAAGTTAGACTTTATTAAAGTTTCATAAAGCCTTCCCATGTTAGCCTATGGAGCTAGCACACTATAATGGGGAAAACTAAATAGGCAGTTTTTTCCACACAAGGGCATATATAACATATTTTATAATGCCCCTGCTTATGATAACAATGCACTCTACCCTTGGTGCTCCTAGGGCAGACCTTAGGGATGACGTGTATGTCAAGATAAGGAAGTTTAAGACTTTGGAAGTACTTTTAATTCCAAAGTCGAATTTGGACATAGTTTTTTTAAAGCAGCCTAAAAAGCAGAGCTACCTTTAAAATTACAGCAGACACCACAGCAGCGCACATTTAGGTGAATTAAATCCACTGGGTTCTCTAAACGTACATGCCCTACCATATACTAGGGACTTACAGGTAGGGTGTGAGAACCAATTACACCTAATTACCATATACCCTTTAAGCAGAGCACTGGCCCTTGGCCTAGTTAGCAGCGCCCAGGGCAAATCAGAGTCAGAAACTGGCAGTATAAGTCAAAACATGGGGGTTGATTAGGGCAAAAAGGATGACTTTCTCACAGTTTGCACCACATAGAATGGGATTATCTTTTCTTAAAGCCTAAAATATCAAGCTGATAACTGCAAAAGAGTTCAAAAGCGTTCATTGAGAATATCAAAATCCTATCTAAAAACTGGAAATACAACATTAGTCACCATTAAGGTGTGCATACTTGGAAGGATGGCTTCAGAATTTTTTTTGCTGGTTATTTATTTTATTTATTTATATTTATATTTATTTATAACGTTTTATATAGTGCGAACTTGACCCTAGAGGGTTTCAGAGAGCTTTACAAATGGTTAGGTAAGAAGAAACAGGTAGAACAACCAACATACATATATGCTGACAGTGCACGGTGTTAATCACGAAAAGGTCAATAAGTTAAAAAAACAAGGACATAGCAGGAGAGTAATAACCATGTATGTAGACACTACATCATCTCAGTGCCCGAATATAAGAGTCAATGGGTTCTAGGGTAGAATTTTTTTTAATTTAATTTAACACAATATGCTTTGTAGAAGATGACAATGACTTCGGTTCTTTGTTTTTGTAGACAGGGACTAATATCAAGTCAGACAAAGCTTTCAGTACACTTCTTGTATGCCAGATTGCTTGAAAAGCCATAGGCAAGGTCAGAGCCCAACATTAAGGACCCTAATTTGCAAACGTTTTGCCCGAGCACCCAAGCAGCATAATGCGATGCAAACGATAGCATTAGTTTACTCAGCATTTAAAGGCTTACCCATGTAGTGCTAAGTTGTATTGCATTGAATGAGGGCCATTGCAAACTTTAGCAGAAGAGGACCTAGCAGTTCTTTAAAGACAATCAATCAGCTCCAACAGCTTTCAAGGGCTTCAGTTTCTTCACTGACCCCCAAATGAAAATCTGCTGAATAGTTAACCATTTCACCTTGTACTCATGTGGATTAATGTGTCGAGACTCGTTACCTACCGGTAACCTTCATTACCCCAATTAAGGTCCTCCTTGTTTCCAGTCCTTATACAAGTGAGGCAATCCTGCCTCCCGACAGGCTATCTCAACACTAGTATTTTTTTAAATGTTTATTACATAAACCACTCCCCCCCACCGCCATGCCTGTTATCAACAAGACCAGACACAACCACAGCGGGAGGGAGGGAGGGAACAGAAGATTACCGGTAAGTAACAACACTTTACCCCCTCAGATGTTCTCCTCGCCCCATTTTTTACACAAGTGAGGACCTCACAAGCAAAAACACCTAGAAAATGCATGACACCAGGGATCCATGTAGTATACAACGTTTAATCAAAAACAAGATTAAGACACAGCAGTGTTCATAATGGCAACAGCTAAATTATCCACAGAGGCATGCAAGACATCAAGGTGATAATGCCAGACAAAAGTATGATGAGACTGCCTGAACCTGGAGGAGCCAGACCCATAGACTTATAGGACTGGCAAGCTGCCAAACGCACCCACCGATTGATGGTGGAAGTAGACACCTTCTTCCCCTTAGCCAAACCACCACAGGACACAAACAGCGCAGGAGAAAGATGAGAACCCTGGGTACGCTGGAGGTAAACCTGAAGGGCTCGGCGAACATCTAAGGTAGAAGGAACAAGAGCATCCCCAGGAAAATCAGGAAGAACCACCTCCTGCCGCAAATGGAATTTGGAGGAGACCTTAGGGAGAAAAGCCAGGTCAAGCCGCAACATCACCCTGTCAGCAGAGAACTGCAAATAAGGAAAGGAAATAAGCAAGTTCCCCAATTCACCCAAACTCCGAGCAGAGGTGATGGCCAACAGGAAGGCCAACTTAGCAGATAACCACTGCAAATACGCCTCCAAAAAATGCTCAAAAGGGGACAATTGGAGACCGTGCAAAAGAAATCCCAAGAGGGCACAATCACAGGAGTGACAGGATGACAAAGGCAAAAACTCCACAGGAGCTGACCCACCAAAGGAGCAGTTCCCTCCAAGGAGGCCACAAACACCTACACACCTGGACAGCAGCCCACTGAGCAGACAAAGTAGAAGGGGAAATATCTTGCAAAAAAAACATCCCTGAGAAACTCAAGAATAGAAGCCGGATCACCAAACACAGGATCCATGCCATGAGAGGCACAACAAGTGACAAAAGAACCCCAATGCTTACTGTAACACTTAAGGGTAGAAGGCCTACGGGAGCGCTGGATATCCAATGCCACCAAGAAAGAACAACCCAAAGACTCCAACGTCAAAATTTCAAGGGCCAGACCGTCAGCTTTAATTGACGGAGACGAGGCAATGACAGAAGGGGAAATTGAAGCGGAGACGTGATCACGGGAAGACGGACAAACCCACCCATGGACAGCCGCATCAACAGCAGGAACCAAAGGTGGTGAAGCAAAAAGGGAGCAATAAGGAGAGCAGAGACCTTCTCCACCAGAATCTTCTGCAGCACCCTCGGGAGGAGGGGAATCGGGGGGAAGGCATACAGAAGGCCGGGGGGGCCAAGGAATCAAGAGGGCACCCACCGCCCGTGCCTGAGGACAAACAACCTGGAAACAGAACTGAGGGAGGAGAGCATTGTGCTGAGAAGCAAAAAGGTTGATCCAAGGTGTCCCGAACTGAAGACAAAAGTCCCAGAACAGGGGCACAGACAGATGTAACAGAACTGAGGAAGAAAGGTTGTGGCTCAAGCTGTTCGCATGAAAGTTCAGGTGACCCTGAATGTAAACAGCCCTCAAGGTCGAGAGGTGAGACTCCTCCCAGGCACAAATCATGGAAGCCAGCAGATTCATAGACTCGCTCTGGGTCCCCCCTTGGCGGTTCAAGTAACATCGAGTGACTTGATTGTCGGTACAAACCAACAGATTCGCTCCCTGGAGGGGAACCTGAAAGAACAGTATCGCCTGCCAAATGGCCACCAACTCCCACCAATTCAAGGAACAGGCACTGTCCGCCCGAGACCACTGACACTTGGCCTCCAAAGACCCCAATGTGCCCCCCAACCCCAAAGACTGGCGTCGGTTGTCAGCAACAGGGGAGGAGGAAGCTGAAAACGGACCCCCCTTTCCAGATTGGGAGTGCAAAGCCATCAGCCAAAGTCCTGATCCAGAACATGGGATAGAGGAACCAGAGAGTCGTAACTCACACTGGAGGGGTCCCTTAGAGACAACAGGTGATTCACCAAAGGCTTGAGGTGCAGACGAGCCCAGGGAACCAGAGGCATGGTTGCAGCCATCAACCCCTGGACCCGCAACCAAGTCCAAGCCGGAGCAGACTGCCAACTCTGGAGATCCCTCAGAACAGCTGCAGGTAAGAGATGCGAGTAAGAGGGAACAACACAGCCCCCGACAAGGTATCGAAAAGTCCCCCAATAAACTGCAGTCTCTGAACAGGGACCAGATGAGTTTTTGCCAGATTCAACTTGAAACCCAGACCCCGGAAGATGTCCTTGGTCGCCTCCACTGCCAGAAGAGCCTTAGTAAGGGAGGAATCACAGATCAAAAAATCATCAATATAGGGAAACACAGAGAAATCCCAAAGCTGCAATATCATCACAGCAGGAGCCAATACCTTGGTAATAGTCGGGGGAGCTGCAGACAGGCAAAACGGCAACACCTAAAACTGGTAATGGACCCCATCCACTGCAAACCACAGGAACTGTTGGTTTCCAGGATGGACAGGGACGTAAAAATAGGCATCTTCCAAGTACAGGGAAGCCAGAAAATCGCCCTGTAGAATGAGAAGAATGATGGACTGCAAGGTGGTCATCCGAAAGCGATCCAGCCGCACCAACCTGTTCAGAGCCTTGAGATTCAGAATCGGGCAGTAAGAACCATCTGGCTGTGGGACCAAGAAGAGCATGGAATAGAAGCCCAGGCCCGTTCTCCCTCTGGAACCAGGAGGACAGCGCCTTTCGCCAGCAGCACGCCCACTCCAGACAACATAGCAGCCCTCTTCACAGGCTCATTTGACAACAGGGTAACCCAATAGCAGGTCGGTAGGGGAGGGCCCTGGAACGTAATCTGGCACCCCTGACCGATGACCGACAGGACCCACTGGTCAGAAATTAGACTCGACCACCCTGGCATAGTCACTTCTGCCTAGCACCCTGAGGCTGTTGCAGCTGAGGCCAGGACTTGTTATGGAATGCAGCCCCCCAACCATGGGCCCATCCATGAAAGGGCTGAGAAGAGGAGAGAACACCTTGAAAGTTATGCTATGGAAAAACGACTTCTTCTTCTGGACACACTGAAATGGTTTCAACAATTTCTCCTCCGCCGAACGCTACACCATCATGTTCAATTCGTCCCCAAAAAGCCGGGGACCCTCAAAAGGCAGTTTATGAATCAAGGCCTTCTGAGCAGCCTCAAGACATCCACAGGGACAGTCTACCAGCCACCGCTGCCCCGGCAGCTGAGGAGAAGGCCCACAGTGTATCAAAAGTGACATCAGACATTAACTGCGCCAAGATCTCCATCTGTATCAAGATAGGAGTGGGATTCCCCTGATCCTGAAGACAATCAAATAACTTCTCAAAATCCTAGAGGCATAGGCGGAGTAAATGCTAACCCGAATTCTAAAATGAGACACAGCGTAGGAACATTTCAAGGCCTTCTCCACCTACCGTTCAACCGGATCAGAAAGTGAAGCCTCCTCAGAAGACAAAGAAGAGGAAGACGCCATTGAGGACAAAATTGAATTGACCTTAGGAAACTGGACATCAAACTCCGCCAAGTTAAACCTCTTGCCCAGAAAGTGAGGAATCCCCTGCTTGTCGACCTCAAGCAATACCTTAGCCAGAATATCCTTAATGACATCATGCAAGGACAAATCATCCACCACTGAGGTACTATACAGGGAATAAAAACCATCATCCACCAAAGATTTAGGATCAAATCCCAGGACCTCACGAATATGACCAACATGCCCGAAAAGACTTTACCCTGGATATATTTCCCTTTTGGGGGACTGCACAAGTCCTCATCTTCATCCCCTTTAGATTTTTTGGCAGAAGGTTCTATCAGCACAGCCTGAACTACAGAATTATTAAAATCCTGCAAATCCGACCTGGAGATCTGTAACAGGTCATCCTCCTGCAGGTCCTATACGTTTCCACTTGGAAACAGATGTGGCTGGTACCAACTCCTCATCCCCCATGACACCAAACAGGAGCCAACAGACAAACAGGAAGTGCCCAGCATCTCCTAAATATACCATCTCTTAGCAACCAAGCCTCAAAACCTAGGAGACTTTGATTGCCAAAAGACAGCCCTGCCGCCTCCCTCACAGGCAGCTACATACAAACAAGACATGGCCACGGGAGCCAGGTGTTGCTGGAAGCCCTCAGCACTGGAATGACCTAACCCCCCCCACCACCACAGAGAAAACTCCCCGCCCCAGCCAAGCACATGCGCGTGGAACACGTTGGGAGCAGAGCAGGGAAGCGACCCACCAGGACATCGGTAATGCCAGTGCAGGCACAGAAATAAAGTACCAAACACATATAGTAAGAGAGATACAAAATAATGTGACAAACACTCACAGTACCGCAGACTGACATGGAGGAACAAATCTGGCGCTCCGACAGAACGTCCGTCGGACAGGAAATTAACTAGGCATAGCGGTGGGTGGGAGGGGTTTATGTAATAAACATTTAAATAATACCAGCGTTGAGATAGCCTGCCAGGAGGCAGGATTGTCTCATTTGTGTAAGGACTGGGACGAGGAGGACATAGGAGGGGTTAAAGTGCACCTGCCTGCTGCATACAGTGAGTTTCTCTTCATTTGTTGATCTATTTTTACTGGCTGTGTACGGGTTTTGTTTTTTCATTCCTATGGAAAACTGGAGCCAGAGGTTGTTCAATACACAATTTTTATTACCTCACCAGGGCACACTGCCTCAGTCTGGGCCCAGCACACACACCAGGGGCGTAACACGGGCCCCTGCAGCCCCAGCGGCAGTGTGCTCCATATGGAATGTGCCCCAGGATGTACCTGAGAGAGCGCAATTAGTTCTTGTCACCTCTGAGGCGCCGTTGTTTAGACCCTTGCAAACTGTTTGTGCGCCCAAATTAGAATTTACTCAAGAGTGTTAATGACTCAGTTGATATAATAAGCAAGAGAAGGTCCGCATGTTTACAGATCCGCTGCAGAATTCAATAAAGAAAGGGTTGTCTGCTAGGCCCTTTTTAAAGGATTAAGCAATTGAAAACAAAATGCCAAGAGTTTCTCAGCAAACATATGGTGCTAAGTACACTTGCAAGAGCTCGCCACTTGTAAGCATTCCTCTTGGTTTTAAACCCAGTGTAATTGTACGTTCCAATACACACTGGCATTAACCGCGATGATCCCAGACTCTTCAATCCAGGTGCCAAACAGCTTCAGATCTGTTCAACTTCCACAGTGAAATAATTATTCCCTCAGAGGCCCTAATCGCCGTCATCAAGACGCGCATCCAAAACTAGTGAGAAATGCATTTAATTCTATTTTCAACTGCTTTAAAAAATGTGACAGATAGGCATTCCTGGGGAGACGCAACATGCTTGCTCTAATACAGTTGTACTTTTTTGCACTCGCTGCAAATAAATCTTAGATTATGAGACAGGGATGGAATTAGCCTAATTATTCGTTTTCCTCAAATATTTACGGCCTGTTTACAGAATGCAGCTGTGTTAATTCAATTATTTTATGTGTTTAGTCATTCAATACATTTATTATTCTACATAGGTTACATCGAACATAAACTAAGAGAATGATAATGTAAATTACATTATTATTGTTCAATAATTATGTTTTCTTGAAATTGTTTTCCAGAAATAAAAAGGGAACAAAGGTGAAATTCGAATTGCTATTTTAAGTCCACATTCCAAGTCGGTATCCTGGGTCGGGAGGAAAGAAATGGCAGTAGGGGATTCTGCCCCACCCAAATCCAAGAATACCAGGTGCAGGAATAAACCTGGTGAGACTAAATGTGTTTTCAGTAGTAGGAAAATGCAGCTGGAATCAAGCCTGGGCCATGGAAAATTATATAGAATTGGACATCGCTCCGAATGGCTAGTTTTTGGAGCTGAGATACCGTCCAGTTTTAACTTCTCGGGTCCCAGTTATCCTAAAGTCCAATTACAGGCTGCTTCGAAATGAGGCACTAAGGGGCCTATTTACGAGGTAGTTTGCATTGCTGTTGCACCACACAAAGTCAGATTTATGAAGCCATGCAAGCAAGGCCACTTTGCGTGGTCCGGAGTGGCTCCATAAATCTGGAGTAGGGCAACCCAGCGCAAATTGCTGCATTGCCTTACTCTGCCCTGGGAAGGCGTTGCGTGGGTCTCCCCACTCAACTCCCATGGTTTTTGATGCATTCCCAGATTTACCAGACTGGTAAACCTGGGAATGTGCCAAAAAGATACGCCTTCTCAGGACAGGTGTAACAAGGAGAACTATCTTTATTTCTTCTGATTACTTCCTCTTTCTATGTGTGCTGCATTCTGAAAGAGGAATATGCCTCTCAGGATTGTTTTTGTGCAGCAAGGTCCCCCTTCCTTCATAAAAGCAATCCTGCATGTAGCACAGACACCCTTGCACCATGGTGTAAGGTTGCCTGTATTGGCTCTAAGCTGCCAAAAGAGCGCCAGCGCAGAGGAAAAGGCAGCAATGCATCGTATTGCCTTAATTACCATGCGTTCCTGCCCTTTCCCTGTCATCCAGTGCAGTGCAGCAAGGTGACTTGCTGCTGTTGCAGGGATTCTGCGCAGGAACAGAACTATCCTTGGGACCATAGAACATTAGCAGATAGCGTCTGAGGCACCATACCACCTCAGTACCATGAGCCTGAGTCCAATTACCTATAGTGTCCCACTTGCTCTCCTACTCATATCCAGAGAGACAAGTGAATTGACACCCCAGAACACAATACTTTGACCCTCTAAGGGATCGCGGTAACAGGACACCCTCTTTCGCTCACTAACTCATACTCGTCCACAAGAAGATATGACAGAGACACGAAATAAGTTTGAAATGTTTATTTAAACTATTGTGCTCTAGAAAGCAGTATATGTGCCTCAATCAGAAAACAACTGCCTAGCAAAAATACCATCAGCGTTGTCAATAAAACATATATTATGAAATGCCCTGTCATATTATAAGACAGAATAGCCTAACCCCCCCTCCCCTTCTATAGAAGCAAACTGATTATACAGCAAAGATCTCTGGGTTTAGCAGCAGACCCCGTACCTTAGCATACACAGATGAACGTTCTACATCTCAGATACAGCTGTGATCTTCTCTCAGAAAATATCTGCCTCTCTCGCTCTCTCTGTGACATTGATGTGCATACCTATATGATAAGATTCACATGTTCCTTAAACAGCAGCTGCATTTCTGTGTTGTGTCTAGTTGTGAGTGCCTGACCAGAACAAAAGAACAAGGGACATTGTTGTTTGACCCTGTCTGCTGTTCAGACTAAATCCCAGGGTAGAACAGAACGAGAAAACAACTGCAGGTTCTGTGTGAAAATATAATGTGGCACATAAACAAATGTGTTTATATAGTAACGTGTACAAAGCTAATGTGGCCTGTGTCATGCCCAGCTAGGTTAACATAGTAAAAAACCACAATGGGCCCTGTATAGAACACATGACATTGCGCTGCACTGCGTGACTATTTCATTTCATAAATAGACCCTTACTGTTCAAATAAAGCATTAGTAATCACCTTGTTCTGCCAATGGCCAAGAAAAAGAGAACAGATTCATCTGAAAGACTGATAATTATTGTAATAGGAAAATATGTGTTTTTTAACAGTGCTCGCAGTAATTTTCTGAAACAGGCTTTTAGTGCTCACAAATGGGACCCATAACTTGTTCTATGAGCTCTCAACGACACATGGAAGAGTGGCTAATAACTTTTTTGTTAAAAGATCCAGGGAGAAAAGACAAAGGCACAGACATTACGGGATACTGACTGCTCTTGGAGTATCTGGTAGGAGCACCATGAACTCTAGTCAATGATGGAGGACTGATGATCATCATCTGTGGCATTCTTCCAACTGAAACTTAAAAATATCTATTAGAATAGTATAACTTGCGTTTCCATAATCTTCTCCTCTGACAAATGCAACTACAATATGTTTTTGTGAGTACATGTTCTCTGGTTCTCATATCAATTTGTGCTGTTTCTTAAACTGTAACATAAAGATAATGAGAGAAATTGGGTTACTGGTTGAGGGAGGTGAAACCCTACTCAATCAGCAACCACAAGTCTAATCAGGGTGAAACACATGCAAACCCCAAATAAACCTGTGCTTAACCCTCCTCTAGCTTGGCACAAAAGCAGTGAGGCTTAACTTGGAGACAGTGTGTAAAGTATTTATGAAGCACACAAACAGTAAATACATTAAAAACAAAACACAAGAAAAATCCCACACGAATTTAGAAAAATCATATCAGATTTTACAAATTATTTGACACCAAAACAAGAAAATATCCAATTAGTAGAACCGGAGATAAGTAATTTTAATGATTTAGGTACAAATAATGTCTAAAAGCACAAAGGACTAACTGTGGTGAAAGGAGAAAGAAGAAAAAGTCACAAGTTCAGGCCGACTGCGATGGAGTGTGGGCCAGATACAGGGGCCAAGTCAGTCCCCCTGAGAAACGTACCTTAGATCCTGGGGAGGCGAGAAGCACACAGAGTAGGAAAATGGCGTGTGGAAACGGTGAGGCGGAAAGTACCGAGGGAGTAGGGCATGGGGCACTGTAACCTAATAGAGAAGTAAGCTGGCCGGCTGGACTGGCTTCCGAGGGCAGGAACAGTTTGGCAGTCAGCTGAGGCGGTGACTGGCAGCAAGGGGAGCTGGCAAGACCTGCTCACTAGGGCCACACTTGCGGCCTTCATTAAATAGGTCCTGGGAAGGGTAGGGGGGCTGGGGAGGCGGGAAGTGGGCAGAGCTCGAAAACATCATGGGGAAACGGCGAGGTGGGAGGTGGTCAGGGCACAGGGCCTGGGAACCTGTAACCTGATGAAGAAGTCTGCTGTCTGGCTGGGCTTGCGCCCTAGGGCAGGGGCAGTCTGACAGTCAGCTGAGGAAGGGAATGGCAGCAAGGGGAGTTGGCTCACTAGGGCCACGATGCATCCTTCATTCAATAGTTCCTGGGAGGGACGCTAGGGAGACAGGAAGTGGGCAGAGCAGGAAAATGAAGTGGGGAAATGACGAGGTGGGAGGTAGCGAAGGTGCAGGGCCTGGGGCACTGTAACATGAAGGAGAAGTCTGCTGACTGGCAGGGTTTGCCTCCTAGGGCAAGAGCAGTGTGGCAGTCAGCTGAGGTGGCAACTGGCAGCAAGGGGAGCTGGAAAGACCTGCTCACTAGGCTCACGCTGTGGTTTCATTAAATAGGTGCTGGTAGGGGAGATGGGCGCTGGGCAAGCGGGAAGCGGGCAGAGTGGAAAAATGGCACAGGGGAATGGCTAGGCGGGAGGTGGTGAGGGTGCTGGGCCTTGGGCACTGCAACCTTATGAAGAGGTCTGCTGGGTGGCTGGGCTTGCTCCCTAGGGCAGGAGCAGTCTGGCAGTCAGCTGAGGTGGCAACTAGCTGCAAGGGGTGCTGGCAAGACCTGTTCACTAGGGCCACACTGCTGTCTTCATTAAATAGGTCCTGGTAGAGGCGCTGGGGAGGCAGGAGGCGGGGGGCCGGAAGTGGACAGAGCAGGGAAATGGCACTGGGAAACAGCAAGGAGGGGGTAGCAAGGGCGTAGGACCTGGGGCACAGTAACCTGATGGAGAAGTTTGCTGGCGGGCTGGGCTTGCTCCCTAGCGCAGGAGGAGTCTGGCAGTCAGCTGAGGCAGCAACTGCCAGCAAGGGGAGCTGGCAGGACCTGCTCACTAGGACTGCGCTGTGGCCTTCATTAAATAGGTCCTGGGACGGGCGCTGGGGAGGCCCAAAGCTGTCAGAGCAGGAAAACAGAGCAGGGAAACAGCGAGGTGGGAGGTTGTGAGGGCGCAGGGCCTGGGGCACTGTAGTCTGATGGAGAAGTCTGCTGTCTAGCTGGGCTTGTTCCCTAGGACAAGAGCAGTCTGGCAGTAAGTTGACAGCCAGCAAGGTGAGCTGTCAAGACCCGCTAACTAGGGCCATGCTGCGTCCTTCATTAAATATGTCCTGTACTTAAGGAATCTGATTTGAGCAAGAAGTTTGTGGTCCAAACAGATGCTTCAGAACATGGGGATAGGGCAGTGTTGTCACAGCTAAATGATGAGGTTCAGGATCAACCATTTCCCTTTATCAGCGGGTGACTTCTCTCCAGATAGAATTGCTGGAGTGCCACAGCGAGGGAAGTCCTTGCTTTGTTTGGTCACTGAAGAAGCTAAGACCCTATCTGTTTGGGACTCACTTCCAGGCTCAAATTGGCATCAGGTCTCTCAGATGGCTCATGTAGATTAGAGGGGAAACCCCCAAACAGTTGAGCTGGCCCATTTTCCTATAGAATAAGGACTTTACAATACAGCACAGAGCTGGGACTGACTATGCCAACGCAGATGGCTTCTCCAGATTCTTATGCCTAAGTAATGAGACTCAATTTATAGTTTATTGTTTTCACTTTCTGCCATACAACAATAAATAGTAAAATCAATAAATACTTAAAATCAGATAAAACAGTCTCTTGTTTATCGGAATCGCCAACAAGGTACAAACCATAAGGACTGTAGCGCCCGTAGGACCCGCAGCTACAAATTGACGACCCGCAAAGTGCAAGTGTATATAAAATAAAGAAATGGTGTTGGTATTCCCCAGGTTACATAAAATAACATAAAACAGTAATCTCCTTCCTCCCATGTCAGCTTACAGGATACAAGCAATGCCATTCATTAATGTAAAAACTGTCAATCAAGATCTGTGGGGTGTAAGTGCACACAGTTTGTAAAGAGAGCATAGGCCCCATAGTGTCCATATTAAATGCATTCCTGTTGAGCCTAATCAGATTCGTGGGATGGCTACCAGCCCCCTCATACGTGGCAAAGCTGCCCATAGGTATGAGACGATTGAATTGTAAATACCTTCATCATCAGTTCTGAAACAAAACTGAAATATCACCACAATTCCTTTAATCTCATATTTTCTAAAAAGGGGCACATGCCACCTTTTATGTGCTAAGAAGTGTTTGGTGCAAAACAGCAAAAGGTGCAATAGATTATCCTTCCCCCCCAAAATTACTGTCACAGTCTTTGTCACTTATGGGGAACATTGCACATTTAACTAGGTATTCCCTTGTCGGCAAAGTACCCAAAATAAATTTGATTTAAAGTGTATGTTTTTGTTCAGGATAGATCAGATCCATATATAACATCTCGACGGTACCATAGATGTTGCTAAAATAATGCCCCAATAAACTTTCAGGCCAAATCAGAGAACATTTTCTCTCCAGTCTGAGCTCAAAGTAGCGTTCCTTGACAAGTTTTACTGAGTCCCGCCTTATGCTACTCGGGTCAGTCCAGAGAGACCCCAGCCGCAATTCAACTAGTATGCATTCAACATGAGACAGCCAGGAGTTTCTGCCATGAGCACCAGTGTGGCTTGCATCTTCCATAGATTTTACGTAGGCTACTGCTGTGGGGTTCAGCAGGGCTCTAATCCAGGATATTACTGGTTTCAGAGCTGCTTCTTCTGCTATTGTGTGTGCCTGAGTTCTATTTAAAGTGCAAGCAGGGGCGTACCAGGGCCCAACCTTAACAGGGATCTAAATTGTTTTTTTATTCTCAGCCACTTCTAGTGGGTTTAGGGTTACATACCCCCAGCACTCAGCTCTGTAAAGTGCTGCTGCTAGGGCCTTCTGCCTTTAAATTTGCAGAATAGTGCTAATAGTTTTCACACCAGCTTTGTAGTTAAATTTTAAAACTGCCCTGGAGGTCTGGCTTAAAATTTCAGAAGCCTTGCATTGTGACTGTTCCATTTCAAGTCCACAGTAAACTGTAACCCAAAACAGTCCAACTGTTTGACAGGCGCTATAGGCTCGCCATATTTCTTCATTTTCCGTTTGCGACTAGGGGACGGTCTCAGCACCATGCTCTTTATCTTACTGCAGTTAATAGTAAGATACTTCTTTTAGCAATAGTCTACAAACCTCAATAGCAAACTGTGGGTTGCATTTTCTGTCTGTGCCCAAAAAACTGCATCATCAGCAGGTAGCAGTATCGGGACCTTTTTCCCTGCTATTATGGGAACATCGATGTGATATTTGAGCAGCAGTGGCGGCTGGTGGAATTTGAAACTGGTGGGCGTAAGCAGAACGACTCAACGTATGCGAGCGAGCGCAGCGAGCGAGCCCGACGGCAATAAGGTGGGTTCGGGGGGGTTCTCCCCCCGTGAAGAAATTTTTATAAAATTGGCATCTTTTTGGTGCGATTTTCAGCACTATTTCTGTGATAAATGGACAAAAAATTTAGTTCTTCTAGGCATTCATAAAAGAAAACTCATATATTATTTCAGAGAATTTCTGGGTTGCCAAGCAAGTCTGACTTCTGAAGAGGGCTAGGGTACTAAGCAAGACTGCTTTGGCTCTACCCTTTCCAATAGAAAACACTAATTAACGATGTGAACAAGTTCAATGGACAAATCTGGGGTCTAGGGAGAGTCCCTCTCCTGAGAAAGAAATTTAAAAAAGTTTAGCAAATGGTGCATTTTAAAGCAAATGAATGCAGCGATAAAGCAAGGCTTATTAAGCAGTGGGAACGTATAGTCTTGAAATATTAAACACATTAAAAACTGCCCTGTATCTTCTTGCATTAATTTGTTCAACAGTTACTGTAATATGTAAATTGTTCTGCATGACAACTTTAGCCCTTTAAAATGTATGCTTGCCCAGTGTCTTGCACTGCATGCAACATTAACTTTGGAAAAATATGCTCTAACCAGACTTCGGGAAGCACCCACAGCTGCTGGCTGTAACCAGTCATATAGAAATATGTGCAGACAGGTCTTTCAGTGAGATGAAAAAAATGGGTGCTCCCTATAAAGGAACATGCCAAATACATTTCTGTGATTCCCATAGTGTGCCATCAGACCGGTATTTTGGTTTCTCTCTGAGATGTAATTTTATCCAGTTAAATGGCACAGCAACTGACATACGCCTAAAGCCTGTCAGTATGATTGGCTTTGTCACTGGGTATTAGCTGTTTAAGATAAATGCGTAACAATAATGATTTCTTATAAATAATTAACATCGAAAATGTTTAAATTCTGAAATAGTGAGTCTGTGAATTAAATAGCATTGAGGCCTGTGGAAGGAGTTTTGGCCTTCAATTATGTGTGCTTTATGTTAGATATGTTTCCTCTTTTTCTCTCCATATCTTGTCCATCTGCACATCTTCAACCCCCTCTCTTTCCTCTTCAGCATCCTGTTTTCACTCTTCCCCGAATGCCCTTCCTCACATCTCTGTCATGCACTGCACTCCCTCAAATATAAGCACTTTAATTTCTCTTACTTTTGCCTTGCAAAGATGTTGACATCAGTGTACCCCCTTCACACACATTTCCACAGAATTTCAGTTGCAAATGGAATACACAAATATTGTTCTGTGTGCTCTGCAGAGAGGCCAACCCACTGACAGGCCCCACAATAAAAACTTTTAATTAACCCGCCCACGAATATTCGTGGTTTCTCTCATAAAAAAAGTGTCAGTCTACGAAAGGCCACCCCAAAGCTTTTTTTTACTTTATTCGCCTTTTCAACAATCTTGCTAGGAAGAACAAGTGCCTCAGCAGAGCTGTGGGACTTTTAGTTTCAACTCTAACGCACTGCGAGGGAGTATAATTTGTGCAAAGTGTCCCGTTGAGGAAAGACTTTTTGTCTGTATTCATAAATCTCTAAACACAGGGTGGTTCGGTCAAGGTTCGTGTATTTTTAGCTTTATAATGCTTTTTTCTGATGTAATTAGAACAGGCTGTCCAAGAAATAACAGTAAAACATGTACTAGGTTACAAGCTCTCTTCAGTTTAATTCGCTCGAAATAATTATTTCAAGGTGATATGTAAACAATAAAAACTGTTTTCATCTGGTTTCCTTTCTCTGTCTTTACATAATATGGTCCGTTTACTTTCTTGTGTTTATTTTACAATATAATATTTACAGTGTTAAAGTATTTAAAAATGTGCCCAAATATAATGTATTTTTGTGCACGATCAATAACATCCGATCCCCTTTGTGCGGGGTAGTGCATACTACTTTTAGGAGGGTAGCCAATCCACTACAATACCAGTCTGATTACAGTTTTTCCCCCTATCTTATCAGTGATAAGTTATCACTGTTCCACATTCCCTTTGTGCAAAAACGGAATGACCAACGGGTGTCGACCAAAAATGCTACTCTGAGGAGCAAGGGATGGTCTAATTTAAGCTTCTTTTTAAAAGTTTTAAATAAAGTGACAACAGCCGGAAAATATCGGAGTGTTATACATGAGCGCTAGTTACATTACACGAGGTTACATTCTTTTTTAGGCACTGGAGACTAAATGATTTGCTCAGAATCACAAGATGTGGAGCCCACCCGAGACTAGTCGAGCTGGCTCCCCAGTTCCAAAGGCGGCAGCTCTGGCCGTTACGCCACATTCTCTTCCCTGGTCTTTTAAGATTTGTCCGTGTTTGAAGACTAAAAGGGAGGTTGCTGGTTGCAGTAAGTGCAACAGCGATATAGTGTGCGCCAGGTTTTCGTTAATACGGGCTTGATCAGACCGTTTTTTAGCCTAATGCAGTTGGCAATCAGCTGTATTCTCACGTGTCGTTTGTGAAGTGTTCCATGGAGTTGGTTCAACTTTTGCATACGTGTTTCCTTCTCCAAGAAAAGTATGCCCACTCAAGACAATGGTACACACAAAAATTCTAACTTCTGTAGGCTACAGGCTGTAGACACTGTAAAGCACTGTTGTTATGTACAAGGTAACACATTGTCGTTTAATAGGCTGGCGCGGCGCCCCGTAAACATACTGAATACAGCGACTGCAGCCCTGTTCCCTTGTCGACAGCCCAGTAAAGTAAACCTTAACCTAGAAAAAACATGGCTGCAGTCTACCACACGTAGCATAGCAAATTCACCTTTATTTCACCACAGTCTCGTGCATGCCAATCGAAGGCTCAAGCTGCAGCCGACTCTGGTCAAAGCTTTGAAAACATGAAGCTAAACTAGAAACACAAGGAGCTCACAATTACTACCATCAGAATCAATGAATAAATATGTTCTCCATCATGACACATGCTTACAACGGAATTGCTTGCAGGTGATTCTAAAACCTGATGCAGTTACTGTGCCGGTTTACTATTCCACCGACTGGATCATGTGTGATATTGTCTTTCATCTGCAGAAATATCGCCGACCCTTTGTGATATTTTCCGCCAAGCTGCTAACAGCACTCACGCATAATTAATTATCAGATACGAAGGGCTATTTCAAACATTCCATAACTCAGGCACGCTTTTATTTTATTTAACTGTAAGAAAGTATGGTGTTTTCCCGGCTTTCCTTACTTCTTACAAGCCACCGATATCAAATTCACTCGACACCAGTGGAAGAGGAAAGTAAATATCTCTTAAAAGCTTCTAGGCGTCTTAAAATGGAAACGATTGTAGGAAATCCCTAACCAATACCATTTTGCTAAATCTGTAACAGACATGCTGCCAACGTCACTTAGGGTGCCACCAAGCCTGCCAGCCATAACTTGTCAGCACTCACAAGCTGACGAGAAAACTGTCTGAAGAAAACAAGCCAGGCTGTTTGGTCTGTCCTGTGGCTTCAGTCCAGACCCAGGTCCCCCATCCGAGCGCCTGCTCACCCCCAGAGAGAGCGACACCTGAGCAGATCCATTACACCGCCATCCCTCGGCGAGGATTAGAGGTGCGAATCAGAGAGCTCACATTGCAATAATTAAGGAAGAAGGAGGCAGGACACAGCTTTTTCACCAAGAATGCAAGCTTTGCTGAAAATATATACATTATAAGCTTCCACAGTGCAGAATTTGCACAGTTTCTCACTTATATTATTAAGGTGCTCATGCACATTGTGTGATTGTCTGTATCCGGAAAAACATCTCCAAGACTCCCACAAAGACACCTGACAAATGCTGTACACTCCCTCCTTCTTGCCCTTTAACTTGTAAAACAGGGGTGTACCAAACCCTCGTATGCTCCAGTCCATTACCTAACTGCAGTAAGCATAGTCTGAGATTTTAAAGTATGCACTACTAGTGCACGTATCAAGGTGCTACTGATCACACCACATGTGCCGCCACTTTTCACAGTAGTAGAAGGCAATTCACTGTATTTAGTAGAAAACAGTTAGGATCACGGGCCCAAACAAAGCCTCCCAACGATGAAGAAGAGAGTGAGAGAGAGAACAGAGGAGAGACTCGGAGAGTGAAACAAAACGAGAAGGAGGGAGAGAGAGGGAAAGAGTGTGGGTGTGTGAGAGAGAGAAAGGACAACGAGAGGAGAGAGAGAGAGAAACATGAATGTGTGTGATCTTGTGTAATGTAATTGGGCGCTCATGTAAAGCGCTTCAATATCTTTCAGTCGAGTTCGCGCTATATATTTAAAAAATACTCCGGAAAAACGGGAGAGCTAGAGAAGCCACAGGACAGACCAAACAGCCTGGCTTGTTTTCTTCAGACAGTTTTCTCGTCAGCTCGTGAGTGCTGACAAGTTATGGCTGGCAGGCTTGGTGGCACCCTAAGTGACGTTGGCAGCATGTCTGTTACAGATTTAGCAAAATGGTATTGGTTAGGGATTTCCTACAATCGTTTCCATTTTAAGACGCCTAGAAGCTTTTAAGAGATATTTACTTTCCTCTTCCACTGGTGTCGAGTGAATTTGATATCGGTGGCTTGTAAGAAGTAAGGAAAGCCGGGAAAACACCATACTTTCTTACAGTTAAATAAAATAAAAGCGTGCCTGAGTTATGGAATGTTTGAAATAGCCCTTCGTATCTGATAATTAATTATGCATGAGTGCTGTTAGCAGCTTGGCGGGAAATATCACAAAGGGTCGGCGATATTTCTGCAGATGAAAGACAATATCACACATGATCCAGTCGGTGGAATAGTAAACCGGCACAGTAACTGCATCAGGTTTTAGAATCACCTGCAAGCAATTCCGTTGTAAGCATGTGTCATGATGGAGAACATATTTATTCATTGATTCTGATGGTAGTAATTGTGAGCTCCTTGTGTTTCTAGTTTAGCTTCATGTTTTCAAAGCTTTGACCAGAGTCGGCTGCAGCTTGAGCCTTCGATTGGCATGCACGAGACTGTGGTGAAATAAAGGTGAATTTGCTATGCTACGTGTGGTAGACTGCAGCCATGTTTTTTCTAGGTTAAGGTTTACTTTACTGGGCTGTCGACAAGGGAACAGGGCTGCAGTCGCTGTATTCAGTATGTTTACGGGGCGCCGCGCCAGCCTATTAAACGACAATGTGTTACCTTGTACATAACAACAGTGCTTTACAGTGTCTACAGCCTGTAGCCTACAGAAGTTAGAATTTTTGTGTGTACCATTGTCTTGAGTGGGCATACTTTTCTTGGAGAAGGAAACACGTATGCAAAAGTTGAACCAACTCCATGGAACACTTCACAAACGACACGTGAGAATACAGCTGATTGCCAACTGCATTAGGCTAAAAAACGGTCTGATCAAGCCCGTATTAACGAAAACCTGGCGCACACTATATCGCTGTTGCACTTACTGCAACCAGCAACCTCCTTTTAGTCTTCAAACACGGACAAATCTTAAAAGACCAGGGAAGAGAATGTGGCGTAACGGCCAGAGCTGCCGCCTTTGGAACTGGGGAGCCAGCTTCAACTAGTCTCGGGGTGGGCTCCACATCTTGTGATTCTGAGCAAATCATTTAGGGGCCGATTCCGATTCGGGCCGGAAATCTCTCCGACCGAGCCGGACCCGGAGAGATTTCCGACCGAATCGGACCCGTGCAGTCCGACCGAACGAGTACGATGCGCACGTATGCCATCGGACTCGAGTCGGTCGGACTCCCATTGAAGTCAATGGGAGCCTGTCGTACAACGCGTACGCGGGCTCCCATTGACTCAATGGGTGAGAGTCGGACAAGTGCGCCCCCTACAGCGTGTACGCGGCGAAGCGATTCGCGCCGTACACGCACAGGTACGGGGGACCCATGGGTCCCCCCTGTGTGCGACTCACGCGGCTAGGCGTACAGGGGGGTCCGACACGGACCCCCAAAGTACGGCTCCGACAGCTCTTTCGAGCCGGAGTGTGCGGCTCGGTCGGACTGCTCGCTGCGCGCATCGTACTTACCCGGCCGGGGAACGTCTCCATTGCGCGGTGCGAGTCGGGTCCGAGCGAGTCGGTCGGTGCGGTTCGACCCGGGATCGAGTCGGTTGGAGCGGTCGGGACGCCCGGACGAGTCGGTCGGCGAATACGCATCGTACTCGCTCGCCCGGACGCGCGTACGAATCGGTCGGGAAATAGGGCTCCGAATCGGATCCGGTAAAGCCGAATCCGATTCGAAGCCCTACCGGCCGAGATCGGAATCGGCCCCTTAGTCTCCAGTGCCTAAAAAAGAATGTAACCTCGTGTAATGTAACTAGCGCTCATGTATAACACTCCGATATTGTTGTCACTTTATTTAAAACTTTTAAAAAGAAGCTTAAATTAGACCATCCCTTGCTCCTCAGAGTAGCATTTTTGGTCGACACCCGTTGGTCATTCCGTTTTTGCACAAAGGGAATGTGGAACAGTGATAACTTATCACTGATAAGATAGGGGAAAAACTGTAATCAGACTGGTATTGTAGTGCATTGGCTACCCTCCTAAAAGTAGTATGCACTACCCGCTACAAAGTGGATCGGATGTTATTGATCGTGCACAAAAATAAATTATATTTGGGCACATTTTTAAATACTTTAACACTGTAAATATTATATTGTAAAATAAACACAAGAAAGTAAACGGACCATATTATGTAAAGACAGAGAAAGGAAACCAGATGAAAACAGTTTTTATTGTTTACATATCACCTTGAAATAATTATTTTGAGCGAATTAAACTGAAGAGAGCTTGTAACCTAGTACATGTTTTACTGTTATTTCTTGGACAGCCTGTTCTAATTACATCAGAAAAAAGCATTATAAAGCTAAAAATACACGAACCTTGACCGAACCACCCTGTGTTTAGAGATTTATGAATACAGACAAAAGTCTTTCCTCAACGGGACACTTTGCACAAATTATACTCCCTCGCAGTGCGTTAGAGTTGAAACTAAAAGTCCCACAGCTCTGCTGAGGCACTTGTTCTTCCTAGCAAGATTGTTGAAAAGGCGAATAAAGTAAAAAAAGCTTTGCGGTGGCCTTTCAGTAGACTGACACTTTTTTATGAGAGAAACCACGAATATTCGTGGGCGGGTTAATTAAAAGTTTTTATTGTGGGGCCTGTCAGTGGGTTGGCCTCTCTGCAGAGCACACAGAACAATATTTGTGTATTCCATTTGCAACTGAAATTCTGTGGAAATGTGTGTGAAGGGGGTACACTGATGTCAAAATCTTTGCAAGGCAAAAGTAAGAGAAATTAAAGTGCTTATATTTGAGGGAGTGCAGTGCATGACAGAGATGTGAGGAAGGGCATTCGGGGAAGAGTGAAAAGAGGATGCTGAAGAGGAAAGAGAGGGGTTGAAGATGTGCAGATGGACAAGATATGGAGAGAAAAAGAGGAAACATATCTAACATAAAGCACACATAATTGAAGGCCAAAACTCCTTCCACAGGCCTCAATGCTATTTAATTCACAGACTCACTATTTCAGAATTTAAACATTTTCGATGTTAATTATTTATAAGAAATCATTGTTGTTACGCATTTATCTTAAACAGCTAATACCCAGTGACAAAGCCAATCATACTGACAGGCTTTAGGCGTATGTCAGTTGCTGTGCCATTTAACTGGATAAAATTACATCTCAGAGAGAAACCAAAATACCGGTCTGATGGCACACTATGGGAATCACAGAAATGTATTTGGCATGTTCCTTTATAGGGAGCACCCATTTTTTTCATCTCACTGAAAGATCTGTCTGCACATATTTCTATATGACTGGTTACAGCCAGCAGCTCTGGGTGCTTCCCGAAGTCTGGTTAGAGCATATTTTTCCAAAGGTAATGCTGCATGCAGTGCAAGACACTGGGCAAGCATACATTTTAAAGGGCTAAAGTTGTCATGCAGAACAATTTACATATTACAGTAACTGTTGAACAAATTAATGCAAGAAGATACAGGGCAGTTTTTAATGTGTTTAATATTTCAAGACTATACGTTCCCACTGCTTAATAAGCCTTGCTTTATCGCTGCATTCATTTGCTTTAAAATGCACCATTTGCTAATCTTTTTAAATTTCTTTCTCAGGAGAGGGACTCTCCTAGACCCCAGATTTGTCCATTGAACTTGTTCACATCGCTAACTAGTGTTTTCTATTGGAAAGGGTAGAGCCAAAGCAGTCTTGCTTAGTACCCTAGCCCTTTTCAGAAGTCAGACTTGCTTGGCAACCCAGAAATTCTCTGAAATAATGTATGAGTTTTCTTTTATGAATGCCTAGAAGAACTGAATTTTTAGTCCATTTATCACAGAAATAGTGCTGAAAATCGCACCAAAAAGATGCCAATTTTATAAAAATTTCTTCACGCGGGGAGAACCCCCCCGAACCCCCCTTATTGCCGTCGGGCTCGCTCGCTGCGCTCGCTCGCATAGGTTGAGTCGTTCTGCTTACGCCTCACCAGTTTCAAATTCCACCAGCCGCCACTGGCTAGCACACATCCCTGGTGGAAACCTTTTTCTACCGGTGAAGTTTCAGTGCATTCACCCTCCAGCCCGTATCTGACCCTAGCTGTGTTGTCCTTGTGGAGCACCATTATTGCATGTACTCATTTGATGTCAGCCCTTGATGCGGATAAAGATCTCTATCGTTTTACCCGGTCTACAAGATCAAAAGCTTCCTTCAGAGAAATGAAAGTTAGATAAAGAGATTTCCTTTTAATTGTATACTTATATACGTATACTCTAAAGCCGGCCTGGGCCTCTGTTAAAATATTCTGGTAATCCACCCAGGCTTGGGAATCTATTTAGAAGGACTTTACGAAATATTTCCCCTGCCCCATCCAAAAGAGAAATTGGGAGGTAATTGGAGGGGCTACTACGGTCACCTTTCTGGAATATTGGCACTAGGACAGCTGAAGGCCATGATGATGGAACCTTGGGGGCATATCATCAAGGCGGCGCAATAAAATGATCGCCGCTTTTGCGCCCGTTTTCGACCGAAAAGCGGCGATAATTTTTTCGCCTTATCAGCAAGGTCACGCTATCGCGTGAATCCTTGCCGTAGCGCCCTTTCCCTTAACACCCAGCTCTGCATCTCTAATGAGATGCAAAGTGGGCGTACCTTGCCAAACTTACGTGGAGAATGTCGCTAAACGACATTTCTCCAATTAACAAGGGAATCGCTAACGTGCTTAGCGATAATGAAAGAAGCGCTAACCACAGGTTTCTGTACGCCTGTTTTTAATCTGATTTAGCCATGTAATCCAATGGGAGGTGGATTACATGGCTAAGTCCCCCCTGCCCTATCAGCAAGGTATCGCCTGTCGCAGTGCGATTATCGCCGGTTATCCAGCGATAATCACACTGTTTTGTAGCTAACGCTTGGATTTCTATCGCTTTGGAGATATGCGTTGCTGATAGCACGCTATCTCCGCGATAGAATCCAGCGATAGCCGGCGATAATTATCCTAGCGCTAAGTGCACTTAGCGATAATTATCGCCGGTTGTTGCTGATATGCCCCCTGATTATTTGCCGTTGCCAAATTGAATACTTAGGTGAAAATTCTGGCCCATATTTCAGGGTTCTCCTGATAGATATCAGCAGGCACTAAATCTGGGCCTAGCACCATGTGTTTTTTCATACTTTTTATTGTTTACTCCACTTCAGGTACTAAGATATTCAATGCAGAATATCCTTATTCATGCTCTCAGTAGGTACGTTAGAAGCAGAATTGACGGGGTGTCTGCCTTGTCAGCCTTATACAGGGAGCTACAGTGTTTACCCAGGCGTCTGGGCCAATATGAAAATCTAGTATGTTTAATCCTCCATTCTCTACACGAGAAACAACCTCCCAGAACGTTTTAGTGTTTTTCATAGAGGAGCACTCTCTGAGCTGAACACACAAGGCGTTTTAGAATACCAGTTTCTTAGTTTGTAAAAGATGTTTGTATTCTCATAAATGAAAACATGCTTCATTCTGAGGATGACAGTGCAGCAAAGTCAAGGCTTGTGAGACAGTTTGTTTCATAGAGAAACATTTTGCGTCATACCAGCTATTCCTGTTACAAGTTTGATTGTCTATGATGTGATGGGCCTCCACTGGCTTAGAACACAGCAGTGCCAGGTCTTTCCTCATAGAACAAGATGCTATCAGTATAGGGTCCCTACTCTCAGTCGGGGTGCTCAATATAATGGTGTCATATTTTACCATTATGTTACAGCAACAAATGAGGAATGTTATGGCTTCCAGATGCGATATTTCAGTTTGTATTTCCTCGTTTCTCATCTTATACTCTTCCTATCCTTAGCTGGAGTGATCTCAAGGCCATAATTACCCTTATCAAACGCATCAGAATCAAAATACTTCAGAGAGCCGGATTTATCACATAATACCACAGGGTCATGATTGCTTTGTGGTCTTTTGACAACCACCATATCAAGGACACTTGTCCAGCTTTCAAAGTTAATTATGATATGATCAATCAATGATGACCTGTTGCCATTGTCACAAGTTGCTTGAGCAGGGGACTCTGAGGGAGTATGACCATTGATAAATGGTAGTTGGTGGTTTAATAAGAATTTTGAAAAAGCATCATCCTTCCTCTTTGTCTAGAAGGAGCTAATGTCTGGTTCAGGAATACCAAAGCAGTGGTCTTCGACCAGTGCTTCTTCCTTAGTTAACGTGTCAAAGGGCTGAGTATCAATGTCCCCGCAAATCGGTATCATATTCTTACACTTCCTACCGTCCCCAATCACTTTTCGGGCATTGATTTCCACTTTAACACAGTACACATAACTGACAAAGTTCCGCCAGACTGCCTGTACCTCTGGGGCCACCTGGGTGGAATATAAGCATTAAAAACAAGCATTTGCAATGCAATCGGTCTCCCTTTGGGACCTTATTTGTATTTAGCTATGCAGCACATTAGCCTGGGTGCTGAAACATCTACTGTTCTTTAACATGGAGGGAGAGTAAGCACCAAACTGTGTGACACGCCAGGTATGGGAACACATGGAGAGAAATATTGCCTTTCAGCGGGAAATGGTATAGTCCAAAGCTCTGTTTTTAATATAAAATCAGGGCCTTCAGTGGTCATATCACTGAAAATACAAGATTTGAAAAAAATATATTATTGTCTATGGGTGCTTGTGTAAGACAATTTCTATGGACTGGAATCTAGAGAATGCTAAAGTGATTCTGGTATTTTACTGACCTCTGCTGGTCGTTTTCTATCAAGAAAGTTAAATGGAGGCAGTTGCCAGAAAAATTTAAAAAAAAGAAAGTTCCTCAGCAGAAAGCAATTCTGGTATTTTACTGACCTCTACTGGTCGTTTTCGATAAAGACAGTTAAATAGAGGCAGTTGAACAGAAAAAAAAGTCCCTACACGAAGCAGACAAGTCCTAGGGCTGATCTCCAGAGCCCACAAAGTACATACACATATAAGTATATACTAAAGTATATACAAGAGGTCTCGAATTCTCGACCTAATAACAACCACATCATTTAGTGAATCAGTAGAAGAAACCCTCACATGCAATACATTTGGGGAAAGTTGCGCCTCTCCAAGTAGCTCTATCTTACAATTCAGCTTACAGGACACACATGTGGAGAGACCCCCTGATGGGCGTCCCTTCTTAGAGCATTTTGTTGACACACTGGTCTCCAGAAAACTGTTTGCAACACTACCAGATAAGGCCCAGGTTTCCTGGAAACAACATATGGCATACTGACATATATTTTAACCAGTCCTCGTTTTCTAGTTTACTGGCCAGACCCGCAATGTTCCAGGATTGTATATGCAAATAATCCTTCTCAATAGGGTTTGTTCCATAATCACCTGATGGCCTATACAGATTTTCAACTATCGCTGGCTATGGCTGACTCTCTGCTAATCAATTTGTTCCACCCCTTATCATACATCTGCCACCACTTACTAATGCGACTGCTATCCATGTCCAGTCTTGAAAGTCTGATTATAAACACCTTTCCTCCAGAGCTTGGTCATTTGATTACTCTTATGTGGTCCTTTGTGGAGATGCAAAGGTTTTTGTAAGTAGCACTCTTGAAGCCCATCTGGTCGTTCTTTCTGGGGCATCTTTGGGGAAGATCTGTGTTCCAGTTCGTTGGACCGACAACTCTTCACAGGGCTGGTTTTTCCACTGTATGACTTTGTCCCTCTGGGTTAGAGGGGGGCGTGATAAAACATCAACTCCCAATATATGGAAATCGGCCAGGTGGCTAGGCACTAACCTGCTGATGCAAACTCCTCTTTGGATGCTGAAACGCTGCTCAGTCCAGCCCCAGGCAGTTGATTTATCAGTAGTACTCTCTTTATGTCCCTTGAAATCACCACCCTTATCTCAGGATCTGCATAGAAGAGGGCTAAGAATATTGATCTACTTAAGGGGCTGCTGAATCCAATGTCAGGGAAGAGGTCAATAAATTCAAGATTGCAAGTAGGGACTTTTTGATTCATTACAGTATCAGTTATCATATCCCTGACCTCTCTTCCTGTTGTTGGGAAGGAATATATTAGAGGGTTTAATCCTGGGACATCCCCAATTGCATACAGAGTTCTGTTTTCTGGGTGCTTATTCTGCGTGGTGTCAGAATCTCTGAGAAGTGGTTTCACACTACCGGGCACTTTGGAAATCTTAGTGCCCTTTCTCCTGAAAGGGTGTCTCCTTTTCAACAACCTTTTCTTCGGAGGTATCGATTTTTGTAGTAGTAATTAGTTGGGGTCCTACGAGCCTGCTTCACTGTCCCGTTCTATTGGTGCAGGTAAGGTGCTCTCAGATCCCTTCGCATTGTTGGCATTCTTTAGGCGAAAGATGGGATAGGTGGGGATCAGTGACTGCTTGTCAGTGCTCTTTATAGCATCTTGCCTCATGTTGCTTTTAATACTTAAGTAATGAGAACTGCAATTGCATATTTAACTTACCTATTAGTCCCACGTTTTGGTGCAAGGGGCCTGTAAGTTAAATGCCTCTAGTGGACTGCAGCACCCTTTGTGCTAACAACTACAGTGACAGCGCAAACTTGACTGCAGGCCTATCACTGTAGCCAGCCTGTGCAGTTTTAAAACTGCAAATTCAACCTGTCGAATTAGCCCCCTTTGGCAGGCCTAAACCCTCCTTGAAAATATTAGAAAGCGAGGGTGGCTCAGCCATAGGAGAGTGGAAGTGTTGACTCCGCACAGTGTGCCACTTCATCCTAGACAGACCCATTATTAGCACCCTTAAACACTTTCCCCATACCGTAATTGATATTATTTCCTTGCGGGGCCATGAGGGAGCTCTCTTCTCCCGGCAAAGCAGTGGGTGTCTGCTACTGCTACAACGTCAGATGGTTAATTGAGATGACAAGCTGATGCTGTGTTATGTGAACTGCTCATGTCAGATTGGCAGGTGCTTTTGCCTATTGCCAAGCATGTACATCTTTATAACCAGGCAGCGCACAAGGCAGGAGGATTTAAACTCTGGTGTGTGTGCAGCTGCACGTGTGCTGCTGAAGGGGCTCGGATTATATTTATTTTATAGAGGTGATCTGGGCACATTCTATTCATATTCATATAAAGACAATGAGCAGAAGCGTTTACAGTTATGAGTGTATTTAACTTGTACAGGCCCCACCACTTTCCAAAGTAACCAACTATCGTTATTTGGATGCCTCCAAAGGTTCTACCAATTGTGGATCAATAATCATCAAGCTGCAATACGGACCTGTCTGTAGGAAAGTAGTATCTGCTTCTTATGGTTACCCCCACTTTTTGCTGATGTCTCACTGTTTTTGGACTAGTCTGACTGGGATCCTGCTATCGAGGACCCCAGTCTATCTGATTTCTCCCTTAAATTGCTATGTATGTCCTTTAGGTACACTCCAGATTGGATACTGGGGTCCCTTATAAGTCCCTAGTATATGGTACACCATGTACCCAGGGCATAGGTACCGCAGAGGCCTCCCATGGGCTGAAGCATGTATTATGCCACCCATGCGAGGCCATTCAAAATGACACAACAGGTCTGCTACAGCAGCCTGTGTAAGCGGGTGCTTGCACCACTTACTTAGATATAGGTTCACTATATCTATCTAAATCACCACACTTGAAAACCTATCAGTCACCCCTATGGCAGGCCTTATCAATCCTGAAGGCAGGGTGCTGGGTTTTACGTGAGAGGGTGCCCCTGCATGAGCAGAGCCCCTCTGCAGCCTTCGGAGACCATTCTCCGGGGTTGTCGGTGATGCAGCCAGACATATAGGTTAAGTTGCAATATAACCTCGCGGTAAATGCTAACTTTAAAACGGCTGCTTAGAAACATGTTGTGTTTGGTGTCAAACACCTTGGAATCATACCTCCACACCAGTAACTGGTGTGGGAGGTATGATTCCACCCTTCTGAAACTACTACTGTGGGTCACCGGTCTACCCGGTACCAACTTTCTCGACCTGGGCAGCACAAAATGGACGCTGCCAGCCACAGACACGATTCTGCTCTCCTGCTGCTGAGCCAAGCTCGAGCAGAGGAAGGCATGACAATAGGCATCCTGTCACAGGGAGGTGTGACCACCTCCCAGACAGGGTTTAGTGTATTGGGGCTGGGTGGCTGCACTCTGAGAGTGCCAGAAAGTCTGCACTGGGGGCACATTTGGTGTTCATGTGCATAGTCCAGCTCAAACCAGTTCTGGGAGCCATTGGCTCCTGCTCTGGTGTGAAACTGGACAAAAGACATGGGTGTAGCCACACCTCTGTCCTGCCCCTCCCCTAGGATGGTCCCCAGCATCTTTCCAACCCTTTCCTGTGGGTATAAAGTGGGATACCTGGCTACAGGACTTTAGATTTTACCTGGACAAGATTCTGCTAAGAAGAAAGCAAGTACTTTGACTGCCTGCACAATGATTGCACAACTGAAGAATCTCCCTTGGAGTAAAAGAGTTACTCCCCTGCCGTAGCAGGCACCTAAGCGCATCTGACTGGCTTGCTTCTCCAGAGCTCCTGCGGACTCCAAAGATTTCAGCAACACAGGAGGTGGGTTCCCGAAGGTCCCTGAGGTTGATCTGACCTCTCAGAGATTCTGAGACCAGTATCCCTCGTGAGGACCGTGCAACCCGAACCCCTGTGCACCGCGTACATTTGCAAGAGCATATGCTTGTTGGCGATTCCCGAGCTTGTGCTTTGGACTTTGTGTAGTCATGACCCCGAGCAGCATTTACACCAAAGATATCCAGCCTCCACTCACTGAGTGCTCTGTGGGCTGGTGCTTTGTACATTCGCTTGAGGTCTCCTCGCGATCCCTGGTCTGTTGGCCTGTGGATCCTGGCGAGAGTCACCTTGTTTGTTCTTGGTTTCTCTCGTTGCTCCAGACATGCCCTGACTCCCCATTGCTTGGAGAGACCCCTGGACCTTGCTGGTCCACACCGTAACCTGTTTGTCCTTCCTGCGTGGGTTGCATTTACCAAGGCTTGGTGGTGCTCCAGCCGGACACCGACCCCTCAGCACTCAACATCCTTTGTGGGACAGCTCACCTCCAGGTCCTGGTCATCCTCGACATCTCCTGGTCCTCATGGCTGCAGAGTCAAGCATCCTTTCTTCGCACCTTAAGCACCCGTCATCAGTGGGCATTCGTCTACCGAGCCGTTGTTCACCTGAAGTGACCCAGACTCTGTCCCCTCTGCTTTCAGGTTCCTCTCACCTAGAATCCAGGCTTGGATTCCACCGGACACTCTTCGCCTTCCTGGCAGCAGTACTTCTTCGAAACTCTCCATTGAAAACGACGAAGGTTTCCGACACCACTTGACCCCTATGCACCCGGATCCTCTGGGATAGGTAACACGGGTACCTCGGTACTCACTGGTGTGTGGGCTCTAGAACCTCTTATGTTCCAAAGGGTGTGCTCGAAGTCCTCGTAGAAGTGTCCTTAAACTGTAACTTTCCAACCGCGCCTTTCCCATAGAGTTGTACAGAGCACGCGGTCGTTTTTCCTCACTGCACCCGTCCTCCGTTGGCTCCCTGTGTCACTGCCTTGGGTGGTTCCTCGGGGTCCCAGCGATTCTACGTGCTCTAGGCACTGTGTCTAGGCAAGTCGTGATTGTTATACCATTTTTTTAGTATATGGTTCGGTCTCCTCCTGGAGCCCGCTAGGTATTGTGCTACTTACGAATGTTCTATTGATTCAGTATTGTGTGCTTTGTGTTCTAATCTCGTGTAGAGATTAGTAGAGAGTGTTATATTAATAAATACATATTTTTATATAACTACTGTGTGGTTCTCCTTTCATTTGGTCATTCAGGAGGTGATATTCTGGTAAAACAAGCTGCTTTACATTCCTTCAAGATTAAGCCTGAAGGCTGCTCTCCACAGCTACCACTAGGATAGCTTTCTAAAGGTTATCTTTGACCTCATACATCATAAGGGTCGTGTGGACTGGTACAAGGTGCCCACTTTAATTAGTGGACAGCATATACCAGGCCACCTTCTCACACTGTCACCCAGTGTTAGTTCTGGGAATCCTCCATTATCACCTAATACCACCCACGAGATGGGGCATTTTGCTCAAGAGCATGCAGAAAGCTTCCAGGTCAAACAGGGAGTGAGCACGAAGAAAACAGAGTTGTTCTCTGAAAACCCTTGTACAGATCACACGGACTCCCTGACATCTTAAAGACAGGGAATATACTTTCTGAGGCTGATGCAACATTCCTTGACTATCTCACAAACATCAAATCATATATTATCAGTGCTATTCTTGACCAATAGCATGGATGACATGGGTGAATCCTCACAGATAACTTCAACATGCTCTGCTACAGGAATCTAGTTTTGAACTACATAAATATTTTTATAATTGATCAATTGAGGTCACATCCCAGAAAAGTTCTATATCCAGCTACGTTGTGTCCATGGACCAAGAACATAGGCCTATTTACAAAGATTCGGTACCGTGAATTTTTGGAATGTGTGGTGACCAAATTTAATGTTGGGAGCTGCTTTGACAACTTTGTTAATGTGTACGTACAAGTGGACTCTTTAACTGGTAGAAAGTAGATCATACCCTGTGATGATAATACCATATAGAGGGATTCATGTTATAAAAAGTAGTGGGATTGGGCATCAGCAACCCAGGCAAGCCTTAGAAACACGCCCCCATAGGGAAAAAGTATAACTGAGCTTGGACAGCAGGGAAGAACGCAGTCCCTGGAACTCGAGTCCATCTGCTGAGTACACTTGTGAATTTCCAAGTTAGAATATGGTACAGCCTAGACCAAAAAAGGATACACATCTTGTTGGGCAACAGAATGTGCCCTGCTTTCAGGATAGTTTGGCCTTACATGAGCATATTAGAAGGTTACGAAGCCCATTTCAGGCAGCATTAAAGGGTAAGCATGGAAATCCAACAGAAGAGCGCGTGACTTTGCTCTCAATTGCCCTTCGTGCTGACACCAATCCCCTTCCAACTACTAACAGAAACATACAACATACCAGACTGTATGAACTCCATGATGGCAGAGTAAGGATCGACATGTTCAGAGTTTACAATACCTCAGAAAGCGCAAGGAATTTGAGCTGGTAATGAATCCTTCAGGGAGTTAAATTTAGCACCTAATGTTGAATTTGATATTTAGTGGCACTCATCTTATCATATCACGTGGAGATGTCAATATCAGCATTGTGCCTGTGATGTTAGAAAAGTAGCTTATCAAAGAAAAGATTGCCTTGGAAATACTGGTGGCAGATATTAAACTAGAAACATATGACAGAAAGGGGTCCCAATTGTTGTCCACATTGTAGTGGCAGGCCTTTGATTTCTGAATTGCCATGCTCGCTCTGATGTACCAGCTAGGAGCACTTCGAAAGCGGACATTGAAGCAGCCTTATAGATGATATTTTCTCCAACATGGACACGTGACCCCTGGTGCTGGGTATTGGTAATAACCAGGTAACCAGGGAATACTAGGACAGATAGATGCTAGTTATACCACTCTGACCCCGTGTATAACAAGAATGGTGGAAGCGCAATTTGGCAGAAAATCCTTAGATGATTTCCTTCAAGGTTCTCAAATGTCCTAGCAGCGTATGCGATCTTCTCTACATTTTATCTTCTGTGTCATTTTAAGTGCAATACCAACAACATAATCGGGTGGTTGATGAGGAATTCAAGTTTCAGAAAGCATCATTAGACAGAGCATTGACGTCCCTAAATCATAGTTTCAACGGGTGAAATAGACCCGAGAAGGAATACAAGAAGTTCATCAAACAGAAAAAACAGACACATACCAAAGCCTGGGATGCAGTAAAATCAGGTGTCCAGAATAAGATTAGGAAATCCTTTTGAGAAATTGTTTCCCGGGTTGTTCAGGTAGGCCAAGGGGCCTTGAGCTGGGTATGGGTGCTGACGAAGGAGTGAAGCATTAGAATCAGCTTTTTTTCATCCAGTGATGTTGCAGCTGTCTCCTTTAGTGGTTTGCCATGTAGCAAAATGAAAGAATTAGCCAAACCATTCCAGAAACAAAGAGTTAGCTAGACCAGCCCTGCACATGGCTCCTGCAGAGGTGGAAGTGGCAATTGTTGGCCAAAACCACAGGAAGGCAGTAGACTCAGACATGGTCCCCGTTCAATATTATTAGATACTATAAGTATCTGGGCCCTGCTACTCGTATTAATCTTTAATTCCATTCAATGAATTGGTATTGTTCCAACATCCAGCCATAATTCATGAATGCATCCCTTTACAAACTAAGGCCTACAGTCCAATGTCTCAAACTACTAGCCAAATTCCTTGGTCGAGGGGGCTGGCATTATTGTTGAAATGAAGTCGTTACATAGGGTACAGTGTTGTTACCCTACTCCTACTTTTGCACATTGTTAGAAATGGGGGTCTCTAGTTGGCAGAGGTAGGTACCTTTGACCAAGTAGGGGCCCTTGCTTCTAGTCAGGGTAAGGGGGCTACACTCCTAAAATAACCCCTGCTCACCCCCTTGGTAGCTTGGCATGAGCAGGCAGGCTTATTTCAGAGGCAGTGTGTAAAGCATTTGTGAACACATACAGTAATACAGTGAAAACACTACAAATGGACACCACACCAGTTTAGAAAAATAAATAAGACCAAACGACAAAAATCCACAATACAGTATTCAAACATATGACTTCTAAATGGTAGAAATAGCTTAGTTCAATGTAGATGGTAAATGCAACACTTTACTCTCAAAGTACCTTGGATGCGTAACGCAACATAAACAAAAGGGTCGCAGGGAAGGCGATGCGTCAGTTCCTTGTTTCGGGGGAGGCGGCGCACCTGTTCCTTACTGCAGCGCAGGGGAGGCGATGCGTCTGTTCCTCACCGGAGAGGAGGCGAAGCGTCTGTTTCTTACTGTGATCCGGTGCGATGCGACAAGATGGCGCCTCAATGCAATGCGACAACTTGGATGCTGTGCGTGCACGCCCGACGGCCGTGCGGCGGACTCGATGGTTTCTTGAGCCGCGACAGGCCCTGCGACGCACTTCTCTGGTGATGCGACGGCGACCTCGGCGGCGGCACGCTTCTCCGGTGATGCGACGCGCTTCTTCGGTGATGCGACGGCAAACTGCTGCGGCGGCGACACGCTTCTTCGGCGATACAACGGCAACAGGTGCAGCGGCGACACGCTTCTTCCTCGTTGCGTCGCGCTTCCAGCTCCCAGCGACATGCAATCTCCAGAGGGCCCAAAACAACAGCAGGCACCTCTCTGCAGGTAGAATTCCCAGCAAGGAAATTTAGGGGGAGCCGGGGGTGAAGTCTTTGTGTCCCTGAGACTTCAGAACAGGAGGCAAGCTCAGCTTCAAGCCCTTGGAGATCTTCCTCAAGATGATTAAAGTACACACAAAGTTCCTTTTCTCCTTTCCTTGGCAATAAGTAACCACTGCAGGCCAACCCCAAACAGCAAACAGCACAGGGGCAGTCTCCTCCTTCAGCTTCCTTAGTTTCTCTCCTTGGCAAAGGTTCGTCTTGATTCCCAGAAGTGATCTAAAGTTCTGGGGTCTGGGCCCCAATATTTATACTACTAAATCCTTTGTTCTCTGAAGGCAGAGAGTGTCTGTACCCAGCCCAAATTAGTTCTGTCCTCCCTGGTGCAGCTTCCTGGCAGGAGGTGGAGACAGCATAGTTGAAAGCAGACCTGGCCCAGGTAGCTGAAAAGAAATCTCCTCCCCCTACTCTCTATTCTCTGTAGGCTCAGGCAAGTGAAAGGACATCTCCTCCCCCTACTCTCTATTCAACCCAGGTCCTATTCAGCCCAGCCCTGACTCATCAGACTGCTGGAGCCAAAGCTCTCTCCAGCCCCCTGTCACTCACAAACCAGACATGGAATACACAAACCTAGCAGAGGCATACTGGATGGTTAGGCAAGAAAATACCTACTTTCTAAAAGTGGTATTTTCAAACACAGAATGTAAAAATCACCCACACTAAAAGATGTATTTTAACATTCTGAGTTCAGGCATACTAAACTTTATTTTCCTATCTTGTTCCTTGGGTCAGTTATGTTTATAAGATGTTATAATCAAACTGCCCATTCTGGCCTATGGGAACAGATAGCCTTGCAATAGTGAAAAACGCAATTGGCTGTAATTCACTATCAGGACTTGCCACACATACCAGGGCATGTCCTACCTTTCACATACAATGCACCCTGCCTATAGGGTTACCTTGGGCCTACCTTAGGGGTGACTAACATGTAGAAAAGGGAAGGTTTAGGGACTGGCAAGTGGGTGCACTTGCCAAGTTGACATGGCAGTCCCAGACTGCACACAGGCTCTGCAATGGCAGGCCTGAGCCATATTTTTACAAGCTGCTTCTGTGGGTGGCATAATCAGTGCTGCAAGCCCACCAGCAGCATTTGATTTACAGGCCTTGGGCACTCATGGTGCACTGTACTAGGGTCTGACAAGTAAATCAAATAAGCCAATCATGGAGTCACTAATCCATTACAACAATTTACAATAGGGAGCACTTGCACTTTGGCACTGAACAGCAGTGGCAAAGTGCCCAAAGCATCTAGACCAGCAAAACATAGCAAAAACATAGGAGGCAAGAGTGAAAAAATGGAAGGGAGACCCACGCCAATGGTGTCAGGTCTAACACACATTGTACACGCTGAGCTCAGAGTACTGTCACTTCCAGTACAAAGACAAGGACATGGTTGCTGTGTTTTGGCTGCTGGAGAGTTAAATGGATTTATGTATGAGCATCCTGCATGCTTTTAGTTATTAATTGACTATTCACCAGTGTTTGTGGACTGGGTCAGGGGAATGATGATTTTATAATGATATATACCTGCCGTTGTGGCAATTTTCCATTTTTTGGATACTCTTGTTTGGCATTTCTGATATTTACAGAAGAAATATATAATTTATATGAACATTGTTTGTGTTGTCTAGACAATAATAGGTGTGCTTTATATGTATTTTTGTTTTTTTGCTCCACACCATTATGAATGTAACATGTAGCCCTTATGACAATGTTGAGGCGGTGTAGTCATGGGTTGTGGCTGATCGGAGTTTTGATTGTGATTATTATCAAAATAAAATAAAATAAAAATACCTTTCTATATGATATGTCTTGATTTTAAATTTGCCTTTTTTTTGTATGAATTGGTATCTGCTTTGCCTAGCTCCAGAGCAGCAGGGGACACCTGAATGGATTGTGACAGCATCACAGGTTAGATATGGCAGGATATGCGAGTGCACAGAAGAATTCAAGACAACTTCTAGAGTGCAAAAAGGTTGTCTGCTGTCCCACTATTTGGGTTATTTATTGAAGATAATAATCGTGATGTTTGATAGTACAATTCTACATTTGTTCTGTCCTAAACTGACTTGACTAAAAGCCTCTAATAGTACTGGTTCTGCTGTATTTTGTGAGTGCTCGTTGATATACCTGCACTGCATGGGTGGGGTAAGGGAAATGTACTGAGAACCATTGATTTTTTTTTATTTTTCTAAAAAAAAACTCAGACTTCTGGAGTTTAGTTTTGAGAAACAAAAAAGGTTTCCTGAGCAGGAGAAAATGGCACCCGCTCTCGAGTCCTCAGTGCAACTGACCATGTATATTAATAAAACTCGTATTTGTAGAGCATGGCTAATCGCCTGTGAAGGCATCCAGGCGCTGGCCATAGGCACGGGGAGATCAAGTGATTTGCCCAGAATCACAGGATGTTGAGCTGGTGCCAAGACTCGAATCAGGATTCAAGGCTCCACAGTTGGCAGCTCTGGCCGTTAAACCACATTCTCTCCATCAGCATCATCATAATAATAATATTGATAAATGAAAAAACAGCATTTATAAAAATACAGCTAATACTAATAATAATAATGTATTTTTGGGACCATATTTATCAAGTAGTTGTGACGCACTTGCACCACCCAACAGGGTGCAAGTGCAACACAACTACTAAGTGTGACTTATCAAGACACGTTAGGCCACCTTGCGTGGTCCCGAGTGGCAGGATTAATCTTGAGTAACATAATGCAGAGCAAGGAGCTGTGTTTAGTTACTCTGCCCCAGAGAGGCGTTCCTTGGGTGGTGCATGGGTGTTCCCATGCAACACCCATGGATTTTGACGCATTCCCAGATTTACCAGAAGTGGTAAACCTTGAATGTGCCAAAACTCCTACGCCTCCTCAGGTGAGGCATAACGAGGAGAAATATGTTTATTACTCTTGTTTTTTTTCTCTTTCTTTGTGTGCTGCATTCTGCTGCACACATAGAAAGAGGAAAATTCCTCACTGGATTGTTTTTGTGCAGGAAGGTACATCTTACAATGCAAGCACCCTTGCACCATGGTGCAAGAGTGCACCATGTAAATGTTTAATATGCGCATTCCCGCCCTCTCCCAGTCATGCAGCGCAGCAAGATGGCTTGCTGTGGTGCGTGACTATTTGATAAATATGGCCCTAAGTGCATCAGTTTGTGACGCACAGCTGCGATTTCAAAGTTTTGTCAAATCCGAACGGTACTATCTCCCAATTTATAGTGATCATTGCATTCCAGTGTGGTAGCATTTTAATTGCCGTCCTTAAATATCTGAAACCTCTCTTTTATAGATTAAGTGGTCCAACATTAAAACTCGTAACTTTGCAAGGCAAATAAGTAAAATATCCTGTTAAAAATATCGGGAAATAGCCTTTACAACGTGTTTTTTACCTCGTTGTGCCTTTACCACGCATTATTTAGCACGCATATTTTTACAGCGAATATGCATTTACAAAGCATGCCAATACCACGCATTCTAGGTAAGTTGGGGGGGTGGGGGGTCTCCCCCCACAAATACACTGTTTTTAAATATGAAAACAATGCATGGTATTGGCATGTGTTTTAAATGCATTTTCGCGGTAAAAACATGCGCACTAAAAAATGCGTGTCAAAGGCATGCGAAGTAATTGCCTGCGTTGTACCATCGTACAACCAAAATATCTACTTAGAAAACATGAAATGTGGTGTCTTAGATCTTATTAGATTTAAATAGTAAACATTGTGTCAAACAGAGGCACGTCACCAAGAGAGGAGGGTTATTCTCCTGCTTGGGGCCATATGGAGTTATTAAGCATGCACTGTATATAATTTCTAAATGCACTTCATCCAACCAGAGCATTAATATTGAGGGGTGCTCGCCTGGTGTGCATTTCGTACTTGGTAAGTCCTATAGTCACAGTGATCTTCTGGGAAAAGGACAAGAGATTTATCGTTCTGCAAAATATAATAGGCAGAGGGATTAGAGCCGGCTCTGTAAACGTACAGCTGTAATCCACAATCACAAACTAATTGCCAAGAGGCAATTCACTTTGCCGTGCACGCTGTATAAATGATCCCGCTCGCCCATTCATAATGAAAGGCTTAATGGCGAGGTTAGTAATCCTGATCTTAATTTCACGTCCACATGGAAAAGAAGGTGGATAAATGGCATGTTCGAATTTTGCGCTCATGCATATTTAAAGGAGACTTTCAGTTTATTGTGCCCAATGTCAGGGGACACACATGTTCTAATGCACTCCACCTTTGACATATACCTGCACATGCATCATTCTTAAGTTTCAAAGTATGTTTATTTATGTTTGGATTAAGTAGAATATTTTTCTGCTAAAGAGAAGAAAATCTTGCTTTCTGTTACACTCCACTACTTATGTTCTAATATAAAACCGGAAATAAAAATTGAGAGCATGTGTTTTTCAATTTATCCATTTACTTAATATTTGTAAATCACAATATAGCAAGTGTAAGTGCCACAGAGGATATCTTTAAACTCTTGAAGGAAATCCAATCCGCATGGAAAAGGGGGTTTCTCATCTTTGACCGAGCACATTGTTAAAAGGAGAATATAGGTTGGGGTTCTGTCAATAGTATTTAATAGAGTATGTTTTAAAGTACTTGCTTGCCTGCTGACGTTACATCCATGTTGATTAAGATAGATCAGCCCAACTCAAAAACATGCTCAACTCACTGTTAGGACCTAGGCCCTCATTTACAGGCAGTTGGCATAGGGCTGCCCTACGCCAAAGTGAAAGGGCAGGAATACACCATATTTATGCAATAGGGTACATTTCTGTCCTTTACCTATGCGCTGGTGACATTTCGGCAGCCTAGCACCAATGCAGGCACCCTTGCACCATGGTGCAAGGGTGCCTGTGTTGTCGTTATCAGCCGGATTGTTTTTGTGCAAGAAGGGACACCTTCATGCACAGAAACATTCCTAAGTTTTTTTCCTCTTTCTATGTGTGCTGCAATGCAGCACACATAGAAAGAGGAAAAAACTGGGAGAAATAAATGCATTTCTCCTCATTACGCCTCACCTCAGGAGGCATAAGGTTTTGGCGCTTCCCCAGATTTACATGCTCTCGTAAATCAGGGAAGTATCAAAATCCATGGGTTTTGTGTGGGGAAACTCACTGCAACACCCATATAACGCCTCCAGAGCCCAGAGTAAGGCAACACAGCAATTTGCGTTGCCTTGCCATACTCCATATTTATAAGACCATTCAAAGCAACTCGTAGTGGCTTTGCATGGCCTCAGAGATATGATTTTGTGATTTGCGCCTCCAGAGCACCACAAAAAAGTGATGCTCCAGAGGTGCAAGGGGCTCGTAAATATGCCCCCTAGCATCTAGCTTCATACTAGAGTGATGCAGGGATATTGAGCAGCATGATGAGCACTGTGGAGGGTACTCACCAGCCTTATTGGCTTGATAACAAACTCGAATGGTGCATGCTAAGTATCTGCGATGCAGCCCTCTGTGAATACGTAATAAAATACAATGTTTGGGGTGATGGCTTGATGGCGGAATGGGGTAGAAATGGAAATTTGTTGCTCCACTTCAACCCCATTTCAAGGCAATGAATTAGCACTCAATGACCATAGTTATGGTGAGACTTGAAATACATGCATGACAACAGCAGTAGAGAATATCTGTGTCGAGAAAGAAGAGGTGATTGGTGGCAGAGAAGCCAAGATTTGCTCTGTAATCAGGAGAACATTCGTCATGGTCCAGCTGACATCTTAGAGACACTGAGAAGCAGTAAGGAGGCCTTGTGCAACCACAAGCTGAATAGTACTCTCAGTGGAATATGGGTGCCACTGACCAGGAGAAGCTACTGTCTTCACACCCACTGGACTGGGATCTACAAAGAAAATAAGCCTCCAGCTGACGGTCACTATCGAGTAGAGCGGGTGAAGCCTGCAGACAAGCAGGACTAGGCTATAGTGGCTGTCTTAACCACTGGGCTCAGGGCCTTTGAGACAGTGTGATGCTTTTCTGGACAGTAGGGGGCCTTGACCACATATGTCAACAACAATGATTGTGTGTACCTCAACAGCATGTTTGAGGTGGTGAAACGTTTTGAGAGAGGTCCAGAGAAGGTAGCAATGGAGACGCTGCTCAGAGTCATTCTATCCTCAAATGTTTTGAAATGGTTAAACTGTTTGAATGAGCCTCTTGATTAATGGAAATATTCCACATGTCATTATTGCTCCATATATAGCTTTCTTCCGCTAAAGTCCTAGAGTATGTACAAGGTCGTGATTTGTGTCACACTTTCAGCCTGTGCCCAAAAGCTGTAGAGTACCAAAGGAGACTGCTATCTGCTGCCGCTGTCTCCATAACAACATGCCGTGGGGTACCTGGAACATGTATTAGTCTACTGGAAGTGTGAGCTCCCCCTCTTGGTTGAAGCAGTGAAAACAGGAAGAGGGGATGTACACAGATTGGTAACAGGAAAGATTGAACGCTTTTTTAAAGATATGTTAATAGCCAAACAATTAAAAAAAGAATAGGGAAAATCACTGTTCTGGATCATTGCAACCCTCTCCCTGAGAAGCAAGCTAAGTATGCGCAATTACGTCATAATACAACACTATTTTCAGCAATTCCTAAAGAAAATCAAGTCTGAAATCTTCATCAACTGTAAAGGGACATTACAGCTCTGGGCACCATGGTGGACGACTTAGACAAGACTATCTACCATTTGTGGGCAGGATGTATTTACTGAAGTTCAAGTAAGACATGAGGATCTCAAAAGTCGGCCATCCTAGAAATATCGTTCATATAACTGACCTGCCTCCGGAAGCAGTGAAACAAGACATACAGATATAAGTATTTTGCTGCATTTTATTACACATAGACCACAGAGAATCCACTGACTAGACTCAAGTAGTTGTTGGAGTAAAGCTACTAACTTAGCGACATCGTCTCTAGAGATACTTTATCATTCAATCCAGACTCATCCCTGCACCACAACTCAATTTTCCTTAAAGGTAGGAATTCGCCTCTCCACCCTCCCAACACTGTGTAGAGCGCAATTAGTGTGAAAACCTCATATAGTGACACCTCTTTTTACGGTGACTTTCTTGTATGACCGGACTCATCCCTGCTACACAGCTCAGTCATCTCAAATGGTGGGAAATCGTCATTCAAACACAACAATATACCTGGGTCTAATAATTGTGATTAAAAGATTAAGGGATTTGCTGACAATCAATGTTTCTGACTGATGTAAAAAGAGGGAAGGACTTCCTTAAGGATGAGAGCCCTCACCCATCCTGAGGTGGCATGCTTCATCATAGGATCCCTCCTCTCACCACAACATCAGTTGTGGTGTGGGCTACAACTCCTAAAACAGGAGGAGCTCTTGGATGTTTTTTGACCTACCCTATGTGAGTGAAAAGAATGGGTAAGCTGTTCACAGTGATTCGAAGAGTGGTGAGGCTATAACTGTAGCCTCGTCAGATCCTAAACTTTATTCTTGTCTACAAGGGACAGGGTTAAAAATAATAGAGTGAAGCAGGAAAGAAGATCATTCCTGATTATGTCTTGTGGGTGCACATGCTTCTGCCTTAAAATAACCTTGAAGAAGGTATAAGGAGCATTCATCAGGACATAAATCAAAATCACTTTGCTGTGAATTGTAACAGTGTAATAGTATGAAAGGAATTAAAACTCTGGTACAAATGGTGGTCACCAGGGAGTAAAATCCACCTCATTGGTACCTGTAGGGAAAATGGTAGTTCTTCAGAACATCATTCAGACAGCAAAATCTAAAGGTGTGCCAAAACTGTACCTTAACAGTGGTTCACTGATAGAATATCGACCCCCAAAATGTCCCCATACACAAATATCAAGTTATAAATATCGATGTCAAAAATATCGACATCCTCTATTTATAATGGTAAGTACAAAAATATCGGAAAAAAATATCGATGTAAAAAACATAGTTGTACAAAATATTGATTTTTAATATATGTATAAAAAATAATATTAAATATATTAAATAATAAAATTAACTTAAAAAAATTAACTAGATGTAATATACATTTTAACAAATATAACAAATACATGTAATTTAAAAATTTAACCATACGTATATAAAATGTAATATATATATATATATATTCGTCCAAACTCTGCATAAACAGTGTGGCGCACACTCGAGTGAGAGTTTAAAAATTACTTTATTTTAGTCCCGTGCTGAACAAACGCGTTTCGGCCATGACGGCCTTCATCAATGTCAAACGGCAATGTGTTCATAAAGTTTAAATGCTTTTCAACTCGTTAAACATATGGCCAAAAATCGAATAGAAAACAGACTTACCAAAAAGGCATATTATTTTCTAGTGACAGTGGCGGCCATCTTACAATGGATACATAGAGAACCCATATACCATGATTTATATGTGTATCTCTTCTAAAGTCCCAGTATTGATAAATAACTATATGAAATTCGATCAGCATCCATAAATAATCATAAATATCCATAAATACAACAATTACCATGGTTATCCATACACATCAATAAATAATACAATAATTAAAAAATATTGATGAACATTATAAAATCCCATTGGAACCTAAAATGTGGATATATAAAGAATTTCTTGTATAATCTTGGTAGAAATACAGCCCTGAATGGGCTAAATGATCTTTTCCATAAAAATATCCCAACGAACCAACATATCAAAAGGTGGCCGCCTTAATATCCTTAATAAGCTACCTAAAATCCGTTTCCTATATTTATCTAACATACTCTTTGTTTCTAGCATTTTCAAATTGGTCCATTTCTTACATCTGGCCATCACTTTTATGAAAAAGACAATTTAAATTAAACAGGGAAAAAAAGTTACTTAAAACAACTGCAAAAGAAGAAGATTTTAACAAAAATCTCTCTAACATTTTGTAAGATTATCTAGTTCAAAAATTATTAATACAATTCATTCAACGACATTTCTACCACTTTTTATGTGATTTTTTATGTTTGTATATGTATATACTATTTTCTTCCTCTAGATCTATCAATGAGGAAAAATTTGATCAGAGGTGAGAGAAAAAACAAGAAAAAGGGAGGAGGAACGAAAAATCATCCAGGTGAAAAAGGTAGAAAGGTCTATAGGGTCTTTAACGTGTGAGTTAATTACTTGTTTCATTGGGCTATTTCTTTATATCTGAAATATGCCTTCTTTCAATACAAATTCTAATTCACTCCATTATGTTTCACTATTGTCTATTAATCAATGTTTTCAGTGACAGACTCTTATTGCATTTTATGAAGTGAAATAAAGATAAATTACAATAAAAACAATCACCATATACCTATTATTAATCTAACCTACATGTATCCACAGTTCCTCCTCACAATTAAGACCATAGGGGTAAGCGTGCGTAGATCCACTATATATTTGTGCTCAATTGTCTCAACATTCTAACCCTATCACCCCCTCTTTTGGCGGAGGGACGTGATCTATACAGAAGAATCTCAGATGTTGGCTATTGCTATTGTGATATTTTGCGAAATGTCTTGCGACAGGATAACTATTATCTTTTTTATTGATCGCACGCATATGTTCCAAAATCCTCTTTTTCGTCTGATGTATCGTGCTTCCCACATAACGTAGGTTGCACGGACACAGCAGACAGTACACAGTAAATTCGGTGTTACAATTTAGGAGTCTTCCAATGTATCTAATTTGTTCTCTGCCTGGCACCTGAAACTCTTTCACGGTTTTGCTATTTTTACATGCCTTACACTTAAGACATGGATAAAAACCCTTTATGTTACTCAAGCTTGCTTCTGTTTTGTTATAGTGACTATGCACCAGCATATCTTTTAAAGAAACATTCTTCCTATAGGTTATGCTCGGATGGTACGTAATTTGTTTTCCAATTATACCATCCGATCGAAAAATGTTCCAATGTTTCCCTAGAATCTGGCGTATTTCTCCAGAATCTGTGGAATAAGTCAATATCATTCTGGTCGTCTCATCTTCATATATATATATCACAAACAATATATATATATATACTTTAAAATAATTAATAAACTATTAATTTTAATTTATTTTATAATTGTATATATGAGAATTTACAAATAAATATATATATATATACACCAATAACAATAAGTGTAATAAAAAAACATTATATTATAAATTAAATAAATAAACTATTTAAAAGTCTCCAGTGAGTGCAACAGTAGGGAAAGTGTTGGATAGTGGAGGTGTAAACATGACTATTACTACTCCAGTGAGTGCACTAGTAGGGAAAGTGTTGGATAGCGGATGGGGTAAAAAATACTATACCCACTCTAGTGAGTGCAACATTAGGGAAAGTGTTGGATAGCGGAGGGTAAAAACTACTATTCCCACTCCAGTGAGTGCAACAGTAGGGAAAGTGTTGGATAGCGGAGGGTAAAAATGACTATTCCCACTCCAGTGAGTGCAACAGTAGGGAAAGTGTTGGATAGCGGAGGGGTAAAAATGACTATTCCCACTCCAGTGAGTGCAACAGTAGGGAAAGTGTTGGATAGCGGAGGGGTAAAAATTACTATTACCACTCCAGTTAGTGCAACAGTAGGGAAAGTGTTGGATAGCGGAGGGGTAAAATATAATATTCCAACTCCAGTGAGTGCAACAGTAGGGAAAGTGTTGGATAGCGGAGGGGTAAAAATTACTATTCCCACTCCAGTGAGTGCAACAGTAAGGAAAGTGTTAGATAGCAGAGGGCTAAAAACTACTATTCCCACTCCAGTGAGTGCAACAGAAGGGAAAGTGTTGGATAGCGGAGGGGTAGAAATTACTATTCCCACTCCAGTGAGTGCAACAGTAGGGAAAGTGTTGGATAGTGGAGGGGTAAACATTACTATTCCCACTCCAGTTAGTGCAACAGTAGGGAAAGTGTTGGATAGCGGAGGAATAAAAATGAGTATTCCCACTCCAGGGAGTGCAAAAGTAGGGAAAGTGTTGGATAGCGGAGGGGCAAACATTACTAATGACACTCCAGTTAGTGCAACACTAGGGAAAGTGTTGGTTAGCGGAGGGGTAAAAAATACTATTCCCACTCCAGTTAGTGCAACAATAGGGAAAGTGTTGGATAGCAGAGGTAAAAATTAATATTCCCACACCAGTCAGTTCAAAATTAAAAACAAACAAGATATCAGCAACACAATATATTTAAAAAAGATATGAAAAATATATAAAAATATTTAAAAAATCTAAAAAATTGAAACATATTATAATGTTAAATAGATAAGACAAATACCTAGAAATATTATATTAAATAAATTAAAAACATTTTTACAAACAAATAACTATTTTGTATTAGAAATTATTTATAAACAAAAACATGAATTATTACAATAATGTAATCCATTTTTATTTCCTACCCTATAACACTGCACAATTCACAACACACATCTACGTTTAAAAAAATGTACCTCTATAATTAACATAATTAACTATCAATTAAAGAAATATTATTAATTAAAAAACAAATTAAAACAGATAAAAATTAATTTACTCCCCAAACGTTACTCCAATAAAACCAAAACTCACACACTAAAAAAATAAACAATTACCCTAATTAATTATCAACTGATGAATTAATATTAATGATAAACTAATTATTATTTAATTAAGCATAAATTACTTTCCGCCCTCTACCCCTATAAATCCCACAACCCACACCTAAAAATCATTACACAATTTCCATAATTAATTTTAAAATAATAAATTAATATCAATTAACTACTTAATAATTAATTAAAAATAAATTACTTCCTACCCTTCACCACTATAAACCCCACAACTCACATCTAAAATTAATTACACAATTGTCATATTTAAATTGTAATTAATTAATTATCATTAATTAACAAATAATTAATTAATTAAAAATAAATTACTTCCCAAGCTTTACCCCTATAAACCCCACAACCCGCTCCTAAAAAAATGACACAATTAACATAATGAATTACCAGTTAATTAATTAATTAATAATAATTAACAACCAATTAATAATTACTTAATAATAAATTACTTCCTACAATTAGCACTATAAAATCTAAATTAAATAAATATTAATACATTTAATAAAACATTCATTTATGATAATTAAGGGGCCCATTACGATACCCGGCGTAAAAATTCCGCCAGGCATGGAAGCGGCAAAAATCCGCCCGCACACACCGCCTGAACACCGACCACGCCATTACGATTACACAAACCGAAAACCGCCATCGGCGGAAAACACACAAAATACCGCCCGCCATCGTCCGAGTCGGAGTCAAACCGCCCGCCACGGACGGAAACACGCCCGACAACACAAAACCGCCCGCCCACACGGCCGACACACCGCACGTGAAATTACGATCGCACCGCCATGAGCGCGGAAAAACCACAAATATACCGCCCGCCAGCGCAAACAACGCCGATGAGAATCGACACGGCAGAAGCCATGGCGCCAACGTACCTGCACAGAAACCATCCGCACACAAAACCAATAGCACACAACATGGCCAACAAGTCCACACAGCAAGGCACGCACAAATACACAAGCACAGTACACATCCCGAAAACACCCCCCGGACAAACAAAAAATACAAAGGCCAGAACCCCAGACACAACACACCTGAAAACAACAGACCATGAGGACACACCCACATAGGTGAGTACAAAGCAGCACTCCCACAGACCACAACCCCTTGCTACATTGCAAACCAGAGAGGAGAGGAGAGGACACAGTGACACAGCAAGGACAGCAGCACACCACAGAAACGCACACATCACAACCACCACCACCACCACCACCAAACACCTGCACCACAAACCCCCTGCACATTACACAACACACACCGCACCAGCACCACAAACACCATGGCACCACAAAGGATGCCCAAGTTCACGCCCATGGAGCTGACGGTCATGGTCGACGAGATCATCAAGGTGTACCCACAAATCTATGGGAACATGGTCCAGCACACACCACTAGCCACCAGAAACAGAATGTGGAACCGGATCGTAGACCAGGTCAATGCAGTCGGGACCCTGCCCAGGAACAGAGTCGAGATTAACAAACGTTGGAATGACGTCAAGAGCCTGGTCAAGAAGAAGGAGGGCAAAAACAGAGAGCTGGCTGCCGTCACTGGCGGAGAGAATCCCGCGCTCTTTAAGACCTTCAAAGGATGGGAGGAGAAGGTGCAAGTCGTAATACATCCGGAGATCTTCGCCGGATTAGCAGGGGGAGTGGACGCTGGTAAGTACAAACTAATGTATACCAGCACACCGCTATGTACTCACATGCGCAACTACCATGCCACAGCTCCCAGGGACAAACACCCCCATGTCCAGCACACAATACACAACACATCACACACACATGCAACAGACACTACCACACACAGCCCAAACCGAACAACTGTAAGATGCGTGGGGACATGTGTACACTCAGCCAGCCACGTAACCACCAACAGGTCCCCAAATATGCCAGAAGCGCCACAACGAGCACCCACCACACCCATGTGTCCGCCACAGCTGCACTAACCGACAAGTAACAGGTAAGTGGCAGGAACACAAAGTGCAGTGGGTGGGAGGGTGGACAGCCCAAGTACAACACACACCAGGCCCCAGTCCCACAGCACAGCAAGGAGGAGCATCCCCCACACCCCACAGCCACGTGTCAGCCACCGCAGTGCACAACGACAGCCGAAAGGCAGACATCACGGTCCACAGCAATCGGTGTCAGTGGGTGTCCAGCCACCCCCACGACCCACAACACCCCCCACCCCCACAGACCTGCAACATGGAGCACCCCCGCTTAGAGCCATGTGGCATCCAGTACAGTGCACGCACGAACAACTTGCAGGTGGGAAACTGGACAGGGCTGGATTACTGGAGGCATGAGGACCATGACACGACCAACACATGGGACATGTCACGTAGCAGACGAACACGCAGCACCGCCCACCGTCACGAACAAGTGAACAATGTGCACACGGACATGAACAACAGACTCACACCCCACATGACCCATCACAGACATAGCAACACCCAAGGAGCCACGTCTGCATGCACAAGCCACACTGAATATAGTCCCACACGGCAGCCACTGTGCAACTCATCACACACAAACGAAACACCATTGAAGTCCTGTCCATGTAGCCCCTACTGCCTGTCAACCACACACCCCACAACTACGCCTATGTAAGACAAACAACACTAGACGCAACAGAGCGGAACAACAGAAATGCACACGAACACCACTGAACCCATCAAATTCACAGACACACCATGCACATACAACATACCATCCATCCCATCCGTCAGCCCCAGTCTCATGAAAGGCATGTCATCCGCACAGCTGCCACACATACAGCAGTCACGCTAAGACACATGCCCATGACCAACCATGTGCCAGAAGTCAATTAAGCGCACGACACACTGTGAGCAACAACACACAACATGGGCCACACCCCCGAGCACTGCAGTGATGCACATGGCACAGGGCAGCACGCACACCAAGGAGATGGGACAACTGCAATACGTTGGCTGGCACACAACTATCACTCACTCATAACGATGCGTCCAATGCCATGTCCAGTAATCACAACAGACAGCAAATATGCAGGCCATGTCAAGCATGCACACACCTCAAACCATGCACTGTCATGCTGCCACAACACATGTCACGTTCGGCACCCATGGCTCACAGCATGTACCCCAAAAGCATATCCCCTCCCAAATGCGAATCTGGGGCATGGCCCCCATGTTGCCATATGCGTTCCTAAGCGTTCCATTTGAACCCCAAAAGCATATCCCCTCCCAAATGCGAATCTGGGGCATGGCCCCCATGTTGCCATATGCGTTCCTAAGCGTTCCATTTGAACCCCAAAAGCATATCCCCTCCCAAATGCGAATCTGGGGCATGGCCCCCATGTTGCCATATGCGTTCCTAAGCGTTCCATGTGAACCCCAAAAGCAAAGTACAAACCAGACCCAGGATGGGCCAGGAGCCCGCATACACCAGAGTCACAATGAGTAGGGGCACAGCAACACACCCATCGGCATGGCCAATCCGTCCCATGCCACATGTGCACAGCACACAGTCCCATTGCCTAGCACACACAACTACAGATGCCACAGCCACACACTCGCCTCCGGGAAACCCATGTACGAGATTGCACGAACTGCCAATGTCAGGCGACAAATACATACTTCGCCAGGTGCAACACAATAACAAATCTCATTCTCTCCACAGGTGACGAACTGCCGGATGCTGGGGATGGAGACAGCAGCCAGCACAGCCAGCCCACAAGCCCCCAACGAGGACACACGGATCTGGAGGATCTGTCATCCTCTTTGGACACGGACCACCAAGCAGGCCCATCTGGCGTGGCAGGGCCCAGCCGCTCCCCAGGACCCCTACTACCCACCAACCCATCATCCAGGGATGCTGAACAGTCCCAGCCCCCTGCTGCCACTGTCGTTGCGGCCACACCCACGGTCATTGCGGCCACTACCACTGCCGCAACCGCCACCATCGCCGCACCGACCACCACCACCACCACCACCACCACGTCTTCGCTGGCACCAGCCCCAGCGCAGGTGGTGGCCCGGCCCGACTGGATCCACCCTGGGAGCCACAGCGAGGACCGTGGTGTGCAATGTGGCTAGTGGGCAGGCCGGTGGCAGCAGGACTGGTAGGAGGAGCAGGGTCAGGGAAACGCCAGCCTCCCCTGGGAGCCATGCCCTGCCTCAAATGGCCAGAGTCCTTGGGGCCTATGAAGAGGCCCAAGGACAATGGGCCAGGTCTGCTACAGACACGCGGGAGGTGCTGGGGGTGCTGAGGTCCATGGACGCCCATATGGGCCAA